>CM040394.1:58439288-59658538 GCA_022702515.1 Ilyophis sp. 1 JC-2022 | reverse complement strand
CTAAGGCTCACACTTTTCCGTTTGCTTGAACATTTTTAGGGAAGAGATCTTATCTTATCTTTTCAGAAGAGTTATACAAGTATACAAGTATACTAGGCTGACCTCTCTGGAATGCTGAGGGAGTTAGTCTTCTCTCGCTTAGATCCCTCCAACAAGGCTAGCAATTGAAAAGTGTGAATGGATCTATTTTCCTGCATGTGTGTGTGAATGTGTGCACATTTGTTCTGGTTCAAGAGGAACATTAGAACTGTTTTTGCAGTAAACTAAACTGTAAAGGGTTTCTTACTGGTTCGGAGATTCAAACGCGAAGGTGGGGGAATCAGAACAAGTCCGCTCACAACCGTGAGGACCAATAACTGTGAGAGAAAATAATAAAGGAAGAAAGAAAAGGCAGGAATGTAATTCCTTAGGCTAAACAGCCAAAATCAAAAATCAACCCACAAAAATGTTACCTTAGCTCAGAGCCGGAAGATTGTAAAACCAAAACAAAGGTACAAAAACTGTCTTCTAGAGAACAGCAATGTACAAAATAGCTGAACGCTACCAGGAGGAAAACAATCCTATACCTGACTAAGTAGCTAATAGCAAGTCCCCCCTGAGCATAAACAAAGTTAATATCAGGAGGTCACTAGTACCTGGCTATACCTGGCTCGAATGCAATGTCAAAGACAGACAAGCACCGGAGAAGCGGAAGTGAGGACCTTAAATACCCTGCAGGTAGTAGCACAGGTGAAAACAATAATGAGGACTGCAAACCACGAAACGGAACATGGAAAAAATCTGAGGAAAACGAGCCACGAACCACTACAGGACCCTCCCTCTAAGGGACAACCCCAGACGATCCCTCAGGCCGACTACTGCGGAAATCTCTAATTAAATTTGGATCTAAAATATCTCTGGCCGGAACCCAACACCGCTCCTCCGGACCATAACTGTCCCAGTCAACTAAAAACTGCCACCCCCTGCCCACCTGTCTCTCCACTATACGGTATACACAGGACCTCCATCCCCAAACTGAGGAGGAGGAGAGGGTCTCTCAGCAGGAGACAACAGACTGATAAGCAACGGCTTCAACCGTGAAACATGGAACGTGGGGTGAATCCGCATGGAGCGTGGCAACTGCAGACGGACTGTCACTGGGTTTATCCTACAGATAATTTTAAAATGTCCAATGTAGCGTGGAGCAAGTTTCCGTGACTCAACCCTCAAGGGCAAATCACGCGACGAGAGCCAGACTCGCTGTCCAACCCGATAAGAGGGAGCTGTCCGCCGATGTCTGTCGGCCGAATCCTTTTAGGGCAAGTTTAAATGCTATTACTTTATTTAACAATGTTATGACACTGGCATGCACCTCACAACCACACCATAAAATTAGTTAATTTCCAAGAATGGGTATAAGTAAAATGCTAATAAAAATAATAAATAACAAGATTAGCACAGTGACATGAAACTGTCTTGATGGGAACATATCTACCTGTATTTCAAAGGAGTTGTTGCACGGATGTATTTCAGAAGGTGTGGTTCTTCCAGAGGTTAAGGTAGATTTCACAGCAAATTAACATTGGTATCTATCTATGAAGATGAACTCATCCCAACCAAAATAATATAAACTCATGACAATGTGCTTTAGTATGAGGTATCACTATTTGGCAACTGGCGCATAGTGACATTGCTTTCAACTAATAATGGACATAGTAATTTTCACATGTCATGGGGAATCAGTGTTATGACACCCCTATCATAGTGAGCCTTCGATGCAGGTTGTTATGTCAGTTGTGTCATAACACAAATCACAGATTGTGTAATAACAACACTGTCATAGTTATGAATGGACATGACACTTCATGACAGGTGTTATGTCATGGTAATGACACTGTGATTTCCATGTCATGACGACCACTGTCAGATAAAGTGTTACCAAAAAAATGAAGATGTCGTCGATATAAACAAACACTTGAGGAGATCGCAAAGGACATCGTTCACAAGGGCCTGGAACACTGCTGGGGCATTAGAAAACCAGAACGGGACCACCCGGTATTCAAAATGCCCCAGAGGGGTGTTGAAGGTGGTCTTCCACTCGTCTCCCTCCCGGATCCGGACTAAGTGGTAGGCATTCCGGAGATCCAACTTGGTGAAAATTGTGGCACCGTGAAGGGATTCAAATGCAGAATTGATTAGTGGTAGAGGGTATTTATTACGGGTGGTGATGGCATTGAGGTAGTCGATGCATGGGCGGAGGGAACTGTCTTTATTAGATACAAAGAAGAACCCAGCTCCCACGGGTGACGAGGAGGGTCGGATAATACCTGCAGCCAGTGAGTCATCGATATAGGTCTCCATGGAGGCCTTTTCAGGAGCAGACAGGTTGTAGAGACGGCTTGACGGAAATGGAGCGCCAGTCACCAGGTCTATGCAGCAGTCGTAGGGTCTGTGAGGAGGCAAGGACATAGCAAGAGATTTACTAAACACCTGCGCTAGGTCATGATACTGGCAAGGGACAGAGGACAGGTCAGGCTTGGGGATACTGGAAGACGTCCTGATGTATCCAGACAGAGGCAGAGCGGAGCAGAGACAGACGGCGTGACATCTGGGGCTCCAGCCTGGGATGGGAGCAGTCTCCCAGTTGAGGTGAGGGTTATGCAGGCAGAGCCAGGGTTGGCCCAGGACTAAGGAGGACTGGGAGGACGGAATAACCAGGAGCTGAATGGATTCCCGTTTGTTGCTGGACAGAACAAGTTGCAGGATAATGGAGGTGTGTGTGACCCGAGCTAGGAGGTTGCCATCCAAGGTGAGGGCATTGAGCGAGTTTGAGAGTGGAACGGTGGGAATTCCGGATTAGGCGGCGAAGTTCGAGTCGATGAAATTGGCGTCAGCTCCAGAGTCAACCAACGCTGACAGGGTAACGGACTTGGAGTACCACAGAAGGGTACCCCCTAGCAGGAACCGGGACTGGGCAGATAGTGGTGGAGGTGGTGGAGATTGGGCTCGCTAATAAGCCCAAATTTATCGACGAGCCACCCCCTTTTGGGTGAAATAAACAGGAGGACACGTAGTGACGCGGGCGACCACAGTAGAGACAGGGACCGGTGAGCACTCTCCAGTGGCGTTCGTCTGTGTCCAGCATGGTGGCGCCAATCTGCATGTGTTCCTCTCCTGGCGGGTCCGGTGCCAAAGGAGTCGATGGAAACGAGGGTCTGGATGGAGACTAAACTGGAAACTGGGGTGCGAGTGTGGGCGGCCCCTGGCGACTCGTCCTCTCCCGGTCGTGGGCGTGCAAATAGTTATCCAACAAAGTGGCGAGCAAGATTAGGCTATCCAGTGAGCTGGACTCTTCCCGTGTAGCCAACCTGGTTTTCCGAAAGGGAGTTGAGGAATGCCCTTTGGAGAGCGGAGTCGTTCCACCCGGATCATCCACCCGGTCGTGCCATTTCGGCCATGCTGCAGTTCCCCTGGTGGAGCTGAAGGAGGCGTTGGGTGGCGTCCCACACAGCAGGAGCCCACTCTCTTGCACTTCCCCCCAGACAGGCCATGAGGAATGCTACCTTGCTGTAGTCGGTGGAGTAGGAAGCTGTTTGTAGCCGCAAGACGATGTCACACTGTAGCAGACGATCTACACTTCCTTAGATCACCCAGATAGTGCTCGGGTATCGCACACGGGGTTCCTTGCCAGAGAGGAGCGATGGAGCTGCAGGTGTATCCACGGGAGGTAGTGATGGGTCAGCGAGATACATCTCGACCGTTGGTGGCGGCTAGCCAGCGTAGGCCCTCAGGAGGGGCAGCTGGACCGACATCTGGGACAGGAGCGTGCCCATCTGACCAAATTGGTCGATGACCTGCTTCAGGGTTTCCTGAATTTACTCCAGGCGGTTGCCGTGCTGGCTCACGGTGGCTACCGAGTCTGCTGGGTCCATGTTTTGGCCAGTTTGTTCTATCACAATCCCTTCAACTGGTGTGGACCCAAACGCAGGACTCGGAGACAGACTCAGGAATAAGCTCCAGCGGAGAGATTTATTTAGAAATATACAACACAAGGAGGGAGAGAGCTGGGTGAGGGTCTGGAATGGCGTTGGGGCTACGAAGGGGCTGTAGTTAGTAAGACTTTGACAAACGGGTTTACAAGACCAAGTTCCAAGACTACAAACAAGTGAGACAACGAGTACGAACTGGCAACAAACATGACAAAAAAGGCGATATAAATAGGGAAGAAGCAGGTGAAGTGGAAGATCAGTAATGAGTGCGGGTGTGAGGAATGTGGGCGAGTGTAATGAGATAATGAAAGTACGTGCGGAATGTGACTGGAGAATGCAAGTGATTAGTTGAGAGATAATGACAGGAGAATGGGGAAACGAAAAGGATAACCAGGCCCAGCCTGCACAACACGGAAGACAGACAAAGAAACGTAAACACATGATGAGAAATTAAAGGAATGGGGAAAACACGGAGAAGAATAGGGAAGTGGACTGGAAGAGAGGCGGCGAACGTAACAGAGAAAAAGATAAGGTGGTAGTCTACTGATAAACCTTTTACAGTGATTTCTGATTGATTGGTTATGCCTACTCCCATGCAGTAGGGAAAGATTTGCGGTACTTTTCCTTATTAATGACAAAACAATTGATGAGGAAACGGAACATCCTGCCAATCTCGTGATTTCTCTCCCCCTTTCAGGTATGATATCTGTAATACTATTAATGCAGTCAAAATGGAATGTACATCTTTTGTGAATATGTTATTACGTTAACCGAGTAGATGTAAAATATTCTTGTGAAGTTTGCTTTCTTTCCAAGAGACTTACTGGTTCCCCTCTTCTTTGCCACAGCCAGGGCAAAAGACAAGAGTGGCCTTGGTGTGTGTAAACCCCTGCCTTGCACTGTAAATTGCATGACTATCACCTCCCCATTTGCCTCTGATATTTTTTTAGGACAGCCCTGTTTAGACCTATGGTGAATGTGGCCTTGGCTTTCACCCTGTCATCAAGGGTCTTCCAATGGGACATTAAACTTGGCTCGCAGCTGCCACCACCTTCATCACTCCCTGATTCCCTGCCATAGCTCCTAGGGGTGTAACAATACATCGTGACACGATACTTCACGATATAAAAATGTCACGATGTGCATCGCGGAGATGAAAAATTATTTGCAATATTAGCTGCATTATATTATTTATAATAATGCCATTTTATTTTGTATTGCATTGTTTGAACAATAGAGGGTGCATTCAACTTTATACCAGCCCACACAAGTTAGCTTGTTCAAGGTCTACGTCACACTTCCAGAGTCTGTACCACTGTAGTCTGTACTCTGTATCCTGAGAGACAATGCCATGGTGGCTGGTGAAGGAGAAATTTTAATCGAGGATGCCCCTTCCTCTTTTAAATCCAAAGTGTGGCATCATTTTGGTTTTCCCATTTCTCAAAAAGAAAATGGCGAAAGGGTAACTGTAGTTTGTAAATATTGCAAGAAAACCATGCCATACACGACTGCTAATACTACCAATATGATACAGCATTTACAACACCATCCCAATGAAAAGCTCCGGTCACTGCATGTGAGGAAGAAACTGCTCAAAGGCCAAACATCTCTGACAAATGCATTTGCAGCCCTGCTTCCCAAATCTAGTAGTACAAGAGCCTACACTGTAAAACCTAATAAGTTGACTTTACTCAAAAAAATTGAGGAAACTCGTTGCCTCAAAAAAATTGAGTAAAGGAACTTAGTTGGTTAAGTTATATGTACTTTGAAGTCTAAGTAGAGAAAACTTGGCCTTTGAGTACATTGAACTAGCTAGCATTAGTTACTCTAACTCAGAATCATGCTTTGTGATAAATCATTTTTTAGAGTTATTCAGACTTAATTAAGTTATATGTACTGTGAAGTATAAGTAGGGAAAACTTTTTATTTTGAGTGGATTGAACTTGCATTAGTTATTGTAACTCAGAATCATGCTTTCTGATAAATAAATTTTTTGATTTGTTCAGACTTAAGTAAGTAAGAATAACTAATAAATGGTATTCCAGTTGACTACTAATTATATGTCCTCTATAGTTAATTAAATTAAGGAAACTCGTTGCCTCAATTTAATCGAGTAAGTACAACTAATCTATACTCAGGGAGCATTTCTATACTCTTCTAAAAAAGCACCAGCCTAAATTTAGAAAAAAATCAATTTAGTACACATCACATTTTAAAAAAAATAAAATAAAATACAAAAAATAACAAATGCATACAACTCTGAACTGTTTACACAATTTTTTTATTGTTAACATTTATCCAGTAAAAAAAAAAATGTGTTAACAAAATAAATGCATATATACATAATTAAAATTGTGCAATATGATGACAAAAATAATGTGCAGCATAGGTTTTCATTAAAGTATCTCTCTGTTTATGATTCCCTGTATGTTCATGTTATAAATAAAATAATTTGAGACTAATATTTTATGTCAAATAAAACATTAATATATAGGAAAAAAGTAAACAGATGCAGTAAACTTTTGATTTAAAAAAAATTAAAACTATGAATTAACATAACTTTGAGCTTTGCAGTCCGTCTTGGTTAATGTAGCAAACATACATTTGTTGACATACAAATGATGATTACAAACATACATACAATTTTTAGACTCGTAGTACCATTTCTAGATCAGTGGTTCATCTCGGTTTACTTTTTCCCTGTAAATATGTTTCATTTTCCACGTTAAAATTAATCTAAAATTCCTTTTCCCTCTTAAACAGACAGTCTGGACCTTTGCCTCCAAAAGGTCCAGATCTTCCATTAAAGGGAAAAAGAATAGATCAATGTTAGCTAAGAAAATAATCCATAAAAATAGAGGTGGAGAATAGTTACATTGACAGCTGGTTTTTCAATGTTTGTAACTTTGGTGGCAGGGTTTTCTGGCCCAAAGTGAGTAAGACTCGTTGGATAAACTCAAAGGTGGTCTTCATACCGTTAGGGTAGTTAAGGTGCAGGGCATATATGAGGCCAAACAGAAGACACATGGCTTGTGGTAGATTTGGAAGGTTGTCCATCACAATGGTTCCCTCAAGAATGATGGCAATCATGAACGGGTTCAGATGCAGTGAGTTTGGTTGTTGCACAGGATTGTCCGGCTCGACGATGAGGACCCCCACTGAAAAGGAAGTCTCAGTATCAGAATCCTGCAAACAAAAGGCATCCTAATCACCTAGACAGAGCATAGTCAAGACATTACCATTTCCAAGAATAAAACTATTGACTCCTATGGGGTGAAACTGACCCCATGCCTAAACTGAAATATGGCAGGTGGTCTTTACTATTTGAGTCGTTTTGCATCTAAAGGTCCAGAAGCACATTTTAAGATGGCCATCAGCATGAACACCAGTAGGTACCAAGACATTTGGATCAAAAACCTTATCTCTCCCTCTACCATTGAGCTCAAGCTGGTACGAATATGGACCTTATAGAACAACAATGATACAAAGAATAAATGAAAATCAACACAAAAAAAAAGTCAGTCACATGATTTAAATCAAATTGAGGATGCATTTCCCAAGACTGAAAGCCAATAGCTACGGAATCAGCAGGAACTGATGATGGCTGCAGTCCAGAATAGACCTGGTAGAGCATCACCAGGGTAGATATCCAGCATCTGGTGATGTTTATGGGTTGCCGACTTCAGGCAGTCATTGCACGCAAAGGATGTATCCAAGTACTAAACATGACTAGTTATTTTACATAATGTTCATTTGTCGCATAATTTGTGGTGGCCTGAAATAAGGGGGCGGGGCTATGTATAAAACGTGTTGTAATTTCTAAATGGTGAAACCAATATTTATACAAATACACTAATAAAAGCTGACAATCTGTACTGTAACCTCATATTGTTTGATTTCAAATCTAAACTTCTGGAGTATAGAACTACGTAAATGAAGAAAAAATACATACGCATAATCTGTAATTTAGCTCTCATAATTAACAACCAAACACTTTAGGTTCGCTGAAACCATATCATTGTTTTACTTACCAGTAGCTAACGTTACGTTGCGTATGGACAGCAGGAATAAACGTTAAATCATCTCCGGTTGGCGCCAGTTTGGAGTTGGTCTTGAAGATGCGCGCGAATAAGTGTTGCTACCCAATGCGCATGTGTGACTATTGATAACGAGGCACGCTTCGCAGAAATCAATTTCTTAAGTTAATTCAACTCATGGAAATGAGTATACAGACGAATTCATCAAGATCATACATATAACTCAGTATGAATGAGTAATGTCAACATTTTACTCAAAATTAAGTAAGGTTTACTTGAATATATTATTTAAGTCATTGTTAGGGTTTACAGTGTAAGAAATAAGCAGGCGCATGGGCGTATTCATGGGAAAGGACATGACACCGTTTTCTGTCATCGATAACAATGGATTTCAGCTACTAGTTAACACGCTGGAACCCATATACACCATTCTGTCATGCCCACACTTTAGCAGGTCTGTATTATGAGGCAAAAGCAATTGTCATACAAACACTGAAAGACGCGGAGAGCATAGTTGGACATCTAGGGCTACCCAGAGCTACATTACAATCACAGCCCATGTAATCGCTAATGAGTGGAAAATGGCAAGTTTTGTGCTCCAAACTCGCCCTCTTTTCGACTCGCACACTGGAGTCAACATAGCCGAAGTGTTGAAATCGACTGTTTTGGAGTGGGAGCTTGAACGGGCTAATCACAGCATTGCGGTCGTTACGGACAACGCACGCAATATGGATGTAGCAGTGAGAGGCCGGGGTAGCACCACACATCAAGTGCTTTGCCCAAACTTTAAATCTTGCTACCCAAGCAGGCTTGAGTGTACCCCGCATCGGTTGTTTGCTTGGTTGAGTGAGGCGGGTAGCAGCCTTCTTCCACAGCCAAAGATCCCAGCTTCTGCCTGAAAATTTGGATATGTTGATATTTCTGGAGAAAAAAAAAATCTATATCCTAGGCTATGAATGTAGGCTATGCCTTGAGTTTGTTTGAGGAGATTAGTTTTAAACATATCCCTTGGTTGTTTTACGATATGTTAACACATATACAATACTATATTTCGTTTACAATTTTATAAATAAATGAAAAAGTTTTAAAAGATAGTTTTAAAGATATCACAATTAGTTGTTTTAAGATGTTACACTTATAGGCTACAATACTATATTTTGATTACAATTTTATTTAAAAATGCTTCAGAAATAAAAAAGGAATCATTCAGTCATTTTTCTTCATTCAAACATTGTTCAAAATATCGTGAGAGTATTGAATCCTGAATCGTGTATCGAATCCAATCTTGAGCTTAGTGTATCATTACACCCCAACCCTACCATATCCTCATCCCTCCATTTCCTTGTCTGACGGTTGCTGACTGACATAGCTGGCCTGACTAATCTATATCGAGAAAGAATAAATGTTTTGCTTACCCTTTTTCATATTCCTTACCCTCCCTCAAGTGTTTTCATGTATTTTCATGCTTTTAATGCACAGGAGTTTGGTAATGGACTGACATTGTACTAAATGTTTCATTTTAATTGTTTGAGAGCAATTGTAGGGTGACGTCAGCAAAAGTGGGAAATTTTTTAGTAGACTGTGCTAGTCGACACCACCTAAATACTATTTACACATTAGTGATGTTTTAATTAATTGTTTTGGGTCTATAATATCTCTTTTTAGGAATCCAGCCTCCGATCCCCAACATTGAAACATTTATTTAAACGGCACATAAACCAGCTGAACAGAAACTTTTACAAACATTTTTATTTATTTATTATTTAGTGCTGTATTCAAACCTTAGGCTATGTTTTTGTGTTTAACCCTTGTGCTGCCCTCGGGTCAAAAATGACCCTTCTCTTTATTTAACTCAGTGAAAAAAGAAGAAAAAATTACCTACCATTAGAAAAAGTTAAACCTTGGCATTTTCTTTGTGTTTTTAAAGAAGCGGTACACCATCCAGGTACAACATTGACTTAAGTCCTTTTAACCCTGCAGTTATGACATCAGAAGTCATAATCAAAATTAAGCGCCACACATCTATTACAGCAAAAAATAAAAAAATGAGTGGTGTAGACTGAAGAAATACAGTCTGTCTGTAATAGATTTTAGTGGCAGATAATCAAACGCGAAGATGGGGGGATCAGAACAAGGCACTCGTGCAGTGAGGACCAATAAAGGGAGAAATACAATAAATGCACAGAAAGAAAAAACAGGAAACTAATTCCTTGTGGCTAAACAGCCAAACGAAAATCAACCCACTAAAATAGGGCGAACTCGAATATACGAGTGAAACACAAACTAAATCTCCTGAGCTCAATACTGGAGCCTAGCAAAGAAAAGAACACCTTCGGCACATAAGTTAGGACGGCCAGAAGAGTGTAAAACCAAAACAAAACAACAAAGAAAAACTGTCTCAGAGAGAACAGCAAAGGACAAAATAAGTAGCGCAGAACGCTAACAGGAGGAATAATACCTATACCTGAAATAAAGCTAATAGCAAGTCCCTCGTGAACATAAACAGTGTTTAATATCACGAGGTCACTAGTACCTGGCTAATGACAAAGAAGCACCGGGGAAGCGGAAGTGAGGAACTTAAATACCCTGCAGGTAGAGGCACAGGTCACATGAACCATGACACTGTCTGGACTGTGAAGTAGGGAATCACAATTATTCACTGATTTATTTATGAATGACAGGTTGTTTCTACATGAAAAATAGTTTTAGGGTTTAAAATTCAATGAAGAAGCTGTATCTCAAGGGTGGGTAATTTCTCACCCTGTGGACATGGGGTGCATACATAATATGAATACAACACGAGTTAAACTTTATGTCCTTATCATTTATATTTATGTCTTATGTCCCTCCAGTTTGGGTTTTTAATTTGCTGTCAATAAAATTGTTTTTATAAGTTCTATGTAAGTAGATTGTATTATTATTTTACTTAATTTACTTTTTTTTACAAAGCTCATCTTCTCCAGTTAATTTCTCAAACCATAGATGATTGTTGTGGAGATTCTGAGATGGTTACTTTTTTCTATTTAAATATTCCAAAATTTGTATTAAATAATTACTTTTCAATACCAAGTTTGTGAACACTTATCTCTCAGGATTCTGTATTTTGTTTGTTTACTTGTGTATTTATGTTTCTCATTATGTTCTCATTTATTATTTTCTCATCATACATGCAGTTTAATTTATGGTTTCACTGTTCCGTGTTTGCATTGCCGTCACTCCTCTGTCTTCGCCACACTTTTCGGTGTGATTGCGGTTTTTCTCTGTATTTCCTCTGTCATGCACTTCCTTATCTCATTGTATATAGTACTCATTAACTAACTACTACTAACAGCTTAGATTCAGGTTTTATACTAATTAACTAACTCTGCAGCTGTCTCTCTTTCTACCTGTTCTATCGCTGATCATCTTTCTTTGATTATCTCTTTTACTACAGTTAATTTTCTAGTCTATGTGTTATGTGAGTCCGGTCCGCGTATTACGTGTTACCTTGTTAGACAATCTTCCGCTTCCCTCATTGTTTCATTACGCTCACCTGATTCCCTCCCCCGTTTCCACACACCTGATCCCCATTGTAGCTCATCTCTCCTTGTGTATTTAAACCCTGAATTTCAGTCTGTCTTGTCAGAACGTTGATTGTATTTCCTGAGCCTGTGATTAGTAAAGCCAGTGATTTATCGCAATTCCTGAGACACCCTTCCGTTTTCCGATACAGAGTTTTGCCTTTCGATTCTATTTGCCTTTGTTGTTTTTCTGGTTTTGACCTTTTTGATTGTTTTGTGACTGCTTCTGCCTGCCGATTCTCGTAGATTTTTGGACTGTTTGACTATTCTCCCACTTTTTGATTTGGCACTATCTCTGCATCTGATTACCTGGCTTCTGATCTGGACTGAAATAAACAATCCTTTTTACTACTACCTGGTCTGCATTTGGGTCCCTGAGAACGATACCTCACACTTATCTAGTAGATAAATTTCACATTGCATTACATCATTAATTCTTGTTTTACTACAAACATTTTTGAAAGTAAATATTTTTCACATTTGATTTTTCGCATTTTTCATATGAATTAAATTGTAATAGTGTTATAGGTTGTTAATAAATCGAGTTTAGTACCCTAATTATTTTCAAGTGACAGATCATATGTCAGAGCCAGGGCTTCTCTTGTGTATTCAAATGAACCTGCGCTGAAGGTTTAACCCTGCCCAAGTACCCACGTCACAATAACTAATAGCCAGATTAAGTTATTGACTGTTTATATTTAAAGGGCACAATACCTAGAATCTTATTTGTCCCATTTTACCTGATGTCCCACTTTTTCTGACTTCACCCTATAAGTTTATGGAGAGTATTTATTGAATGGCGGTAAAATATTCTTGACATCGGAATCATGCAGAATTGATTAATTAACCAAATAACCAAGACATAATATGTGATTTTAATCAATCACTTCATAAATTATTATTGTATTCCATTTATTAGTTTGTGATTTGCTCATAAAAATTTCATGGCAACATAAACAAATTCATTATGACCCAACAATAGAAGCGCGCTATGATGAGACAGAAGCACTTCTGATGAGATTCGACAAGGAGACATTTCCAAAATGCGAAAATTTGCCCAACTTGCCCAATGAACTCAAACCAATAGGTTCAACTCATGTTGGTTTAGTTTAGTCTATTTCGGCTTCCTTAATGTTGCTCGGTTTTTGACAGCCTCGGTAATGAATGGAAGACGTTTGTCAGGAAAACCGCGAACATCGTTCGTGTCGCCTCATGTTAAATTTCTATCGCCAATGGAATTATAAAGATTAAAATTAAGATAAACGTGATCTAGAGATTTACATATCTCTCATATCATCAAAAGTAAGTGAATCGTCATGAAATCCACAGATTTTACAGTTAAATGTCTCAGCTTCAGAAAGAGCTTATGTTTTTCAATGGTGTGCAGTTCAGATGGATACAGAAATAGCACCTCTAGCGGAATGGCGAGTTTGGGATTAGGTGGTGAGATTAGGCGCAGCTATGCTACCTTAGTTTTAGTTTTCTGAGAGCTCTATAAACTATGCTGGTTCACTCCAGTACTTGAGCACAGTAAAATGTTTACGCTGCACTTGTAGTCTGTGGCTGTAGCTGGTGCTTATAAAAATGTCAGGTCAAGATATGATTGAGCTAATTAAATCATTAAAATCTTGAAATGGATCAGCCTTTGCTGCTCTAGAACCACTGGACAAATATGAGCTGCCAGCCTTGCTCAATGTGGGCCACCTCCAAACTTTCTCAAATGATGGTGCTACAACCACATGTAGCACTGGCGACTTGGCACTGGGGGAGCTCTTTAAGGAGGATGTTAATCATGAACATGCGTCACTCATAGCACTGGTGAGTCTACTTTGATATTTCTGGCTTGTGTATGAAGTAATATGAAATGGGATAAAAAGTCTATAAAACGTACCAATAATGTTGATTGATAGGTTTATATCTATGGTCAGTTTATAGTGTAGACTTTTCATTCCTGCAAAAGAGCAGAGATTTTATGATATCGTCATGAAGAACCTATTTTTACAGGTTAAGTCTAGTCCATGAGACTTATGAATTATTTTCTGAATTCATAAGGCACCGAGCCTTTCTATGGTGAAAGAACGCACGCACACAAAATTGCACGCATACGCATGCATAGGCACTCAACAGTCGTGAGTCAGTCAGTGTGATGAGTTAATTTGAGGCAGACATCAGGTATGTGGCCAAACAAAGTATAAATATACTGTTCATTTTTGTTTTATATTGATATTGATGCGCTTTAGGAATTGCTTGACACTATTTGGCAAATAGGGTCTATCTATGCTTGAACTATTTAGCAGCTCAAAATGTGCCAAATAGCTACCGTTAGCATTGATTTCTAGTAATGTGGGAATCAGTGGAATATGGTCGAGTTATTGTGTCCCATCCACTGAATTAAAAAAAACGGTCCCATCGCACCACAGCAGTTTTAATGTTGTCTTATTGTCTCAATGGTTAGTTAGCGAATGTAATACGTAACATATGAGGAGAATACACTTCATTTCTTTGCATGTATCATTAATTAACTGTCATGTAGCTGTGTTTGAACCAACCTCAGTCATGGGTTTGTTTCAAATACCAGGGTTTTTCCTACATAGTAAATTATTTGGCGGCCGCCGAAATGATCTCACGGAAATTGGAAAGGGAAATTGCGACCACCAAAATTACAATAATTGAGAAAACGGCAAATAAAATCATATCCCAATGAATATAATTCAAATTTTTGGGTGCAATATATATTGTAGGCTACTCGTCGCCTTAAAGATGTCAGTACTAGGAGACGAGAAGAAGAAGCATAGAACTATAGAATGTATGGAAATGCGGCTCAACTATTCTGCGGCAGAGTGCAACCTAAATCTTTGTGACAGCGACTCGGTAGAAAAACATAGCTTACTGTGTTATGATTAACCCTGAAGAGTTTATCTTCTTACTTTTCGCCAAAGTCCCGTACAGTCGACATTTCCACAGTGACCTATCGCATTTATCGCAACAGCAACGTAGACTATGTAAAAACGCACACGGTGCTTTTGTACTTTTTAAAATAATTTTTTTAACTTGTAGCTACACTTATTTTTTATTTATTTTTCTAATAGTGCGCTATCAAAATAGCCTAAATGGTGTAATATTAAAATATTCAAAAATCTTCAAGAACCTTTGATTTCTAAACCCTAACCCCTAAACACAACCCTACTGGTACATAACAACCAAAGCCTACATGGGATATTTGTACTCCAAAAACTGTATTTATGGCGAAATTAATGCAAAAGGAAATTGCTGCTCGTGCACTGCGTGCGTTCATGTAAACCTCCACGCAGCTAGACCAATGAGGGAATAGCTCGGAGCGAAGGTTTAAGCGTGATGTATTCCGCTATTGCTGTGGGAAAAGGTAAAAAATTATGAAAGGTAATCCTACCACGTTACCTTCCCCTTTAAGTCTGGTCTACGCTGACCCTAGTTTATCCAAAAGGCAGCCTGTGTGCATTACATTGACTATCAGCCACCAACGCTGATTCTGTACTAATTTATCTGACTCAAATTTAACTATTAATATTCATTTGATATGTAAAATTTCCACTTGATTCGATAAAGGACTCCCATACTTTTAAGACGGTTCTCTGAATTGGATCTGCCGGTTCCACCACGCGTTACATTCAAAATAAAGTGCCACAAATGCAAGCAAAACTTTGTAAAAATGCAACAAAATACTGAGAGCTACATAAGTGAAACAGGTAAATATATACATTTCCTGGATCATAAACTCCATGTCAACAAGTGTGCAAAATCTGAGGATGCAGAACTACTAAAGGTCTATGATGCAAAATATAGGCAGTGTACCCTGTTTTCCATTAGTGTCTCCAAATCTATCCAAATGGCTTAATTGTGTACTGCTCTACATAAAAAAAGATAGATATATTTAACTACAAATCAACAGTTTTGGCTCATAAAACTCACTTTTGCATCATTTTCATGTGGGAATGACTATATTTTTGGCCAGCAGCCATACCACCATGCACTCTGCTCCTGCTAAACGACTGAAGCTAAGCAGGTGTGGGCTTGGTTAGTACTTGGATGGGAGACCTCCTGGGAAAAACTAAGTTGCTGCTGGAAGTGGTGTTGGTGGGCCAGTAGGGGGCAGTCTTCCCTCTGGTCAAAATAAAAACCCCAATGCCCCAGTGCAGTGATGGGGACACTGTGCTGAAGGAGATGCCGTCTTTCAGATGAGACGTTAAACCGAGGTCCTGACTCCCGAGGTCCATTAAAGATCCCATGACACTTATCGTAAAGAGTAGGGGTTTCCCCGGTGTCCTGGCTAAACTCCCAACCCAGGCTCTTTCAATCTGCCACTGAATCATCCCCCAGTTTAATTGGCAAAAAAATTCTTCTCTCCCTCTCCACCTCAAGCTGATGTGTGGTGAGCATTCTGGCGCAAAATGGCTGCCGCTGCATCACCCAGGTGGGTGCTGCACATTGGTGGTGGTTGAGGCGAGTTTCCCCCTCATCATTGTAAGCGCTTTGAGTCACCAGTTGGTGAGAAAGGCGCTATATAAATGTAAGGCATTATTATTATTATTATATTTTTATCAGTATAGGGGGGTAGATATCTATGGGTTCAAAACATGTAATAAAATTAATAAAATGTGTTTTATCCATTATAAAGAATATACATTTGCTTCTTCTGATGGATTAAGATAAAATATTGATATCACAGTGTTACATACACCTAAATATGTAGCCTAATCATTCACTCTTGTACCTCAATAAAACCACTTTTTCCTGTACTCTACAGCCGGAAAGTCTGCCCACCCCTTTCACCTTCTCCACGTTTTATTACATTACAGACATATTCTACAATAGATTGAGTTCATTTTTTGTCTCAAAATTCTACACAAAATAGCCCATAATGACAAAGTGAAAACATGTTTTTAGAAATTTTTGCAAATGCATTAAAAATCGAAAACTGAAATCTTTAATTTACATAAGTATTCATACCCTTTGCTTTAACATATTTTTAAAGTATCATATTTAATTTTTGGTCACATATCCTTTGCATGCTGTTACTTCCTGAAGTATGTGACCAATCAACATCAAAAGACTCTCGATATCTTATTTTCAGGTACTGTTACAAGCGATACTACAACCTCTCTGCATTTGAACTGATCTCTATGAGAATTGGGGGGTGAGCCTAGATTCAGCTGTAAATTACGCTGGTACAGTATGGAACACATGGCTGGCTAAATGGCTGTAAGTCATGAAGGGTCTGAGCTATCGAACAAGCCCCAAACCATCACTCTGTTGCCAGATATGGAGTAATGTGGATGGATCACGGCAAGGGTTATTTTTTGAGCTGCACCTGTAAACTGGGGAAGGCATTTCATTACCTTGTGATGGACCAGGTGAACTACTTGCTGGTGGTGGTGGAGGTCCATGGTGGTGGGCTGGTGGTGGTGGAGGTGCAAGGTGTTGGGCTGGTGGATGTGGTGGATCAATCCCTTTAAAGGTTGTTTCTCCTGACTTTTCTCCCCATAGAGTTCTATAGGAAAATGAGTCAGGAGAAATAACCCTTGCAGTGATCCATCCACATCTACTCCATATCTGGCAACAGAGTGATGGTTTGGGGCTCGGTGATCTGAGAGCCTCTGGTCCTTCCTGGACAGAGTCATTTCACTTGACCATATAAGCCGTTATTCAAATCATGGTCCTTGAGGTCAGAGAACTGCTGGTCTTACACCCTCTCTTTACATGGGAGTCAGATGTGAAGACCAGGGTTTCCATTTGGTGCCGGCCACCGTGACTGACAAGATTGCAGTTTGCTGAACAAATAGGAGAAATTCCGGTCAAATATTATCTGATGTTTATTATGCTTTAAAACAATTGATATGCAGGCTTTATAAAAAATTACATCATCTGGGGAATAGATTTATGTGACCTGGCATACCACCCAACTATGCCACCTTTGGAATTACGCCCAAAGAAATAGTTTATATGACTCAATAATTTATGATCAATCCCCACATAGGCACATTCAAATAAATGAACAAGCAGAGACGTGGATTCAATAATAAAAACATCAAAATAAAACTGTTTATTTTTAGAATCATAAAAACACAATAGAAAAACCCACACAAAAACCCACAGGATTCCAAAAATACGAAATTAGCCGGTGGCTAATTTTGGGGGTGCTACTGGGTGAATGCGGGTACGGGTCCGTGGATGGTGGATAACTTACCGGAAGTGGAACCGAAAGGTCACTTACTCGCATAGGCCGCGGAACCGGCCATACAGTGGGGCAAAAAAGTATTTAGTCAGCCACCAATTGTGCAAGTTCTCCCACTTAAAAAGATGAGAGAGGCCTGTAATTTTCATCATAGGTATACCTCAACTATGAGAGACAAAATGAGAAAAAAAAATCCAGAAAATCACTGTCTGATTTTTAAAGAATTTATTTGCAAATTATGGTGGAAAATAAGTATTTGGTCACCTACAAACAAGCAAGATTTCTGGCTCTCACAGACCTGTAACTTCTTCTTTAAGAGGCTCCTCTGTCCTCCACTCGTTACCTGTATTAATGGCACCTGTTTGAACTCGTTATCAGTATAAAAGACACCTGTCCACAACCTCAAACAGTCACACTCCAAACTCCACTATGGCCAAGACCAAAGAGCTGTCAAAGGACACCAGAAACAAAATTGTAGACCTGCACCAGGCTGGGAAGACTGAATCTGCAATAGGTAAGCAGCTTGGTGTGAAGAAATCAACTGTGGGAGCAATTATTAGAAAATGGAAGACATACAAGACCACTGGTAATCTCCCTCGATCTGGGGCTCCACGCAAGATCTCACCCCGTGGGGTCAAAATGATCACAAGAACGGTGAGCAAAAATCCCAGAACCACACGGGGGGACCTAGTGAATGACCTGCAGAGAGCTGGGACCAAAGTAACAAAGGCTACCATCAGTAACACACTACGCCGCCAGGGACTCAAATCCTGCAGTGCCAGACGTGTCCCCCTGCTTAAGCCAGTACATGTCCAGGCCCGTCTGAGGTTTGCTAGAGAGCATTTGGATGATCCAGAAGAGGATTGGGAGAATGTCATATGGTCAGATGAAACCAAAATAGAACTTTTTGGTAGAAACTCAACTTCTCGTGTTTGGAGGAGAAAGAATGCTGAGTTGCATCCAAAGAACACCATACCTACTGTGAAGCATGGGGGTGGAAACATCATGCTTTGGGGCTGTTTTACTGCAAAGGGACCAGGACGACTGATCCGTGTAAAGGAAATAATGAATGGGGCCATGTATCGTGAGATTTTGAGTGAAAACCTCCTTCCATCAGCAAGGGCATTGAAGATGAAACGTGGCTGGGTCTTTCAGCATGACAATGATCCCAAACACACCGCCCGGGCAACGAAGGAGTGGCTTCGTAAGAAGCATTTCAAGGTCCTGGAGTGGCCTAGCCAGTCTCCAGATCTCAACCCCATAGAAAATCTTTGGAGGGAGTTGAAAGTCCGTGTTGCCCAGCGACAGCCCCAAAACATCACTGCTCTAGAGGAGATCTGCATGGAGGAATGGGCCAACATACCAGCAACAGTGTGTGGAAACCTTGTGAAGACTTACAGAAAACGTTTGACCTCTGTCATTGCCAACAAAGGGTATATAACAAAGTATTGAGATGAACTTTTGTTATTGACCAAATACTTATTTTCCACCATAATTTGCAAATAAATTCTTTAAAAATCAGACAATGTGATTTTCTGGATTTTTTTCTCTCATTTTGTCTCTCATAGTTGAGGTATACCTATGATGAAAATTACAGGCCTCTCTCATCTTTTTAAGTGGGAGAACTTGCACAATTGGTGGCTGACTAAATACTTTTTTGCCCCACTGTACCTACTTTGGCGTGCATCAAACATAAACATGTGTAAAAATTCTAATCTATAAGCAAATACGTTACATTCTTAATGTATTGCACTTTTGCGCGCTTCCCGGGCTAATTTCCACTAGCTGTAAGCCTACGTACAGTACGTAGCCTATCACAAGCAACAAACTCTGTTTCCTAATGATTGATTGGTTATTTGTGTCACGTGAGCTTAGCGTCACACGAACGTGAATTTCACAGAACAAAATACCAGCGCTCTATGTAAGTAGACTAACTGTTAGTGTGTTCGCTAAACTTTAAGCAATAGTAACGTTAAATTGAATGATGAAGCGTCGAAAAATAACTGATTTCTTCGGGTCAAAGTTAACCAAGGTAGCTGAGACAACCACCGTCACTCCAGCCCACAATGAGCCCTCTGAGGAACCAGAAGTAGAATTTCTAACTGTCGCTGCTCCAACTAGCCCCTCTGCCGCTACCTCCAACATTATGAGCCTCACTCCAGCTGACAATGAGCCCTCTGAGCTTGAGGAACCAGCAGTAGAATTGCTAATTAGCCCCACAACTGTCGGTGCTCCAACTAGTGTTCGACCCTCTGCCGCTACCTCTAACGTTACGAGCCTCGCAGAAGTCCACTGTTCCAGTGAGTGCTGCAGGGATCTCTCAAAGTCTCAAATATGCTGCCAGATGCGATCCGAACGTCTGGAATTACCGTCACAACGGTAGCATCAGTAACATCGGCAATGAATGCTGCTCCGGTAGCGAAAACCCTATTGCCAGATGTACACAGGCTGTTGAAATTGTTTTATACAATTCCCGTGTCAACTGCCAGCGCCGAGAGGTCTTTCTCAACCCTTCGTCGTATGAAGACTTATCTAAGGTCAACAATGACTCAAAGGAGACTCAATGACTTGATGTGCAGCCACACACACAGGGATGCTTTGGCCAATGTGGATAGTCTCGCCATTGCCAGTGACTTCATCCAGCACAACGAGAGACGGAGGAACTTCTTTGGGAACGTTTAAGACGGGGTGGTGAGCGTTGACATTTTTTAATCCTATGCAACTGGACTTGACGTGTCAAATGATTTATGCTTTCTAATCATACTGATTAAGTAATGCATATTATACTATTTGATTGTGACTCAAGTGTAGGCTATAATCAGGACAAATAAAAACGGCAATAATAAATAACAATAATAAATAAAGTTATGCGTTACGAGTGTGGCTTGGGAGGGGGGGGAACGTCACGTCATTCTTGGCCCTACCCGTTCGAAATGCGTTCCGCGGCCTATGCTCACTCGTGAAGGTGCCAGACACGCACACGCACACACACACTATAGCATGCAGTGAAAAGAACGGAACCACTTCCTACGGTGCTGCAACGACCTCCACACCACCAGCACAGATCCCAAACTACGCACTGCAACGTAAACAGTAAGCAGCCCCGAAACCCCAACTCGATAAACAGTTGTTTTGTCAGTAGTAGTAGTAGTCAGGAGCCCCAGGGAAAAGGCGGATAAAACACTGGGCGTGTTCGAGTAGACATCGGTGAGCAGCTGGCTTGCCTGCCTCAGGCGGAAATGACAAACGCCTGAGCAGATCCAACTGGGACAGTTTCCAACATTTGTGGAGAAAAAAATAATAATAATTAATGAAATACGGAAGAAAACAGCATGGACGAGTTGGCAGTACAATTTCTGATTGCGGAGGAGTTGGAAGTGGTAGAGATGCCCTTTTTACTACGGAATATTGAAGAAACGGAGGAGAATGAGAGAAGGTTGTTTTAATACTAATTTGCATTATTTTATGACTTGTTAGGGTAGTCAGTATTTATCTTTTGCGAAACTAAGTTACGCGACTTCGACTAAGCACTGAGTTGTGCCACAGTGAAACTGCAAGCTCATAAAAGTTCTTAAATAAATACACATAATTGCCATTGGATTTAAAGCGGTGGCTGCTGTTTTATTGTCAATAAGATAATTATTTAGCTAAGCTAGCTGTCTTCTGCTATGGTAACATACCTGTAAACATCATGCTGTTAATCCGCTAATATTCAGTTGTTTTTTATCTGTCAATTTATGAGAGTCTAAACCACACTTGTCACTTCTGTTTAAACAAGCAAACATGTTACACATGTAAGCTTAGTTAATGTAAATCCACAAGACATCGTAGCCAGACATTGTAATGTGACAATCTATAGCTACATTAAGTATCCTACATGCATGTTTTCATAGACGAGTGATGGTTCTAAAGCATATTGTAACCTATTGCACAATATCTTTACCAATGAGAAATTCTAACAGAAGTGTAATTTTGTCAACTTTCACTCCCATTTTAAGGATTGTGCCTAAAATCACTTCTTATGTAGCCGAGGTTGTCCCAATGTACAGTCTGGCTGACTTCAAGGCCAATTTCAGATTAACTCGGGATCAGGTTGAGGTAAATGACTCTAAACCACTCATTTTCAAATCCTAACCTTCCTGCAAGAATATTTTTATTTAATATGTATGTTCTTTAACTTTTTTCTGATATAGGACCTGATCAGGTATTTGGGTCCTTATTATAATTACCTGCGGGGCAGGAAATGGTCCCTACAGGACTCTGTCCTGGCCAGCCTGTGGACCCTAAGCAACCAGGAATCCTACAGAGGGGTTGCAAGCCGGTTCAATACATCAAAATCCATCATATCATCCCATTTGCACGAATTCACCTCCCTTGTCACCACCCACCTCAGTCACAAAATATCATGGCCAGACCACCACAGATTGTTGGAAATTGAGATTGCCTTCCGTGCAGCTGGTTTTACCAACACTGTGTGTGCTGTAGATGGCAGCCACATCCAAATCCCCAGGCCAGAAAATGTTCCCGAACCGGAAATCTACATTAATAGAAAGCGGTACTACTCAATCAACCTCAATGCCTTCTGTGATCACACAGCTCGTTTTGTGCATGTCAATGCAGGGCACCCTGGCAGTTGGCATGATGCCCGAGTCTACCGGATGACAGAGGTGGCTCGGACATTGAGGGATAACCCCCAACTGCTACTGCCCCAGGGTATGCACATCATTGGGGATGCTGCATACCCCCTCTCAGACGTGCTGATGACTCCGTACCGTGATAATGGCCACCTCACGGTCCAGCAGAGGCGTTATAACCACCAGCTATCGTCCGCGAGGATGGCCATTGAGAGGGCATTTGGCCTTCTGAAGGGGAAGTTCCGCAGGTTACAGCAGTTGCACATGAGAAGCATCCGTAACACCAGCACTGCTATAACTGCATGCTGCATTCTGCATAACATCTGCATGGATCCTGATGATGAGTTTGCACAAGACAGGGATGGCAGTGAGGAAGATGATGAATACCCGGAGCACAATGCTCGTAACACAGGGAATCAGAAGCGAGATGACATATGTGCCACTTTATAATTGTACTTTGCATTATTTCCTTTTTGTTCACATTTTCTACAATTATTTCCCCTTCATAACACAGAACAACATGCAACATACACCAGCTGGATTTTTTTTGCTTTTTATTGTATTCATGTAATTATATATTTGATTAATTTTATTATGTTTTTATATTTATTTTCTATGCTTCATTTATACATTCTTGCCCTTCAATTTTTGAAGTATTTGTTCACCATTTCATACATTCATTCCCCTTTGTTCAAGTGCAATGATGAAGATTACTCTGAGCACACTATTCCTTGTTCAGGTCATGCATGTGCATCTGGTCTGGACTCACTTTTTGGCCCCTGAATTTGTCAGTCAGTGGTTCAGAAGGCACAGTTTATCTTAATGTACATTTCTATGAGGTCAGCATTTCTCTGTCAGGTCTTTGGATTTAATTTGATTAGCACATACACATTTTGGCAGTCAAGCCTTCCACCAGCATCCACTAATACTGTATTAGTTAATCAGAGTTAAGCACTTTTGAACTTTAATAGAAGTTGAAATCTTAACCCAGGCCTTATTGCTCTCCCTCTGCTTTCTAATCCTAACCCAGATGTTGATCCCACCAGAGAATACAGCCACTCTTGCTGCCCTCCACCTATATCTTTTCCCACGCCTGTTGAGATTTGTGGTTGCATCTCTTCTTCAGCTCATTGTTCTTCTCTGTTGTACAGGTCTCCTTGCTCTCCTCCACTGTATGACCTGGATGACCAGATGAGCTTCTTGTGCCATGTTGCAGTGATCATCTGGATTTACAGATTCTCCCTCCACCAGGACAATTCACCGCTTCCTTCCTCAAGAAATCATACAGCTGCTGGGCCAGGCCCTAGTAAATTAATGTCTGGGCAAGTGCAATGCCTTGCTGGCTGACTTGTCCTGTGCCAACAAGCATTTGCAAATAGTCCAGAATGTAGCCGCAGGCTTGGTCTTAATTCACATATACCACTTCTTGAAATTATGGTAACCATTGGTCACTGTTAGACTAATCATTATCATTGCATATTACCACTGACTTGTATTAGTCTAACATTTGGATGTCTTGAGGCATGTGATAGAATGACATTCACAGGGGTAGAATACCAGGACACTGGAACTGCAAGTAGTGGCCTCAGAGGCCAGTGTGAGTAAAGAAAGATAACAAAGGATCACTTTAAGGGTTGTTTCTCCAGACTCATTTTCCTATTGAACTGTATGGAAAAATAAGTCAGGAGAAACAACCCTTAATCTTTTGGCCCTCTCCCAACCTTTTTGGAATGTGTTGCAGGCATCAAATTGGGAAATAGCATACATTTACAAAAATAGATTTCATAAGGTAAACAATTTTTTTTTTGTTTTCAATTAAATATATGTAAAATAATTTACAAATCACTGTAAAAACAGCTGCTTTTATGTGCATTTTTGCTAACTGTTCCAACTTTTGAAATTGGGGTTTGCATTTCTTTTTTGAACAGTGGTATCCTCTCGGAATTGGAGCGAATCCATAGTATGTGAAAGGTATATTAACACCCGTCATGTCTTACCATTCTTAAGATGGTACTAATTAGCTTTTGCACCCTTTGCCATCTCTAGGTGCATACACAATGTTGCATGAAAAAGAGGTCCTTAATTTGGACCATGCAACTGAACCCTGAATTAAATGAACAGTTTCTGTTTAGAACAGGCAGCCAGCTGAGAGCATACACATTGAAAAAAATGAAGACCTGGATTTCCATGGTCCATGTTGTATAATAATTTGGAAAAAAAAAATCAGAATGAAGTACACAAGCCAATGTAATTTACATGAACCTTTATTTATTTTCAAAAACCTTAAGGAGCTGGTCCTGTTTTTGGACCATTTCCTCCTGTTTGTGGACCATCTCCTTTACGGTATTATTAATTTATTTTAGTTCCTCCAGAATGGCAGTCTCCCTCTGCTCCCGCCTCCGCTCCTCCTGACGCCGCCTCCTCTCCACACCCCGGCTAAAAATGGCCTCCGTGGCTGCGGTCCGCCGTTCAGCACGGGCTTCAAACTGTTTTAGAATCAACTGGCTGGCAGGGGTAGTGTAAGTGCTCGAGGTTTGACGTCTGAGCTGTGGTGTAATTTGTGAGGGAGCAGTGGTGATGGTGCTGTGTGTTTGTGGGGTGCTCACATGGATGGGGTGGTAGTGGTGACAGTGGTGGGTGCAGAGGTGACAGGGGTGGAAAATGTGCTGCGCGCTGTTGGGATTGGGGGGAGGGGTGTGGTGATAATTGTGCCAGCTGGTGGAGGTGCTCTAATTGTGTTGTCAAATACGGTGTCCATTGCCTGTAACAGAAATTGAAAAATTTACAACCAAGAAAGCAGCTGAACACATTCATGAGCATTATGCAGTCATTACAATTAACTGCATTTACTCGGTTTTAGAAGTGAACTGAACTGAAGCGCATACCTCAAAAAAATCCCAGGTGACCCTCCCTTCACCACTCTCCCGGGCACAATCTTTCGTCTGCCTGTAGGTAGTTTGTAAGTTGCCCCATTTTTTTCTGATTTTCTCCACAGAGAAGTTGTAGCCTCTCTCATGGAAAGTTCTCGTAATTTTGTTGTAAAAAAGTGTCTTGTTGCACTTGTACAGCGTTAGGTGCTGTCTTGTCAGTTCAATTAATAGTTGGGTTGTTTTTTTGTCAAATTCTGGAGGAAAAAAAAACCATACATATCAGTAACAGGGCATTTCACTAGGCTGAAAGGGTCATTCCAAATGTTACTGGTGAACTTAAACTGAGGAAGGCATTTCATTACCATGTGATGGACCAGGTTGAGATCGACCAGGTGAACTACTCGCTGGTGGTGGTGGAGGTCCATGGTGGTGGGCTGGTGGTGGTGGAGGTGCATGGTGTTGGGCTGGTGGTGGTGGAGGTGCATGGTGGTGGGCTGGTGGTGGTGGAGGTGCATGGTGTTGGGCTGGTGGTGGTGGAGGTGCATGGTGGTGGGCTGGCGGTAGCTGTTGGCCGTGGTGGGCTGGTGGAGGTGCATGGTGGTGGGGTGGAGGAGGTGCATGGTGGTGGACTGGTGGTAGCTGTTGGCCATGTTCACTGGGGTGGCTAGGCAGGGTTGTTTGAGCTGGATGAGGGAATTCAAAGAGCAAAGAATGATTGGCAACCGTTACAGGGTTAGTTAACCCAATTTGCATAATTCAGTTGGTGGTCTTTGGGTTGGTAGCGTACTGCTACCATTGAAAGTAGCAGTACACAGGTATAGGTGCAACTTAATTTAAAGTGTTAGCCAATATTCTATGAACAAGCAGAGGGGAACAGTAGTATGTGTGCCACTATCAGCAAACACAGTACACACTGGTTCTTGGAAATTCCTAGCAGTAGTGGTGCAAGAATGACTGCACACACCACAATCCTCTCCTTCACATATTTACTGTCCATGCTATGAGCTGAAAAGATTTTGGTCAAAATCATGATCATCATGCCATACTTCTGCAGACAATGCATGTATTTCTGCAGGCAATTTGATGCAAGTAATGATATTAAGAGAAAGCCAAAGAATTGCTCTTTCATTGGGCTTCTTTAGAGTTGTGCAGTTAGTGTGATATGAAGGGAAAGTGTATTAATCCTAACGATTAATCATACTGGAATGAAATAATATTTAGTTGCATATCCTTTATTTAACCAGTCTTTTCAGATTTATTTTCCACACAAAAACAGTACATAGCATACATGACTTAGTTACTCTTATTTATAGTACAATACATCAGGTGGACCCTGACAATTAACTTGGTAAATTGAATGCCATCCATGTGTTTAACAATATGAATTCAGTTTGTTTGAATGCAACATACAGTGAGCACCATAATTAATTGGACAGTGACACATGTTTTGTAATTTTGGTTCTGTACTGTAGCACTTTGAGTTTGAAAGGATACAGTGACAATGAGGTTGAAGTGCTGACTGTCAGCTTTAATTTCAAAATACCCTCAAATTAAAGCTGACAGTCTGCACTTCAACCTCACTGTCATTGTATCCTTTCAAACTCAAAGTGTTAAGAGTACAGAAACAAAATAACAGAAAAGTGTCACTGTCCAATGAATTATGGTGCTCACTGTATATAGTACATATGGGGACACTGGGATCCTAGGAGTTATTAGTTGTTTTGAGGGACGGCTGTGAAGAACGATGTCCCTAGCCAGTTATGGTAATATATGCATAAATATTATTATATTTGCAGAACATGTTTTCCTGTATCAATGTATAATCTTTTTTTTACCTGTCACCAATTACTGTTCATATATTTCTGATTTGACAATAAACATCCAAAAGGACATAAAGAACTCTGTGTCATTGTGGTTTGAATGGTGGTGGAGGGGAACAGTCCTACAGTGTATTTGCCTTATGTGAATGTCACCATTGTGTGTGAAATAAATATTCCTGAAAATGTGGTCTTTACTTAGGAGACCAGAACACCCACATCTAATGAACCCATGGCCATAATAACAGTGGTAGATATTTAATCTCAATCATTAATCTTTCAACAATTTGCAAAGTGGATGTACAGCACAGTAGCGCCAGGATGTATTACATAATATTGTTTAATTCGTCATTCCCTTCCTGTTATTATGGAATTGGCTATGTGGTCCCCTCTGCTGGAATGTGACAGGCAGAGGTCTGCCTATACACTGTCCTATCTGGAGATAGGGAAAACTCCACTTCTCATCAGCAGAACATCCCTTCATATCCGAATGAGTTGTCTTACTGATAACAAGGATGGTGAAGAGAAATATAAATTAGGTAACTTCCCAAATACTTTGACAAAAATTAATGTGTTATCATTTGGTGGTCCTACCTTAATGTTCTATATGCTCACACCAAATGTTCTGAAGAGGACAATGTTTTGGACAACAGTCCAATTAGGATTTTACTCTTAAACCAGCTGTTATACAAATGCAAAATACAAAACACTCATAACAAAGTTGCATCTTTAATTTAATATAAAATATGTTAATCCAATATAGTTACATTATTGAACAAAACATTAAGTTACCTATATTTGGCCAGGCCTTTTTTGTTGTTGTTATTTCTTGACACTTCTAGGTTCAGACAACATATTTTATAAAGTTAGAGGTAGGCCTACAGTTGGATAGAAGCAGTCAAGAATGAGAATTGGCATTTGTTAGTGTAACATTACCAATATTGTACTTTTCACATCCATATTGGTTTATCTCAAGAAAGTACATGTAAGGTACAGTATATAATAACCACAGTAGCGACCATATGTGCTACAATCCCAAACTCCCAAAACGCATATTTATTTATTTATGTATTATTTGTATGAATAAAAAATAAATGCAAGTACACAAAAGTAATGTACAGAAATGTGTTCGATAGGTTGGGCTTATACTAGAACCTCACATTATGAAACAAAATCACATTAATTGAAGTACAAAAAAAGGATTGTATTAAATAATAATTTTTTAAAAATAAGAGCAATAAGAAAAACAACAAAATAAATATTAATTGTGAAATTAGATAAGAGACCAGAAAGAGGGGGGGAATAGACTACTGCTGTTACATTGTAAGATTGACTAAATAACTCTTATAGGCTACCTGTGTTTGAACACTATTAGGGAGGGGTACATTTCATTTAGATTTTTTTTTGAGAGTAGAATCAATACGCAGAGATAGGTGGCGATATTGTGAAATTATCCGCGTTTGTCGTGAGGAAACACCACTCTTTCCTCACTCTCTAACCAATTCTGTCGTTGGTTAGTTTGAAGGCGCGGCGATGTTGTTGAAGGCGCCCGAGAGCAGCTGCACCGCTGCTAAGGCGCCTGGAAAGGCGCCTGCTTAACCTTATATTGTCATTTCCGCCTTAGTTCACGCAGCACCGACTTTTCGGCCATCTCGGACAGTTTCCGATGCAGGCCAACGCAGATATGACGTAAATCGGCTCTAGCCGAACACGCTCACTATTTAAAACACAAACCCAGCCCAGCGGCTGGCGCTCCACGTAGCCAGTTACCGGCATATTAATTGGAGCGTCCTTAGCTCTTTAAGGAGACTGAGATAAACGCAAACTACTAATATCAGCAAAACAGAAGCCAGAAATGTCCTATAATGGCAGAAAATGTTTGCCCCAATTAGTCTTTTACGTAATTGCTAATAGACCGCTTGCTCAAGAATGACAACATTTTCAAATTAATAACTTCATACACTACGTCATATAGTCAGATAGACGTCACGTGGCGCTGTAATGGCGACATGTAGTCCAGCTATCTCTCGTGTACGTGTTTGTTAATTTGAATGTGTTTTGTTGCGTCTGGCTTTTGTCTTTTGTTTTTTTCATGCGCTATGTGTCTGTTTTCGGGGCACTCCTGCTGCTCGTTTTTGTAATATTGACGAATTGTCTAGCCGGGATGATTGTGTTTGTGGTCGTCACCATGGATTGGAGACGCATTCGTATTATGCTCGGGAATGTCCGTTGGATCTGCAGCCACGGACTGATCCGGGAGTGACTCTTCAGAAGGCCATCAGGGAAGGAGAAGATAATGCGGAGGAGTGAGGCGGCGCGACTGGGGAGGCTGAGCTCCGTTTCGACAGTGGACAGAGACTGCAGCACTGCGTGTATGGAGGAAAGGCGGAGTTTGTGTGTTGGATTTATGACACTGAACATCTCGGGACAGCGGGGGATGTTTCTAATCATGGCTATTCCACTTTAATTCACTTAAGTCACTTGATTAATGCAAGGCCTATGTCTTTATTTGATATGTTTGTGTGTTGTGGGTCTGCCCCACTGTCGATGTCTTTTTTGTTGTTGCTGGGGCTACAACTGAAGTTCCCAAAAGTGAAATAAAAGTTATTCTATTCTATTCTCTCTATTAACATTTGCTCATGTTCATTTACTTGAATCGCTAACATGAAAGGCACATTTTGATATTAAGCAAAATTAGTTCAAAGGAACATCTGCGTCCTTAAGAGGGGGGTCAGTTGTCCCCATTATTTTAGACACTAACGGTGAATAGGATTTATTTTTTCCTTTATAGGTGATTTCGCAAATACAGTAGTGTTACGACCCCATGGGTCTAGGGGTGCATGGGGTATGTAACTTGATGTTAAGAATACCGGGTGATGTAACTGCTGTATAAATGATGGTAAAAACAATAAATCAAACAGATAAAGCAGCAACTCAGTGGATGAGTGTTTACTGGTAACAAAAAGGTTTACAGACAAAAAGGTGCAATAAACTATTACAGGACATAGACAACCCAGACACACACTACCAGGGTCAAAGGACGCTGGATGTTGCCAAAAGAACATAAAACCCAGCTAGCTAAACCAGAGTATAATCTAACCTAGTGTATCAAGTACACAAACAAAAGCCTATCTACTCTATCTAGCAGATGAAAAAAACAGTGGTTGGCAAACACCCCTAATGACTAGTGGTTCTATACATCAACATAGCCTACGGGCATATGTACAGGAGCCCCCAGTCTTACCTGTCCCAAGCCTTGGAAGTGTACACAAAAAGCAAGACAAGTTCAAATGAATGGTTACATAGAGTCAAGGACAAAAACAGAGCAAAAACGTCAGCTACAACACAAAACAAAATGTCAGCCCCTATCATCTTCTTCTTCTTTTGTGTTTCTGGCAGGCTAGACGCCGACGTGGCGTATTGCTGCCTTTCCCTGGCCAGACACGGTACTACATCCCTCCCAGGCCCTTACACCCTAAGATGTAGGCCAGTAGTGAACATAAAGTTTGCCACTGCCCTCCCCACCTCATTCTGGTGACTCCCATGGCCCAAAAGTACCCTCAGAGATACAACTGGCTCCCCCACCCTCATTACATGAGCATACATATCTGCCCTCTCCCTCCTGTACCTCCCACACTTCAACATGACATGCTTCACCGTCTCCCTCCCCCCACAGCTACACAGACCATCCACATGTTTCCCCATCCGGGCCAGGTCCCAGGCCAGGCCACAATGACCAAGCCGAAGCCTGGTCATCATGACCTGTTCCCTCCTACCCCTTCCCAGGGCGCCCCTCTCCCCCCTAACACTCCCCTGGATCCCATGGAAATGCCTCCCTCTCACCTCCACCTCCCACTCAGCCTGCCACCTCTCCATCAGCACCCCCCGTATCCTACCTCTCCACTCAGCTACCCCCTGATCCACCCCCACCCCTACCACCTCCTGCCCTAAAGCCCCCTTAGCAGCTGCATCCACAGCCTCATTCCCCTCCACCCCCACATGAGCCGGGACCCACATAAACCCTACCCTACACCCCACCCTCTCCACCCTGTACAGAGCCATCACCAGTTCAAGGATGAGATCAGGCCTAGCCCGTGAACCACCGCTCAGGCCCCCCAGGGCAGCCGCTGAGTCGGAACACACAACCACCCGCTGCGGGCGCGCACGCTCAACCCAGTCCAGCGCCCACACCAGCGCCATCACCTCAGCAGTGAACACCGACAGCCCATCAGGCAGCCGCCTGCCCTCGGTAATATGCAACTGGCAGCCCCTATCATGGCAACCAGTCCAGGCTTATATCAGATGTGGCGAGTTCTGATTGGTTTATCCAGAATTGACACAGAGGGCGGGGATTGATGAAGGCGGGACTTGGTGGATGGTGATGGACAGGCGGCGCAGCCAACAAGACGATGGCACATGGCAGGTGAAGGCAGGGAAGTCCACACACAAAAATAACATGGCATGTAACAAGTAGGCTATAGCGTGAATATAATGTAAGCACCTGTTGAGATATATGCTCTCATATGTTAAAGAAAAATAGTTAATTGTTAAGATACTGTACTGTTTATGTTAAAATGAGTATGCGCTCATAGTACATGTTTTGTATCGAAATATGTTGTGCACCTCTATTATAAGAGTTATGTTTTTCTGAGTACGTGTTATACGTGAATAACGTGATGTTTTAGTTGGTTGACAAATGTGGCGCGAACGGTGCATGATGAAGTCGTCTTTTACTGCAGTGCTGAAAGATTTGCCGGTGCTGTAAAGAACGCTGAATAAACCATTCATATGGAAGATAAATTAAGTGTACAAGCTGTCTTTATATGGATGAAGACAATATACTGCATATAAACATGGCGGGTGAAGAAGCAGAAAACCTTACAGGTTATGGGCCCAGGCGTGGTGGTACCGCAGGAGGAAGATGGCAGAGATTAGTTTTCGACGGAGATTAAAACAATTACGAGCTTTGGGAAGTGAAGTTTCTCACATGAGAATGATGGGACTAAAAGACACGATACTCTGCACCAGTGAGGACGGTCCAGATGCAGGAAAGAACAAAGAATGCTACGCAGAGCTAATTCAATTCCTGGACGACAAAAGTCTATCGTTAGTTATGAGAGAGGCGGCAGATGACGGCAAGAAAGCACTAGAAATACTACGAAGTCATTACGCAAGTCAGGGTAAGCAAAGAATTATTGCCTTGTACACAGAACTAACGTCACTAAAGAAAGAGTCTGGTGAAACTGTGACAGATTATATCGTCAGAGCTGAAAAGGCAGTAACTTACCTAAGAAATGCAAAATAAGTTATTGGTGACGGGCTAATTATAGCTATGATTCTAAAAGGACTTCCAGAGACGTACAAGCCTTTCGCCATCCATACAACACAGAGCAGTGATGAACTGACGTTTACCCAGTTCAAAAGTAAACTACGGAGCTACGAGGAGACAGAAAAGTTTGACACGAAAGAAAAATCAGACGAAAGTAAACGTGATGAAAGTAAACATATCATCGGTGACATGTTACGGATGCGGAGGCCGTGGTCACATAGCAAGAGAGTGTCGTCAAAAAGGAACCAGTGTAGCTCAAAAAGGAGCCAGTGTAGCTAAGTGGTGCAGCTACCATAGAAGTTCTACACACAGCGATGAGACATGCAGGAGAAAACCCCAGCAGAAAGATGACGCAAAACAGACTGCGGACAGACAAGAACGTGAAGAAGAACATACATTTGTATTCACAGTCAGTCAAGGATTCCTCCCAGACACTATTAGAAGAAACGGACTAATGGTAGACTGCGGAGCTACATCCCACATCATAACAGAGGAAAACAAGTTCACAAGATTTGACGAGACATTTGATCCAAAGTCACACTACATGGAACTAGCTGACGGGACCAGGATGAACAATGTGGCAATGAAACGAGGCGACGCAGAGGTGTTCCTACAGGACTCGGAAGGAAGATGCATCGGAGTCACACTGAGGAATGCGCTGTTCATACCATCGTACCCACAGAGCATAATCTCCGTACAAGCAGCCATAGCAGACGGAGACAAGGTGACTTTCCAAGAAGGACAGAACATACTCATCAACAAAGATGGAGCTGTTTTCCCCATAGAGCAGCATGAGAGACTGTACTACTTGAAAACAATAAATGATGAAACGTGTTGATCATTCAGTTAACGATATGATGTCTAGAGACAAAGTGAACTTGACTTGTGATGTAAAAACATGGCATGAGATCATGGGTCATTGTAATGTAGATGATGTGTTGAAATTACCTAAGGTGGTAGAGGGTATGAAGATCACAGGTAACACTAAGATAGACTGTAGTGTCTGTACTGAAGGAAAATTTACCAACAACAGAAATAGGAAACCTGACGCAAAAGCTAGTGCCCCCCTAGAGTTAATACACACTGACCTAGCAGGTCCCATTGACCCAACTGCTCAAGATGGACATAAATATGCGATTGCATTCACAGATGATTTCTCAGGGGCAGTGTCAGTTTATTTCCTTAAGAACAAGAGTGAAACAACATTAGCGACTGAAGAATTCCTGGCAGACAGTGCACTGTATGGCCAAGTCAAGTGCATAAGATCAGATAATGGTACGGAATTCACAAGCAATTCTTTTCAGTCACTGTTGAGAGATAGAGGGATAAGACATGAGACATCGTGCCCCTTTTCCCCTCATCAAAACGGCACAGCCGAGAGACAGTTTAGAACTTTATTTGAAATGGGAAGGTGCCAATTATTAGAAAAGAGGTTACCAAAGACACTGTGGCCTTATGCTGTACAAAATGCAGCTCACATCCGAAATAGATGCTACAACGAAAGGACCGAAAATACCTCTTACTTCATGTTAACAGGAAAGAAACCCAACCTTTCAAAAATGTGGGTGTTCGGCTCAGAGTGTTATGCGTATAAACACGATCATAAGAAGCTCGACCCCAGATGTGAGAAAGGGATATTTGTGGGGTACAGTAAAAACAGCCCGGCATACCTAGTATACAAACCACATACAGGAAAGGTATCAAAACACAGACTAGTGAAATTCATTAGAAAGAACAGTATGGAACAACATACTCAAACTGATGAGGATGATACAGAACTCCAGACACAAGGCAGAACGTCTGGTAGTGAGAACAGCACTTATGTGCCACACCCACAGGGTGAAGAGAACACAGGGAGTCAGGTTCTAGAGAGGACCGACGAGACTGTAAATACAGATACAGATGAACATGAGGAAAACAATGCAGATCCACAACCTAGTCATAGTCAAAAACACCGCTATCCAAAAAGAGATAAGAGGGCCCCACTATGAGGGATCTCTGTCAGAAAACAGAGATGGGAATATTAGAGATCCAAATGCTAGTAGTTGACCAGTCTGAAAGTGTTCGTAAGAACACCACTAAAATGGACAATAATCCGTAGTGGAGAAACAACTAGAAAAGAAAGAATAACCCTCGCAATATAAACGAGGAGCTCGCTAAACGAGCAAAACAAAGGAATAAGCACTAACGCTTATCTAACTCCGTTTGTAGGAGCGAACAAACAATGAAAACCAAAACTATAAGACCCCTATAACTGGAGTCAGCGCAGTTAGAGCGCTAGTCGGTAGAAACGGTAAATAAAAGGAGATAAGCAGACACGCTTATCTTACTCCCGTTATAGGAGTGAAAACTAAGGAAAACCGAGGCTCAACAACCCAAACTTCTCCTGGGGAAGAGCACTCGTAAGTTAGAGTAATAACGAAAGAAAAACGAGAACCTCTGCTCAGAACTGAGCGCTAAAAGAACCTTCCTTTCTTTCTATAACCCTACTTTCTAAACCCTTTAGTTTTTAAACTAGCTTACTAATTACTCTCTATACCTTTTTACCGGCTCGAATGTTAAGAGGAAATAACATAGAAGCGACGAGCGAGACCGGAAGCGGGGTATAAGTAGTGAGCGGAAATATCTACCAGGTGAACTCACTAATGACCAGGAGAAGCAAAAACCCGTGACGGAACACAGGAAAATCCGATGGACTACCAGTAAATGATAAGACGAATAAGGCGACGTAGAGATAAGGGAAAAAAGGTCAGATCCATGACAGGACCCCCCCTCTAAGGAACGGCACCGGACGTTTCCACAACCTTATCTCTGCGGAAGTCGGTGATTAACTGCGGGTCCAGGATGTTTCTCGATGGAACCCAGCAACGTTCCTCCGGACCATAACCTTCCCAGTCAACAAGAAACTGCCAACCTCTACCTACACGTCTCTCGGCCACAACGCGGCGAACGGTATAAGCCGGACCCCCTTCTATGAGTCGAGGAGGCGGAGGTGGTCTCTCAACCGGGGCGAGGGGGCTTACGAGTACCGGTTTCAGACGGGAGACGTGAAACGTGGGGTGAATGCGCATTGAGCGCGGAAGTTGCAATCGAAACGTGACTGGGTTGATTCTTTTAATAATCTTGAAGGGGCCCACAAAACGAGGAGCGAGTTTGCGGGACTCGACCCGCAAGGGAAGGTCCCGAGTAGTAAGCCAAACCCGTTGTCCCACTCTATAGGATGGTGCAGCTCGACGATGCCTATCAGCCGCAACTTTTTGTTTAGCCGAAGCCCGTATAAGAGACGACCGCACTTGTCTCCAAACCGACCGACACCGCCGAACGAAAGATCCTACAGAGGGTACCTCCACCTCCTTCTCAAGCTCAGGAAAAAGAGGTGGTTGGTAACCCAACTGAGCCTCGAAGGGGGAGAGGCCGGTGGAGGCGTTACGCAGCGTGTTATGAGCGTACTCAGCCCAGGCGAGGTGACGGCTCCAGGAGGTAGGCTTGGATGCGGCAAGGCAGCGAAGAGTATTCTCTAGCGTCTGATTAGTACGCTCTGTCTGGCCGTTAGTCTCCGGGTGGAACCCGGAAGATAAACTAACCGAAGCCCCCAGCAGAGAGCAAAACGCCCGCCAAAACTTGGCGGCGAATTGAGGACCGCGATCGGACACCACATCCGACGGAAGGCCATGTGGACGAAACACGTGGTCAATCATAAGTTGCGCTGTCTCAGGTGCCGATGGCAGCTTGGACAGCGCAATAAAATGGGCCGCTTTGGAAAAACGGTCGACCACCACTAAAATGGTAGTGTTGCCTGAAGATAACGGCAACCCCGTGATGAAGTCCAGGGAAATATGACTCCAGGGACGGGTGGGAATAGGTAGGGGGCGAAGAAAACCCGAGGGGGGAAGGTGAGAGGCCTTGCTGCGAGCGCAAACCGGACAAGCCGCGACAAATGAGCGTACGTCTCTCTCCAGACTAGGCCACCAGAAATGCCGGGATAAGAAGTCCCTAGTTCGATGAACCCCTGGGTGCCCGGTGAGTTGGGAGGCGTGGCCCCATTGGAGGACCCGCGACCTAAGACGAGGAGGCACGAAAAGACAGTTTGCCGGTGCCCCACCTGGACCTGGGTCTGAGCGCAAGGCTTTCTGCACCGCTGCCTCAACTTCCCAAATAACCGGGGCAACAATGAGGTCAGTGGCGATAATAGGCTCAGGAACTGAGTCTGTTTCAGAACGGTCGTAAATCCGCGAGAGAGCGTCAGGTTTGACGTTTTTAGACCCGGGGCGATACGTGATAATAAAATTAAATCTTAGAAAGAATAGCGCCCACCTAGCTTGTCGTGAATTACGCCTCTTAGCCAGCTGAACGTATTCAAGATTCTTATGATCCGTCCAGACAGTGAATGGATGTTCCGCTCCTTCAAGCCAATGGCGCCATTCTTCCAACGCCAACTTGACCGCAAGCAATTCTCGATCCCCTACGTCATAATTCCTCTCTGCCGATGTTAGGGCGCGAGAGAAATAAGCGCAGGGGTGCATCTTGTGGTCAAGTGGCGAACATTGGGAAAGAATGGCACCGGCGCCTAGCTCGGAGGCGTCTACCTCTACCACAAAGGGCAGGGAGGGGTTGGGAGTAACCAAGATGGGTTCGGAAGTGAACCTTCTCTTTAATTCCGAAAATGCTGAAGCTGCCTTCGAATTCCATTGGAACTGGCTGCCAAGGTTCTTCTTAGTGAGCGCAGTAATGGGCGCTGCTACCGCACTAAAATTTCGAATAAATCGCCGATAAAAATTCGCAAAACCTAAAAAACGTTGTACCTGTTTTACGGAAGACGGCGTGGGCCAGTTCTTTACAGCGGAAACCTTCTCTGGATCCATCTGTACCTTACCCTCCTTAATAATGAAACCCAAAAATGAAACAGAACCCGTGTGAAAGACGCACTTTTCTGCCTTAACAAATAATTGGGCTTTGAGAAGTGCAGTAAGCACCTGACGAACGTGACCGACATGTGTGGAAAAATCGGGCGAAAATATTAAAATATCGTCAAGATAGACGAAGACGAATTTCTCCAGCATTTCCCTCAGCACATCGTTAATCAACGCCTGGAACACAGAGGGGGCGCTAGTGAGCCCGAACGGCATGACGCGATATTCGTAGTGACCGCTGTGCGTGTTAAAAGCGGTCTTCCATTCGTCGCCTTCGCGAATACGAATGAGGTTATAGGCGTTCCGTAGATCCAGTTTCGTAAAAATAGACGCCCCCTGAAGGCGCTCGAAAGCGGAGTTCATAAGAGGAAGGGGGTATCTGTTCTTAACTGTTATATCATTTAAGGGCCTGTAATCAATACAGGGTCTGAGACCTCCGTCTTTTTTTTTAACAAAAAAAAAACCCGCCCCTGCAGGCGAGGTAGAAGGTCTAATAAACCCATTAACCAGAGCTTCCTCAATATATTTGTGCATGGCTGCGCTCTCAGGGATGGACAACGAATAAAGAGACCCTCTAGAGGGGGTAGTGCCTGGGTATAGCTCAATAGCACAGTCATACGGTCTGTGAGGTGGTAATGAAGTGGAACGTTGTTTGCTAAACGTCTCCGCCAGATCGGCGTACTGTTTAGGAACATTAGCGGGCAGCTGGAATTCGAGTGTTCCTCCTACTTCAACCTCCTCAGTGTCCGAGACAGAATGAATCTCCCAATCAATATCTGACTCGGACGTCCTCTCCTGCCACGCAGGAGGTCGTTCCGCAGAATAATCCCAGTCCAAACTCTCCTCTCCATTCTCGGAGAGGACATGAGAGGATTGCTGGTTATTAACGCAATTCTCCTCACTATCTGAGTCAGACTGAGCATAATCCTCACCCCCTTCTCTCAACAAAAACTGACTGGCGACATGACAGTGGCGTTTGCATCTGGGACTCCATTTTTGAATAACGGGTCTCGCCCCCCCCCAATTAATGTGTGGGTTATGGCGAGTGAGCCAGGAATGACCCAAAACCAGTGGATAAACTGGGGATTCCACTAAAAAAAACTGAATCTCCTCCGTATGTTTACAAAACGGAACGCGCATGCGTATCGCGGCGGTAACCCGGGAGATCGTGCCAGTACCTAGGGGACGGCCATCCAGAGCCGTGACTAGTCGAGGGAGAGATAGAGGGTGGGTGGGAATTTTATGGGCTTTAACCCAGTTGGAGTCAACGAGGCATTCAACTGCCCCTGAGTCAATGAACGCTTTGCAGGAAATCTGGCGGTGGTTCCAGCGCAAATAAACTGACAGGAAGGTCCGAGGGTAATTTAATTCTAGTCCCGCTACACGACTCGGTTCCGCTAGCGGGACTAATCTTTTCCCACAAGTTTGGGACAGTGTTCCCTTAAATGGCCCTTCCTCTTACAATAGCTACACCGCCATTCACGGGACTTAGCATCCCCTTTTTCGCGCATGGAAAAGCTATCGACCTGCATGGACTCCTCCTGTTCAATGGGAGCAACAAAGGGACTGTGAACCGGTGCTGGCGTGTGAGAGGAAGAGTAACGAGGTGGGTGCTGTTTAAAACCCTTATGAGTCCTCTCCTTCTCTCTCTCTCTAAACCGGTTATCTAACCGAATGGCCGTAGACACAAGAGCACCGAATGTAGCGGGTGGTTCGATACCCGCAATGGCGTCCTTTATGTTCTCCGATAACGCATTAAGGAACAGAGCACATAGGGGCTCATCGGCCCAACCTGTTACTCCCGCAAGGGCACGAAAAGTAATAGCAAATGTGGCTACGGTGTCAGTGCCCTGACGAAGACGGGTTAGACGCATGGCCGCTTCTTTGCCAGAAACGTCTTGGTCGAACACTGACACCATCTCCGCCATAAGCCGCTCCGTATTGCTAACAATAATAGAATTTGCTCTAATAAGTGGGTCGGCCCATGCGAGCGCATTACCGGTCAAGAGAGAGAGAATGAAGGCTACTCTGGACTCTTGTGCCTGAAACCGCGAGGGTTGTATTTTTAAAAAAATTAGACACTGTGTCAAAAACCCCTGACATCTGCCGGATTCTCCACTATACCGTAAGGGGAGTTGGAGTCTTGGCTCCCTTACGTCAGGTGTAACTGTTGGAGGAATAACCTGTATAGGTGCTTCTGCAACTGGGAGAGAATCGGACCTGAGGGAGAGAGTACGGATACCTTCTGCCAGATCTCGTAACGCTACAGCTTGTAACTGCATCTGCTCGTGTAACGCTTGCTGTGAGTGTTGCAAGACCCGAATACTCTCTCTCTGGTCCGTCAGGGCTACCTCCTGAGCGGAAATGATCACTTTGAGATTGGCAACTACTGCTGGAAACTCCCCTGTGGCTTCCATGTTCTATGAGGGATCTCTGTCAGAAAACAGAGATGGGAATATTAGAGATCCAAATGCTAGTAGTTGACCAGTCTGAAAGTGTTCGTAAGAACACCACTAAAACGGACAATAATCCGTAGTGGAGAAACAACTAGAAAAGAAAGAATAACCCTCGCAATATAAACGAGGAGCTCGCTAAACGAGCAAAACAAAGGAATAAGCACTAACGCTTATCTAACTCCGTTTGTAGGAGCGAACAAACAATGAAAACCAAAACTATAAGACCCCTATAACTGGAGTCAGCGCAGTTAGAGCGCTAGTCGGTAGAAACGGTAAATAAAAGGAGATAAGCAGACACGCTTATCTTACTCCCGTTATAGGAGTGAAAACTAAGGAAAACCGAGGCTCAACAACCCAAACTTCTCCTGGGGAAGAGCACTCGTAAGTTAGAGTAATAACGAAAGAAAAACGAGAACCTCTGCTCAGAACTGAGCGCTAAAAGAACCTTCCTTTCTTTCTATAACCCTACTTTCTAAACCCTTTAGTTTTTAAACTAGCTTACTAATTACTCTCTATACCTTTTTACCGGCTCGAATGTTAAGAGGAAATAACATAGAAGCGACGAGCGAGACCGGAAGCGGGGTATAAGTAGTGAGCGGAAATATCTACCAGGTGAACTCACTAATGACCAGGAGAAGCAAAAACCCGTGACGGAACACAGGAAAATCCGATTGGACTACCAGTAAATGATAAGACGAATAAGGCGACGTAGAGATAAGGGAAAAAAGGTCAGATCCATGACACCCACAATACTTAAAAGACTACTCATCAGACTTTACAGATGAGGATGTAACCAATGCAAGTGATTATTATTGTTACAGGCCGGTATGTGGAGTCCCTCAAACCTATAGAGAAGCCCTGAGGTCACCAGAGGCACCCAGATGGGAACGAGCGATGAATGATGAGATCTACTCACTGAAAGAAAATGACACTTTTGAACTTACCTCTTTGCCTGAGGGCAAAAATACAGTGGGGGGAAGATGGGTCTATGCCATTAAAGAAAATGCTGTAAGAGGGAAAATATATAAAGCTAGATACGTTGCTAAGGGTTACAACCAAACAGAAGGCATAGACTACCATGAGACGTTTGCACCAACAGCAAACCTTACTTCAGTACGGGCATTGATGCAGGTCGCAGTACAGATGACCTCCTTGTCCATCAGATGGACGTCAAAACGGCATACTTACATGCTCCTATAGAGGAAGACATATTCCTAGAACAACCTGAGGGTTTTGAAGAGGTATCAGAGACTGGGGAGAAGTTAGTATGTAAGTTAAAGAAATCCCTTTACGGTCTGAAACAGTCCGGAAGGAACTGGTATAAACTCCTAAATGATCATCTAGAGAAAGACAACTTTACAAGAAATCTATCTGATCACTGTGTATACAGAAAAGAGATAGGAAATGAGACGATTATCGTACTCATCTGGGTTGATGATTTAATCATTGCCGCTAGCAGTAACAAACTTCTGAACAGTTTCAAAGAAAACATGAAAGCCCAGTTTAACATGAAGGATCTGGGGAAAATATCATCCTTCCTGGGCATTCAGTTTGAACAAAAGGGAGAAGAAATCAAAATGAATCAGAAAACATACATTCTAAAAATGCTTGATAGATTTGGAATGTTAAACTGTAAACCTTGATATACACCATGTGAATTAAAAGTGGAAGGTGACCAAAATGAGGAGAGTGACACCAACAATGTTAATCCCAAAGAATACCATGAGATCATAGGCAGTTTGATCTATGCAATGACTTGTACCCGACCAGATATTAGCTGGATAGTTAGTAAACTATCACAAACACTGGCAAAGCCAAAAGCAGAGAACCTAGTAGCTGCTAAACATGTTTTGAGTAGGGTTGCCAACTCCCAGAGACTGAAATAAGGGACACCCACGAAAATTTTTGGGGTTTTGTGTGGGTCAAAACTCCCAAAATGCATAGAAAAATGCATTTTGGCACAGTTATACAAACACAACATGGCTTACATACAGCTGCATTAGGCTACTGTATTACACTTACTGTAACAAGTCCTATTCATACCATAATCAAGGAAATGGAATTCTTCAACCATACACCACCAGCTATCTAAGCCCATAGCATGTAGGCCTACTAAGACACACAACATTTAATTTCAGTTTTATATTTGATAATGAACATGAGAAATAGATTATCATTCAAAAATTAATTTTTTACAAAATGTGCAAAACAGAACACTTAATACATGCAGTATTAACAGAACAAGGCCCAGACAGAAAGGTATGATATTGATCATATGGATGAGATATGGATGATAATAATGTCCATATAAATGTCCATAAGATGCAAAGTAAACGTCGGTAAGTGTCCTTCATGGGGTGTCGGGGCCGGGGGAGTCGGTGACAGTTCTGATTGATTATAAAGAAAAGAAGAACAATAGGAAAAACACATTAGGAGTGTGTCAAAAGCACAGCCCAAGCCCAATATAGTAAAAATAAAAATACAATAAAAAGCTTACTCACTCACCTATTTATTTTTCCAGGGATACTTCTTGCTGCTCCTAACAGCACCCAGCAACTCTTTGTCCTTCTGCACAGCAATAAAGAAGTCTTTGCAGGGCATGTTCATGTTCACCGATATCTGAAGCTCACTTTTGATCAGGTTTGTGCTGCAGCGATTTCTTGCATCTGACCACTTGTTGGCCATATGTGAAAAGATCCTCTCCACAAAGGCGTTTGACCCAGGCACACTGAGAACGAATGACACGATCTGGAACAGGTTGGTCAAGTTAACTTTTCCCACTTTATGGAAGACAGACACCCACTTCTCGCTGGTTGATTTTTGGGGATCCTGTCGAGCTGTTTAAATTTTTTCCTGGCTGGCGCAGAATTCCTCGTACAGTTTGTCCATGTTGAGTGTGTCAGTCAACTTTATGGCAGCCGCCACATCCTCCAAGTCAGAGAATTTGAGTGTCTCAAACAGGCCGATTGGTCTGAGCTTCATCATTACATTGTTTGCGGATAAATCAAACCACTTGTCAATGTATGAAATGACAGTGGTGTAGAATTTAGAGAAATCCACATCCACTTTGGCCTTTTCTGCAGGCAGCAGTTTAGCCATCAGCTGCCTGGTCTGGAATCCAAAGAAGCCATCATCTTTTCTTTGCTGCATTTTCCCTTTGAATTTTCTGATTTCCTCATAGACATCAGTGATGCAGATTTGTGTTTCCTCTAGCTTCTTTACAAGCTGGTCGAAGACAGCTCCCACATTTAGGAAGATAATGTGCAATTTTGGCCACTTGTTCTAAAAGTGGCGCTGATGAGCCGAACACACACCGCCGTGTTATGTAGCACCAAAGAAGAAGAAGTTTATTTTGCGAATCGCAAGTTAAGCGAGCGTCGATCGACACGGTGAAAAACAGCGGAATATTTGTCTCAAAATTCTGTCTGTAAATCCAAGCAGATCAAGCGTGTCCTTCGATCGGCAAATGTAGATTCACCAGTTCGCAAGCCAAGCTTTTGATTTGTACATGTGAACATTGGAAACATATCTGTGAATGTTATTTGCATTTGTGAATAAAAATTTTTCATTCATCCAAATGATGATTTACGAAACACAAGTTGAGAGGTGTTTGTGTGTGGATGGAAAACACATACTTGTGGATTATTTTTACGAAACACAAATTGAGAGGTGTGTGTGTGGATGGTAAATACAATTGTGGATTATATCTACGAACACAAATTGAGAGGTGTGTGTGTGTGGATGGTAAATATAATTGTGGATTATATTTTTGTGCTTGTTTATTTTTGATAGAAATCTACCTCCATATTACAGCACCGTCTATGGAAGCATATCCGCGCCAAAATTCAATGAAAATGCAAATCGGCGATTGCATTTTGTTTACAGTCGATGCGCGCAAAAACCATGACATAATTCGAATGAAAATGCAAAAAGAAACTTGCACTTTATCTGACAATTTGGACATTTTAATGCAAATCCATTTCACATTTAATTTTTCTCGCCCTCAACGACACAACCCTGCCATAATTTAAATTAAAATGAAAAACCACATTTGCATTGGCAATTTCTTATTGTAATCGCATCATCCATGACAAAAAGGAAATGATAATTCAATTCGCCATTTAACATATCGTTTTCATGCTTTTGCGGCACAAGAGTGACATAATTCAAATGCAATGGCGTTGCATCCGTTTACATTATTATTTCCGCGTGTTTCACGCAAAAACCCTACCAAAATTACAAACTGAACATGCAAAGTGTCAAAGCTACCCATCAAGGCGGGGCCGCGAAGAAAGGAGACCGTCAATTAACCCTGTTCTCTTTTTTAAAAATCCAAAATATGGTTATCCTACATTAATCTGGTGTGGAAACTAGCCGATAGCCTACTTGACTAATGTTACGGGTTTCCGTGATAAAAACCAGACGGCTATTCATGGCAGACTATGCCTGAAAAATGTGCTATCCTTTTCAGCGTGGGCATTTCCATCACGATTTCTATTTATTATTGTTTTCTTTTAGATAGCCTTACCCTTATGTGCAGAACAAAGGTAACGTAGTCCACATAAAGCTTTAGACCGCGATCGGAACGATACACAGCCTGTGCCTACAGCCTACCAAAACGGTGGATTTTGTATGGTGTATAGACTCTACGCTAATTAAATTAAAATATAATTTAAAATATATGTAATTGTGTAGGCCTATTCTGCATAGGCCATGTTGTGTAGACTGTCATTCATGTCTTTACCCAGCAGATGGCAGTAAAAAACTTGAATGAGAGCTTCTTTTTAATTTGGTGAAAACTGGGGAAACGACCCCCACTCTGATCTCCCTATACTGGCCCATCAACCTTGGGAATTTTACCTGTAGCCTCGGCTATTGTAATAATCTATATTTAGCCTAGTCATGAAGCAGCATAGCCTACAGATTAAAACAAATGGACATTTACACGATTTAAAATTTTTATTTTATTTTATTATAATGTTACACCATATAGGCTACCCTACAACACAATCCACCGTCTTTGGAAGGTTATTCACACAGTCTCTGGAGCTTTCCAGATTTCAATGCTGTAAGGTGAGGTGGTTAGCCTCTATGACACTGATTTTCCTGTTTTAGCCTAGCCTGCACGAAACATTTGAATTTGTTCAATTTAAATAGGCTCGTGGTTATTGAGAGAACGTAAAAACTGGTCTTTTTAGAGGGTGTGCAAATACAGTGAGTTCCGACAGTAGGCTAGCCTATCCACACAGCTGTAAAACAATTTAAAGAAATAATAATCCATGTAAGTATTAGCACAGTGCCATTATGCTCAGTCTTTTAAGAACATAGGCTAGAGAATCATTTTCATTTAAATAGGTCTACCACAAATTGAGATAATCGTTACTTAAGGGCTTTTAGTTACTGTCAGCACGACCTAAGCAGAAGCCAATAGTATGTGCCTGCAATACCGGAGCAGTGCAGGGACAGTCTCAGGGCCGGGACAGTCTCAGGACCCTAGTTTTTCGCGACAGCGCCACCTATCCAATTGGATGACCGCAACAGTGCAGCCATGGCCAGGAGCAGTACAGTGTCAGGGACAGTCTCAGGGCCGGGACAGTCTCAGGACCGGGAAAGTGTCAGGACCCTAGTTTTTCATTTCACCTACCGAATTGCAGTGCAACCATGGCAGGACCGCAGTTCTTGCATGTCAATAATAAAGCTGTATAAAAAATTTGACTTCTGGCTCCAAAAAGGCCATAACTTTTGCGTTACATCTTTGTTTTGTTGCTTTATTCAATACTGTTCATGATTTCAGCTGTCCTTTTGGCACTAGATAGAGCTCATCAAGAGCTTTAATATGACATGGTGTAGTATAATGGTTAAGGAGCTGGACTTGTAACTGAAAGGTTGCAGGTTCGATTCCCAGGTAGGACACTGCTGTTGAGCAAGGTACTTAGCCTGAATTGCTTCAGTATATATCCAACTGTATGAATGGATAAATGTAATAAGAAGTTGTGTAAGTCGCTCTGGATAAGAGCGTCTGCTAAATGCCTGTAATGTAATGTAACATAGAACTCATTTTACCTCAAAATGCATTTATTTTACAAGGCAAATACAGTGGCTCACAGTATGAAAATGATGGGAATCATATGCTATGGCCTTTGCTGCCACTTGATCTCAACCCAATTTAACATTATTTTGGAAGAATGGTGTTGCTTCCCTCCAGTAGAGTTCCAGACTTGTAGAATATGCCAATGGCGGTGTCCAGAAAAAAACAAAAACATCTATTCTTTTAAGCTAGTACAGCTCCTGTGTGTGTTCATCTCTTTAAATAAGATGGAAGTGGTTTCCAAGTGAAAATATAATGAGAAGTAATATCTCACGCAAGAAATTTGTCAATTGTTGAAAATGTTTTTTGGGAGGGGGGTTTAAAGCTCCCAGCATTGAGCATGCCAATTGCATGCTTTCTCAAGACTTGCAACATCTGTGGCATCGGGTCATGTGACAAAAACACACATTTGAGTGGTCTTTTATTGTCCCCAGCAAAAGTTGTGTCAGTGTAATGGTCACACCCTGTCTGGTGGTGGTTTATCTTATTGAAGGAGAAATGCTTAGTAGCGTGAATGTAAACAAATTTGTGCACAAAAACAAATCACTTTCATTTGCGCAGGGAAGTACATGGCAATTTTCAGAGGCTCCACTTTAATGCTCCCAGCGTTGCACATTCCGCCTCATCGGCGGTTCACTGTTGGGCCTGGTTTCCTGTTCTGAGAGAGAGAGAGAGAGAGAGAGAGAGAGAGAGAGAGAGAGAGAGAGAGAGAGAGAGAGAGAGAGAGAGGAGAGAGAGAGAGAGAGAGAGAGAGAGAGAGAGAGAGAGAGAGAGAGAGAGAGAGAGAGAGAGAGAGAGAGCAAAATAGAAATAACATGTTATTGACATTTGACTTCCAAATGGGTTTTGGCCTTGCTCCATTTTGTTGGTTGGAACAAAGATGCCTTGCAGAACGGGCAGTCAAACCTCTTGCAGCATGTGGTGCATCTCTTAAGTGGCAAGGATCGTTCTTTTTGTATAGTTATATGAATCTTGAAAAAGAGAAAGCCTAATTGGTCAATTTGAACAGTTAGTTAATTTCACTGACACAAATTCAGCCTAGTACTGGACCAAAAGACATTTTGAATATTCTGTCCTGGATTGAGCTTAATCTGTGTCTGTGAAATCACTTCATATATACAGCACATGACAGAATCTGAGTAAGTAGTGTAAACCTATAGATGCATAATACATAATAACTAACTATTAAAAATACCCAACATTACAAAACACTGTCCAAATGAAGAGACTGACTGATAACACATACAGTGGGGGTAAACAGGCAGTCAGCACAGTTTAGCTAATTATTAAGATAATTTAAATTTAATGAAAATGGTAAAACAATTAGTATTAAACAAACATTTACACTGAAGACAATACTGCTGATGTAATGTAGCTGACAGACACAGATTATATCGACATGCTCTTACCATCTTTTGAAGTTTAATCAATGTGCTGGCTAGAATTCATTATCATAGTCAACTATTTGGAGCTTGCCAAAATCGCGCTCCGGTTTCATTAAACAAATAAACAAATGAGGCTAACGTCAACGTTAGTTCGTTTTGCAGCAAGCTATCGGTAAACTAACGTTATAACAGATGATTGTTTGTAGTGCCTTTTAAATATGCTTCGATTATCTTGGAATCGAACATTAGCGTTAGCAAAGACTATCATAAGCGAACGTTAAATTCTATTTAGCTAAACGTTAGATAGGCTACGTTAGCTAGCAATATCTATTTATGTAACGTTAGCTAACATAATATGCCCAACCTAATGCTAACGTTAGATCCATAGCCATACACTCTGGCTAACTCTCGAAACCGTGTCAGATTCTCGCTAACGTTCATGTTACATACATAACGTTAGTTAGCTACTCACACTTCGACTAGCTAGCTAACGTTAACTTTGCTGTCGGATTCAAGACACCAGAATTGTTTTAACATTTTTAAAAATAAAACTGGATTCACATTCAGTTTTGTACTCACGTTCAGATTGTTGTCCATCTTCTTGTTTCTCTTGTGCATGCGCAGGACTCTAGGGTCCTCAGACCGTCCCGGTCCTGAGACTGTCCCGGCCCTGACACTGCACCGCTCCGGTATTGCAGGCACACCCTTCTCGATTTGAACACTATGGGCGTGTTCGAGTAGACACTTTGTGTGTGAACAATCAATTGAGGTAATCGTTACTTAAGGTCTTTTAGTTACTGTCAGCACAACCTTCTCGCAGTAGCGGAATCAGGCCAAATCATCTCATGCTACCAGTAAAACGGAATAGTAAGATAAGATGCCTTAAACATAGTACAGATGTATTATATGTATAGGCTACTGCCTCGGTCATGCTGTCAGTTATTGTGGACAGGAGCGTTCACCTGATTCGCTTGGAGATTTAAATCGATACATTGTTGATGGAAAACGATCTAGCGGATCTAGCATTTCTCTTACGTATTATTTTTTTAAATTAAATGGTCCAACCTGCCGACATTTTGGGAGTCTTTTCTGGTAGCTTGCTAACAAGATTGAAGAAAATAGTACTTTATAAATAATTTTAATTAGCCTACACGAAAAGAAATATGTAAGAGAATTGTTTATTGCTTGTATTGACAGAATCCTCTTAGTTTGCAATCGTATATGTGCTAGAAGTGCCATTTTGAGACCGTTTTAGCTACCCCATAGAAGTGAATGGAGAGTGACAAATACCCAATTCTTGATTATCACCCCAGGGGAGCACAGAGCAATTAACGAACATATTTCACCACCAGTTGGACTCATATCATGGCCAGGTAACTACACAACCCAAAGTTCTACCAAACTTCAGTTGTGCTTTAAGGTTAGACAGATAATGGGCCTACTGGTGCATTGCAGCTTCTTATATATCATTTCCTCGGCATTTGGAAAAAAATCCAAATCCTATCATGCAGAAATAGCTAATTTTAAGTGTGCAGTCATTCAACATTCTTTTCTTGTTTGATGAAGTTGCATTAGGTCACGTGTATTGGGTTTTATAGGATGGCTATAAAGGATGGCTATTTACAGTTCTGGTATTTCAATTGTTTACATTTTAAATAAAATTGATTTGTAATAAATGGTATATTAAGCCTCATACTGTATGGACTTGTGAAGCAGTCATTGAGAGTGCTTACTGATATATTATTGACATTAGGGGCTCTATCTTGGCGATCTTAGCGCTTTGTCTAAATGCATGGCGTAAAGTTCATTTAGGGCGTGTCCAAGTCCACTTTTGCTAGTTTGACGGCGTGTTTTTTTAGCGCTAAGCATGGCGCAACGTGCAAATTGGTTGAACCTAGTCTCGTCATTAATTATAGGTGTGTCTTGGACATGACATGCAATAAACTAATCAAAATGTTATATCCCATTCCCTTTAAAAGCCTGCTTTTCCACCTTGGCGGATTGCTTATTGTCATGGTTTCTCAGCCTGCTCTTCTCTTGTTGGCCACTTCCCTGGGGAGCGCTCGTGTTGCACCTCTTCCCTTTGTTTTCTTTGTCCATTTCGTGTGTTTGGGTTTTCTTCTACTCAGTGTATTCACCTGTTCCGTATTTCCTTTCATTATTTAAACCTCGCATCGTCTTTGTTTGACGCTTACATATTGCCATTCATTTGACTAGAAGCCAGTAAATTCACGGTATAGGACGGACAGTTTGTGACGACCGTATCACCTCAACGTGTTGTTCCACGGGACTTGCCACAGGTGTCTGAGTTTAGTAGAAACTTAGCATAGGTTATACTTTCTATCCTGTCTCTCTTCTTTACCTGTCTTTCTGTCCTAGACAGATTGGCTTCGCCGTCTTCTTTTACCGCTTGTTTGTGTTTTCGGCTCCCTTGTTGTGAGCTATAGGACTTTCTTTGTTGTTTGTCTTAATCTCTAGTTTTAGAGTTTAAGACAAATACGGGTCGCTTTGAGTTTGGTAGCGGTATCTCTTGTTGTAAGGAGAGTTTATTATTTTCTTGTACTGTTATTGATTCCTATTTGCGGGTTCCCCCTGCACTTTAAGAACCCCTACAGTCGTGTCTGGTCGTTCGTTCCTAACGCTACCTCTGACAGAATATGGAAGCCAATAGGGAGGTACCAGCGACAGTCGCTAATCTGGGGCAAATCATACGGAGCGTATTCAAATTTTTTTACTGGACTCTCCCACATACCCACTTGTTCTGAGTCACTCATGGTTGGTTCAGCACAAGCCCCATATTAACTGGGGGGTAGAGGGTTCGGTTATTCTCCGCTGGGGATTCCAGTGCAGACACCACTGCTCTAAAATTAAACCGCTTAAATCCGGAGGTTCACTGCATTCTCTTTCCGATCTCAGTTCTGACAGCGAACAGGAGGAGGAGAGTGTTCTCCTTGGTGCTCACGAGGCAGTAGCGTCGTCTCGCGACACCAGGAGGAGTCTTTCTTGGGACTTGTTCGCTGACGGGCTCAGTGTGTGGGAGGAGGAGAGATCTCCTTCTGAGATCGATTGGGACATTCCACTCGATTCTGAGTTAGATTTGGAGAATACCCAGATGGGTGGGGCATTTAATTTTCCGTTGCCAGCTAATGTTCCTCAGCAGTATACTGATCTTGCTGAGGTCTTTAGTAAGCAGCGCGCCACTTCTCTTCCCCCTCATAGGCAGTATGATTGCGCCATCAACCTAAACCCAGGTTCGATTCCTCCCAGGGGGGGGTGCTGTATTCCTTATCGGCTCCAGAGAGTGCCGCTATGACATCATACATTGAAGAATCCCTAGCTAACGGCTTCATCAGACCCTCCACATTGCCGGCGGGGTCTGGATTCTTCTTTGTTAAGAAGAAAGATGGTAGTCTTAGGCCATGTATTGACTACAGGGGACTTAATGCTATAACAATCAAGAATCGTTATCCTCTCCCTTTGATGAAGTTGGCATTAGAAGGGAGCGTCTATTTTTACTAAACTTGATTTACGCATCGCTTACAACCTCGTTCGCATTCGTGAGGGGGATCAATGGAAAACGGCGTTTAACACCCACTCGGGACACTACGAGTACCAGGTGATGCCGATCGGGCTCACTAGCGCTCCCTCAGTTTTACAGGCGTTAGTGAATGATGTGCTTAGGGAGATGCTTGAGAAATTGTTTTTTGTTTATATTGATTACATTTTAATCTTTTCTCCCAATCTTCCCACTCACATTCGCCATGTCAGGCAGGTTTTTAACGCTCTGCTCAAGGCTCAGCTTTTTGTAAAGGCAGAGAAGTGTGTTTTTCACACTAAATCAGTTTCTTTCCTGGGCCGTTAAGAACTGGCCCATGCCATCTTCTCTTAAGCAGGTTCAAAGTTTATTGGGCTTCGCAAATTTTTATAGGAGGTTTATTTGTAATTTCAGCGGAGTGGCCACTCCTATTACTGAGCTCACTAAAAATACCTCCTCCTCCCGGTTCCTATGGAACTCGAGGGCCAAAGCGGCGTTTTCTGAGCTCAAAAAACATTTCACGTCCGAGCCTATTCTTGTCACGTCTAACCCTTCCCTTCCTTTTGTAGTAGAGTTAGATGCTTCTGAGTTGGGAGTGGGAGCCATTCTCTCCCAGCCATTTTTCGCGCATTAACACCTGCTGAGAGAAATTATGATGTGGGGGACTGGGAGCTCTTGGCAGTTAAATTGGCTCTTGAAGAGTGGCGTCACTGGCTTGAGAGTCCGGAGCATCCGTTCACGCTGTGGGCGGACTATAAAAACTTGGAATATGTGCAGCTAGCCAAGAGGCGTAATTCTCGCCAAGCCCGGTGGGCGTTATTCTTCTTGCGCTTCAATATCCTGCTCACGTATCGCCCCGGCTCTAAGAACGTGAAGCCAGATGGACTTTCTCGCGTCTTTGACCATGCGGACAGGGATCCTGTTCCCGAATCTATCCGACCACATTGTGGCTCCGGTTATTTGGGCCGTTGAAGCTGCAGTGCAGAGGGCGCTGCACTCCGACCCAGGGCCTGGGGGAGGCCCACCTCACTGTTTGTTTGTCCCGCTGAGGCTTAGGTCCCGAGTATTACAATGGGGTCACACTTCCAAATTAGTTGCTCATCCGGGCGTTCACCACACGAAGGAGTTTCTTTCTCTGCGGTTTTGGTGGCCCAGTCTGGAGAGGGATGTTCGGAGCTTTTTTGTGGCTTTTCCAGATTGTGCCCGCAACAAGGGTTCATGTCTCCCACCCTCTGGGTTTTTGCGCCCTCTTCCCATTCCCAGCCGTCCTTGGAGTCACATCGCCCTCGACTTTGTCACCGGTTTGCCTATGTCACTGGGCAAATCTGTGTTCTTAGTCGTGGTGGATCACTTCTCCAAGGCGGCTCATTTCATCGCTTTGTCGAAGCTTCCTTCAGCCTCTGAAACTGCGCAACTAATGGTAGACGACGTTTTCCGGCTTCACGGGTTGCCGTTGGATGTGGTTTCGGATCGGAGGCCTCAGTTCGCGGCCAAGTTCTGGCACGCATTCTGTTCTCTACTGGGTGCCTCGTCAGTTTGTCTTCTGGCTTCCATCCTGAGACTAATGGACAGACCGAGTGCACTAACCAGACGCTGGAGAACACTGCGTTGCCTGGCTGCCTCTAATTCCACTTCCTGGAGTGTACACCTGGCCTGGGTTGAGTATGCCCATAATACGTTGCGCAACGCGTCCACAGGGCTCTCGTCCTTCGAGGTTCAACTGGGGCATCAGCCCCCATTAATCCCTGATCTTGAGAGGAACTTAGAGGTTCCCTCTGTGGCATAATTTATTTGGAGATGTTTCTCTGTTTGGAAGCCAGTGCGTACTGTGCTTCAGCGCACTGCAGCTAGACACAAGGTGGCAGCTGACAGGCGACACCGTCCTGCCCCCCCATTCAGGGTGGGGCAACGCGTGTGGCTCACTACGCGTGATCTGCCTTTAAGGGTCTCTAAGTCTCGCAAACTCGCTCCCCGGGTTATTGGGCCGTTTTAAATTATACGGCGTATCAATCCAGTTACGGTGAGATTGCAGCTCCCTCATGCTATGCGTATCCATCCCACCTTTCATGTCTCTCGGCTTAAGCCAGTGTTTATTAGCCCTCTGGCCTCTGCGGATAAGCCACCGCCGCCTCCTCGGATGATGGAGGGAGGTCCAGTTTACACTGTCCGGCGTATTTTAGCCGAGAGACGGGTTGGAACAGGTTTAAAATTTTTGGTAGATTGGGAGGGTTATGGCCCGGAGGAGCATTGTTGGGTCCCCTCCAAAAACATCCTGGACCCTCAACTTATCAAAGTAAAAGCTTCATCCGAAGTTCATCACCTGCATTCTAATATTTATTAATAACATAAATACCGTTATTTTGCCATAATGATGACAATAAATACAATAAAGCTGTCAGGTTGGCAACCCAGAGGTCCACGCATATTTTCCCGAGTTTTATAATGTCCTGCTTATGGAAATGTGATCAACATGTTTTACTAGCAGCTTAATGCTTTAATAACAAGTCTACTTTCTTGGGAAGACCGTGAAAAGTGCAATTTAAAACCAATTTAAAAACAAACCAGCTCCTGCATGAAGTTAAAGCGCACATGCAGAGAATGTCATTACAATGAACTGTGAATTAATTGTTCTCTTTAAAATCATTTTGTTTAGTTATGGTATAACAGGTGAAACCAGCTGGGTTTTAATAAGTATGGAAGCCTGGTCACTGTATTTAAAAAAATATGAAGGACGAAGAATGAGGCAAAAATTCAGTTAACATGGGAAAATGTATCTCCATTTTTTAACCGTAGGCTATCAAAAAAACGTATTTCTTGTAATTTAGATGATTATGGCTTACAGCTAATGAAAACCCAAATTCAGTGTCTCAGAAAATTAGAATATTGTGAAAAAGTTCAATATTGGAAACTCATGGTGTCACACTCTAATCAGCTAATTAACTCAAAACACCTGCAAAGGTTTCCTGAGCCTTTAAATGGTCTCTCAGTCTGGTTCAGTAGGCTACACAATCATGGGGAAGACTGCTGACTTGACAGATGTCCAGAAGACAGTCATTGACACCCTCCACAAGGAGGGTAAGCCACAAAAGGTCATTGCTAAAGAAGCTGGTTGTTCACAGAGTGCTATATCCAAGCATATTCATAGAAAGTTGAGTGGAAGGGAAAAGTGTGGTAGGAAAAGGTGCACAAGCAACATGGATAACCGCAGCCTTGAGAGGATTGTTAAGCAAAATCCATTCAAGAATTTGGGGGAGCTTCACAAGGAGTGGACTGAGGCTGGAGTCATTTATTTTGTTTTCTACTCGAACCTACGAGTGCCTCACCCAAAGTCTTTGGTGTCTTTTCAGTTCTCTGTTCTTTCTTTTGTTCGCTCCACAAACGGGAGGTAGATAAGCGTTACTGCTTATTTCTTTGTTTTGCTCGGAGATCCAGCTCCTCGTTTTTATTGCGAGGTTTGTGTTCTTTTATTTTATTTTTCTCCACTACGGATCATTGTTCGTCTCAGTGGTGTTCTTGGAACACTTTAAGATTTCCAGTAACGATACCGGTAAACGACAAAAAATAATAAAGAGATGCAGAGATAAGGGAAGAAAGGCAAGATCCATGACAGGACCCCCCCTCTAAAGAACGGCACCGGATGCTTCCACAACCTTATCTCTGCGGAAGTCGGTGATTAACTGAGGGTCCAGGATGTTTCTCGATGGAACCCAGCAACGTTCCTCCGGACCGTAGCCCTCCCAGTCTATAAGGAACAGCCACCCTCTGCCCACACGTCTCTCGGCCACAATGCGGCGAACGGTATAAGCCGGACCCCCTTCTATGAGTCGGGCAGGCGGAGGTGGTCTCTCAATCGGGACGAGGGGGCTGACGAGTACCGGTTTCAGACGGGAGACGTGAAACGTGCAGTGGATGCACATCGAGCGTGGCAGTTGCAGTCGAAATGTGACTGGGTTGATTTTTCTTATAATTTTGAAAGGACCCACAAAACGAGGGGCGAGTTTGCGGGACTCGACCCGCAGCGGAAGGTCACGAGTAGTAAGCTAAACCCGCTGTCCAACTCTATAGGATGGTGCAGCTCGATGATGCCTATCAGCCGTGGCTTTTTGTTTAGCCGAAGCCCTTATAATAGACGAACGCACTTGTCTCCAAACCGACCAACACCGCCAAACGAAAGATCCTGCAGAGGGCACCTCCACCTCCCTCTCAAGCTCAGGAAAAAGAGGTGGTTGATAACCCAGCTGAGCTTCGAAGGGGGAGAGGCCAGTGGAGGCGTTACGAAGCGTGTTATGAGCGTACTCCGCCCAGGCGAGGTGACGACTCCAGGAGGTAGGCTTGGACGCGGCAAGGCAGCGAAGAGTACTCTCCAGAGTCTGATTAGTGCGCTCTGTCTGGCCGTTAGTCTCCGGGTGAAACCCGGAAGACAGACTAACCGAAGCCCCCAGCAGAGAGCAAAACGCCCGCCAAAACTTGGCGGCGAACTGAGGACCGCGATCGGACACCACATCCGACGGAAGGCCGTGCGGCCGAAACACATGATCAATCATAAGTTGCGCTGTCTCAGGTGCCGAAGGCAGCTTGGGCAGCGCAATGAAATGAGCCGCTTTGGAAAACCGGTGGACCAGCACTAAAATGGTAGTATTGCCTGAAGATAACGGCAACCCTGTGACGAAGTCCAGGGAAATATGACTCCAGGGGCGGCTGGGAATAGGTAGGGGACGAAGAAAACCCGAGGGAGGATGCTGCGAGCGCAAACCGGACAAGCCGCGATAAATGAGCGTACGTCTCTCTCCAGACTAGGCCACCAGAAACGCCGGGATAAAAAGTCCCTAGTTCGATAGACACCGGGGTGACCGGTGAGTTGGGAGGTGTGGCCCCATTGGAGAACCCGAGACCTAAGACGAGGAGGCATGAAAAGACAGTTAGCCAGTGCCCCACCTGGACCTGGGTCCAAGCGCAAGGCTCTCTGCACCGCTGCCTCAACCTCCCATATAACCGGGGCAACAATGAGGTCAGTGGCGATAATAGGCTCCGGAACAGAGTCTGTCTCAGAGCGGTCGTAAATCCGCGAGAGCGTCAGGTTTTACGTTTTTAGACCCGGGGCGATATGTGATGATAAAATTAAATCTTAACAGCGCCCACCTAGCTTGCCATAAGTAACGCCTCTTAGCCAGCTGAACATATTCCAGATTTTTATAGTCTGTCCATACCGTAAACGGATGTTCCGCTCCTTCGAGCCACTCCTCCAAAGCCAACATGACCGCAAGCAATTCTCGATCCCCTACGTCATAATTCCTCTCTGCCGATGTTAGGGCGCGAGAGAAATAAGCGCAGGGGTGCATCTTGTGGTCAAGTGGCGAACATTGGGACAGAATGGCTCCAGCGCCTAGCTTGGAGGCGTCCACCTCTACCACAAAGTGAAGGGAAGGGTTGGGTGTAACCAGGATGGGTTCAGAAGTGAATCTTCTCTTTAATTCCAAGAATGATGCTCCCGCCTTGGAATTCCATTGGAACTGGCCGCCGAGGTTTTTCTTTGTAAGTGCAGTAATGGGCACTGCTACCGCACTAAAATTGCGAATAAATCGCCGATAAAAATTCGCAAAACCTAAAAAACGTTGTACCTGTTTTCCGGAAGATGGCGTGGGCCAGTTTTTTACAGCGGAAACCTTTTCCGGATCCATCTGTACCTTACGCTCTCTAACAATGAAACCCAAAAATGAAACAGAGCCAGTGTGAAAGACGCACTTCTCTGCTTTTACAAATAATTGGGCTTTGAGAAGAGCAGAAAGAACCTGACGAATGTGACCGACATGTGTGGTAAGATCGGGCGAAAATATTAAAATATTGTCAAGATAAACAAAGATGAATCTCTCCAGCATCTCCCTCAGCACATCGTTAATTAACGCCTGAAACACAGAGTGTTTCCCGCTAGTGAGCCCGAACGGCATGACGAGATATTCGTAGTAGCAGCTGTGCGTGTTAAAAGCGGTCTTCCATTCGTCGCCTTCGCGAATGCGAACGAGGTTATAGGCGTTACGTAGGTCCAGCTTCGTGAAGACAGACGCCCCCTGAAGACGCTCGAAGGCGGAGTTCATAAGGGGAAGGGGGTACCTGTTCTTCACAGTTATGTCATTTAGGGACCTGTAATCAATACAGGGTCTGAGACCTCCGTCTTTCTTTTTAACAAAAAAAAAAAACCCGCCCCTGCGGGCGAGGTGGAAGGTCTAATGAACCCATTAACCAAAGCCTCCTCAATGTATTTATGCATAGCTGCGCTCTCAGGGATAGATAAAGAATAAAGAGATCCTCTAGAGGGGGTAGTGCCCGGTTATAGCTATATAGCGCAGTCATATGGTCTGTGAGGTGGTAGTGAAGTGGAATGTTGTTTGCTAAAAGTCTCCGCAAGATCGGCGTACTGTTTGGGGACATTAGCGGGCAGCTGGAATTTGAGTGCCCCTCCCTCCCACTTCTACACCCTCAGTGTCCAAGACAGAGTGAATTTCCCAATCAATCTCTGACTCAGACGTCAAGTCCTGCCACGCAGGAGGTTGCTCAGCAGAGTGATCCCAGTCTAAACTCTCCTCTCCATTCTAGGAGGTAACATGAGAGGACTGCTGTATAAACGAACCATTCTCCTCCTCACTCTCTGAGTCAGACTCGGCGTAATCCTCACCCCCTCTTCCCAACAGAAAAGGACTGGTGACATAACAGTGGCATTTGCATTTGGGACCCCATTGATTAATAACGGAACCCGCCCCCCCCAATTAATGTGTGGGTTATGGCGAGTAAGTCAGGAATGACCCAAAACCCGCGGATAAGCTGGGGACTCCACTAAAAAAAACGGAATCTCCTCCGTATGATTACGAAACGGAACACACATGCGTATGGCGGCGGTAACCCGGGAGATAGTGCCAGTGCCTAAGGGCCGGCCGTCCAAAGCCATAACCAGGCGAGGAAGAGAAAGAGGGTGGGTGGGGATCTTGTGGGATTTAACCCAGTTGGAATCGACGAGGCACTCAACTGCCCCGGAATCAATGAACGCATTGCAGTGAATCTGGCGGTTGTTCCAGTGTAAATAAACCGACAGGAAGGTCCGAGGGTAATTTAAATTTAGTCCCGCTAGGCGACTCGGTTCCCCTAGCGAGACCCTTCTTTTCCCGACAGTTTGGGACAGTGATCCTTTAAATGGCCCCTCCTCTTGCAATACCTACACCACCACTCACGAGACTTAGCATCCCCTGTTTCGCGCATGGAGGAACTATCGACCTGCATGGACTCCTCCTGCTCAATGGGAGCTACAAACGGAATGTGAGCCGGCGCTGACGTGTGGGAGGAAGAGTAACGAGGTGGGTGATGTTTAAAACCTCTCCTTCTCTCTCTCTCTAAACCGGTTATCTCAACGAATGGCCGGAAAGTAGCCACGGTGTCAGTGCCCTGACGAAGACGAGTCAAACGCATGGCAGCTTCCTTGCCAGAAACGTCTTGATCGAACACTGACACCATCTCCGCCATAAGCCGCTCTGTGTTACTTACGATGGGTGAATTTGCCCTTATAAGTGGGTCGGCCCATGCGAGAGCATTACCGGTTAAGAGAGAGAGAATGAAGGCTACTCTGGATTCTTGTGCATGGAACCGTGAGGGCTGTATTTTAAAAACCCCTGACACTTTCCCGACTCCCCGCTATACCGCATCGGGAGCTGGAGTTTTAGTTCTCTAGCGTCAGGTGGAAATGGCGGGGGGGTGGACTGTGTAGGTGCTTGTGCAACTGGAGGTGGATCTGCCCTGAGAGAGGGAGTTCGGATATTCTCAGACAGATCTCGCAGAGCTACTGCCTGTAGATGCATGTAACGCTTGCTGTGAATGTTGCAGGGCGCGAATACTCTCTCTCTGGTCTGCCAGGGCTGCCTCCTGAGTGGCTATGACCACTTTAAGATTAGCAACTATCGCTGGAACCTCCCCTGTGGCTTCCATGTTCTGTGAGGGATCTCTATGTCAGAGACACGGAGGGAATATCGGAGGTCCAGATGCGATAGCTGGCTAGGGACATTGTTCTTCACAGCGGTCCCTCAAAACAACTAATAACTCACAGGATCCCAGTGTCCCCATATGTACTATATACAGTGAGCACCATAATTCATTGGACAGTGACACTTTTCTGTTATTTTGTTTCTGTACACTTGATACACAAGGATAGAATGACAGTGAGGTTGAAGTGCAGACTGTCAGCTTTCATTTGAGGGTATTTTCAAATTAAAGCTGACAGTCAGCACTTCAACCGCATTGTCATTGTATCCTTTCAAACTCAAAGTGCTAGAGTACAGAACCAAAATAACAAAACATGTGTCACTGTCCAATAAATTATGGTGCTCACTGTATGTTTCATTCAAACAAACTGAATTCATATTGTTAAACACATGGATGGCATTCAATTTACCAAGTTAATTGTCAGGGTCCAAAGGGAGCACCTGATGTATTGTACTATAAATAAGAGTAACTAAGTCATGTATGCTATGTACTGCATTTGTGTGGAAAATAAATCTGAAAAGACTGGTTAAATAAAGGATATGCAACCAAATATTATTTCATTCCAGTATGATTAATTATATCCATTAACTGCACAACTCTAAAGAAGCCCAATGAAAGAGCAATTCTTTGGCTTTCTCTTAATATCATTACTTGCATCAAATTGCCTGCAGAAATACACGCATTGCCATTACATGCATTGCCTGCAGACGTATGGCATGATGATCATGATTTTGACCAAAGTCTTTTCAGCTCATAGCATGGACAGTACATATGTGAAGGAGAGGATTGTGGTGTCTGCTAGGAATTCCCAAGAACCAGTGTGTACTGTATTTGCTGATAGTGGCACACATACTACTGTTCCCCTCTGCTTGTTCATAGAATATTGGGTAAATTAAGTTGCACCTATACCTGTGTAGTTCAATTGTAACTAATTTGGTAACAAGGTATTATTACTGAGTATCTCAAACGTAGGTACCCTGGTCAACAGTTAGTGGTATTCGTCATTACAAAAGTTAATATTTAGAAAATATTTTATTTACACTCGTAGGCCAAATGTTCATGATAGACAACAAATAAACCTTGCCTGTTAATTTTACAATGTGTCTTTATAATTTGTAATGATTTAATTTCAGCAGGAGAGATGCAACAGGGCTGGTATTCTTCATTGCACAATCACATGTGTAATTAAGAATACCACTTACTGCTGTTCCATGTTACATACATTGGAGTTACTCAGTAATTGTTACGATTCCCTAGGAAGACCCAGACGCAGACCACAGAATAATTCCAAAGGGGTAGTTTATTGTCCGTTCCTTAAATCAAGCCAGGTAGTCAGAGATAACGAGGTACAAAAACGACAGGCAATAGAATAGTGAGACAATCCAAAAATCAGTAAACCAAAAAATCAAAAAGCTAAAGTACAAAAGGGCTAGGCAGGAGAATAGTCAAAAACAAAAGCTAGGTCGTAAACGGTAATCAAAACAAGGCAGGCAAGGGCAAGGCAAAAGAATGGTCGGAATGCAAGGTTGTCTCAGGAAAAACTATCAAATCACTGGCTAGGAAAAAGGCGTAGACACAGGATGAGTAGATCAGCGTTCTGACAAAGGACTGAAGAGAACACAGGGATTAAATACACAGGTAACTAATGACACAAGAGGAATCAGGTGTGTGAGAGGGAGGGACTCCAAACGAGAAACAATGAGGATTACATTGGGCGGATAATCAATCACGTAGACAACTAGGGAAAACGCGGACTGGATTGCAAACATATACACGATAACAGATGACCTGGAGTTTCAGGAAATCGTGCAAAGATTAAGAGAACAGGGATAGGAGATTAGGTGCAGCTGCGAATGATTAGCAGAGAAAGAACAGCGTGAAAAATGTGCGCTCTAATATGTTAGTGAGATTTAGTAACTATACACACACCCCTGCCGTTAGTATGATTAGTAAGAATATACAAATTAGTCTGTTAGTGGAGTTAGTAGATCTAATCTTATCGTTAGTCTGTTAGTGGTAATTAGTAAATCTAATTGCTCAGAGATAGGTAAGAAGCAAGAGGGAAACCGAACACCAATGAAAACACCGGAAAAGTACAGAGACGTAAACTGGGAGTGACAGATCGAATGTAAACAAGCAGACACAAGACAACTAAGAAAAACCGGAAAGTAAACAAGATGCTGGAAAATAACAAATACATAACAGACAGATCACAGATCCTTACAGTACCCCCCCCCTAAGAAGCGCCTCTTGGCGTTTTAACAGGTGGTACAGGATGAGTCTTGTGAAAGTCCTTGAGTAAGTCCTTGTCCAAAACGAATCGTGAAGGAATCCATGATCTTTCCTCGGGACCGTAACCTTCCCAGTCGACCAGGTACTGAAGGCCACGGCCCCGACGACGAACGTCCAACACCTCAGCAACGGTGTAAGTCTCTCCGCCGTCGATGATTCGGGAGGGTGGCGGGGGATCAGGTTCGGGACAAAGGGGGTGGGTTACAACAGGTTTGATTCTTGATACATGGAACGTGGGGTGTATTCTCCGCATAGTAGCGGGGAGTTTGAGTCGAACTGCCGTGGGACTGATGACCCTTAGCACTGGGAAGGGACCCAAATACCGGGGGGCTAGCTTACGTGACGCAACTCTGAGGGGAATGTCCTTGGCAGAAAGCCACACCTTCTGACCCACCCGGTACTGGGGAGCCTTGGCTCGGTGGCGGTCCGCCGCCTCCTTCATCCGGGCACTGGCTCTGGTAAGGTTAATGCGAGTAGTTCTCCAGGTTCTGGCACAGCGCCGGATGAAGGCCTCGGCGGACGGAACCCCCACCTCCGCTTCCTGGCTAGGAAATAGAGGGGGTTGGTAACCTAGGGTACATTCAAATGGAGAAAGTTTGGTGGCAGATGAAGTGTGACAGTTAATAGCGTACTCGGCCCAGGGTAACTGCGAACTCCAGGTGGTGGGATTCCTAGAACACAGGCATCTAAGCACTGTCTCAAGACACTGATTAGCTCGCTCAGTCTGGCCGTTAGATTGAGGGTGGAAACCGGATGTGAGACTGGTGGTAGTGCCGAGTAACCTGCAGAAAGCTCTCCAAAACCGTGCTATAAACTGTGGCCCTCTATCGGAGACAATGTCGGTGGGAATCCCGTGCAATCTCACCACGTGTTGTATGAGAAGATTAGAGGTCTGGTGAGGGGAACGAAGTGAACAGCCTTAGAAAATCGGTCTACAATGGTGAGGATAGTGGTGTAGTGATTGGAGGAAGGTAAACCTGTGACAAAATCGAGTGCAATATGAGACCAGGGACGGTGAGGAATGGGAAGTGGTTGAAGCTCACCGTGAGGAGGTTGGTGAGATGTCTTGTTCTGTGCACAGACTGAGCAGGCGGAGACAAATGAGGCGACGTCTTGTCGGACCTCCGGCCACCAAAACTTGCGTAAAACAAATGTGATTGTACGATTAATACCTGGGTGGCCGGAGAGTCGCGACGAATGTCCCCACTGGAGCACCTGGGACCGAGCCGCTTCTGGAACATACATGCAATGGTTAGGACAGCGACTGGGAGTGGCCTCCCCATTCTGAGCACTCCTAACAATACCTTCTATGGGGAGGCTGATAGCATTAATGAAAACACTCTGGGGCAGGATGGTGTCTGGACAGGGGTCCTTAGATGAGGATTCAAAACGCCGGGAAAGGGCATCAGGCTTGGTATTCTTAGTCCCTGGCCGATAAGCCAGACAAAAGTCAAAGCGAGAGAAAAAGAGGGCCCATCTGGCCTGGCGGGAATTAAGTCTCTTGGCGGACTGTAAATATTCTAGGTTCTTATGGTCCGTCCAGACCAAGAATGGTATCTGTGCTCCTTCCAGCCAGTGGCGCCACTCATCTAAGGCCATTTTAACGGCCAGCAACTCCCGATTTCCAACGTCGTAATTCTCCTCCGTTGGGGTGAGACGATGGGAAAAGAAGGCACAAGGGTGTACCTTCTGATCCTCCGAGGATCGTTGAGATAGGATGGCCCCTACCCCCACGTTGGAGGCATCCACCTCTACGATGAACTGTACGGCCGGATCGGGGTAGCGTAGAATGGGGGCTGTGGTAAACAGTTCTTTAAGGAGAGAGAAGGCCTCCTCAGCCTTGGGGTTCCAGGCAAACTTCAGTTTGACTGAGGTGAGTGCTGTGAGAGGAGCCGCTACCGAGCTGTAATTCCGAATGAATCGGCGGTAGAAATTGGCAAACCCTAGGAACCTTTGAAGTCCCTTCCGGTCTTCAGGGCGTGGCCACTCCAACACAGCCTTGGTCTTAGCTGGATCCATCCTGACTTGACCTTCCTCAATGATAAATCCCAGGAAAGTGGTAGATGACGTGGAGAACTCACATTTCTCCGCCTTGACAAAAAGACGATTCTCAAGGAGGCGACCCAGTACCTTGTGTACGTGTTTCTCATGCTCCTCCAGGCTCTGAGAGTAAATAAGAATATCGTCCAGGTAAACGTAAACATACAGGTTGATCATGTCACCAAGAATATCGTTGACCAGGTTCTGGAAGACCGCGGGGGCATTAGTGAGCCCGAACGGCATCACCAGGTACTCCCAGTGTCCAGTGGGTGTATTGAAGGCTGTCTTCCATTCGTCGCCCTCACGAATCCGGACCAGATGGTAGGCGTTTCTGAGGTCCAGCTTAGTGAAGACGACGGCCTTCTGGAGCTGCTCGAAAGCAGTGGACATGAGCGGGAGTGGGTAACGGTTCTTCTCGGTGATGTCGTTCAGGCCCCGGTAGTCGATGCAGGGACGGAGAGACCCGTCCTTCTTCCCCACAAAAAAGAATCCTGCTCCAGCCGGAGAGGAAGAAGGGCGGATGATGCCAGCTGCCAATGACTCTGACAGGTACTTCTCCATGGCCTCCGTCTCGGGCCGGGACAGGGAAAACAGACGGCCTCTAGGCGGGGAAGTGCCAGGCCTCAGGTTTATGGCGCAGTCATAAGGGCGATGAGGAGGCAATGACGAAGCACGCGCCTTACAGAATACCTCCTTGAGGTCATGATACTTGACTGGAACCCCCTTCAGATCCGGACTTTCTTCTGCAGGAGGCACAGGAACAGGTAAGTGGGCCTTCTGGAGACAGCTGACCGCACATGAGGGGCTCCAGCCCACAATCTCATGTTTCCGCCAATCGATCTCTGGACAGTGACGGTTTAGCCAGGGATGGCCAAGGATCACCGGTGAGTGTGGAGAATCGATGATGTGGAGCTGAAGCTCCTCCTGATGGTTACCGGAGACAAGTAGGTTGACGGGTAGGCTCTGCTGGGTAATCTCCGCGATCTGACTCCCACTGAGGGTGTGAGCTACTACTGGGCGCTCCAGTGGTGTAACAGGAACCCCCCAACGGGTCGCGGCCCCAACGTCCAGAAAATTGGCCTCAGCTCCGGAGTCGATAAGGGCCAGGGTCTTCTTGGTACTGGTGTCCCACTGAAGAGTGATGGGAACGCACGTGCGATTTCGGTTGGAGGAGTCGACTGGAATGACGCCCACTAGTGCTCCTCCGGCCACTAGTGAGCGTGATCTTTTACTGGACATTTATCCACAAAATGCCCAGTTTTGCCACAGTAAAGGCAAGCCCGGTCCTTGATGCGACGGGCCCTCTCCGCCGCCGATAACCTGGAGCGGTTAATCTCCATGTTCTCCTGTTCAAGTGAGTGGTGGTTAGGAGGTTTACTGGAGAGGGATGTAGTTGAGTCGACCTTGCTGCCGTGCTGGCTGAACTGAGGAGTATGCCTCCTCTGGAATGGCCGTTGCCGGTCTCGAAGGCGCGTATCCACCCTGATGGCCAAAGCGATGAGTTCGTCCAGACTGGAAGGGAGTTCTCGGGTCACGATCTCATCCACCACTTCTTCATTAAGTCCGTTGAGGAAGACATCAAACATTGACTTCTTGTTCCAGCCGCTGGATGTGGCTAGCGTCTGGAACTCGATGGCATAGTCAGATGCTGAATTTCTCCCCTGGCGGAATCGAAGCATCTCTCGGGCTGCCTCATGACCGTACTTAGAACGGTCAAACACTCTCTTCATCTCCTCCATGAAGTCCTCTGCCCGACTGCAGCACGGTAGACCCGCTTCCCAGGTGGCTGTTCCCCACTTCTTGGCACGCCCGGTAAGCTGAGTGATGATGTACGCTACGCGGGCTTGCTCAGTGGGGAAGGTGTTAGGCTGTAGCTGAAACACCAACGTGCATTGTGTCAAGAATGGTCTGCACTCCCCTGGTTCCCCGTCGTACCGTTCCGGTGGAGGTAGGCGCGGCCCCCGGGTGAGAGGAGGTTGCACTGGTGGTGGTTGGGGTACGTTGGTGGGTGCAGAAGGGTGTCTGTTGGGCGCCATCTCCTTCATGTAGCTCATCAGGGACCGGAGATCTTGGGTCACGGACTCGAGGGCTGCCTGTTGCTGACCAATCATGACTCCTTGCCGCTGGAGAGCGGCATGCAGATAGGTTGGGTCCGCTGGGTCCATGTCTGGTCAGAACGTACTGTTACGATTCCCTAGGAAGACCCAGACGCAGACCACAGAATAATTCCAAAGGGGTAGTTTATTGTCCGTTCCTTAAATCAAGCCAGGTAGTCAGAGATAACGAGGTACAAAAACGACAGGCAATAGAATAGTGAGACAATCCAAAAATCAGTAAACCAAAAAATCAAAAAGCTAAAGTACAAAAGGGCTAGGCAGGAGAATAGTCAAAAACAAAAGCTAGGTCGTAAACGGTAATCAAAACAAGGCAGGCAAGGGCAAGGCAAAAGAATGGTCGGAATGCAAGGTTGTCTCAGGAAAAACTATCAAATCACTGGCTAGGAAAAAGGCGTAGACACAGGATGAGTAGATCAGCGTTCTGACAAAGGACTGAAGAGAACACAGGGATTAAATACACAGGTAACTAATGACACAAGAGGAATCAGGTGTGTGAGAGGGAGGGACTCCAAACGAGAAACAATGAGGAATACATTGGGCGGATAATCAATCACGTAGACAACTAGGGAAAACGCGGACTGGATTGCAAACATATACACGATAACAGATGACCTGGAGTTTCAGGAAATCGTGCAAAGATTAAGAGAACAGGGATAGGAGATTAGGTGCAGCTGCGAATGATTAGCAGAGAAAGAACAGCGTGAAAAATGTGCGCTCTAATATGTTAGTGAGATTTAGTAACTATACACACACCCCTGCCGTTAGTATGATTAGTAAGAATATACAAATTAGTCTGTTAGTGGAGTTAGTAGATCTAATCTTATCGTTAGTCTGTTAGTGGTAATTAGTAAATCTAATTGCTCAGAGATAGGTAAGAAGCAAGAGGGAAACCGAACACCAATGAAAACACCGGAAAAGTACAGAGACGTAAACTGGGAGTGACAGATCGAATGTAAACAAGCAGACACAAGACAACTAAGAAAAACCGGAAAGTAAACAAGATGCTGGAAAATAACAAATACATAACAGACAGATCACAGATCCTTACAGGAATAACCTCTCTTACCAAATTAGTTACAATTCAACGACACAGGTATAGGTGCAACTTAATGTAAAGTGTTACCCAATATTGTGAACTGGTATAAACTTGTGCTGTACTTGTGCAGGTCATAAAAGTCACATTTTTGCAGCTTAGGAGTGAGGATTCTTTCATATTAAACAGTTTTAACAATGAGGAGGGAGCGCTTCAAAATTGCATAATTGCACCAGCTTCGTCCAACTCCGCTAACGATAATTCCAAATGATCCAGACTCAGGTGCGTGGCACCATATATACATATATAAAGAGAGAAAGAGCGAGACTGACAGACAGAGCAATGGAATCAGAGAGAGAAATGGAGAGACGTGACAATGAGAAGTACGAAGTGGTCCTAAGCACGGGGTCAAGGTCCTTTCAACTCAGAGTGTCAACGGATGTTTTGGACCAAATTCAGTCAAGTAAGTTTTTTATAGTTCATATAAACTAAGATTACAGAAGACTTGAATTGAATATTGCCAGTCACATAATGAACAGATCTATTCAAACTTAAATGTATTACTCATGGCCTCTTGTTGTATTCACCTTTAGACCAACAGATGGCAGATCAAATGTTTGAAGACATCTTAAAGGCTGCTCAGATGCCTCAACAAGGTAGGTCCCCATTCATTTTTTTCTGACTAATTTGTTTTTCTTTAGCTTTAATGCTGTAACAATTGTAATCTACGGGCCAGTAGTGTCTGCAAACTGTCTTCTGCTGCTTTGCTACGGCTAATTACTACTTAATGTAATTCCAGAGCCAATGTAATTCTAGGCCTAGTGTGTGGCCATGAAATTCCATTATGGGTAGCGTACTGCTACTTTCAACGGTAGCAGTACGCTACCAGCCCAAAGACCACCAACTGAATTGTGCAAATTGGGTTAACTACCCCTGTAACGGTTGCCAATCATTCTTTGCTCTTTGAATTCCCTCATCCAGCTCAAACAACCCTGCCTAGCCACCCCAGTGAACATGGCCAACAGCTACCACCAGTCTACCACCATGCACCTCCACCAGCCCACCACAGCCAACAGCTACCACCAGCCCACCACCATGGACCTCCACCACCACCAGCCCACCACCATGGACCTCCACCACCACCAGCCCACCACCATGCACCTCCACCACCACCAGCCCACCACCATGGACCTCCACCACCACCAGCGAGTAGTTCACCTGGTCCATCTCAACCTAGTCCATCACAAGGTAATGAAATGCCTTCCCCAGTTTAAGTTCACCAGTAACATTTGGAATGACCCTGTCAGCCTACAAGTGAAATGCCCTGCTACTGATATGTTTTTTTTCCTCCAGAATTTGACAAGGAAACCAGCAAACTATGAATTGAACTGACAAGACAGCACCTAACTCTGTACAAGTGCAACAAGACACTTTTTTACAACAAAATTACAAGAGCTTTCCATGAGATAGGCTACAATTTCTCTATGGAGAAAATCAGGAAAAAATGGGGCAACTTACAAACCACCTACAGGCGGACGAAGGATCGTGCCCGGGAGAGTGGTGAAGGGAGGGTCACCTGGGAATTTTTTGAGGTATGTGCTTCAGTTCAGTTCAGTTCTAAAACAGAGTAAATGCAGTTAATTGTAATGACTGCATAATGCTCATGAATGTGTCCAGCTGCTTTCTTGGTTGTAAATTTTTCAATTTCTGTTACAGGCAATGGACACCGTATTTGACAACACAATTGGAGCACCTCCACCAGCTGGCACAATTATCACCACACCCCTCCCCCCAATCCCAACAGCACGTAGCACATTTCCCACCCCTGTCACCTCTGCTCCCACCCCTGTCACCTCTGCACCCACCACTGTCACCACTACCATCCCCATCCCTGTGAGCACCCCACAAACACACAGCACCATCACCACTGCTCCCTCACAAATTGCACCACAGCTCAGACGTCAAACCTCGAGCACTTCCAGTACCCCTGCCAGCCAGTTGATTCTAAGACAGTTTGAAGCCTGTGCTGAACGGCGGACCGCAGCCATGGAGGCCATTTTTAGCCGGGGTGTGGAGAGGAGGCGGCGTCAGGAGGAGCGGAGGCGGGAGCAGAGGGAGACCGCCATTCTGGAGGAACTAAAATAAATTAATAATACCTTAAAGGAGATGGTCCACAAACAGGAGGAGATGGTCCAAAAACAGGACCAGCTCCTTAAGCTTTTTGAAAATAAATAAAGGTTCATATAAATTACATTGGCTTGTGTAATTCATTCAGCGTAATTATTATACAACATGGACCATGGAAATCCAGGTCATCCAGGAAATCCAATCATTTTTATTAAATTTTTTTCAATGTGTATGCGCTCAGCTGGCTGCCTGTTATAAACAGGAACTGTTCATTTAATTCAGGGTTCAGTTGCATGGTCCAAATTAAGGACCTCTTTTTCATGCAACATTGTGTATGCACCCAGAGATGGCACAGGGTGCAAAAGCTAATTGGTACCATCTTAAGAATGGTAAGACATGATGGGTGTTAATATACCTTTCACATACTATGGATTCGCTCCAATTCCGAGAGGATACCACTGTTCAAAAAAGAAATGCAAACCCCAATTTCAAAAGTTGGGACAGTTAGCAAAAATGCACATAAATGCAGCTGTTTTTAGTGATTTAATTATTTAACATATATTTAATTGAAAACAAGAAATTTAATGTTTACCTTATGAAATCTATTTTTGTAAATGTACGCTATTTCCAAATTTGATGCCTGCAACACGTTCCAAAAAGGTTGGGAGAGGGCCAAAAGACTAAGGGTTGTTTCTCCTGACTTATTTTTCCATACAGTTCAATAGGAAAATGAGTCTGGAGAAACAACCCTTAAAGTGATCCTTTGTTATCTTTCTTTACTCACACTGGCCTCTGAGGCCACTACTTGCAGTTCCAGTGTCCTGGTATTCTACCCCTGTGAATGTCATTCTATCACATGCCTCAAGACATCCAAAGTCAGTGGTAATATGCAATGATAATGATTAGTCTAACAGTGACTAATGGTTACCATAATTTCAAAGAGTGGTATATGTGAATTAAGACCAAGCCTGCGGCTACATTCTGGACTATTTGCAAATGCTTGTTGGCACAGGACAAGTCAGCCAGCAAGGCACTGCACTAGCCCAGACATGAATTTACTAGGGCCTGGCCCAGCAGCTGTATGATTTCTTGAGGAAGGAAGTGGTGAATTGTCCTGGTGGAGGGAGAATCTGTAAATCCAGATGATCACTGCAACATGGGCCAAGAAGCTCATCTGGTCATCCAGGTCATACAGTGTTTGTCCAAGGAGACCTGGACAACAGGAAATAACAATGAGCTGAAGAAGAGATACAACCACAAATCTCGACAGGCATGGGAAAAGATATAGGTGGAGGAGAGGGTAGCAAGCATGGCTGTATTTTCTGGTGGGATCAACATCTGGGTTAGGATTAGAAAGCAGAGGGAGAGCAATAAGGCCTGGGTTAAGATAAACTTCTATTAAAGTTCAAAAGTGCTTAACTCTGATTAACTAATACAGTATTAGTGGATGCTGGTGGAAGGCTTGACTGCCAAAATGTGTATGTGCTCATCAAAAAAAAATCCATGACAGAGAAATGCTGTCCTCATAGAAATGTACATTAAGATAAACTGCCTTCTGAACCACTGACTGACAAATTCGGGGGGAAAAAAGTGAGTCCAGACCAGACGCACATGCATGGCCTGACGAAGGAATAGTGTGCTCAGAGTAATCTTCATCATTGCACTTGAACAAAGGGGAATGAATGTATGAAATGGTGAACAAATGCTTCAAAAATTGAAGGGCAAGAATGTATAAATTAAGCATAAAAAATAAATATAAAAACATTATAAAATTAATCAGATATATCATTACATGAATATAATAAAAAGAAAAAATAATCCAGCTGGTGTATGCTGCATGTTGTTTTGTGTTATGAAGGGGAAATAATTGTAGAAAATGTGAACAAAAAAAAGAAAATACAATTATAAAGTGGCACATATGTCATCTCGCTTCTGATTCCCTGTGTTACGAGCATTGTGCTCCGGGTATTCATCATCTTCCTCACTGCCATCCCTGTCTTGTGCAAACTCATCATCAGGGTCCATGCAGATGTTATGCAGAATGCAGCATGCAGTTATAGCAGTGCTGGTGTTACGGATGCTTTTCATGTGCAACTGCTGTAACCTGCGGAACTTCCCCTTCAGAAGGCCAAATGCCCTCTCAATGGCCATCCTCGCGGACGACAGCTGGCGGTTATAACGCCTCTACTGGACTGTGAGGTGGCCACTATCATGGTACGGAGTCATCAGCACGTCTGAGAGGGGGTATGCAGCATCCCTAATGATGTGCATACCCTGGGGCAGTAGCAGTTGGGGGTTATCCCTCAATGTCCGAGCCACCTCTGTCATCCGGTAGACTCGGGCATCATGCCAACTGCCAGGGTGCCCTGCATTGACATGCACAAAACGAGCTGTGTGATCACAGAAGGCAGTGAGGTTGATTGAGTAGTACCGCTTTCTATTGCTGTAGATTTCCGGTTCGGGAACATTTTCTGGCTTGGGGATTTGGATGTGGCTGCCATCTACAGCACACACAGTGTTGGGAAAACCAGCTGCACGGAAGGCCATCTCAATTTCCCACAATCTGTGGTGGTCTGGCCATGATATTTTGTGACTGAGGTGGGTGGTGACAAGGGAGGTGAATTCGTGCAAGTGGGATGATATGATGGATTTTGATGTATTGAACCGGCTTGCAACCCCTCTGTAGGATTCCTGGTTGCTCAGGGTCCACAGGCTGGCCAGGACAGAGTCCTGTAGGGACCATTTCCTGCCCTGCAGGTCATTATAATAAGGACCCAAATCCCTGATCAGGTCCTATATCAGAAAAAAGTTAAAGAACATACATATTAAATAAAAATATTCCTGCAGGAAGGTTAGGATTTGAAAATGAGTGGTTTAGAGTCATTTACCATTTAATCTGAAATTGGCCTTGAAGTCAGCCAGACTGTACATTGGGACAACCTCAGCTACGTAAGAAGTGATTTTAGGTACAATCCTTAAAATGGGAGTGAAAGTCGACAAAATTACACTTCTGTTAGAATTTCTCATTGGTAAAGATATTGTGCAATAGGTTTCAATATGCTTTAGAACCATCACTCGTCTATGAAAACATGCATGTAGGATACTTAATGTAGCTACTTAAATAGATTGTCACATTACAATGTCTGGCTACGATGTCTTGTGGATTTACATTAACTAAGCTTACATGTGTAACATGTTTGCTTGTTTAAACAGAAGTGACAAGTGTGGTTTCGACTCTCATAAATTGATAGATAAAAAACAACTGAATATTAGCGGATTAACAGCATGATGTTTACAGGTATGTTACCATAGCAGAAGACAGCTAGCTTAGCTAAATAATTATCTTATTGACAATAAAACAGCAGCCACTGCTTTAAATCCAATGGCAATTATGTGTATTTATTTAAGAACTTTTATGAGCTTGCAGTTTCACTGTCGCACAACTCAGTGCTTAGTCGAAGTCGCGTAACTTAGTTTCGCAAAAGATAAATACTGACTACCCTAACAAGTCATAAAATAATGCAAATTAGCATTAAAACAACCTTCTCTCCTTTTGTTCAATATTCCGTAGTAAAAAGGGCATCTCTACCGCTTCCAACTCCTCCGCAATCAGAAATTGTACCGCCAACTCGTCCATGTTGTTTTCTTCCGTATTTCTTAAATTATTATTATTTTTTCCAAAAAAGTTGGAAACTGTCCCAGTTGGATCTGCTCCGGTGTTTGTCATTTCCGCCTGAGGCAGGCAAGCCAACTGCTCACCGATGTCTACTCGAACACACCCAGTGAACTCGGGCGCGTTTACAGAACCGGCACAGCTGTCGGTAATCAGGCAATTGGTGACGAATGATTGTTTTATTGTTTGTATCAATTTACCAATTGCCTTGATTGTTCAACAGTGAGCCTGAGAACATTTAAAAAGAGCCTTCTGGGGGTTGAGAAGCGGAAGACTGAATGTCTGTCTGTTTTATGTATTATGTATTGATGGTTGCAAATCGTGGAGACTTGAAAATAAAAACCGGTTCTCCTTACCAATCTCTGGTGGACTCTGTCTTTTCACACGAGCGGTATGGCTCACTTCGCCACAGTGGTGGCCCGTACGGGGGGAGAAGAAAAGGCGAAGGTGGAAAAGACAGAAAAAAACATGGAGAAGAACCCGGAACTGCTGGAGCAGTCCATATCGACGGCGCTGGGGAGAGTACTGGAGGGACTAGCTGCCATGCAGGAGCGACAGTCAGCTGCTCATGCTGAGCAGATGCAAGCCCTGCGTGAGCAGTCTAGCCTCCAGACTCAGGCGCTGCGCCAGCTGACTGCGAGTTGGGATCCCAGGGGAAGGCAGATCGTCTCATCCCCGAAGTTTCACATCCCAAAAATGACGGCGGATGATGACGCTCAGGCCTTCCTCGAGGCGTTTGAGGTGGCAGCGAAAACATGCAGGTGGCCACTGGAGGAGTGGGCCGTGCGTCTGCTGCCCCTCTTATCGGGCGAGGCGCAACAAATGGCGCATAGCCTAACGGCAGCTGCTCGGGCAGACTTCCGAAACATTAAGAAGGCGGTCCTCGACCGAACGGGATTCACCCCGGAGGACCACCGACGTTGATTCCGGGAGAGTAACCTGACGGGAAAGGACCAGCCGTTCGCCTACGCCCAGTGGCTGACGGACACGGCGAGGCACTGGCTCCGGCCAGAAATATGATCAGCAGCTGGAGTCGTGGAGCAGGTGGTCCTGGAGTGGTTTATCGAGGGTCCAGTGCCATCAACCCACCAACCTGGATGTCGCCGTCACCCTGGCGGAGGACCACCTGGCACAACATCCCTTCACCCAGCAGCAGAAGCCAGAGCCCCGAAAAAAATTCCCCCTTGTTCTGCCCCTTTCTGTTTCCCGTCCCCAGAACCCCTCCTTCCCTTTTTGTTAATCCCTGTGGTTTTTCGTCCCCATCTCCCCCCTCAGGGTCAGTGGCGGTGCAGTCCGGCCCACAGGGAGCTCCTCAGACACCTGGACCGGAGTGTTGGCGGTGTGGACAACCGGGCCCCCTGCCCCGCGATTGTCCGCTCATGGAGGTGGGGCAGGTGGTCCGTGTTGTCGGCCTGCTCACTCCCGATCCAGACGGGGCGTACTGCATTCCGGTAAGGGTGCAAGGGAGTGAACACCGGGCGCTGTTGGATTCAGGGGCAATGCAGACCATGATCCAACAGAGTCTGGTACGACCGGAGGCTTTGGTATCGGCACGTTGGGTATTTATTAGGTGTGTGCATGGGGATCGACACCAGTGGAAATTCGGGTAAAAGGAAAAAAGCCTATTCTAGATGCTGTGGTTAGCTCCTGCCTCTCGCACCCTCTGATTTTGGGCACAGATTGGGCGGGGTTTAAACAAGTAGCGGAGAAGCTGATGGGGGTACGATCACGACCGATAGTTGTTGGAGACGACCCAGTTGTTGGTACCTAAAAGCTGCCGGGAAATTATTTTCCAGGCGGCTTATTACAACCTCATGGCTGCTCATTTAGGGTATGAAAAAACACTAGACTGGACAATGGCCCGTTTCTATTGGCCGGGCATTTGGACGGACGTACGTAGGTGGTGTGCGTCCTGTCCAGACTGTCAGCTACTGAATTCCCCGGCCATCCCAAAAGCGCCGTTGCACCCTCTACCATTAATTGAGGTTCCTTTTGATAGAGTGTGCTTGGACCTCATCGGACCGTTTGACAGGAGCACTCAGGGATACCGATTTGTATTAGTTCTCGTGGATTTTGCAACCCGGTATCCTGAAGCAGTGCCGTTATGCAATATCTCGGCCAAGAGTGTTGCGCAGGCATTGTTCCAGATAATCTCCCAAGTTGGAATCCCGAAAGAAATTCTGACTGATCAAGGCACTTCATTTATGTCATGCACATTACGCAAATTATATGAATTATTTCAGTTCAGTTCATTAAAACTAGCGTGTACCATCCACAAACGGATGGGCTAATTGAGCATTTTAATAGGACTTTGAAATCTATGATTCGGAAGTTCGTACACGATGACAGATGAAATTGGAATAATTGGTTAGTTCCCCCCAGGCCTCCACGGGATTTTCTACCTTTGAATTACTATTCCGTAGTTAGGGCGGCAATGTAGTATAATGGTTAAGGAACTGGCTTTGTAACCCAAAGGTTGCAGGTTCGATTCCCAGGTAGGACACTGCCATTGTACCCTTGAGCAAGGTACTTAACCTGAATTGCTCCAGCTGTATAAATGGATAATATGTATTTAACTAGGTCTTGCACAGCTGGGTGGAGGGTCCAAATTCAATACGTTATGGACCTGCGAGCAAAACTCCGAAACACCAGTGACCCTATTGAAAGAGTTGCATTAAATGCAACATATAATTTGTTAAAGCAACATTAGACTCACATACAGATGCATGACAAATTAAAGTGAACACAAGGTAAATGAGGAATATGTTATACATAGGGTTGTGGCAGCTCTGTTATGGTCCGGGGTGTATTTCTTGCCATGGTTTAGGTCCACTCATCCTATGCCATTCTTTATTTCAAGAAAATAGTTTTGTAGCATATGGGTTCACAGCCTTTCTGTTAAAAGTATTTATAATAATAAGCATTTCAATAACAGTCCAATAACTTCTTGAATCTTCAGTATAAACAAACTTAACTTCAAAATGTCCGCTTTTAATAGCATCGCAAGGTGACAACCCTGTTCAGCAGTGACGTATACGGAAGTAAACTTGCGGACCCGGTTCTTGGTGTGAATGGGAATGACGCGGGTTGAACCCGTGTTCAATATCTCATGTCATTCCCGGGTTTTTTGTGTGAAAGGGGTATTTAGAGTGCCAGGTACACAAAATTAAATACCAAACCATTTTTAAGTGATATTTATGATGGGATATCTGTGCTTTATTGCCACACAGCTAGGGTGGTGGAATGATTTGCAGTACAGGGGAAAGGAGCTGCTATCAATACACCGCATTAAACATAAAAAAGAAAAATTCACAGTAGCCTATACATAAATACTAAAAAACTTAGAATGTTCCCCTGATGTTATATATACTGTTTGTAGATTGCAAGAGGAAGGTTCCCAAAACGATACCCTCATGTTACATAGAACGTTGTCCTAATGTTTTATGAAATTCCCAGAGAATGTTCCCCTCTGATGTTACATGGAATGGTCTTAGAATGTTCCTCTGATGTTATATAACCTGTTCATAAAGCAAAAGAGGAAGGTTCCCCGAAACATACCCTAATGTTACATAGAATCATCCTCTGATGTTTCATGGAATGCTCCTAGAATGTTCCCCAGATGTTATATAAGCTGTTCGGAGAGCGCAAGCGGAAGTTTCCCAGAAAGATACCCTCATGTTACATAGAACGTTGCCCTGATGTTTTATGAAATACCCAGAGAATGTTCCCCTCATGTTACATGGAATGCTCCTAGAATGTTCCCCTGATGTTATATAAACTGTTTGTGGAGCACAAGAGGAAGGTTCCCAGAACAATACCCTCATGTACATAGAATGTGCCGAAAACCTAAGAGGAATGCTCCTAGAATGTTACTGGAATGTTGAAGGGATGTTCCTCAGAAACGTTGTGTGAATGTTCTTAGAACCTGAAAAAAACACAACATTGCATCAACCAGGGGAACGTTTAGAGCATTCCTAGAACATTCCCCTAATGCCAGAATGTTCCCAAAATAACGTTTTGTAATGACCTGGCAAGAATGTATGGGGAATGTTACCAGTGTACTCTGGTCTCACAGTAATGGAACGTTAAGTCCAAGCGTTAGAGAAACCCAAAGGGAATATTTCTACTAAAATTCCTAGAACATTCCCCTAATGCCACATAGAATGTTCCTGTAATGGTTTTGGAATGTGAAGGGGAAGTTCTGCAATCAAGTTTTAGGAATGTTCTGAGGACTTGAAGGGAACTCAATATTATGACATACAGGGAACGCATTGCAATGTTTGTGACATTTATGGAATGTTCCTAGAATGGTCTTTTGTTATCTTGGAGTAACATTCCCCTATACACCCCAGAATGTTCCCAAAATAACATTTTGTAATGACCTGGCAAGAATGTATGGGGAATGTTACCAGCGTACTGTGGTCTCACAGTAAAAGAACATTAAGTCCAAGCGTTAGAGAAACCCAAAGGGAATATTTCTACTAACATTCCTAGAACATTCCCCTAATGCCACATAGAATGTTCCTGTAATGTTTTTGGAATGTTCTGAGGACTTGAAGGGAACTCAACATTATGATATCCAGGGAACGCATTGCAACGTCTGTGACATTTATGGGATGTTTATGGAATGTTCTTTTGTTATCTTGGAGGAACATTCCCCTATACACCCCAGAATGTTCCCAAAATAATGTTTTGTAATGACATGGCAAGAATGTATGGGGAATGTTACCAGTGTATTCTGGTCTCACAGTAAGGGAACGTTAAGTCCAAGCATTAGAAAAACCCAAAGGGAACGCTTCGACTAACATTCCTCGAATATTCCATTTGTTACATAGAATGTTCCTGTAATGTTTGTAAAATGTGATGGGGAAGTTCCACAATCAAGTTTTAGGAATGTTCTGAGGACTTGAATGGAACTCAACATTATGACATCAAGGGAACGCATTGCAACATCTGTGACATTTATGGGATGTTCCTGGAAAGTTATTTTGTTATCTTGGAGTAACATTCCCTTATACACCCTAGAATGTTCTCAATGTAATGTTCTGCAATGCCATTACAGGGCTGTATAGGGAACATTTTTTAAAGATCCCAAACATTCCTCGTTACCTGGGAAGTGAGGTCTTGAATTTTTCCTTGCTAGTGCAGGACATACATTGATATGGTGACCCATAGCTTTACAATAAGTACAGGGTCGCTCATTACCATATTTACTCAAAATAATAGGCCTACAGTTTTTTGGCAAATTTTACATGGGCGCAACCCACATACTCAGCTGTGCTGCTCATCCCACAAATGCATCTTCCTTACAAATGGGGCACCATTTAAAAGGGAAATAAACAGGCTTTCCAACGGTATAAAATGTATTGCCTAGAAGCATTGTTACAACAGAGAAATAATCTACCAAACACAAATTTCCAAACTTTTTGTTCAATGTTTATTTATATGCACAAATATTTTTGACCCTTAACTTCTTTTGAGTAGTATATATATAACATGTGTGTGTTTATATTAGCTAACTGTCAACCATGCGAAGTCTAGTGCTGTGACGTAACAGTCGAATTCTAGAACAGCTGGTGCGCATAGAAAAAAAAACTATTTTTTTCCCAAACGTATTTTGGAACTTACGTGTGAAAGGGTTAAAATTACCATTATATTTACAGTTTCTTTCAAAATGTATTTGTTGCTCAAAACAGGATTATGATTTTGCCAAGAAAAGAGTCTTGTGTGTTAAAACAAATTTGTGTTAAAACAAACTTGAGTGACCTTTTGCTCATTCAAATAAGTGAAAATCAGGTCTGGAAGAGTTTTAAAATTTTTGGCATAAAACAAATTGGTTTTTAAATATGTTTGCCATGAAGTACGCTATAGTAGCTAACCTTGCATTTGTTAATCGAAGGAGATCGGTTTGAGTTGCACTGGGAAAGTTTATCACTACATAGCTAAAACGGCTAACAAGCACAGTGGCTGCATTCAGAGTTCTAATTGCAGTAGCCTTACACTGCGGTCTCACAGCGAGCAACTTAGTCGCTGGGTCGGTCAAGTCTACTAGGCAGGGGGCGGGGCAAGAGCTTCCCATTGTGTCATCCAAGTCAGCTCTTGCAGCTACAATTTTTTGATGAAGAGAAACAACGGCAGTAGCCTACATATAACAAAGACATATTTGCGATGCATCCTATTCTTTATAGTTATGTCATGACACTGATAATTATGTGTTCTTGCTAGCTAGTGATATGCTATATCTATCTATCTACCTACATAGATAGATAGATAGATAGATAGATAGATGTATAAAACTGAAGATGTAGTTTGGGCTCAATGTGATATTGGTAGAACAGGTGTAACCCGGTGGTTAATGATAGGCTAGAGCAGGGGTCACCAACCTTTTTGCAACTGAGAGCTACTTCAAGGGTACCGAGTAGTACGGAGGGCTACTTGTTGGATTGTAATTGTTGACGAGGGGGGGGTGCTATCGAAATATTTCGCGGACCTCGATTGAAATTGTTGACGGGGGGGGGGGGGGGGGGGGGTGCGATCAAAGGATTTCGCTGACCTCGATTGAAATTGTTGACGGGGGGGGGGGGAATAAAATACTGTTTATTAAATTGTTCATTTAGCGTATTTACCGCGAGTGTTCGTTTGCGTGCCTAAGTTAACAGTAAATCGCCGATAACGAGCCACGTAGATACACGCGTTATATTGCTATTTTTAGAACATGCCTCGCGGGCGACTGAGAAGGAGCCAACGGGCGACCGGGTGCCCGCGGGCATAGGGTTGGTGACCCCTGGGCTAGAGGGATTTATATTGCACTATTTTATAAGAGGTTTGGCCTAAAGTTAGTATGTTACTTACATTTGTCTGGATATAATATTATTCATGTTGTTACTGCAAAACAGACGTTTAGTAATACAGAAATGTACTTATCTTTAATTTATGCACTTACCTTGAATGTGATTGGTCGAGGGGATCGGGGAACGTGGCGTGCGTGGGCAGGAAGGAGGAAGTGGCTGAGAAAAAACAACGGAACGGTGTGATGTCGAGAGATAGTTGCGGGTTTTATAAGACAAGACAGTAATTTAAGTTTATGGTTCGAACAGTGTTATGTGCGCGGGTGTCTGAGCGAGACCCCAATCGTAAACTGTTTGTGTGGACTGCGACAGCATAACCGGCTACTCGCCAGTTCGTTAATGTTGGACCAGTGTGTGCGTGAGCTAGCTAGCCCAGTCTCTGTAGTGGCTAACCCAGTGTACGACACGTGGATTCGGAGCGGCAGTGGGGCTTTCAACAACTGTGAGTCTTGCCATGTGTTAGCTAGCAAAGTACAAGTATAGTATAAAAGTATTGGCTGCGACCGAAGAGGAAAGCAGACGGAGTCCACTGTTGCCGTTGTGAGTCATTGATTGAAGCTTACGTTTGCCGGAGAAGTTGCCAAGTAGCCTGTTAGCTTGGAAGTGCTAACCAGACAGCTAGCTCGGATTTCGGACTGACGTTCGCCTCGCCTGCCGTGGTAACATCAAAGGCTGCCCGATGAACGTCGAGATTAAGGTACAGTGATGTCTACAGCTTGCTCCCGTGGGGAGTGAAGGGGTTGTTTAGGACCACAACGTACCCGAGTTTCAAACAACGTAAACGAGTTCAAAACAGGCCTGCAACGGGGGTTTTTATTTGGACAGTGCATAGTTTCAGTTTGATTTACTGCCGGCTAGATAGGAATTGGGATCGTTTGCATATCATTTAATTGTATTTTGAAACTTGATAATACATTATTCCTTATATAATTTTACTTACCTGTGTTGTGTGTTGATTGCTAATTATTGAATCTTCTTTATGTCGGGGGAGAGAATAGAATATACGGTAAGTGACATAACAATGTAGCCTACTCACTGTATTGTATTAAGTCAGTTTCAGTGTTACAGCATATTAGAAAGTACTTTGGACACATAAGAGGGGAAGTTAAAACACTTCAGTTGTTTATTAGATACAGAGTTATAGTTAAAGAACTCAGGAGCGTTGTCCTTGAATAATAGGGGATAGATAGCGCTACATAAATGGAGGCACCGCTGGGATCTCTCTTATGTGTTCAGCTATAAATAAAACCAGTTCAATTAAGTCCAAGTCATTTATCTAGTCATTAGTCAGTGATCTGAATCCGTTAGTTAGAATTGAGTCTTTACTAGTAATTTACATAGCCAGCCAGACTAAAACCTAAAATGGAGTTAGTTAGTGAGCTAAAGAGCTGGTGCAGAGGTGAGGGCCTGCCAGAGAAACATGCAGTAATGGCTCTAACACCTGAAGATACCGAAACTGCCAAAATAGAAGAAGTCATGGAAACCATTAAGTGTTTGGGAAGAGTACGCGTGAGAGGAAAGAAGTTCAATGCCCAGCTAGGGAAGCTTATGGTGTTGTGTGAGTGCCGAGAGAGCGTAAGTTCTGGGACTGTCCCCCCTGAAGTGCTACCTACCGAAGGACTAGAGGCGTGGCCCATCGTCATGGTAGGTGAGCAGGAAGCTACAGCTGAAGATTTTCAACGTAAATTGAGGGCCTTGCTGCAAGCTGAGGGGAAGACAGAAGAGGACCTGCAGGCTTTCATTGCGAGACCCACTACTCCACCCGCAGACGAACCCCTCTCATCCAACGAAGCCCTCCTACGAGTGGTCGGCGATCTGCTTTGTAAAACCTCCAGGCCTACGTCCGACAGTGGTGGATTTCGTCGACTACGCATCTTCTCTGGAACCCTACCCACTCCAGCTGGCGAAGAGCCATTCGACCATTGGTTAGATCAAGCACAACTGATGGTTGAGGAGAGTGATTGCAGCATCAAAGAAAAAAGGAGAAAGATCATGGAAAGCCTTAAAGGGCCAGCATTGGAGACAGTCAAGGCTGTGCGAGTGTCCGATCCCGACATGAGTCCTGCAATGTGCCTGGAAGCGCTGGAGCGAGCGTTTGGAACAGCAGAGTCAGGGGAAGATCTGTATTTCTCCTTCCGCTTACTGCAGCAGAAACCCAAAGAGAAGCTGTCCGAGTTCCTGAGACGACTGGAGAGCTCCCTCAACAAAGTAGTGCAGAAAGGTGGACTTCCAGCTGACCGAGCTGACCGTGCTCGGGTAGAGCAACTACTGCGAGGAGGGATCGAGGCTGATCTGATGCTCATCCGACTCAGACTGAGAGAAAGAACAGCCACGCCTCCCACTTTCGTGGAGCTGCTCAGCGAAATCCGCATTGAGGAAGAATATGAAGCCTCTCGGAATAAACTGAGCCCAGCTGTGCAGACCATCCACGCCAAACATGATGACGGCAAACCGGCAGAGATCCAGAACCTGAAAGCAGAAATGAAGGAGCTAAAGTCAATGTTGGCTACAATGACAACCAAGGGCTCCTCTGCCGCTGACGGGGTGGATAAGGGCGCCAGACCCAAACAAGAACACTGTCATGACTCTGAAGTGTCAGCACTAAAAAAACAAGTGAAACACCTGCAGAATAAACTCTCAAACCGACTGGCTAGTCCCACGGAGGCTCCAGCTGCCGTTATGACAGTGGAGACGGCACGCCCTGTACATCACAGGCCACAAGGGTCTCGCAGTGGCTCAGATGAACACTTCTGTTACCGTTGTGGTGACCCCGGACATTTCGCTGCTAAATGTCAAAACGCAGAGAACCAGAGCAAGGTGATTCAGAAGTTGATACAATCACTGAAAAAGGCCCGAGTCACGAGTCAGGAGCCTCCCAGGGATACTACTACTGGTAATGTGACCGCCACCAGCAGGAAAAGTGTTGTTGACAGGCAGAGAGCTCCAAACCTCCCGCCCGGCCTAATAGGAGCCCCATCCTTCGAGTCTGTGAAGGTGAATGGGCACCTGTCTACGGCGTTATTGGACAGTGGCTCTCAGGTCACCATCATCTTCGAAGGCTGGTACAAGAAGTATATACCTGACGTACCCATCTACCCAGTAAACGGCCTAGACATCTGGGGCTTAAGTGAGTCCAGCTACCCCTACAGAGGATACGTGGTGGTGGAGATGGAATTCCCCCAGAAGGTCACTGGTGCCCCTGAAACTATCTCCGTGCTCGCTCTGATCTGCCCTACACCACGAGGCCCAGAGCAAACACCAATTATTGTGGGGACCAACGCCAAGGCAAATCTACCCAAGCGTCTCGCACGACTGTATGGAGAAACAGTTGGTGTGCACCTAGCCCAAATAGTTGACGTCCAAGGGAGGGATGCGGCGACGGACGCAGAACTAAGGCAATGCAGTCTCACCCCTGAAGATGGAGAGGATGAAGTTGGGTGTGTGAAGTGGCTAGGACCAGGCCCGCTCATTCTACCACCTGGGGCCAGCTGTCCGGCCAGCTGCAAAGTGGAATTCACGCAGCCGGTGGAAAAAGAGATCCTTATGATGGATGCCTCTCCTACCAAACCCCTTCCGGCCGGCGTGCTACTGACGTCAGTCGTGGTGCCAAGTTACGCAGTTGACCCCAACCAGTTTACAGTCCTGCTACGGAATGAGTCACTTAAAGAAGCCATCATACCAGCTGGAGCCGTAATGGGTCACGTGTACACCACAGATATCATCACCTCCACCCACAAAACAGAACCAAAATCAGTGGAGTTGGACGCCGACCAACTCAAATTTGGTGACTCGCCTTTACCTGAGGAGTGGAAGGAGCGACTCCGCACGAAACTCATGCAAAGGGCTGATGTCTTCTCCCTGCACGAATGGGATGTCGGGTTAGCCAAAGGCGTGGAACACAGTATCAGACTGGCGGACGAACGACCCTTCCGCGAGCGGTCACGACGCCTGGCTCCAGCCGACATCGATGACGTGAGAAGACACATTCAAGAGCTGATAGCTGCAGGCATTATCAAAGAGTCCCGAAGTCCCTATGCATCGCCCATAGTGATTGCCAGAAAGAAGAATGGGAACGTGAGAATGTGCATCGATTACCGTACCTTGAACAGTCGTACCATCCCCGATCAATACACAACACCTCGTATTGACGATGCACTGGACTGCCTGTCCGGAAGCAAGTGGTTCAGCGTACTGGATTTGAGAAGTGGATACTATCAAATCGCAATGAAAGAGGAAGACAAAGAGAAGACGCCGTTCATTTGTCCGCTGGGGTTCTACCAGTTCGAGAGAATGCCCCAGGGTATCACCGGAGCCCCAGACACTTTCCAGAGGCTCATGGAGAAATCCGTTGGGGACATGAATCTCCTGGAAGTGCTCGTCTACTTGGATGATTTGATTGTTTTCGGTAGGACCTTGGAGGAACATGAGGAGAGGCTTCTCAAAGTACTCGATAGGCTGCAAGAGGAGGGGCTCAAGATCTCTCTGGACAAGTGTCAGTTCGGCCAGAGCAAAGTCAAGTATGTGGGACACATCGTGTCTGCTAATGGTGTCGCCACTGATCCAGCCAAGATCGAAACAGTCACCACCTGGCCACAGCCTACGGACCTGAAGACTCTGCGATCCTTCCTCGGGTTCTGCGGATATTACCGAAGGTTCATAGCCAACTACTCCTCCATCGTTAGGCCCCTGACAGAGCTAACCAAAGGATATGCCCCAAAACAGCAGGGAAAGAAACCTGAGAAAGACTCCAAGAAGGTATACCTGAAAGAGTCTGAGCCTTTTGGAGAGCGGTGGGACCTGGCATGCACAGCAGCATTCCATCAAATTATCAACTGCCTCACCCACGCGCCAGTCTTGGCGTTTGCCGATCCCAACAAGCCCTATGTCCTTCATGTGGACGCCAGCCTTATGGGATTGGGAGCTGTTTTGTACCAGGAGTACCCGGAGGGGTTGAGGCCCGTGGCGTTTGCCAGCAGGAAGCTGTCAGTTTCGGAGAAGAACTATCCCATACACCAATTGGAGTTCTTGTCCCTCAAATGGGCAGTGGTGGACAAGTTCCACGACTACCTGTATGGAGCAAGATTTACGGTACGAACTGACAATAATCCCCTCACCTATGTACTCACCACAGCTAAGCTCAACGCCACAGGGCATCGGTGGCTAGCCGATCTGTCTACCTACGAATTCGACATCCGGTACAGACCCGGCAAAAGCAACATCGACGCCGACCTACTGTCCAGGCAAGAGCAGGGTGAAGGGGGGCGAGGGAACTGGGAAAACATCTCACAAGCTGGAGTTCAGTCCATCTGCCAAAGAGTAAGCACTCAGAGCTCTCCAGATACATCCCCGAGATATGTGGAACAGCTTGGAGCTCATCCTGAATGTGTCCCAGATATATATGCCTTCCCCATGCGCTTGGATGTAAGTGCGCTAGGACAAATGTCCAGGTCCGAGCTAATAGCTGCACAGAAGGAGGATCCTGTGATTGGACCAACCATACAAGCTCTGAAACATGGCAAATGGCCCGAGGATGCGGAAGCAACGCCAGAACTGATCCAGATGAAGAGGGAGCTTGGAAAACTCCAGATGACACAGGGCCTACTTCACCGCCTGAGCAAGAAACCCTCTGGAGAAGAGGCCTCTCAGTTAGTGCTGCCAGCCGAGTTCAGAGGTGTCGTGCTGAAGTCCATGCACGATGACCTGGGACATTTAGGCATAGAGCGAACAACTGATCTGTTGAGGACCAGGTTCTACTGGCCGAAAATGGCAGGAGACACAGAGCAGTACATCAAAAACTGTGGAGAGTGCGTAACACGCAAAAGCCCCTGTCCAAGAGCAGCACCACTACACCAAATAGTGAGCAATGGTCCGATGGACTTAGTCTGTATAGACTTCCTCTCTATGGAACCAGACTCTAAGGGGATTTCCAATGTGCTAGTGGTCACTGATCACTTTACCCGATATGCACAAGCCTACCCGACAAAGGATCAAAAGGCGCTCACAGTCGCGAAAGTGCTCGTCGAGAAATACTTCGTACACTATGGACTGCCAGCAAGGATCCACTCGGACCAAGGCCGAGACTTCGAAAGCCAGCTGGTCAAAGAAATGCTGAAGGTGATGGGGATACGGAAGTCTAGAACCACTCCGTACCACCCACAAGGAGATCCACAGCCGGAACGGTTCAACCGTACACTCCTGTCGATGTTAGGCACCCTCAGTCAGGGGAAGAAAAGGCAGTGGAGCCAGCAAGTGCCCCACTTAGTGCATGCCTACAACAGCACTAAATCCGATGCAACAGGCTACTCTCCATACTACTTAATGTTCGGGAGAGAGGCAAGACTCCCGGTGGACGTGTGCTTCGGGACGTCTCCCGATGGACCTGAGGGCGTACACCACTCCAGATACGTGTCTAAACTAAAGAAAGACCTGCAGGAGGCATTCCAATTGGCCTCTGCTGCAGCCGACAGGACACATCAGCGGAACAAGAAAGCCTATGACAGTAGGGTGGGAGCGCAAACCCTGGAACCAGGCGACAGAGTGTTGGTGAAGAATCTCGGACTGAAGGGCAAGCACAAACTCCAAAGTCGATGGAAGGGGATTCCTCATGAGATCGTGAGTAAGATGCCCAACTTACCTGTCTATAGAGTGAGACTGGAGGATGGAAGAGGAGGAACAAGAACCTTACACCGAGATCATCTGTTACCGATCGGACAACTAGTGAGGATGCCAAGAGAGGAGAGTGACCACAGACCGCCAGCGAAGCGAAAGACAAGAGCAGACACTAGGAAGAAACAACACACAAAACTGTCTCAACAGGAGGATAGTGAAGCGGACCTGACCGACTCTTCTACCGAGTCTGAGTATGTGAGGCCGTCGCTTAGACACTACAGAACCTACCTGGAAGAGATCCTGAACAACCGGTTGGCTGCACGAAAACCAGCAGTTGTCCCTCCGGAGGACGAGGAACCGCCTGGTACTAGAGCTGAAGACAACACGGAGGAGGAAGACAGGGAAGAAGAAGAGATTGAGAATGAGGCTGAAGACGAGTCACCTCAAGAGTCAGAGTCCGACATAGGTGAGGGTCAAGCTAGACGTGTAGATGAGGAAGCTAGTCCATACATACCACCAGTAGCTAAGAGAAGAGTGAAGCCGGTAGTAAGACTTACCTATGATGAGCCAGGCAAAGCCAGAGATCAACCTATAACAATAGTACACAGAGGTGTCACAATCAGAATAGGAAAGTGTTAGCACACCACACTAGTTTATACCCTCAGATGTTCAGAAACCGTACTAGTTAGTAAATTAGGTGAATGAGGGCATCCACGCGTTCAGTAGGGGGAGGGTGTAACCCGGTGGTTAATGATAGGCTAGAGGGATTTATATTGCACTATTTTATAAGAGGTTTGGCCTAAAGTTAGTATGTTACTTACATTTGTCTGGATATAATATTATTCATGTTGTTACTGCAAAACAGACGTTTAGTAATACAGAAATGTACTTATCTTTAATTTATGCACTTACCTTGAATGTGATTGGTCGAGGGGATCGGGGAACGTGGCGTGCGTGGGCAGGAAGGAGGAAGTGGCTGAGAAAAAACAACGGAACGGTGTGATGTCGAGAGATAGTTGCGGGTTTTATAAGACAAGACAGTAATTTAAGTTTATGGTTCGAACAGTGTTATGTGCGCGGGTGTCTGAGCGAGACCCCAATCGTAAACTGTTTGTGTGGACTGCGACAGCATAACCGGCTACTCGCCAGTTCGTTAATGTTGGACCAGTGTGTGCGTGAGCTAGCTAGCCCAGTCTCTGTAGTGGCTAACCCAGTGTACGACACGTGGATTCGGAGCGGCAGTGGGGCTTTCAACAACTGTGAGTCTTGCCATGTGTTAGCTAGCAAAGTACAAGTATAGTATAAAAGTATTGGCTGCGACCGAAGAGGAACGCAGACGGAGTCCACTGTTGCCGTTGTGAGTCATTGATTGAAGCTTACGTTTGCCGGAGAAGTTGCCAAGTAGCCTGTTAGCTTGGAAGTGCTAACCAGACAGCTAGCTCGGATTTCGGACTGACGTTCGCCTCGCCTGCCGTGGTAACATCAAAGGCTGCCCGATGAACGTCGAGATTAAGGTACAGTGATGTCTACAGCTTGCTCCCGTGGGGAGTGAAGGGGTTGTTTAGGACCACAACGTACCCGAGTTTCAAACAACGTAAACGAGTTCAAAACAGGCCTGCAACGGGGGTTTTTATTTGGACAGTGCATAGTTTCAGTTTGATTTACTGCCGGCTAGATAGGAATTGGGATCGTTTGCATATCATTTAATTGTATTTTGAAACTTGATAATACATTATTCCTTATATAATTTTACTTACCTGTGTTGTGTGTTGATTGCTAATTATTGAATCTTCTTTATGTCGGGGGAGAGAATAGAATATACGGTAAGTGACATAACAATGTAGCCTACTCACTGTATTGTATTAAGTCGGTTTCAGTGTTACAGCATATTAGAAAGTACTTTGGACACATAAGAGGGGAAGTTAAAACACTTCAGTAGTTTATTAGATACAGAGTTATAGTTAAAGAACTCAGGAGCGTTGTCCTTGAATAATAGGGGATAGATAGCGCTACACAAGCCACATATATCCTTTAAGGTTATGTTATACATTGAACAGGACGGGGTAGGCTTGGACCATTCTTATTAGCTGCTCCTCCATTGCTGCAATTTGAGTGAAATCGGGTGGAACAATTATTCATGAAATGGTTTTGTGTTGGTTGGAGAAATATGAAGTGTGGAACTCTGATTGGCTGTTACGGCCGGTGGTCGCTGAAAAGTTAAACTGCAGGAAACATTTATTGGCCGATTTTGGTTGCTCAGTTGTCTAGTTGCTCAGGTCGCTGACCGTCGCTCAGCTTCATAGAAAATGAATAGACTTCCGGCATCTGGGCGACTAAGTTGCTTGCTGTGAGAACTCGGCGTTAGCATTGCTTCTGGATCCATGTACTTTTTGGCCAATTGTTTCCCGTTTCAAAAACAGAAATTACAAAACAAGAAACGAATGATTCATTTTTAAAACTCATCTACAGCAGGGCGCCTCGCACTTCCCCCCCTCCGTGTCAATGGCACTCGCTCCTCCCGACTGCGGAGCTTTTCCACCCTAGCTCCCCAGTGGTGGAACGAACTTCCCATTCCCCTACGCTCAATACCAACCCTGCCTGCTTTCCGTCGTGGCCTGAAAACACACCTTTTCAGGCTCCACCTGGACTAATACTTATCTAGGACCTCATGGTATGTCTTCTTGTCGAACTGTGTACTCAAGTTTATACTATTTAGAACAGAATTGTAGTAGAGCTGATTTACCCAGTTCACTGTGAACTGCACTGTGTTCGTTATTAGGGATAGCTGATACTGTATGGGAAGAATGTGCTTTCTTATCTGTTCTGTAGTTACTTCGATGACCTTTCTATATGCACTTACTGTACGTCGCTTTGGATAAAAGCGTCTGCTAAATGACTGTAATGTAATGTAATGTAATGTAAAACAAATTGAAAAACGAGAATCAAATGGTTATTCGTTTTGCTGACTGATGTTAAACATAATGTTACAGGGAATTTAAACTGGTCTCGATTTCCAAAGTTTATGGCGCTGTCACAACAAATTTGATCCGGGCTGCAAAATTGATCCGGGTTGCAAAATTGATCCGGGTGACGTATTCACGTTCTGAAACAGCTGTTAAAACCCTCTGTGACGTACTTGACGAATAGCGTCTGTTGCTATAACGACACTGCCTGCTCACTAGGAGCTGTGGAGATGAAGATTCTAAGATGACCTAATCATTCCTCTGGTCAAGAAATTTTATCCAGGCTTCAAAAATGATCCGGGTGATGTAATTAACATTCTAAAACAGCTTACAGAAGCTGCCTGCTAACGCTAGTTAGGTTCTCTGGAGATAAAGATTCTAAGATGACCTAGCTAACGTCAACCATTTCTCCGTGTTTATGGGTCATTTTCACGGCTAAAACGGGATCGTTTCAGTAAATAACGGCCACACATTTCGACTACATTCATGACAGAATAGTTATCTGTCATCATGAATACGAATGTAATGTTTTTAACCGAGGAGAGTCGTGGAGGCGGAGTTTGTGTGTTGCACTGCTTGGTGACACTGGACATCTCGGGACAGCGGGGGCTATTTTTAATCATGGCTGTATTGTACTTTAATTCACTTAATTGATGTAATGATTCTGTAGGATGTCTTTGTTTGATGTTTGTTTGTGTGTTGTGGGTCTGCCCCACTGTCTATGTCTTTTTTTGTTGTTGCTCGGGCTACAACTGAAGTTCCCTAGCGGGAAAATAAGTTATTCTATTCAATTCTATAAATATGCAAATTTATCCACGGATATATACAAAAAGGGCGAGATAAATGTAATTTACAACAAAAAGAGGGTCATCTCTGCAGTGTTTTGGGCTGAAAACTAGCTGTAAAAGTGGAAGAAATTGAATAAAGTCTAGTAGAACAACAGATTAGCCAGTAAACTACACAACTGCACAGTAGAGGATACATAAGGAGATTGAGGAGGATGCAAGAGCAAGAGAGATGATATCCTTGATCAGAGTGCAAAATAAATGGTACAGTAGACTGACTGCTTTGAAAATTGTACATAGCAGTATGATATGCCATCTCTACCTTAAACACAGTTTTATGATACGTTGTTAGGGGGAACTAAGGTATAGTGGGACACTTTTTGGTGAATCTTCCTGGAAACCCTAGAAAAGCAGTTGACTCACTCAAGTGATGTTTCTATAAATTATCTTATCTCTGCAACATTTCTGTGCTGAAATTATTTTGGAATATACACTACATGGCCAAAGGTCTATGGACACCTGCTCATCCAACATCTCATTCCAAAATCACGGGCATTAATAGAGCATCCACGTTAAATAATCGTAGATTTTTTCACATGGACGCACTTAGTCTCCACTTTGTGCATCCAAGGAGGGCACATACATGGGGTATATTTGGCATGCTTGCATTGCAAACGGAGGCGATAATGACAACTAACTTATAACTCTTAACTTAGCTCTATGGCTAAAGTAGCCTTGCTAGCTAGGAATAAATTAAATAGCGGGTTTAAAGAAGGAGAGAGACTGGGAGAGGCATAAGGTTGGTACAGGGATTAAGCATGGAAAAATAGCTAAATAACTACAGCTAAGGATTACAAAACTATTGATAACGCAGGCAAATGTTCTCTACGGTAAAACGATTGTTTTGCTCAGAATCAAAGAGGCTGTTTTAGCAGGACAGAGTTTTATTTGCCTCTAACTATGGGAGGAGATGTGCAATGACATTAAAACATTTATTGGCCATTATGTCAGGTCCTTCATGGCGTCATGAGGGACCTGTGCCCAATAGGACTGAGCCCAGTAATAATGGTTTTGAAACGATCCCGTTTTAGCCATGAAAATGACCCATAAACATGGAGGAATGGTTGACATTAGCTAGGTCATCTTAGAATCTTTATCTCCAGAGAACTTAACTAACGTAGCAGGCAGCTTCGGTAAGCCGTTTTAGAACGTTAATTACATCACCCGGATCATTTTTTGCAGCCCGGATAACATTTCTTGACCAGAGGAATGATTAGGTCATTTTATAATCTTCATCTCCACAGCTCCTAGCGAGCAGGCAGCATCGTTATAGCAACAGATGCTGTTTTAGAACGTCAAGTACATCACAGAGGGTTTTACCAGCTGTTTCAGAACGTGAATACATCACCCGGATCAATTTTGTAGCACGGATCAAATTTGTTGTGACAGCCCCAAAATTGATAAATCCACCACTGATGGTCTGAGAAGCTTTTGTGTACCTAACTGATTTGCAGCTACTTTGATGACCTAACTGTGTGTTAATGTTCATTAATTGATGATATATTAAGTGTAAAGTAATCACATTAACTAATAATGCCTTGATCATTTATTTTGAGCCACACAGAGTTCATGATAGATCATGCATTATTTCATGCATTAAATCTTGATGAGTCATGCATTAGTTAAGGCATGAGTTGTGTTCCCTTATTGTAAAGTGTTACCATACATAGGGTATGGAGTAACATAAGCAGTAGTTGGGCATGAGTTGTCCAAGGAAAAATAAGGGGTGAGATTTTGTCATTTATAGTTTCTTACAGTTAAATTTTTAATTTATTTATTTAAGTCGTCAGAGGTTCAAATTTAAAATTCGTATTGAGTTCATAGTACACTGCCTGGCCCAAAAAAAGCTGCATACTCTAATATTTTGTTGGACCGCTTTTAGCTTTGGACCACCAATGCGCACATTCGTCAGGGCATTGTTTCGACAACTTTATGCAACATAACAAAATTTATTTCCGTCCAGATTTGCATTCATTTTTGGCCGAGATCTTGTATTGACGACGGGAGAGTCAAACCACTCTGTAAAGTCTTTTCCAGCCCATCCCAAAAACTTTCAATGGGGTTAAAGTCAGGACTCTGGTGGCCAATGCATGTGTTAAAATGATTCCTCATGCTCCCTGAACCACCTTTTTTATCATTTGAGTGTCATGGATCACGCCTTCCTTCCCTTATCTCTGCGCTTAGTATTCAGTTTTTTCATCTACCTGTAAATCTATCTGATTTTTCTGTGTTCCGCTACGGGTTTTGCTTTCGCCTCGGTGATTAGTAAGTTCACCTGTCCTGCATTTCCTCTCACTACTTATACCCCGCTTCTTCCTTTTCTCGTCGCTTCCATGTTATTTCTCGTAACATTCTAGCCGGTAAAGGTATAGGAAGTTGTACTGCTATCGACCGCTTTGCTTCTCAACGCGGGACTTGTTAGCAGTACAATTTAGAAAAAGTATAGTGCGCTCATTTGCTCTTATTTCAGAGCAGAGGTTTTGGTTTCTTTGTTTTCCACTCAAACCTACAAGTGTTTTTTTGTTTTTCTCCAATATTTTTCTTTTGTTCACTCCAATACGGGAGTTAGTTAAGTGTTACGTGAGCGCTCTTTTAATTTCGGAGCACAGGTTTTGGTTTCTTTGTTTTCCTCTCAAACCTACGAGTGTTCTCACCCGAAGGTTTAGGGTTATTTTTATTTCTCTCCTTCCTTTATTTTTGTTCACTCCACAACGGGAGTTAGATAAGCGTGACTGCTTATTTCTTTTGTTTTGCTCAGATATCGAGCTCCTCGCTTTTTATCACTAGGTTATTTGTGTTCTCCTTATTTTCCCCATCCACTACGGATTATTGTCCGTCTTAGTGGTGTTCGTTGAACACTTTAAGAGTTCTTATCTGTCGCACCTGGACCTCCAATATTTCCTCCGTGTCTCTGGCATAGAGAACCCCTACATTGAGCCGGATGAATCTTAGCATTGTCGTCCTGGAATATACCCATTGATGGGATAACCTGGTCATTCAGTACATTCAGGTACTCAGCTGACTTAATTTTATTGCTGCATAACGTTGCTGAGCCTAGACCTGACCAATTGAAGCAACCCCAGGTCATAGCACTTCCTCCACCGGCTTGTACAGTGGGCACTATGCATGACGGATGCAAACTTTTTTTTTGGCCAGGCAGTGTACATTGATTTAATTAGTTAATATAGATAATAGTATACGTGTCTATAACAATATGGTGGAAATAGAGAATATAATGATTTTATAGTGATTTAATAAACTCCTCTATTGGACCCCATATTTCAAAGAACTCTTCAGATTTATTTTCGCAGCTAAAAGCAGTTTTTTGAGATTGATGAGATCTACAGCCTCATTAATCCATTCCCTGTAGCTGGGTGTTCCAGAGTCAATCCACTTGTTTAATATTACTTTCTTTGAAACCATACATATTGTAAAAAAAAAACATTCTCTAAGTTTGGAAGAGATGTTCCCATAATTATGAAGATCGCCAAGTACACATGTTTGAGGAGTAAAAGAAATTGCTATATTGAAATGGGTTGACACGTTTAACTGTTTGGGACCAGAATTCTTGAATTTGGTCACACTCCCATAGAATATGAATTATGGTTCCATTCTCTACCAAACATTTCATGCAAGTATTGCTGTCTTGTATACCCATTTAGGATAAGAGTGAGGGGGTGCAATACAATCGGTTAAGAATTTTGTACTGTCTTAACTTATATCAACTTGATCAAGCGAAACGGACGTCTTGCATTTTTCCAAACATTAAACCATGGTATTGACCAAGGTATTGTTTAAAACAAAGAGTAGATCCAGGCACTCAAAAAGATAAACGGAAGGAAAACTAAATGAAAAAGCTTTTAATATAAATTGGCTACATTGATACAAAAATACAAAACACCAACATGTTTCGACCAACACACCTGGGGCCCCATCTTACACCCGGCCTTAACGGCGCTAACCCAAACGCAAGTGTCTTTGCTATCTTACACCCAGCGCATGGTTCATTATAACGCCTTGCGTTCACGTCGTTTAAATGCCATGTATTCTTGCGCCCATTACAAGTGAACTGGTCGTGTTGGTCTTAAGATAAAGAGTGGCCAGGATTATTTTTTGCGCATTGCTATCTTGAGGCAGCAGAAAGCGCTTGCGCTAAAACCACCACAAACCTGGTCTAAAGTCATGTCACAGTTGTTTACATGTTATTTTATCGGCGCATATAAGTGTGTCTACATAGGCGTGTGCACAACGCGCATACACCCTCCTGTCTGTTATATACTGGGGCGTGCACAAGCATGACTAAAAATATCAAGATTACAATGTGAAATATTATTATTGTATAGGCTATATATAAAAGCCGGCTAGCCTGGTCGATTATTTAAAACTGGTATACAATTTGGAGCTGCGCCACGGAGCATTAAAGTGGGATCTACTGCCTCGTACTCATAAAAATAAAGTGCGCATACAAGTCACTAACCAGTAAGATAGAAGTGGCAGCAAGTAGGGGATTGTGCAGCATTTTTCATCGGTAAACTACACATTTTCATCGCTAAACTTTGGTTGTGCAAATGCTTCAAGGTAGTGGTAGTGATTTTCACTTTAAATGCTTTTAATTACAGACTTTTTATAGGTTATTTGTGAGGGTATTGCTATTAGTGGACTAATTATACCTTAGCCTGCCTTTCCTCTATACTTGCTGATTAGTTAGTTTTATCAGTGGTGCATACGAGGGACGTCAGAGTGACGACGTGTTCCTGGTGGCATACAGTGGTGCTCAAAAGTATTCATACCCCTTCACTTTTTGCACACTTTATTGTGTTGTAGATTTAATTTTAAATGGATAAAATTGCCATTTTTGCCCATCAATCTACACTCAATAACTCATAATGACAAAGTGAAAACATGTTTAGAAATATTTGCAAATTTATTAAAAATCAAAAACGGAAATTTCTCATTTACATAAGTATTCATACCTTTTAATGTATTTTTTAAGTATCATATTTAATATTTGGTCACATATCCTTTGCATGCTGTTACTTCCTGAAGTCTGTGACCCATCAACATCAAAAGACTCTCAGCCCAAGCCCCAAACCATCACTCTACGGCCAAATATGAAGCCGATGTGGATGGATCACTTTAAAGGGGAACCAAGCACTGAAATAACTTATTTTAGTTGATAAGTTATTTATTGGGCAACACCAAAATGCTAGTGATTGACTGTAGTTAAAATCTCGAATGTTCAATACAAAGGTTGATGTTTTTCATTTTGCAATAAAAATGACCGGAATCCTTCCCTCTATGGGTTGAACAATATAAGAAAAATATGTGAAGTGTCAATGGGAACCACGCCTCTCTGGTACTTCGTTTCGTCATCATTTGGTAACATCCTTTTATCAGGACATATAAAAAGAGAGAATGAGAAGGGGCATGGTAGCCAGCCATAGTCCAGCTCTTTTTTTCTGTCACTGGATGAATTTTTTTAAATAACGAAAGAGGCATGGTCTAGCTAAAACTCAGGGTTTGGTTCCCCTTTAAGGGTTTCTTCTCCTGACTTTTTTTCTCCATAATTCTATAGGAAAATGAATCATGAGAAATAACCCTTGCAGTGATCCATCCACATATACTCCATATCTGGCAGCAAGAGTGATGGTTTGGGGCTTGTTCGATAGCTCAGACCCTTGATGACTTACAGCTATTTAGCCAGCCATGTGTTCCATACTGCACCAGTGTAATTTACAGCTGAATCTAGTCTCAACCCCCAATTCCAATAGAGATCAATTCAAATGCAGAGAGGTTATAGTATCACTTGTAACTGTACCTGAAAATAAGATATCGAGAGTCTTTTGGTGTTGATGGGTCACAGACTTCCGGAAGTAACAGCATGCAAAGGATACCCGACCAAATATTAAATGTGATACTTTAAAAATGCATTAAAGCAAAGAGCATGAATACTTATGTAAATTAGAAATTTCAGTTTTAGATTTTTAATAAATTTGCAAAAATTTCTATAAACATGTTTTCACATTGTGGGTTATTGAGTGTAGATTGATGGGCAAAAATGTACAACACAATAAAGTGTGCAAAAAGTGAAGGGGTATGAATACCTTTGAGCACCACTGTACAGGTGCGGCTCAAAAAATTTGAATATTGTGAATAAGTTCAATATTTTTTGTCACTCATGTCAGAAAGTGAAACTCATATATTATATAGATTCATTACACATAGAGTGAAATATTTCAAGCCTTTATTTCTTGTAATTTTGATGATTATGGCTTACAGCTAATGAAAACCCAAATTCAGTGTCTCAGAAAATTTGAATATTACATAAGATCAATAAAAAAATATTTTAAAACAGAAATGTCAGCCTGAAAAGTATGTTCATTTCTATGCACTCAATACTTGGTTGGGGCTCCTTTTGCATGAATTACTGCATCAATGCGGCGTGGCATTGGAGGCGATCAGCCTGTGGCACTGCTGAGGTGTAATGGAAGCCCAGGTTGCTTTGATAGCGGCCTTCAGGTCGTCTGCATTGTTGGGTCTGGTGTCTCTCATCTTCCTCTTGACAATACCCTATAGATTCTCCATGGGGTTCAGGTCAGGCGAGTTTGCTGGCCAATCAAGCACAGTAATATCATGGTCATTGAACCAGCTTTTGGTACTTTTGGCAGTGTGGGCAGGTGCCAAGTCCTGCTGGAAAATTAAATCAGCATCATCATAAAGCTTGTCAGTAGAAGGAAGCATGAAGTGCTCTAAAATTTCCTGGTAGATGGCTGCGTTGACTGTGGACTTCAGAAAACACAGTGGACATGGCACCCCAAATCATCATTGACTGTGGAAACTTCACACTGGACTTCAAGCAACGTGGATTCTGTGCCTCTCCACTCTTCCTCCAGACTCTGGAACCTTGATTTCCAAATGAAATGCAAAATGTACTTTCATCTGAAAAGAGGACCACTGAGCAACAGTCCAGTTCTTTTTCTCCTTAGCCCAGGTAAGACGCTTCTGATGTTGTCTCTGGTTCAGGAGTGGCTTGACACGAGGAATGCGACATTTGTAGACCATGTCCTGGATTTGTCTGTGCGTGGTGGCTCTTGATGCACTGACTCCAGCCTCAGTCCACTCCTTGTGAAGCTCCCCCAAATTCTTGAATGGATTTTGCTTGACAATCCTCTCAAGGCTGCAGTTATCCCTGTTGCTTGTGCACCTTTTCCTACCACACTTTTTCCTTCCACTCAACTTTCTATGAATATGCTTGGATACAGCACTCTGTGAACAACCAGCTTCTTTAGCAATGACCTTTTGTGGCTTACCCTCCTTGTGGAGGGTGTCAATGACTGTCTTCTGGACATCTGTCAAGTCAGCAGTCTTCCCCATGATTGTGTAGCCTACTGAACCAGACTGAGAGACCATTTAAAGGCTCAGGAAACCTTTGCAGGTGTTTTGAGTTAATTAGCTGATTAGAGTGTGACACCATGAGTTTCCAATATTGAACTTTTTCACAATATTCACATTTTCTGAGACACTGAATTTGGGTTTTCATTAGCTGTAAGCCGTAATCATCAAAATTACAAGAAATAAAGGCTTGAAATATTTCACTCTATGTGTAATGAATCTATATAATATATGAGTTTCACTTTCTGAAATGAGTGACAAAAAATATTGAACTTTTTCACGATATTCAAATTTTTTGAGCTGCACCTGTATATAGTGGTGGAACTCAAACCAGAGTAATTTGCTCCAAACCGTCTACTTGTTTGATGTTGTATCAAGGAGTATCATTGCATGTGCCTTGGAGGAATAATACACAATATTAAACTGAAAGTTTTTGTCTTGGCCTTTTGTTTACAGGTGCTTCTTGGGTATTAACCCAGAGATGGGGTCAAAATCAAAGAAGCAGCGTGGAGGCTTCAATCAACAAGTTTGTACATTTGTAAGAACTTGTTGATTTCGAATGGATGTAGAAATGTATGGTCTGACATTTTCTGTATTGAGATTGTTTTACTTTTTGTTATTAGGTGTCCGAGCACGGCAGTTGCTGGAACCCTATTGCTTTTGTTCTCTTTTTTTTTCTCCCTAAAAGTGTTTGCACAGCAAAAACTACATTGTAAAGCAACCAAATTTTGCAGGTAGGTATGGAAGATTTTCAGTTTATTAAATGCAATCGCCTTAGTGACACATTGTGAAATGTAATCTGCGCTTGCTTTTACATTACGATGCGCATTTATCATGTCATAATTAAAAACATTTTCATTGCATGTTCTCTAAAAACACTCATACTGAAATAAAATACGGGGTGTAATGCCTTTCAACGCCAGTGTGCGGTTTTCATGCCAAAATTGATATGTAAACGTGCCCATTGCATTTAGCTCTGTGACCACTGGGTGCCACACAGAATGGAACGTTATACAATTCAAAGCAATCCTCGTGATTGTATTTATTGACCTGCAGAGCGGTCTGTCATTGAAGTGCTCTGGCGTTTCAGTGCCAAAATGAAATGTAATCAACTGTGTCCAATCTTAGTCCATGGGGCAGGGCGGGGTGGGGTCGAAACAGTGCAAACAAGTCCACCGACCTCAGTTTAGTGTGTGTGGGTAACCACAGCTATCTTGCAAGTGAATCAATTGCCTTGTGATTCATGCTGTCGGCCTATATGGTTTTTTAAAAATAATACTGTGGCGAAGTGAGCTACAGTGCTCGTGGGAATAACCAGTCCAGGTTTGAAGGAGAATGGGTTTTTTATTTTCGTCTCCGTTCACGTTCACAAACACAAAACACATACATACAGACAGACCTCCAGTCATCAGTCTTTCTCCACTCAACTCCCCGAGGGCTCCTTTTCAAGGATCTCAGGCTCACTGTTGAACAATCAAGGCAATTGGTTAATTGATACAAACAATCATACAATCAATCGTCACCAATTGCCTGATTGCCGACAGCTTCCATAAACCACCCGAGTTCACTCTCTCTCTTGCCGGCTGCGCCTAAAACCACGCCCCCCTACCACAAATACCTCTAAGACTTTCGCAGATTTATTAAAAGTGGCTGGCGCTGCAATCGAGGCTGGCACCCCATTGACCTGCAATAATTAAACTAATGAGGTCGGTGTGATGAGGCAAAGCACCACTGCTACATCCTCAAGTATGGCGCATATATCCTACTCGGGCGGCAAATGATCTAGCGACTGATGGAGGCTGGCGGTGGTGAATGAGAATCCGGCAAATGATCTAGAGACTGATGGAGGCTGGCGGTGGTGAATGAGAATCCGGCAAATGATCTAGAGACTGATGGAGGCTGGCGGTGGTGCATGAGAAGCTGGCTATTGATTCGCAGAGTGGGTTGCCAGGCTAGGTATGTGAGTGACCAGCCTAGTAATGCTAGTGACCAGCCAAGGCAGTTGCAAATCCAGTGGGTTGCTAAATTAGGCACGTGAGTTACCAGCCTAGGAATGCTAGTGACCAACCAAGACAGTGGGTTGCTAATCCAGGCACACAAGTTACTAGCCTCGGCAAATTAATAGGCGGCTTCTCATACTTGAGGATGTAGCTGTGCTGCTTTGTTTTTTATGATACATCATAACAAATATTTTTTAAAAACACATTACAGCATTAATCACAAGGTAATCGATTCACTTGCAAAATAGCTGAGGCTACCCACACAAACTAAACCGAGGCCGATGGACTTCTTGGCACTGTTTCGTCCCTACATCCCACCCAATCCCGCCCCGCTGGATGGACTGTGATTGGATAGTTGATTACATGTCATTTTGGCACTTTGATAAAAGCAATGACAGACCGTTTTGCAGGTCAATAAATACAATCACGAGGATTGCTTTGGTACCCAGTGGTCATAGAGCGAAATGCAATGGGCACATTTACATTAAAATTTTGGCACAGAAACCGTGCACTGCTGTTGAAAAGCAATGACCAGCCACTCTGCAGTCCAATAAATACAATCACGAGGATTGCTTTGTGGCACCCTATGCTCAAAGAGCTAAATGCAATGGGCACGTTTACATTTAAATTTTGGCATGAAAACCGTGCACTGGCGTTGAAAAGTAATACACCCCATATTGTATTTCAGTATGAGTGTTTTTAGAGAACATGCAATGAAATTCAATGCAATATGCGTTTCGTTTTTAATTATGGCATGATTAATGCACATCGTTTTGTGAAAGCAAACACAGATTTGTATTACAATTCTCGGTGTCATTAAAGCGATTGCATTTAATAAAGTCCCTTAAAATCTTCCATAGGTAGGTTCCCATTCCTACTCGCTACTTGGGTAACAAAATTTACCCAGATTGGCCTTGGTGGCGCTCTTTACATGTTTTGGCGAAAACCTTTGAACTGCCTATAGTCAAAATTATTTTTTGTAATGATGAATTTTCTCGTCTGGAATATACAGTGCCATGAAAGTTTTTGCCCCCTTCCTGATTTCCTCTATTGTTGCATATTTCTCACACTGGATGTTTTCAGATCTTTAGCCAAAATACAATATTGATTTTAGGGAACCTGAGTGAACAAATGACACGTTTGTTTTTTACTTATTTCATTTATGTAATGAACAAAAAATCCCAACACCCATTTCCATTGTGTGAAAAAGTAAGTGCCCCCTTACATTTACCTGCAGCCAATGTAGAATAAAGTAATCATTTTGAATATTTGGTTGCATATTCTTTGCATGTCATGACTTCCTGATGTCTGTGACCCAACAATATCAAAAAAACTCCTGTTATCTTATTTTGTGGTGCTCCAACAAGCAATACTATAGCCTCTCTGCATTTGAATGGATCTCTATGGGAATTGGGGGGTGGGACTAGATTTAGCTGTAAATTACACTGGAACAGTATGGAACACATGGTTGGCTAAATGGCTCTAAGTCATCAAGGGTCTGACGTATCAAACAAGCTTTAAACCATCACTCTGCTGCCAGAAATATAGTAGATATGGATGGATAACTTGAAGAGTTTCTTCTCTTGACTTATTTTCCCATAGAGTTCAATCGGAAAATTTGTCGGGAGAAACAACCCTGATCCATCCATATCTACTCCATATCTGGCCGCAGAGTGATGGTTTGGGGCTCGTTTGATACCTTAGACCCTTGATGACGTACAGCCATTTCGCCAGTCATGTGTTCCATACTGTACCAGCGTAATTTACAGCTGAATCTAGTCTTACCCCCCAATTCTCATAGAATTAGTTCAAATGCAGAGAGGTTATAGTATCACTTGTAACAGTACCTGAAAATAGGATATTGAGTCTTTTGATGTTGATTGGTCACAGACTTCAGGAAGTAACAGCATGCAAAGGATATGCGACCAAATATTAAATATATTTTAAAAATATGTTAAAGCTAAAATATTCAAATTTTCTGAGACACTGAATTTGGGTTTTCATTAGCTGTAAGCCATAATCATCAAAATTACAAGAAATAAAGGCTTGAAATATTTCACTCTATGTGTAATGAATCTATATAATATATGAGTTTCACTTTCTGAAATGAGTGACAAAAAATATTGAACTTTTTCACGATATTCTAATTTTTTGAGCTGCACCTGTATATAGTGGTGCTCAAAGGTATTCATACCCCTTCACTTTTTGCACACTTTATTGTGTTGTAGATTTAATTTTAAATGGATAAAATGGCCATTTTTGCCCATCAATCTACACTCAATAACCCACAATGTGAAAAACATGTTTATAGAAATTTTTGAAAATGTATTAAAAATCTAAAACTGAAATTTCTAATTTACATAAGTATTCATGCTCTTTGTTTTAATGCATTTTTAAAGTATCACATTTAATATTTGGTCGCGTATCCTTTGCATGCTGTTACTTCCGGAAGTCTGTGACCCATCAACACCAAATGACTCTCGATATCTTATTTTCAGGTACAGTTACAAGTGATACTATAACCTCTCTGCATTTTAATTGATCTCTATTGGAATTGGGGGTTGAGACTAGATTCAGCTGTAAATTACACTGGTGCAGTATTGAACACATGGCTGGCTATTCTACAATGGATTGAGTTCATTTTTGTCTCAAAATTCTACACAAAATAGCCCATAATGACAAAGTGGAAACGGGTTTTTATACATTTGTGCTAATTTATTAAAAATCTAAATGTAAAATATCATATGTACACAAGTGTGCACACCCTTTGATATGACACCCAAAAGTGAGCTGAGGTGCATTCTGTTTCCACTGATACTGCTTGAGATGTTTATACAACTTAATTGGAGTCTACCTGTGATAAATTCAATTGAGTGGACATGATTGGGGATTGCCAACACCTGCCTATATAAGGTCCCACAGTTGACAGTGCATGTCAGAGCAAACTCCAAGCCATGGGGTCAAAGGAATTATCTGCAGACCTAAGAAACAGGATTGTGTCAAGGCATAGATCTGGAGAAGGGTACGGAAAAATCTCTGCAGCTTTACAGGTCCCAAAGAGCACAGTGGCCACCATCATTTGTAAATGGAAGAAGTTTGGAACTACCAAGAATCTTTCTAGACCTGTCTGCCCGGCCAAACTGAGCAATCAGGGAAGATGAGCCTTGGCCTGCGAGGTGAGCAGGAACCCAAGGGTCACTCTGACAGAGCTCCAGTGTATCCTTGTGGAGATGGGAGAACCTTTCAGAAGATCAACCATCCAGGCAGCACTCTACCAATCAGGCCTTTATGGTAAAGTGGCCAGACGGAAGCCCCTCCTTAGTAAAAGGCACATGACCTCCCGCTTGGAGTTTGCCAAAAGGCACCTAGAAGACTTTTACACCATGAGAATCAAGATTCTGTGGTCTGATGAAACCAAAATTGAACTTTTTGGCCTGAATACCAAGCGTCACGTCTGGAGGAAACCAGGCACCGCTCATGACCTGGCTAATACCATCCCTACAGTGAAGCATGGCGATGGCAGCATCATGATGTGGGGATGTTTTTCAGCAGCGGGAACGGGGTGACTAGTCCTGATAGAGGGAAAGATGAATGCAGCTAAGTACACCGAGATCCTTGAAGAAAACCTGCTCCAGAGCGCTCTGGACCTCAGGCTGGGGCAAAGGTTTACCTTCCAACATGACAATGACCCGAAGCACACAGCCAAGAGAACAAAGAAGTGGCTTCAGAGAAAGTCTGTGCATGTCCTTGAGTGGCCCAGAGTCCAGACCTGAATCCAATTGAACATCTGTGGAAAGAGCTGAAAATGGCTGTGTACCGACGCTCCCCATCCAACCTGACGGAGCTTGCAAGGATATGCCAAGAGGAATGGGCAAAAATGTCCAGAAACAAGTATGCCAAGCTCGTAGCTTCTTTCCCAAGACGCCTTGAAGCTGTAATCGCTGCCAAAGGTGCAGCAACCAAGTATTAGGCTAAGGGTGTGGACAGATATGTAACCCCTAAATAACCTATTTTTGTCAGTAAAATAAAATAGCATATTTTCTAAAAACCTGATTTCACTTCGTCATTATTGACTATTGTGTGTAGATGTTTGAGGCAAAAAATGAACTCAATCTATTGTAGTATAAGTCTGTAACGTAATAAAACGTGGAGAAGGTGAAAGGGGTGTGCAGACTTTCCGGCTTGACTGTATTTCAAGCCTGCAAAGTTTCTGAAAATGTTCATATGGACCGTTGTATATGATCGTAAATAACCTCTTAAAAGGGCTTAACATGTTAAATACCTAACTTCTCCTTTAAGTTTTGATAGACAAAAAAATAATATATCCTTGAATAAGTTTGATGTCTGTTAGAATAAAAAGTGTAATCCCTCACTGTAGGGTGAAGTATCCGCCATGCATCTATTAAATTATACGTCTGCATTAATTTTAACAGGGCTATTGCAGCTTTATTTGGTTGTGAAGCACTTTCGCTTCTGTCCAAAAGGGGGCATAAAGTTAAGTTTAAATCTCCACCCAGTATTATTGTTGAAGCGGTGTTAAGTTAGTCAATGCATTTCCAATGTAACTTAAGAAGGTGGGATTGCAGCTGAACAGCTCTTGCAGCTGATCAGCCTGTTTTGGGTGGGCGGTTCAGGTTTATTTCACATGCTCTGCATTGATTGGCTAACTGACCTGGAATTACAATCACATTCTTGCCTACACTACACTTTTGCTCTGAAAAATCGAAGAAACAAATAAAAAAGAGCTGCAGTCCTCGCCATCTGATCAGCAGTTAGCCACCACCGCTAGCTGCAGCACTGGGCCTGCTGATATTAGCCAGACTCCAGACGAAGGACAACGGCACCCTATTCTGTGAAAATACCCAGCTAAGAAGTGCAGAATTAAAATGCGATTCTGTGAACGCAGCTTTTCTTGTTCATGGCGTGTTAAAAATTACACGAGAAGCAACAGTGGGGACACTCGGAATAGCAACCCAGCTTTGTTGTCGATTAACTCTGGAGCAGCAAGGGCCGTTGATGAGCAGGACATCATGGATGATTTTGCCATGACCCACAACAACAGATGCATTGTCCTGCTATAGTATGAGAGACGTCCATTGGTGAGTAGGCTAAAGTTAAATTAGATTATTTAGTTTAACACAGTAGGCCTAACGTTAGTGCTATATGTGAAGTAACGCTATATGTGTTGGCAATGACAATAGGCCTAAGCTGTCGATAGCCTACCTGTTAATAGTATTCATCGCGTCAATGTAGCCTATTCATGTTGGAGTTTGAGTGAGAGATTTTTTGTCATGTTGGCAATATGTGATGATGACAATAGGCTACTGTTATGTTTCATATTAGGTCAAGATTGGACAATTGTATTGATTTTTGAGTGTGTGGTGGCAGTTGCATAGCGTGTGCGATGTTCACGTATTGTTGTTGTTGTTAGTAGCCTAGCCCAGGGGTTTTCAAAGAGGGGGCCGCGGCCCCACGGGGGCCAATTGGAAGGGAGAGGAAAATGGAAAATCCCCCCCAAAAAATAATTATAATAATAATAAAATAAAATGTATTTAAAAAAATTAATTTCAATTCAATTCATAAGATTATTGTGCCGGTTTAAAATAAAATATAAATTGTTATAAATCCTTTCATATCAAAATGGGTATTTGCCATGCCCTTCTTTCAATCGCAGCCAATAACTAACCGTCTGCCTGTCAGTCAAAGCATTACGTTGAGCTGCCAACGGCCAGATTATGGAATCAAAATAGGGTCAAAAGTATTGTGTTGTGTATTAAGAAGCTGTATGTTGGATATTTTGGATTTGCCAGTGTAATTTAAAAGTTTAATTTTTTAAAAGCCATTTCACAATAGGGGGGCCCCAGCCAGAGGCTACGGCTATTTGGGGGTCCTTGGCATGGAAAAGTTTGGGAACCCCTGGCCTAGCCTACTAGCTGGCTGACTATTATAGTGTTATTGCACTCACTCTGTAGTCACTTTGGATAAAAGTGCATTGTATTTACTCTAAGTCACTTAGGCTGTATCAAAAACCGCATAGTCCATCGTACTTCGCTATGGACTCACGTGGATGCGCGTGCTCGCTATGCGTGCTCAGAGCATGATGGAAGTATGCGGTTTTGGACATAGCCCCAGTTTGAATAAAAGTGCATCGAATTTCAAAACGCTTGTAAATTCTAATCTAGTAGGATATATAGTAGGCTATGGCTGTGCGCGGGCAGTATTCTGTATCAATTGTAGTTTTTAAATAGATTTTTCTGGTAGCCCGGTAAAAAGAGAGTTATAGCAGTCCAGTTATAGCAGTCCAGTTTCTAAAAGGATTTTCTTTGGCTATGTTCCTAAGGTGAAAAAAGGCTGTCTTATTTATTTTAATTAAAATTATTAAAAAGTAACTAAGTAAAAAAATTTAACAAATCAGCTGTTCAACTGTTAAAACTTTGTAAAAGCAACTATTAAACAAATAGAAAGAAAGTAGCAAAACAGGAGCAGCAAAGAAAATGTGTCCTCTCCTTGATGTCCTTGCATGTGATAATTTATAGTTTCTTCTGAAACAGTATTTATTAATCTGCTGTTAAGAAAGTGTGTGTGTGTTCACGCACAGGCTATGTTTGTTTGTAGGGGGTCCTGGTTCCCGGCTCCGTCGACGGGCTCAGCCACCCGTTGACGGAGGATCCATCGTCTTTCCGTCCCGAACCACGCCTCCAGTTCCGTCCCGTCCCACGCCTCCTGTCCTGAGCGGCCGAGCCCGCTAACCTCCTGTCCTGAGCGGCCGAGCCCGCTAACCTCCTGTCCTGAGCGGCCGAGCCCGCTAACCTCCTGTCCTGAGCGGCCGAGCCCGCTAACCTCCTGTCCTGAGCGGCCGAGCCCGCTAACCTCCTGTCCTGAGCGGCCGAGCCCGCTAACCTCCTGTCCTGAGCGGCCGAGCCCGCTAACCTCCTGTCCTGAGCGGCCGAGCCCGCTAACCTCCTGTCCTGAGCGGCCGAGCCCGCTAACCTCCTGTCCTGAGCGGCCGAGCCCGCTAACCTCCTGTCCTGGGCGGCCGAGCCCGCTAACCTCCTGTCCTGAGCGGCCGAGCCCGCTAACCTCCTGTCCTGGGCGGCCGAGCCCGCTAACCTCCTGTCCTGAGCGGCCGAGCCCGCTAACCTCCTGTCCTGAGCGATGCAGCCGTCGCCGCCGCCCCCCTGAGCGATGCAGCCGTCGCCGCCTGAGCGGTCCTGTCTGCGCCACCGTCCTCCTGAGCGGTCCTGTCTGCGCCGCCGTCCTCCTGAGCGGTCCTGTCTGCGCCGCCGTCCTCTTGAGCGGTCCTGTCTGCGCCGCCGTCCTCCTGAGCGGTCCTGTCTGCGCCGCCGTCCTCCTGAGCGGTCCTGTCTGCGCCGCCGTCCTCCTGAGCGGTCCTGTCTGCGCCGCCGTCCACCTGAGCGGTCACTCCTGCGCCCCTGTCCCCTGTCCTCACTCATGTGCCTCACCAGTTCATGATCACATCCCTCATCCATCCCCTGCAGTTACGCTGTATCTGCCTTGCCCTGTGTGCGTGTGTGTTTGGCCCCTTTGAGTGTTCAGTCCACATTTCTGTTTGTGATTCGCTGCTGTTTATGAGACACTTCAGCTCTCCAGCAATATTATGATAATCGCAAAGCCTTAAACAAGACAAACTCCCAAGAGCAGGGTGATGTGTCTGTCCTTTTAAACCTGGAATCATGACGATGTGTGTGTGCCTCTTTAACCTGTTTGTGCAGCCCCCTAGTGGCAGAGACGCAGGCGTCTTCTACTTTTATGACACGTCATAAATACGTTGCACGTGATATTCAAGTTACGAAAATATGGATATTACCATATTTATCACCATAACCCGCATATGATCATAATCAGTACTTAATATCCTATCAGCGTGCGAAATATCACGTTTCTATCTGCCACCATTAGCTTGTAATTCATGAACGTAGCATGCTATGCTGCTACACTGTAGCTACTACTACATCTACAATGGACCCGACCACATGTAAGATAGCAGACATTTAAACACATTTGCAAGTTAATTAAAGTTTTTATTTCATCACCAAAAAATCGTTTACTATCACAGCAGCAAGAAACACCTTCCGAGATTCTGAATACATACAAGTAAAACTGTCAACATGCTTACTCACTCCACAGGAAAAAAAACGAGTGATGTTTGCTCGTCACCACATAACTTTCTTTTGCTATAAAAAGCTCCGGTAAAATATTAAATAAACTCGTAACCTTACCTCTGGTTATAAAGATTAAGATGTCCCATGCAAGAATCTGAGGTTATTTTTTGCCTTGGTTGGCCCGTTTTTAACATTTAAGCCTTTTCTCAACATGTGTCCATGCTCTAAAATGGCCGTGCGCAAATGATCGCATTGCAAAGATGCATTGGTAAATCCCTCACACAAACTTTATTTCGATTGACACTTATTTCGTCCAATAGAGTACATCCTAAGCTTTCTAAAACGGTATGGCATTCCCATACGCAAATTTATCTCGCCGATCGCTAGCCACGCGTAACACAGCCCTTATTATTATTGAATTATATCTTTCTACACACCTCTTTGTAAAGAAAATGTTAATGACCGAAATAAAGTAAACTAACTTAATTTAGGGTAAATCTGAATCGCAGTCCATGTCAAATGTAGCATTTATTTTATTTTTTTGGAAAAGCCTAGCATTTTTATTTTTGATTTCACAACATAGTACACTATGTGGCTCTTATTGTGCACTTTTTTTTATTTTGCTTTCTTTTAAATAATTCAGGGCAGAAATCTGCTCCTGATCCCCGCAGGACTCTGGTCACGAGGTCAAGGAGGCCCTGCTGTCTCTGCTCACCGCGAGGAGCCCGAGTCTGAGGACGGATGGCACGACATGGCGGATGAGGATGAAGAGCCTCATCAGTTCCCCTTCTGCCCCCAGAGGACCCCAGGAGTGCAGCTAGACCTTCAGCAGGCCTACAGTAGGGATGTTCCTAACGACTAATTTCCCTGACGTTGAAACGGAAGTTTAAATTTAGACTAGTCGACTAATCTAAAAGTAAGAAAACACTCAGAAAACAGTCAAAATTGAGCACAATTTAATCTATACGGTTAAACATTGTCCGGAAAAATATTGCGTATATTATAAGAGCCATTTGAAACCGTTAATCACTTTCTGATTGACGTGACATTAGATTAGTTTTATTGGGCTATTCAACAACGCGGTAGGCCTACTTACTCTTTCCACCTCGCTGGTTTAACTTGCAGGGCAAACAGGCTAATCCGTTCAGTTTTTTTCCTTAGTTAAAAAAAAATAATAATTTAATCCGGCGTTGTTAACATTAGTATCGGATGCTCGTTTTTTTATAAAGCAACATTTGACCAGGAAAACATGAAATTTCAGTGCAAATTTTGTCAATATGTAATTTAAATGTGTACATTAATAAAATAATAAGTTTAACCGACTAGTATTTCTGGTGCCGACTAGCGAGGGTAGCAACGTTTAATCGACTAGTCGACTAAACACGCAGATCCCTAGCCTACAGCCCCCTGGATCTCTTTCGGCTGTTCTTCAGCACACATGTCCTCAAGCTCCTCTGTGACAACACAAATGGCAACGCAGCCCGTAAACATGCTCAGGGACTGCATACACCATGGTCTGATGTGGATGCTGAGGACATGCAAAAATATCTGTCCATCGTCCTGTACCTGGGTCTTGTCAAGACATCTGCTGCCCGTGACCTATGGAGGAAGGACCGGCTTCACAAGCACCCCTTTCCCTGCAGTGTGATGCCGGGCTACAGGTATGAGGCCATTTGTGCATTCCTCCACATGAGCGACACAACAGCAGATGCCATCAATGACCAGCTGAAAGGCCAAGCAGGTTATTATGGCCTGTTTCGCCTGAAGCCTTTGCATGACCAGATCCTGATTGCATGCAGGGCTTACTACCACCCTCATCGGAACCTGGCCATTGATGAACGCATGGTAGCCTCAAAAGCTTGGCATGGGATGAAACAATACTTGAAGGACAAGCCAACAAAGTGGGGCTTCAAGTTATTTGTCCTGGCTGACAGCAAGACGGGCTACACATCAGTGACTTCAGTGTGTACCAGGGGAAAGAAATACATTTCTGGAACCATAAACTGAACTGGAGCTAATAAATGTATCACCCTCTGAATGTGAAGTGATTGTAATGATCCTACTACCTCAAAGAACATAATAAAATGCTTCATATGGACAAAAAAAGCATTGTATTCATTTTCGGAGAGGTTTTTGGACCCCTATATATCAAAACCCAAATTATTTGGAAAAAAATGAAAATTTCCTCATTTAGTTGATACAAACATGTGTTTTATGAGTCAGAATACTTTATCTGTTGAAAAAAGCTGATTATCTCTTGATTTACTGTGATGCACATTTTATCCATTTGGATAGATTTGGACACCCTAAGGGACACCAGGATACACTGTTTACAAATTAGCTTATGGAACCTGAGCAGATTGACATATCCCCCTAAAATTCTGTACACATGTTGACAAGTGGTGTGTGCACCAGGACAGTAAAATATGACCTGTTTTACATCTTTTCCTTTCAGAAGTGTACTGTAAACTAAGAATGACAACCTCGTTTTTGTTTTTTTTGCAAAGAGTTTGTGCATTTACAGCCCATAATCTATATGAAGATTATGAAATTTTATTATTTTAATCTAAGACACACAAAGGTACAGGGGTCTTCTCCAATTTAAGCCATTAAACAAGTGTGTGTGGTGAGCACAACTGTAGTTATAAAGGCTTAAACAGAACAGTGCAAAACAGGCGAAAATTGGCCCAAATTTGCTTCTGCACTAACAGGTTAAACCTGGAATGAGGACAATGTGTGTTTATCCTTTTAAACCTGCAATCATGGTGAAGTTTGTGTGTCCCTTTAAATATGGAATCAGGATAATGTGTGTGAGTATTTGAGTGAGTGTGTTTGTGTGTGTATGTGAATGTGTGTGTGAATGTCTAGATATGTGCGTGAGTGTAAATGTTCATTGCAAGAGAAATTTTTGTTTACACGTGGGATTAATTAAACTAAACATGTAATTTCAAGGAAAACTGCTTTCCCAGCTCAGTCAGCGAGAGAGGGTGGCCAAGTGGGGTGAGAGGGGAGAGGGTAGATCTGGAGTTACTCAACATGAAAGTGTCCTGTGTCAGTGTCAGACATTTCCTTTCCATAAATCAGCCAAAGAGAGGTAACACTGCCAAAGGCGACGTAAAAGCTCAGAGGGTAAAGTTCAGGGAGCAGGGTCTTCCAGGCAGTGGCCTGGCGGTTTCCTGGTATGTGTGATTGAAACAGCATGCTCCAAGCACTACATAAGCCACAGTGGGAAAATCAGAAGTACACTCAAATATTCTTCACTGGAAATCTTCCAGAATTTTTTTTTATTGTTTTATGGCTGTGGGCTCTATCTTGATGCTTTCTGCTGCCTCTAAATAGCAATATGCCAAAAACATGCCTGGCCACACCTCATCTTAAGACCAACCCGCCCAGATGGGTGCAAGTTTACTTGATATATAAACAACATGAGCACTGGATGGTAAAAAGATTATTTTTGCTCGTGTTAGCCTATAATCAAATCAATAAATGAAAGTAGCCTAGGCCTATATAGAACTCCCATAGAAGATGCACATGTTAAGTTATGAACATCAACAAGCATAGGCAGATATTCAGGTTTTCAGATCAAATCAATCAAATGATTCCATAGAAGCTATATCAGAGAGCATCTACTACAGAGAAATGCAAATGTGATAAAAAAAAAAAGATTGCGCATCATTCTTTGAAAAAAGTGTAGGCCTATTTTATAGCTAGTGGTGCGTGTGTTCTGTGGCACAACATGATCATATGTTTACATTACATTACAGGCATTTAGCAGACGCTCTTATCCAGAGCGACTTACACAACTTTTTTATTTTATATTAAGAATTTTTGACATATTATCTATTTATACAGCCGGATATACACTGAAGCGATTCAGATTGAGTACCTTGCTCAAGGGTACAATGGCAGTGTCCTACCTGGGAATTGAACCTGCAACCTTTCGGCTACAAGGCCAGTTCCTTAACCATTATACTACACTGCCGCCCTGGCTCTGGAAACGTTTAGGCTACTTCCGGCGTTTAACGTTTGAATTCCACTCTGCAGCATCTGATTCTTTTTGTCTTATATACATTATTATTCTCTTGAAGATCAGAAGATAACCTAAACTGATCAGTGAACTGAGGGCGATTTTATAAGAACTGCGGTAAGCATGGCGAAAAAGAATTTTGCAAAGGTGAGATTCGAACTTGCATCACCATAAAAGGGAAAACCTACAGCGGGAGAAGCGGCTGTTTAAACCAATCGCATATAGAAAGGCCCTCGGCTGGGATTTGAACTTGGTACCTTCTTGCTGTGAGGCGACAGTGCTAACCACTGCAGTATCTTGAATACTTAATACTTACTAAAAATTAACATTTGTTACGTCCCAAAATCCACCTGTGTTGCAATAACCAGGTGTACAGTAGTGGAGGTAACACTAAGCCACTTAAATGCAAACCACAACCTCTTAGATAAAGCCAGTCAAGCGCAAAATGATTTAAAAGACAAAATGTTTAATAACACATGGGTACAGTAGAAAACTAATTTAGCTATTCTCTAAACCTGTAACAGATTTACAATATTTACAATTCGGCTACACAGGCTGCATGCTCTCACCAGGCAGCAAGTGTCCAAAATCAAACCCACGTCCAGATGACAAAAGGGTCTTCTCCTCCTGGTCTAGCGGGACGGTTGCTGTAGTATATACAGCAACTATTTCAATTCACGGGCTAACTATTGTAGTCTGTAAAAAACAGAACTCAAGTGTTCAGAAAGCGTCGTAAGTTGTTGTGTTAACCGCTAGCGTCAGGAACTGGAACTCCTGATGCGGACGGAGGCCAGATATATATATTCTCGCATCTTTCCAATCCGGCTGCTCCGCGACGATCCTCGGCGTCCCCAGTTACGAACATCTTCAAAATCCCGCGGCAAAGCGTCCCCGTCTCCACGCATCTCCTGAAGAAGGTTGCCAGGCAACGGCGTGCGTCCTTCCACCAGCGCAGCTCCCAGCATCCCCACGTAGGACCATGACGTCAGCATCTCCATCTGCAAGGGAGACACAGACAAACACAGCAGCCCAAAGCCAAACAAACACAAAATACGAAAAGTACGAAAGACGAAACAGAAGGACGTAACACATTGTTGACAAAATATTAAATACAAATTTAATGGCTCCGAAACGACCGTGTACGTGTTCATGTTCAGAATCCCAGAGCAGCAAAAAACCTGCCACCTGTGTTCCCACACAGAGTGCCTGAGAAATTAATGTTTCCACTTTGCCGGTCCTGTGCGGAATCTAAGCATCAAGAGCAGTGTGAACATTCTGATAGTTGCGTTCTCACACAGGTGTATGGTGTACCGTTGAATTTGCTAAAGCTGTTGAAAAAGGCTACATCATTGGGTGCGTTTACATGCACTCAATATTCCGATAACTGGGAGTAATCTGAACATGGCAATAATACGATAAATGCGTTTACATGCACTTAAGTAATGCGATAATGGGAAAAATCCAGGTTTACATGATTCTGTCAATATTCCGATTTCTTTCCCTGAACGCGATGTGTAACTCAAACGTAAATTAGAAACATATATTAGCCTAACGTTATATATTATAAATTACATATTTTAACGTTTATACATAACGTGACTATACTTCCTGTTGGGTTGCTAGAAGCAGCACGCGGGTTGTATGCATAACCGTAAGTTAGTAAACATGTTAACTATAGCCTAACGTTAGTTACATAAGAACAGTAGCCTATAACGTATAAGAAACGTTAAACATGGCAACGTTAGGCAGGAATGCTCTTATGGGTTTCCTCGTCATATGGCAGATGTTATGGTTGCGGGTCGCAACTAACACTGTCTTTCAAGCGTTCTGTGTTATGAGCAGAAGACGACGAAGAGCTTTAATGTTACAACAAGCGCTGATTATTGGACCCATTATAGGCCTTCCTCCAGCACTGTTAAGGACCCGGTCGTGCTGGATGCACGTTAAGAGCAAGGACTAGTGGGAGAGAGTGGTGGTAGCGACTACTTAAACATGCATTTAAAGGGTAAAAGAGAAGCGTCAGACTACCCCTCTTAGATGTCTAATGATTCAGACAAGAATGCCTACGTGCAGAGTTACTGGGAGAAAGAGGGCTTTCACATAGATCCAAACAATATTTCAGTCAACAAAGCCATGACACAAATTTCAAAACTGTTTTTAAATGGTCTTTGGGGTTAATTTGGTCAGAGAAGCAACCAGCCAAACACAACCTTGATCAAGGATCCTGAATAGTTTCTGCAATTCATGTTTTCAAATGAGTATGACATCTCGCACTTCATTTTTTACAGAAGCTGTAGCTCTGGTACAGTGGAGACATGCAAGGGGTTTCCCAAAAACACCCAAATACAGCAATGTGTTCATCACAGCCTTCACCACCGCTTATGCCCGGCTTGAGCTTTATGATGGATAAATTGCCTGACAGGGTTTTATACCATGACATATTCTGTAATGTTTCTGAGCCGACCCGGTGACTGTGATTTTTTGGGAGAATTGACTAGCAAGCTAGACCCTGGGCATCACACTGAGGTCCAAACATGTACACTTATAAAACACGGCTAGGTAAAACTTGCATGAAAGTGAAAGGTATAACACTACATCATACTAACACGCAAGTTGTCAGTCTTTCAACACTATGTACAGAATCCCGATGCACCAGCTTGTGAAATTATTGTTGGAAATAAGAGAGGATTCTCTCTCAGCAACTGGGCAGTTTCTAAAAGCTTCAGAGTGGTTTTTCAACCTCCCATTTTCAACTTTTTATAGAATTTCATATTTTATATGCACCAACTAAATACGTTTAAACAACGTTTTAAAAAAATATAAAGTACTCATTGGTAGGCTATACATTTTAACAAGAATACTTATTGACACAAACTAATGTTTATTGGCCTCTTCTTCTTCAGACACATCTGGGGCCCTATCTTACACGCATGGTTCATTATAATGCCTTGCATTCACGTCGTTTAAATACCATGTATTCTTGCATCCATTACAAGTGAACTGGGCGTGTTGGTCTTAAGATGAGGAGTGGCCAGGATTATTGTTGACGTATTGCTATCTTGAGGCAGCAGAAAGCGCTTGCGCTAAAACCACCAAAAACCTGGTCTAAAGTCATGTTGCAGTTTATTTCCAAGCTATTTTAACAGCGCATATAAGTGCGTCTACATAGGCGTGTGCACAACGCGCGTACACCCTCCTGTCTATTACACACAGGGGCGTGCACAAGCATGACTAAAAATATCAAGATTACAATGTGAAATATTATTGTGTTAATACTATTGTGTAGGCTATATATAAAAAAATGCATAATAATAAAAGGGTTCATAGGTCAAAGACCATATAGCTACCTGTCCCTCAGCGAAGGGGAATGCCAAATTAAATAGCTTCCAGCCCACTCCATCAACATCCAGGCGATGTGTGATGGTACGTGTAAGGTTACATGTATAGGCTATAGACTATTCGCAATTATCTTAGATCAAGCTATGATTTAGCCTATGTTTGCCAATAATTTCTGTAATCTTCTGGGGGAAAATCTTCTGTTATGGGACAATGGCTATCCATTAAAAATGGCTTTCCATTTGCTGATAACACCTATATCAAGCCTAATACGCAAATTGTCATTTACACCTAATGCGTGAATTGTCATTCAAAGGAAAACTCACACTGCAATAGATGGACATTTTAGTTCTGAAAATGCGCTTCAGATGTCATTACAATACAGCTCTCTAGGCCTACAGACTGTAAGTAAATAGAATGGTTTTTCCTGAAAAAAGTTCAAAACCTTGTCCAGTGAATATTGCATTTATTGTTTTAGCTTAGCTTGTCGCTTTGAAGGCAGCCGAAATTATTGTGTGACTGGTGGGGGCAGGTGAAAGCTGGCTAACGTTACACCATACAGCGCTAATTTGTCATGCTACGTTTAAAAGCTTCAACACTATATTTTAAAACTGAATATGACATTAACACACACAGATCGTGAAAGCCCAGACATTTTTTGAGTAAAATTAGATTAAACCAAATAACTTACATTATCTTGTCGCCGCAAATTGGTTCAAATTTGGTTCAAGTTCAAATTCACGTCTTTTTTATTTTGTGGGAGTGTTCCATAGACAGTTTTGAGACACCTGGGAGTGGCCATTTCTCGTGTGACGTCACACGAGAAATTACCTGAAAATGGGACCGCAAAATCAAATTGTCTATTTCTCTAAACCTAAAGAAAATACTAATTTGATCGTTCCGTGGTGTTCCCGCAATGCCCCTATGTACCAATATCATACAAAACACCAGACAGCAGGTAAACCACCATATTACCCCTTTAATTTTAATGCCATTCTCCGTTTCCCCTGCTGTAAGTCGTACATTTCACGGTCTTAAAGTGGATTGTTTTAAAGCATTACGCTACGAATAAAACAGGTTGGTCACATTTCCATAAGCAGGGCATTATAAAACAAGGGGAAATATGCGTGAAAATATGGGTTGCCAACCTGACAGCGTTATTGTATTTAGTGTAATCATTAAGGTAAAATAACAGTATTTATGTTATTAATCAATATTATGTAGGTAGCCTAATGAACTTCGGATGGAGCTTGAACTTCGAGAACTCCATGAGAACAACCTCATGGAATTGATGTTTGACACTTTCATTGCATAATCAAACGTTGCAGGTCCTTTTAACGAAATGTAACCGCATATATTTTGTAAAATAACAGCCATGTTGGGAATTACCGGGAACTCATAGGCTAATGGTTAGTCCGAATAATATTGATCATACTATTGATCCATTTAGCCTATTCCTTGATCGCACTAAAAACGCACGAGCATGTCTGTTTCGCCATCAAGCAATCCGCCAAGGTGAAAAAGCAGGCTTTTAAAGAGAATGGGATAGGACATTTGATGATTGGTTTATTGAATGTCACGCCAAAGACACACCTATAATTAATGAAGACTAAGTTCAGCCCATTTGCGTGTTGCGCCGTGCTTAGCGCCCAACATACATGCCGGTAAACTAGCAAAAATGGACTTGGACACGCCCTAAATGGACTTTACGCCATGCGCTTAGACGAAGCGTTAAGATAGTGCCCCTGGTGTTTTAGTGTCGTCTACAACAGCCTCAAACCTTAGATTGGTTGACACAGAGCCCAATTTTTTCCAAACCCAATAATCCTCGAAAACATTATCAGCTTGTTCAAGCGCTTTGTTCAACAAGTCCAGGGCTGCATTCAAATCCAATTTAGCACACTGCCTTCCCTTGCTGTCTTCCCTCGAGGGAGCTATCTTGTGACGCAATTTGCTACGTGACGCAAGCAAACTTAAAAGGTGCTCTGCAAGGGAGGATTCACAAGAAACAAACAAAAATGGAACCGAATCACCCTCGCAACATTTCGGAACTGCAACACCGTAGAGTTGAAATGTGACCGCCACATAGTTCTGTGGTGACCGCCAACTTTTTCCATGTGGAGCATTGCATTGTGGGATTCCCTTTTTGCTGGAAGCTTGCAAAAAATGGAAAGGTGGAAGATGGAAGCAATGTTTATTACTTAACAGGAGAGTTTAAATGTTACAAATTGTTCTTATAGTTCTTCTTTGCTTAACAGGGGAGATGTCTTGTAAAAGGTTAATTACAGGAGTTGTCATGGAGATGACTTATGACCCGGGGGTACATGGGGAAGGAGGAAAATGTTAATAAAGAGCTAACTTGGTTATACCTGCCTCACTGACATTCTCTTTACATGACATAAACCAAACAGGACTCCCTTCACTGAGGGACAGGTATGTGGTCTCTGATAGACCCTTTTATTATTATGCATTCTTTGATATAGCCTACAAAATAATAATATTTCACATATTATTGTGATACATACATACAAGATATGTAATCTTGATATTTTATGCAGGTTTTGTCCGCACCCCTGTGTAGGCTATAACAGACAGGAGGAGGGTGTATGCGCATTGTAACACTGAAACAACTGCGACATGACTTAAAGCACAATTGAACTTTGGTAGAACTTTGGGTTGTGTAGTTACCTGGCCATGATATGAGTCAAAATGGTGGCAAAATATGTTTGTTAGTTGCTCTGTGCTCTCCTGGGGTGATAATCCAGAATAGGGTATTTGTTGCAGCTATAGGGCAGCGATAACGGTCTCAAAATGACACTTCTAGCACATATACGAACGCGAAAGAAAGCGGATTCTGTCAATACAAGCAATAACCAGTCTTCTTACGCATTTAAAAAAATAAATTAAATGCCCCTTTCCTGGCTTTTTTGTATTTTATTTGGAACGTAGATCCGGTACATAACAGCGTTAATGTGCCGACGCGGCAGAAACCACAAATTGGTCAAAATTTCCACAGAAGCAAACGTTCCTAGTACTGGTATGGTCCGACCTGTCGACTTTTTGCTAGTCTTTTCTGGTATCTTGCTAACAACATTGAAGAAAATAGTAATTTAATAAATAGTTTTAGTTACACAAAAAAAAAAAGTAAAAGGACTGGCTATTGTTTGTTTTGACAGAATCCGCTTATTTCACGTTCGTATACGTGCTAGAAGTGTCATTTTGAGACCGCTTTAGCTGAGCTATAGAAGTGAATGGCGACAAATACCCTATTCTGGATTATCACCCCAGGGGAGCACAGAGCAAATAATGAACATAGTTTACCACCAGTTGGACTCATATCATGGCCAGGTAACTACACAACACAAAGTTCTACCAAAGTATAATTTTGCTTTAAGACCAGGTTTGTGGTGGTTTTAGCACAGACACTGTTTTGCTGCCTCAAGATAGTAATACACTAAACTTTTATCCTGGCCACACCTCATCTTCAGACTAACCCGCCCTGTTAACTTGCTATGGTTCACTTTAAGGGTTGTTTCTCCTGACACATTTTCCTATTGAATTCTATGGAAAAATAAGTCAGGAGAAGAAACCCTTCAAGTTATCCATCCATATCTACTGTATTTCTGGCAGCAGAGTAATGGTTTAAGGCTTTTTTGATAAGTCAGACCCTTGATGACTTGGAGTCATTTAGCCAACCATGTGTTCCATACTGGTCCAGTGTAATTTACAGATAAATCTAGTCCCACCCCCCCAATTCCTATAGAGATCCATTCTGGGGCCCTATCTTACACGCATGGTTCATTATAATGCCTTGCATTCACGTCGTTTAAATACCATGTATTCTTGCATCCATTACAAGTGAACTGGGCGTGTTGGTCTTAAGATGAGGAGTGGCCAGGATTATTGTTGACGTATTGCTATCTTGAGGCAGCAGAAAGCGCTTGCGCTAAAACCACCAAAAACCTGGTCTAAAGTCATGTTGCAGTTTATTTCCAAGCTATTTTAACAGCGCATATAAGTGCGTCTACATAGGCGTGTGCACAACACGCGTACACCCTCCTGTCTATTACACACAGGGGCGTGCACAAGCATGACTAAAAATATCAAGATTACAATGTGAAATATTATTGTGTTAATACTATTGTGTAGGCTATATATAAAAAAATGCATAATAATAAAAGGGTTCATAGGTCAAAGACCATATAGCTACCTGTCCCTCAGCGAAGGGGAATGCCAAATTAAATAGCTTTCAGCCCACTCCATCAACATCCAGGCGATGTGTGATGGTACGTGTAAGGTTACATGTATAGGCTATAGACTATTCGCAATTATCTTAGATCAAGCTATGATTTAGCCTATGTTTGCCAATAATTTCTGTAATCTTCTGGGGGAAAATCTTCTGTTATGGGACAATGGCTATCCATTAAAAATGGCTTTCCATTTGCTGATAACACCTATATCAAGCCTAATACGCAAATTGTCATTTACACCTAATGCGTGAATTGTCATTCAAAGGAAAACTCACACTGCAATAGATGGACATTTTAGTTCTGAAAATGCGCTTCAGATGTCATTACAATACAGCTCTCTAGGCCTACAGCCTGTAAGTAAATAGAATGGTTTTTCCTGAAAAAAGTTCAAAACCTTGTCCAGTGAATATTGCATTTATTGTTTTAGCTTAGCTTGTCGCTTTGAAGGCAGCCGAAATTATTGTGTGACTGGTGGGGGCAGGTGAAAGCTGGCTAACGTTACACCATACAGCGCTAATTTGTCATGCTACGTTTAAAAGCTTCAACACTATATTTTAAAACTGAATATGACATTAACACACACAGATCGTGAAAGCCCAGACATTTTTTGAGTAAAATTAGATTAAACCAAATAACTTACATTATCTTGTCGCCGCAAATTGGTTCAAATTTGGTTCAAGTTCAAATTCACGTCTTTTTTATTTTGTGGGAGTGTTCCATAGACAGTTTTGAGACACCTGGGAGTGGCCATTTCTCGTGTGACGTCACACGAGAAATTACCTGAAAATGGGACCGCAAAATCAAATTGTCTATTTCTCTAAACCTAAAGAAAATACTAATTTGATCGTTCCGTGGTGTTCCCGCAATGCCCCTATGTACCAATATCATACAAAACACCAGACAGCAGGTAAACCACCATATTACCCCTTTAATTTTAATGCCATTCTCCGTTTCCCCTGCTGTAAGTCGTACATTTCACGGTCTTAAAGTGGATTGTTTTAAAGCATTACGCTACGAATAAAACAGGTTGGTCACATTTCCATAAGCAGGGCATTATAAAACAAGGGGAAATATGCGTGAAAATATGGGTTGCCAACCTGACAGCGTTATTGTATTTAGTGTAATCATTAAGGTAAAATAACAGTATTTATGTTATTAATCAATATTATGTAGGTAGCCTAATGAACTTCGGATGGAGCTTGAACTTCGAGAACTCCATGAGAACAACCTCATGGAATTGATGTTTGACACTTTCATTGCATAATCAAACGTTGCAGGTCCTTTTAACGAAATGTAACCGCATATATTTTGTAAAATAACAGCCATGTTGGGAATTACCGGGAACTCATAGGCTAATGGTTAGTCCGAATAATATTGATCATACTATTGATCCATTTAGCCTATTCCTTGATCGCACTAAAAACGCACGAGCATGTCTGTTTCGCCATCAAGCAATCCGCCAAGGTGAAAAAGCAGGCTTTTAAAGAGAATGGGATAGGACATTTGATGATTGGTTTATTGAATGTCACGCCAAAGACACACCTATAATTAATGAAGACTAAGTTCAGCCCATTTGCGTGTTGCGCCGTGCTTAGCGCCCAACATACATGCCGGTAAACTAGCAAAAATGGACTTGGACACGCCCTAAATGGACTTTACGCCATGCGCTTAGACGAAGCGTTAAGATAGTGCCCCTGGTGTTTTAGTGTCGTCTACAACAGCCTCAAACCTTAGATTGGTTGACACAGAGCCCAATTTTTTCCAAACCCAATAATCCTCGAAAACATTATCAGCTTGTTCAAGCGCTTTGTTCAACAAGTCCAGGGCTGCATTCAAATCCAATTTAGCACACTGCCTTCCCTTGCTGTCTTCCCTCGAGGGAGCTATCTTGTGACGCAATTTGCTACGTGACGCAAGCAAACTTAAAAGGTGCTCTGCAAGGGAGGATTCACAAGAAACAAACAAAAATGGAACCGAATCACCCTCGCAACATTTCGGAACTGCAACACCGTAGAGTTGAAATGTGACCGCCACATAGTTCTGTGGTGACCGCCAACTTTTTCCATGTGGAGCATTGCATTGTGGGATTCCCTTTTTGCTGGAAGCTTGCAAAAAATGGAAAGGTGGAAGATGGAAGCAATGTTTATTACTTAACAGGAGAGTTTAAATGTTACAAATTGTTCTTATAGTTCTTCTTTGCTTAACAGGGGAGATGTCTTGTAAAAGGTTAATTACAGGAGTTGTCATGGAGATGACTTATGACCCGGGGGTACATGGGGAAGGAGGAAAATGTTAATAAAGAGCTAACTTGGTTATACCTGCCTCACTGACATTCTCTTTACATGACATAAACCAAACAGGACTCCCTTCACTGAGGGACAGGTATGTGGTCTCTGATAGACCCTTTTATTATTATGCATTCTTTGATATAGCCTACAAAATAATAATATTTCACATATTATTGTGATACATACATACAAGATATGTAATCTTGATATTTTATGCAGGTTTTGTCCGCACCCCTGTGTAGGCTATAACAGACAGGAGGAGGGTGTATGCGCATTGTAACACTGAAACAACTGCGACATGACTTAAAGCACAATTGAACTTTGGTAGAACTTTGGGTTGTGTAGTTACCTGGCCATGATATGAGTCAAAATGGTGGCAAAATATGTTTGTTAGTTGCTCTGTGCTCTCCTGGGGTGATAATCCAGAATAGGGTATTTGTTGCAGCTATAGGGCAGCGATAACGGTCTCAAAATGACACTTCTAGCACATATACGAACGCGAAAGAAAGCGGATTCTGTCAATACAAGCAATAACCAGTCTTCTTACGCATTTAAAAAAATAAATTAAATGCCCCTTTCCTGGCTTTTTTGTATTTTATTTGGAACGTAGATCCGGTACATAACAGCGTTAATGTGCCGACGCGGCAGAAACCACAAATTGGTCAAAATTTCCACAGAAGCAAACGTTCCTAGTACTGGTATGGTCCGACCTGTCGACTTTTTGCTAGTCTTTTCTGGTATCTTGCTAACAACATTGAAGAAAATAGTAATTTAATAAATAGTTTTAGTTACACAAAAAAAAAATGTAAAAGGACTGGCTATTGTTTGTTTTGACAGAATCCGCTTATTTCACGTTCGTATACGTGCTAGAAGTGTCATTTTGAGACCGCTTTAGCTGAGCTATAGAAGTGAATGGCGACAAATACCCTATTCTGGATTATCACCCCAGGGGAGCACAGAGCAAATAATGAACATAGTTTACCACCAGTTGGACTCATATCATGGCCAGGTAACTACACAACACAAAGTTCTACCAAAGTATAATTTTGCTTTAAGACCAGGTTTGTGGTGGTTTTAGCACAGACACTGTTTTGCTGCCTCAAGATAGTAATACACTAAACTTTTATCCTGGCCACACCTCATCTTCAGACTAACCCGCCCTGTTAACTTGCTATGGTTCACTTTAAGGGTTGTTTCTCCTGACACATTTTCCTATTGAATTCTATGGAAAAATAAGTCAGGAGAAGAAACCCTTCAAGTTATCCATCCATATCTACTGTATTTCTGGCAGCAGAGTAATGGTTTAAGGCTTTTTTGATAAGTCAGACCCTTGATGACTTGGAGTCATTTAGCCAACCATGTGTTCCATACTGGTCCAGTGTAATTTACAGATAAATCTAGTCCCACCCCCCCAATTCCTATAGAGATCCATTCTGGGGCCCTATCTTACACGCATGGTTCATTATAATGCCTTGCATTCACGTCGTTTAAATACCATGTATTCTTGCATCCATTACAAGTGAACTGGGCGTGTTGGTCTTAAGATGAGGAGTGGCCAGGATTATTGTTGACGTATTGCTATCTTGAGGCAGCAGAAAGCGCTTGCGCTAAAACCACCAAAAACCTGGTCTAAAGTCATGTTGCAGTTTATTTCCAAGCTATTTTAACAGCGCATATAAGTGCGTCTACATAGGCGTGTGCACAACACGCGTACACCCTCCTGTCTATTACACACAGGGGCGTGCACAAGCATGACTAAAAATATCAAGATTACAATGTGAAATATTATTGTGTTAATACTATTGTGTAGGCTATATATAAAAAAATGCATAATAATAAAAGGGTTCATAGGTCAAAGACCATATAGCTACCTGTCCCTCAGCGAAGGGGAATGCCAAATTAAATAGCTTTCAGCCCACTCCATCAACATCCAGGCGATGTGTGATGGTACGTGTAAGGTTACATGTATAGGCTATAGACTATTCGCAATTATCTTAGATCAAGCTATGATTTAGCCTATGTTTGCCAATAATTTCTGTAATCTTCTGGGGGAAAATCTTCTGTTATGGGACAATGGCTATCCATTAAAAATGGCTTTCCATTTGCTGATAACACCTATATCAAGCCTAATACGCAAATTGTCATTTACACCTAATGCGTGAATTGTCATTCAAAGGAAAACTCACACTGCAATAGATGGACATTTTAGTTCTGAAAATGCGCTTCAGATGTCATTACAATACAGCTCTCTAGGCCTACAGCCTGTAAGTAAATAGAATGGTTTTTCCTGAAAAAAGTTCAAAACCTTGTCCAGTGAATATTGCATTTATTGTTTTAGCTTAGCTTGTCGCTTTGAAGGCAGCCGAAATTATTGTGTGACTGGTGGGGGCAGGTGAAAGCTGGCTAACGTTACACCATACAGCGCTAATTTGTCATGCTACGTTTAAAAGCTTCAACACTATATTTTAAAACTGAATATGACATTAACACACACAGATCGTGAAAGCCCAGACATTTTTTGAGTAAAATTAGATTAAACCAAATAACTTACATTATCTTGTCGCCGCAAATTGGTTCAAATTTGGTTCAAGTTCAAATTCACGTCTTTTTTATTTTGTGGGAGTGTTCCATAGACAGTTTTGAGACACCTGGGAGTGGCCATTTCTCGTGTGACGTCACACGAGAAATTACCTGAAAATGGGACCGCAAAATCAAATTGTCTATTTCTCTAAACCTAAAGAAAATACTAATTTGATCGTTCCGTGGTGTTCCCGCAATGCCCCTATGTACCAATATCATACAAAACACCAGACAGCAGGTAAACCACCATATTACCCCTTTAATTTTAATGCCATTCTCCGTTTCCCCTGCTGTAAGTCGTACATTTCACGGTCTTAAAGTGGATTGTTTTAAAGCATTACGCTACGAATAAAACAGGTTGGTCACATTTCCATAAGCAGGGCATTATAAAACAAGGGGAAATATGCGTGAAAATATGGGTTGCCAACCTGACAGCGTTATTGTATTTAGTGTAATCATTAAGGTAAAATAACAGTATTTATGTTATTAATCAATATTATGTAGGTAGCCTAATGAACTTCGGATGGAGCTTGAACTTCGAGAACTCCATGAGAACAACCTCATGGAATTGATGTTTGACACTTTCATTGCATAATCAAACGTTGCAGGTCCTTTTAACGAAATGTAACCGCATATATTTTGTAAAATAACAGCCATGTTGGGAATTACCGGGAACTCATAGGCTAATGGTTAGTCCGAATAATATTGATCATACTATTGATCCATTTAGCCTATTCCTTGATCGCACTAAAAACGCACGAGCATGTCTGTTTCGCCATCAAGCAATCCGCCAAGGTGAAAAAGCAGGCTTTTAAAGAGAATGGGATAGGACATTTGATGATTGGTTTATTGAATGTCACGCCAAAGACACACCTATAATTAATGAAGACTAAGTTCAGCCCATTTGCGTGTTGCGCCGTGCTTAGCGCCCAACATACATGCCGGTAAACTAGCAAAAATGGACTTGGACACGCCCTAAATGGACTTTACGCCATGCGCTTAGACGAAGCGTTAAGATAGTGCCCCTGGTGTTTTAGTGTCGTCTACAACAGCCTCAAACCTTAGATTGGTTGACACAGAGCCCAATTTTTTCCAAACCCAATAATCCTCGAAAACATTATCAGCTTGTTCAAGCGCTTTGTTCAACAAGTCCAGGGCTGCATTCAAATCCAATTTAGCACACTGCCTTCCCTTGCTGTCTTCCCTCGAGGGAGCTATCTTGTGACGCAATTTGCTACGTGACGCAAGCAAACTTAAAAGGTGCTCTGCAAGGGAGGATTCACAAGAAACAAACAAAAATGGAACCGAATCACCCTCGCAACATTTCGGAACTGCAACACCGTAGAGTTGAAATGTGACCGCCACATAGTTCTGTGGTGACCGCCAACTTTTTCCATGTGGAGCATTGCATTGTGGGATTCCCTTTTTGCTGGAAGCTTGCAAAAAATGGAAAGGTGGAAGATGGAAGCAATGTTTATTACTTAACAGGAGAGTTTAAATGTTACAAATTGTTCTTATAGTTCTTCTTTGCTTAACAGGGGAGATGTCTTGTAAAAGGTTAATTACAGGAGTTGTCATGGAGATGACTTATGACCCGGGGGTACATGGGGAAGGAGGAAAATGTTAATAAAGAGCTAACTTGGTTATACCTGCCTCACTGACATTCTCTTTACATGACATAAACCAAACAGGACTCCCTTCACTGAGGGACAGGTATGTGGTCTCTGATAGACCCTTTTATTATTATGCATTCTTTGATATAGCCTACAAAATAATAATATTTCACATATTATTGTGATACATACATACAAGATATGTAATCTTGATATTTTATGCAGGTTTTGTCCGCACCCCTGTGTAGGCTATAACAGACAGGAGGAGGGTGTATGCGCATTGTAACACTGAAACAACTGCGACATGACTTAAAGCACAATTGAACTTTGGTAGAACTTTGGGTTGTGTAGTTACCTGGCCATGATATGAGTCAAAATGGTGGCAAAATATGTTTGTTAGTTGCTCTGTGCTCTCCTGGGGTGATAATCCAGAATAGGGTATTTGTTGCAGCTATAGGGCAGCGATAACGGTCTCAAAATGACACTTCTAGCACATATACGAACGCGAAAGAAAGCGGATTCTGTCAATACAAGCAATAACCAGTCTTCTTACGCATTTAAAAAAATAAATTAAATGCCCCTTTCCTGGCTTTTTTGTATTTTATTTGGAACGTAGATCCGGTACATAACAGCGTTAATGTGCCGACGCGGCAGAAACCACAAATTGGTCAAAATTTCCACAGAAGCAAACGTTCCTAGTACTGGTATGGTCCGACCTGTCGACTTTTTGCTAGTCTTTTCTGGTATCTTGCTAACAACATTGAAGAAAATAGTAATTTAATAAATAGTTTTAGTTACACAAAAAAAAAATGTAAAAGGACTGGCTATTGTTTGTTTTGACAGAATCCGCTTATTTCACGTTCGTATACGTGCTAGAAGTGTCATTTTGAGACCGCTTTAGCTGAGCTATAGAAGTGAATGGCGACAAATACCCTATTCTGGATTATCACCCCAGGGGAGCACAGAGCAAATAATGAACATAGTTTACCACCAGTTGGACTCATATCATGGCCAGGTAACTACACAACACAAAGTTCTACCAAAGTATAATTTTGCTTTAAGACCAGGTTTGTGGTGGTTTTAGCACAGACACTGTTTTGCTGCCTCAAGATAGTAATACACTAAACTTTTATCCTGGCCACACCTCATCTTCAGACTAACCCGCCCTGTTAACTTGCTATGGTTCACTTTAAGGGTTGTTTCTCCTGACACATTTTCCTATTGAATTCTATGGAAAAATAAGTCAGGAGAAGAAACCCTTCAAGTTATCCATCCATATCTACTGTATTTCTGGCAGCAGAGTAATGGTTTAAGGCTTTTTTGATAAGTCAGACCCTTGATGACTTGGAGTCATTTAGCCAACCATGTGTTCCATACTGGTCCAGTGTAATTTACAGATAAATCTAGTCCCGCCCCCCCAATTCCTATAGAGATCCATTCAAATGCAGACGTGTTATAGTATCGCTTTTTCATAATAAATTTACTTCAATTAAAGGTTGGATTTTTCCATTTTTTTCAGTGAAATTAAGCTAATTCACCAAACGGTGAATTTTTTATAACCCCTTTTACTCATCTTTACCAGGGGTGCCAAAAATAGTGGAGGGCACTGTATATAACGTTAGCTGACAATGTTAAGAAAGATAACTTACTTAACTTACAACAAGTTGAACCACAGTGTGTCAATCAGAAACGACTGCTGTTTAAATAGTGGATTTTGGTGACTTCTAAAGAAAGATTATTCTAAAAATGATCTATCATTATTTGTAAACTAATCACGATTAGCATTTAGCTAACTAACTATCTGGTTACCGTGGTAAAACATACTAGCGAAACAATCTATGATTAGCTAGGTTGCCACCATCAGAACACGGCTCCACTTCAGTAATAGCGTTAATCTCCACAGCATCCTCGACAGACCCGTCAAAACGGTCATGATTATTATCATGATCCCCATCCTTTCTCTTACGTTTTAAAAATACATCTAACACTCCGTTTCACTCACTTTATTGTTTTGACCTTGATAGCGTTAACGTTACAATGTTTTGTCAGAGCTGTCAAAGTTTGACCTTTCACCCCAGACTAATTATACACTTAAGTTTTTTTTGTGCCAGATTTTCAGGACAGATAATCGATCTTAGTGTAATTTCCCCCAAATGAATAAATACATAAATATAAAAAAATGTGATAGGCTAACCATCTAGGCCGATGTCACACTACAAATCACCTTTTGCCCAGGCTCTGCTTTTGCCTACACACCAAGATCATTCTGTAACATTACTTCACGGTGACGATAGTCAGCTATTTCGACCACTATTCGATATTGTATCTATTTTGTCGATATAATAAACTTTCACATTATTATGTTTGGGTTTCATATTTTTATCCGTCATTGACATCGCAAAAAAGTTTTTCTGTCTGCTAGCTGCTGGTCAACGAACAGTTTGCTAGCATTAGCAGGATAGGTTAACGTGCTGGTGAAAGTGATTTGGAGGAACCAAATGCCTCTAATGAGCGAAATATTTCAACAATAGTGGCATAATGGATAAAGCTTAAGCTATTGCAGTGTTTTGCCTGAGTTTTACTGGGACGGGGATCAGAAAGGTGCGCTAGTTTTGCAAGCTAAATGTTGCATGTCTCAAGTGTTTACGTAGCGAACAGGGCTAACTTGTTGTTCACGTCTTCACGCCCCATTAGTTTGTAAACATTCCGTGTGACACTTGCGCGGGTCCATACTCTGCCATACCAAAATGACGCCACTGCCAGAGGTTTCTCCCCATCGGATAACAACATTGCATACCTGCTCTCCTAAGCTTATCGTCCAATAAAAACACTTCAAACTAATGTCAACACATCACAAAATCACAGAAAATAATGCTATATGGCTTTGTGTATTCCATGAAGCTACTGTGGCCTACTGGTTACAGTTGCTGCCTCTCACACAGAGGATTGGGGGTTCGGGCCCAACAGGACACAAGTTTATTTTCAACAAAAACAATGTGCAACTGCTAAATACTTTTCATTTATTCTAGTGTTATTATTTTCACATTAACAAACGTATTTTTATTGGCAAAAGACGTTTCCAAAATTAACTGTTCAATGATTTACTTGTACTACAGCGAAATGGTGAGATGGACACTGACAAATAGCATATAGCCTATATCACATAAAACAATTCAGTCACTGGACACCATGGCAGAATGCAGGCTAGCTACGTTATGGGAACAGGTATCCCATGGCAATTTGTCAAGCAAAAAAAAGTTTTAACGGATAATATCATATAGTTAACATCGCGTTGTTGCAATAATATATATTTTTTTAATATATATATAAATAACTGTGCCATTGGGATGTGTTACTCTCATACAAATGCAGACAAAAAAATGTCTGTGTGGAGTCTGCTGTGCTCTAAACTGTCCAATATTTGTTATTTGTTGATGCCCAAAACAAAAAATGGGGCGGGGGGGGGGGGGTGGGACTATGTACAAAAGGTTCTATTATTTCTAAACGGTTCATCCGATATGCACTTCAATCTCATTGTCATTGTATCATTTAAAACTCAGTGCTGTCCAATGAATTATGGTGCTCACTGTATGTTGTTTTCAGAAACTTAGACATTACCTAGCAGTTCTGCTTGTACCACATTTTAAAACAATAAATATAGATTTTTAATTATTTAAAATATATACTGCTCGAAAGTTTGTGAACCCTTTAGAATTTTCTGTATATCTGCATAAATCCGATCTAAAATGTGATCCCATCTTCATCTAAGTCCTAAAACTTGATAAAGTGAATCCAGCTCAACCAATTTATTGAGCAAAATTATCCAACATTAAATGCTTTGCTGGAAAAAGAATGTGAACCCTTGGATCATACGTATTTATCATATTTAATATTTGGTCGCATATCCTTTGCATGCTGTTACTTCCTGAAGTCTGTGACCCATCAATATCTTATCTTATTTTCAGGTACTGTTACAAGCGATACTATAGCTTCTCTGCATTTTAATGGATCTCTATGGGAATTGGGGGGTGAGACTAGATTCAGCTGTACATTACACTGGTACAGTATGGAACACATGACTGGCTAAATGGCAGTAAGTCATCCAGGGTCAAAGGTATCAAACGAGCCCCAAACCATCACTCTGCGGCCAGATATGGAGTAGATGTGGATGGATCACTTTAAGGGTTTCTTCTCCTGACTTTTCCCCCCAGGAAAATGAGTCAGGAGAAATAACCCTTGCAGTGTAGGCTAGAGTTAGCCGGCTAACTATAAAATATTTTTAATAAGGTGAAATTCACTTGGATGATATCCTTTTTTCCCCCAAAACATTTATGAAACAGCCATTGTTACGACCTGCAAATTTAAACCCCTCCCTCCTGCGTGAACACGCTCGTCAAGCTACATATGAACGGCCTTCACTTTTCTGTTGCTTCATTTCTCCAATTCCAATTAAAACAATAATAGCCTACTGTGGGTTGTGGTATGAGCATAGCTATAAACTGTCATGGATCGCGCCTTCCTTCCCTTATCTCCGCGCTTAGTATTCCGTTTTCCCATCTACCTGTAAATCTATCAGATTTTTCTGTGTTCCAATACGGGTTTTGCTTGCGCCTCGGTGATTAGTGAGTTCACCAGTCCTGCATTTCCTCTCACTACTTATACCCCGCTTCCTCCTTTTCTCGTTTCTTCCATGTTATTTTACGTAACATTCTAGCCGGTAAAGGTATTGGTAGTTGTGCTGCTATCGACTGCTTTGCTTCTCAACGCGGGACTTGTTAGCAGTACAATTTAGAAAAAGTATGCGCTCTTTCGCTCTTTTATTTCAGAGCAGAGGTTTTGGTTTCTTTGTTTTCCTCTCAAACCTATGAGTGTTATCACCCTAAGGTTTAGGGTTATTTTTATTCCTTCCTTTATTTTTGTTCACTCCACAACGGGAGTTAGATAAGCGTGACGGCTTATTTCTTTTGTTTTGCTCGGATATCGAGCTCTTCGCTTTTTATCGCGAGGTTATTTGTGTTCTCCTTATATTCCCCATCCACTACGGATTATTGTCCGTCTTAGTGGTGTTCGTTGAACACTTTAAGAGTTCTTATCTGTCGCACCTGGACCTCCAATATTTCCTCCGTGTCTCTGGCATAGAGATCCCCTACAATAAACAATGAATTGTAGATTTATTGATTGAGGTGGACATAAAAGAATTCCAAAAGGTCACAATGTTGAATGTATACCAGGTTCTGTACCTGACATTGCGGTTTGCATCAAGACATTAATTCATATGTAACGATGAATACGTAATTATAATGTAGCTAATCAGCAACATTAGATTAAAACATGAAGATCCGATTCCGGGGCAGGAGGAGAGGAGGTGATAGTGGAAGAAGGGAGGGTGCATTTTTCGAGTATTGGGACGCAGCCCTGGAATTTTTAACGTCTGTCACCGTAGCCTACCTCTAAACGGATTAAACTCTCTACCTGTTTACATTGATTCTCAGTCAAGCAATTGATTTAGCTACTGAATAACAAATATCAATAAATACAGCAAGTTTTGCGTGCTAGCACATTTCTTTGTCATAAAATTGTGTAGCATTATGTAGGACAGCCTGTGTGCTGGAAAAAGAGTAAGTAGGCTATGAAGCATTTTAACCGAACATATTCTCGACCTGTTTCCGTTTATTTTGCTTGCTTATTTCCCGAATAATCCAGAACAATTATGTAGCATATGATGATTAACAAATGACAATGTCAAATAGATAATTAACGTGAGATTGTTTAAGAAAGGGTGGCAATCATTCTGAATAATTAACTGGCAAAAAAAAACAACGTTTTCTCAGAGTTGCACGTTAGCATTGTGTTTTCTTCGCATCACGTTAAAGAATGTAGCCTAATTAATTTAAGATGCCACTCAATTTAGTCAGAATTATTTAAACATTAGAAAGAAAAAACTTTGAAGAGGAAAATCTCTTAAATGGCTGGAACCAGCGTTGAGTGCAACGCATGCATTCAAGCTAAAAAATAATTTACCCAAATACGTGCTGTTGATTGATCACTAAACTGCAGAATCATTGTTTTTTGATGCACTGGTCAATTTTGAGATTTTGTGCTATTTTGCTTCCATAACATGTCTTCTTTCAGACTAGTGGAAAGGAAACGTTCAAAATACACATTTAGATGTTTATTTTACTACACTTTGTCATGCTGCGCCTGTAGATTTCGCCTAAATTCACCAAAGCTTGGCATTCTAACGCAGCATGCAGATCTGCGGTCGCTCTCTGCCCAATATCATATGGTCCTATCCTCATATTGTCATGCCTGTGCCCTGAAGGAAAACGCCAAGCGACAGAAAAAAATAACAGAGCAGGAGTTTGACAGCTGGAGAGAGACACACAATGACTGTGCTAAAAACTTTGCAGGATCAAGTAAGGCAATGGAGAAGGAGTCAGCAAAGAGGATGCGGGCCAGGTCTGTGAATCGCCACCAGGTGCGGTACACTGAGATGCTATCAGATGGGGATAGTACAGCATTTAGGGAGGTGGTTACACTGAACCCATACCCTGAGCAGGAAATAGTGAAATTTGCCCACAAGCGAATGGGTACAGCACTAAGAAAGTGTAGTACAGAGGGTAAGTTAGGAGGGAAGGGTGCGGGGAAGCCGACTGCCAATAAATGTAAAACTTTGCAAAATTATTATAGGGGGGCAATTCTCGATAACCAGGGTTCACTAGATCAGATGAAGACAGCAATATGGGCAGGTCTCCTCCACTCTATGTCCACTGATGACAACCCTATGCACACCAGGTGCAGTCTCTCGTGGTGCTGGTATAGGAAAGCAGAGGAGAATGGGGAAACACCCGATAGCCATAAATGCCATGCTGGAAACTTTCTAACACGAGAGGTGGGGAAGAAGCTTATCCCAGTGTACCACCGCATGTCAAGCGACAGCCTGCTGCAGCGAATGCAGCATGGAGGCACTCAAAATGCAAATGAGTGCCTCAACTCACCTCTCCGGGGAACCATCACCTTATCGTGGTGGAGAGGTTTGTGTGTTCCTATGAACCTGGGAGCTGTGTTGTCTGGAGCCTTGTGCTCCTGGTAGGGACTCCCATGGCAAATTGGTCTCAGGTGAGGGGCCAGACTAAGAATGGTTCAAAAGACCCCATGGAATTACAAGGCAGAAGTGGGGTGACCCTGCCCGGAGGAAGCCCGGGGCCCCCGTCTGGAGCCAGGCCCAGAGGGAGGGCCCGTCAGCGAGCGCCTGGTGGCTGGGTTTACCACGGAGCCCGGCCGGGCACAGCCCGAAAGAGCTACGTGGACAACACTTCTCCATCCCGCGGACCCACCATCTACGGGAAGAACTGCTGGGGTCGGGTGCGCTGCCAGACGGGTGGCAGTGAAAGTAGAGGGTCTCGACGGACCAGACCCGGGCGGCAGAGGCTGGCTTTGGGGACGTGGAATGTCACCTCTCTGGGGGGGAAGGAGCCGGAACTTGTGCGGGAGGTGGAGCGCTACCGGTTAAATCTGGTGGGGCTTACCTCTACGCACAGCCTCGGCTCTGGAACCTTACTCCTGGATAGGGGTTGGACTCTATTCTTTTCCGGAGTTGCTCAGGGTGTGAGGTGCCAGGCGGGTGTGGGGATACTCACAAGCCCCCGGCTGAGTGCTGCTACGTTGGAGTTCACCCCGGTGGATAAGAGGGTCGCCTCCCTGCGACTAAGGGTGGCGGGGGGGAAAACTCTGACTGTTGTCTGTGCATATGCACCGAACAGCAGTTCGGAGTATTCGGCCTTCTTGGAAACCCTGAATGGAGTCCTGCATGGGGCTCCTGTAGGGGACTCCGTAGTCCTGCTGGGGGACTTCAACGCACACGTGGGTAACGATGGGGATACTTGGAGGGGCGTGATTGGGAGGAACGGTCTCCCTGATCTAAACCTGAGCGGTGGCTTGTTATTGGACTTCTGTGCTAGTCATGGATTAACCATAACGAACACCATGTTCATGCATAAGGATGCCCATAAGTGTACATGGTACCAGAGCACCCTAGGCCGAAGGTCGATGATCGATTTTGTTATCGTATCATCTGATCTGAGGCCACATGTACTGGACACTCGGGTGAAGAGAGGGGCGGAGCTGTCAACTGATCACCATCTGGTGGTGAGTTGGGTCGGCTGGCCGAGGAAGCCTCTGGACAGACCTGGCAAACCCAAACGGGTAGTGCGGGTAAACTGGGAACGTCTGGAGGAGGCCCTTGTTCGGGAAACCTTCAACTCTCACCTCCGGCAGAGCTTTTCTGGCATCCCTGTGGAGGTTGGGGGCATTGAACCAGAGTGGTCAATGTTCAAAGCCTCCATTGCTGAAGCTGCGGCGGGGAGCTGCGGTCTAAAGGTCTTAGGTGCCTCAAGGGGCGGTAACCCTCGAACATCCTGGTGGACACCGGTGGTCAGGGAAGCCGTCCGACTGAAGAAGGAGGCCTTCCGGGATGTGTTATCCCGGGGGACTCCGGAGGCAGTTGCAAGGTACCGACGGGCCCGGAGGACGGCAGCCTCAGCCGTGACAGAGGCAAAGCAGCGGGTGTGGGAGGAGTTCGGAGAAGCCATGGAGAAGGACTTTAAGTCGGCACCAAAGCGCTTCTGGAGAACCGTCCGGCACCTCAGGAGGGGAAAGCGGGGAACCATCCAAGCTGTGTACAGTAAGGATGGGACGCTGCTGACCTCAACTGAGGAGGTAATCGGGCGGTGGAAGGAGCACTTTGGTGAACTCCTGAACCCGACTAACCCACCCTCTATGGTAGAGGCAGAGCTGGAGGATGATGGGGGATCAACATCAATTTCCCTGGAGGAAGTCACTGATGTAGTTAAACATCTCCGCAGTGGCAAAGCTCCGGGGATTGATGAGATCCGCCCAGAAATGCTGAAGGCTTTGGGTGTTGAGGGGCTGTCATGGATGACACGTCTTCTTAACATTGCGTGGAAGTCGGGGACAGTGCCAAAGGAGTGGCAGACTGGGGTGGTGGTTCCCCTGTTCAAAAAGGGGGACCAGAGGGTGTGTGCCAACTACAGAGGCATCACATTACTCAGCCTCCCTGGGAAAGTTTACTCCAAGGTGCTGGAAAGGAGGGTCCGGCCGATAGTCGAACTTCAGATTGAAGAGGAACAATGCGGATTCCGTCCTGGTCGTGGAACAATGGACCAGCTTTTTACTCTCGCAAGGATCCTGGAGGGGGCCTGGGAGTATGCCTATCCAGTCTACATGTGTTTTGTGGATTTGGAGAAGGCTTATGACCGGGTTCCCCGGGATCTATTGTGGGAGGTGCTGCGGGAGTATGGGGTGAGGGGGTCACTTCTCAGGGCCATCCAATCTCTGTACTCCCAAAGCGAGAGCTGTGTCCGGGTTCTCGGCAGTAAGTCGGACTCGTTCCCAGTGGGGGTTGGCCTCCGCCAGGGCTGCGCCATGTCACCTATCCTGTTTGTGATATTCATGGACAGGATCTCGAGGCGTAGTCATGGAGGGGAGGGGTTGCAGTTCGGTGGGCTAAGGATTGCATCGCTGCTCTTTGCAGATGATGTGGTCCTGATGGCATCATCGAGCTGTGACCTTCAGTACTCACTGGATCGGTTCGCAGCCGAGTGTGAAGCGGCAGGGATGAGGGTCAGCACCTCTAAATCTGAGGCCATGGTTCTCAGCAGGAAACCGATGGATTGCCTTCTCCGAGTAGGGAATGAGTCCTTACCCCAAGTGAAGGAGTTCAAGTATCTCGGGATCTTGTTCGCGAGTGAGGGGACAATGGAGCGTGAGATGGGCCGGAGAATCGGAGCAGCGGGAGCGGTATTGCGCTCGCTTTACCGCACCGTTGTGACGAAAAGAGAGCTGAGCCAGAAGGCAAAGCTCTCGATCTACCGGTCAATCTTCGTTCCTACTCTCACCTATGGTCATGAAGGGTGGGTCATGACCGAAAGAACAAGATCGCGGATACAAGCGGCCGAAATGGGTTTCCTCAGGAGGGTGGCTGGCATCTCCCTTAGGGATAAGGTGAGAAGCTCAGTCATCCGTGAGGGACTCGGGGTCGAGCCGCTGCTCCTTTGCATAGAAAGGAGCCAGTTGAGGTGGTTCGGGCATCTTGTAAGGATGCCACCTGGTCGCCTCCCTAGGGAGGTGTTCCAGGCACGTCCTGCTGGGAGGAGACCACGGGGTAGACCGAGGACTAGGTGGAGGGATTATATCTCCATGCTAGCCTGGGAACGCCTTGGGATCCCCCAGTCAGAGTTGGTTAACCCTTTGACACGTACGGTCACACCGGTTGTACAGCGCTAGAGTGGTCCCTGAAGCGTACGGTCACACCGGTGTGATTAGAACACAAGATTAGAACGTCTATTAACGAATGACGCAACAATAGGCCTGTGGGCTGACGCAACAATAGGCCTGTGGGCTAACCCTAGTAAACACACAGTTCCACAAAAACATTGTACCAAATAAACATCTTTACAACATTTACATTTATTTGTTTATGCAGACGTTCACACTTTCACAGAAGTAATGTAAGCAGCAAATACCCCCTAGCCCTAGCCTATAACGTTGATTTAGCTACAGTTCGCTAACGTCATTGCTAACCAAGCTGTCCAAATGAGCTAACTACAGACTGACAGAAAATATAATATACACAAGCGATTGTGATATAGCGATTACACTTTACAATGTTTTACATCACGGGTAAACTCATCCGTGATCAAAATAATTGACGAAATACTCGAAAAACGCATTTTCGAAAAAAATCCGGCAGTAAGCTAATATTGTTCTTCCGCATTCAATCAAAGATGATGCATGATGAAAAGATACTCCACTTGCTCCCAACTGTAACCATATCAATTCTCAACCAAGTTAACCTGGAAGTGAGTTATCTTGTCACGTTATCATCTTTGGTTGGACCAGAGATGACGTTGAATGGCTGCGCCCGTGTTATTAGCTTTATCAGAGATCAATAGCATACTCCGGAGCAGAAGGTGGCGGTAATGCACCAACAAGCTGGATGCCAACCGCCGTAAAAAAACACGAAGAAGAATAGCATCTCATAGCATCTCATAGCATATGGTAAGCAGTAACGTACAACCTTCAAAAATGTACTTTACCAACATCATGGGTGTCCATTGCAATGGTTGCTTGAATCGGAACACGCCATTTGTAACAACTATTTAAAAACATGCGAAAAATATTTAAAATAAAAACATTTTCACCACACAATTAGCTGACAGATATTTTTATTGATGCAAATGAAAGACAGTACAGTTAGCTTCGGAGTCAGATGATGACTGTCCCTTGTCGCCTCACACATACTGAGAGTCATCTAGTGTTGTTATATATATATATAGTGTAGGCTATGTATATGTATGTATGCGTGTGTGCTAATATTAGCGAACTCTCAACCGTGCGAAGGCTACTGCTGTGACGTAACAATAGAATTATAGAACACCTGTTGCACACAGAAAAAAAAAAAAAAAAAACTCACGCTTTGGGGCTGTTGAAAATATTTTGGAACTTACGTGCGAAAGGGTTAATGTGGCCAGGGAAAGGGAAGTTTGGGGCCCCCTGCTGGAACTGCTACCTCCGCGACCCGATTTCGGATAAGCGGGCGAAGATGGATGGATGGATGGATGCCTCAACTCAGTTATATGGATGCGGTGTCCAAAAACTGTCTTTGTGGGGAAAAGCAGGCTTGATGGCCATCTCCACTTTTAACGAAGGTGCCTCTGCCATGCTAACTGTTATGGAGAGGTTGTGGCTTCATAGCACATATGTTACTGTCAATGCAATGAGGGAAACTGATATGCTCAGAATCTCAAAAGCTGAGGCCATCACAACCGCCAGTGTGAAGCGTAGGCGCAAGAGTCTGAGCACAGCTAAAAAAGTGAAACGACATCAGCAGGAAATGAGTGAGGGACCTACATATGGAGCAGGCATGAACATCTAGGCCATAAACAGTAATGGGTAACCGTGTTATGCAGGACTGACATACAACAAACTGTGGTAGTTACTGGTGGCAGTGTGTGGGTGACTGTGTTACTGTGGTTGCCTGGTGTGGACCCAGGAAATTACTGTGGTTCTGTTCAGTTGAAGGCCATACATGTTGTGTTATTCAGTTATGAATTTTGATGTGTTGGATGACGATATGATGGACCATACATGCATTCAGTTATGAATTTTGGTGTTTTAGATATTGACATGATGATATGATGGGCCATACATGCATTCAGTTATGAATTTTTGATGAGTTTTAGATGATGATATATTGTTGTTGCTAAGTATTTGATTAGATATTGTGTCTGTAAATAGTGGTTTCCAATAAAAATGTATGGAATTTTACAATACAAATCTAGGCCGTTTTCTCAAAATGAGTTTTTCCTCATACTCTGAGCCAGAAATCTCCACTTCAGTAGCACTCACGTACACCAAACTTTCCAGTTTTATTCATATCTATATTCTGAAGGTTTTTACAGAGGGGTTGATATATAATTCATAGCCTGATTTATATCACATTTTATTCCTAAAAACATGGTGAAAATAGATTTTTTATGACTGTTGACAGTAATTTCTGATTTATGGAGTGATAAAAAGAGATATCAAAAATCCCCTCTGTAAAAACCTTTGGCTCTAATATGTCAACAAAATTAAACTATAATTTTGAAAATGGCTTTATCCAATGTTCAGATTTCTGTTCTGGAATTGTATGCAAATTAGTGCATATTTAAGTAGATAATGCCTCATTTGCATATTTAAACATAACATTTCTGAAAACTTGTAATACAAAACATTCTTGTCTTAATAGAAGTAATCAACTGGGGAGGTTTCATTGTGATATCTATTAGTTAAATTTTTTACCCTAGTCACCTGTAGTGTCTCGCCTTTTAAGCAAATACATTTTTTGATTGTTAGGCTATCTGGCATATACGAAAAAATATTTAGAGTAGCCTAATAATCTATTTAAAAACAAGATTACAGAGAACCTGGTATACATTCAACATAGTGACCTTTTGCAATTATTCTATGTCCATCTCAATCAATAGATCTAAAATTCATGGTTCATAGCTATGCTCATACCACAGCCCACAGTAAGCTATTATTGTTTTCATTTTAATTGGAGAAATTAAGCATCAGAAAAGCGCAGGGCATTCATATGTAGCTTGACGAGCACGTTCACGGGGGTGGGAGGGGTTTAAATCTGCAGGGGAGTCGAAACACCGGCTCTTTCATAGATGTTTTGGGGGGGGAAAAACTCAGGATATCATCCAAGTGAATTTCACCTTATTGAAAATATTTTATAGTTAGCCGGCTAACTCTGTTGTAGCCTAACCAACAGCTTTGCTGGGTTTTCTTCATTCAAAATTTGCGAATTTGAGAAAAACAACTAAGGAGAGCCGTCGATCCACTGCGCCAGTTACGCTGGACACACCCCTCGCCACTAACTTGACAGGCTGCGCCAGTTATCCTCGATCCACTGTGCCAGTTATGCTCGACAGGGTGCGTGCGCCACTAACTCGACAGGCTGCGCCAGTTATCCTCGATCCATTGTGCCAGTTACGCTCGACAGGTTGCGCGCGCCACTAACTCAACAGGATGCGCCAATTATCCTCGATCCCTTGCGCAGGTTATCCTTGACACCCCTCTGCGCTGTTCTCGACAGACTTGTAAATGAATTGGCGCCTCATAGACTGCTAGACAATATTACATTGGTATAAAAGTTTAAAACCCCATCACTGCGGTGATGGAAATTGAATCGTACGGATTTTCACTAAAAACTTAAGAACGCACCATTAGTATTGCAGGAAAATAATGTGTGTATTTTACTGTTTTGGATTTTTGTATAGCCAGCCTGTCCACTGGCCTTGCAGGCCATTGAAAAATTACTGGGGTTTAAAACCTTTTGACTTCCCACTTATTTAGCATCACTGATGGCTACATGTTGTGATGTTTTTGAAGAGATTAAATGAGGAGCAGTTTCACATGATCAAATTGTATAGCCTACACTGTTAAAGCCCAAGTTCAATTGGCTGGAATCATTTGAGTATAGGGAAAGTATTCATTTGTTTGAACGTTTCAATTAAACTAACCATTCCATTTTTATTATTTTAAATTGAGTAATATGCACTTCAATTGGGACTACCCAATTCTGTTAGCAAGATTGCCATTAAGGTTTAGGTCAGTGTGATTCAAGGTAATTGGTTTCCTAAAATGATTTGAGTAAACTGAACACTGCAGTTTTACAGTGTAGCCTACATGGTAACCTAGGCCTACTTATATTTTATGTCAAAGCATAAAACACTGATTTGTCTGTAGTGGATTTCAAATTGAAAGGGTGACAATCATTTTAATTGATTTAATTACAACACATCCATTTCTCTTATAGACCAAGACAACAATCAGAAGAAGTGATTGTTAGCTGGCAACTACTGGACTTTGGCCGGTAATGTTTTAAGTCTGCAAATGAAAATAAATTAAATAAAAAGTTTATTTATTTATTTTACAAAATAAAAAAATTTCTGTCATTTTTTAATTAAACTATACTGTTGATGAAATGGTTAGAGACAGATGGCATAAAAGTTATTTATCCCTCTGGCCATGCATCCTGATGGTCTGACGAGTTTGTGTGCCGGCAACCAGTCCAGCGAGTGTCCTCAGTCCAGCGAGTCGTGACTACTATACAGCTATGGATAGCTTACGCTAGCAATCTACACAGCAGCACTAATGCAAATAGTAAAATGCAGGCCAGTAGGCCTATAACTGAAGTCTCGGAGTCTAGCACATAACTAGACTACATTTTTGCTTGAATAATACTGGAAAGCAAATACTTTTGCGCCCCATTATCTAACATATCTGAGCTAGAAACTAGTATTTATTATATTGAGACTGTGTCTGCCCCACGCATCTATGCTAAACGTAAAGCAAACCGTGGTATTAACACGGATAATCTTGCTACTCTAAAATTAAACAATTTTGCTGCTAGCAGCTGTTGTGAATCACTTCTAAAAATTGGACTACTGAATGTTAGATCTCTTGCTCCTAAAGCAATTCTTGTAAACGAATTGATCACAGATCATAATCTCAAGATACTGTGTCTGACTGAAACTTGGCTAAGACCTGGTGAATATGTCGCACTTAATGAAGCGTCTCCTATAGGTTTTTTAAGTACCCAGGTATCGCGCCAGTCAGGAAGAGGGGGTGGTGTTGCAGCGATCTATCAGTCCACCTTAAGCTTAACCCCTAAGTGTGGAAATACGTTCTCTTCCTTTGAAGTTCTCTCTATGAACTGTGTACAGCATGACCTAGCTAAGATAAGGGGTAACATGCAGTCCTTTCTCTTAGTGTCTGTTTACAGACCACCTGGGCCCTATTCAGATTTCCTAATAGAATTCGCTGAGTTTTTGTCCTGCCTTGCTATTTCGGCAGACAAGGTTGTAATTGTTGGTGACTTTAACATACATGTGGACAAACAGGGTGATCCCCTAGGAACTGCCTTTGCCTCTATTATTGACGCTGTTGGTTTTAAACAAAATGTCTATGGGCCCACTCATTACTATAGCCATACCCTAGACTTAGTGTTATCCTCTGGTATCAATGTTATGAATCTTAGTATTGCACCCCATAACCCTGTATTATCCGATCATTTCCTTATTACTTTTGAAATCAAGGCAACCACCACTTTTATATCAGAGACAAGACATTATTACAGCCGGTCGTTAAACTCTGACGTCATTCCAAAGTTTACAAATATGCTTCCGGAATCATTCTTTTCAAGTCAAGAAAATACCACTGAGTTATCGTTGGATGAATTGACCAACCAGTTAAGTTTAGCTCTCAGAAGCACCCTTGATGTGGTTGCCCCTCTAAAAAGAAAGTATTGTCGGAAAAACCGTACTCCCTGGTACAATGACACTACCCGTGCCCTGAAGCAGTCCACAAGAAAATTGGAGAGAAAATGGCGGTCAACTAAACTAGAAGTATTTCGTCTTGCATGGAAAGATAGCATCCTCCAGTACAAGCAAGCTCTTATATCTGCTAGATCTGCCTTTTTCTCTAAATTAATTGAACAAAACAAATGCAACCCAAAATTTTTGTTTAGTACTGTGGACAAATTGACAAAAAAACCATCACCAGAATGTTCATCTTATCCCTGCGTTTACAGCAGTAATGATTTCATGACTTTTTTCAATCAGAAGATTGAAACTATTAGAGACCAGATTTCCAATTTGCCTATTCCCCTAGGCATCACTCCTCCCAAATTCAAAGAACAGCCTAGATCTTGGCCAACACAGGAAGATATATCAACAGTGGCACTGAACTGTTTTACGCCAATCGACATGGAGGAGCTATCTAAACTGGTTATGTCCTCAAAACCGACTACCTGTCTACTCGACCCAATCCCTACAAGATTGGCTAAATAACTTTTTCCTGTACTTGGCCAGCATATGTTAAAAATTATTAACACATCTTTAGTAACAGGATATGTACCAGTCACTAAAAATGGCGGTTATTAAGCCATTACTGAAAAAAACAAACCTCGAACCTGACAAACTGGGAAACTATAGACACATTTCAAATCTTCCATTTCTATCCAAAATATTAGAGAAAGCAGTTGCGAAGCAACTTGGTGCATACCTTAGCTCAAACCATATTCATGAATTATTCCAGTCAGGATTTAGACCCTACCATAGCACTGAAACGGCACTTGTTAAAGTTATTAACGATTTACTGTTATCAGCCGACCAAAACTCTGTGTCTGTTCTTGTACTTCTTGACCTAAGTGCAGCTTTTGATACAATAGATCATGAGATTCTACTGAACAGGCTCCAGGGCTGTGTTGGACTCAATGGTCAAGCACTTGCATGGTTCAGATCATACTTACACAATAGGAAACAATTTGTTAAATTAAATGATGATGTATCCAGTTACTCAATAATGAAATGTGGTATTCCACAAGGATCAGTGCTAGGTCCAGTAATCTTTTCGTTATATATGCTACCCCTTGGTGATATTATTCGGGCACATGGGGTAGATTTTCACTGCTACGCAGACGAGACTCAGATATACATTTCCATGAAACCCGGCGAAGCACTACCACTTACTCGATTAGAGGCTTGCATTACAGATATTAAAGCTTGGATGCTCTCCAATTTCCTGCTCTTAAACTCAGGGAAAACCGAAATGCTGGTTTTAGGTCCTAAAAAACAAAGGGAGAAATTGTGTACATATACTTTAAGTATTGATGGTTGCTTAGTTGTTCCAAATTCAGCTGTGAAAGACCTAGGTGTTACTATAGACCCAGATTTAACCTTTGGCGCGCACATAAAAAACATATCTAGAGTTGCTTTCTTTCAGTTAAGGAACATAGCTAAAATTAGGCATTTCCTATCAGAAGGGGATGCAGAGAAATTGATTCATGCTTTTGTTACGTCTAGGCTAGATTACTGTAATGCTCTGCTATCTGGCTGTCCTAAGCTGTTGCTAAATAATCTCCAGCTTGTGCAGAATGCAGCCGCTCGCATTTTAACGAGAACAAAGAAATATGAGCATATTACCCCAGTACTAGCATCACTTCATTGGCTACCAATTAAGCATAGGATAGACTTTAAGGTCTTGCTTCTGACTTTTAAAGCTTTACATGGACTTGCACCAGTGTATATATGTAATCTGCTTTTACCATATAAGCCGAAAAGATCCCTTCGTTCCCAAGACGCAGGCTACTTAGTAGTCCCTAGAATATCTAAAAACTTGACGGGTGGTAGAGCTTTCTCCTACAGAGCACCACTACTGTGGAACACCCTTCCAAAATCTATAAGGGAATCAGACACAGTCTCAATATTTAAGTCTAGATTAAAAAGCACCTTTATGATCAGGCTTATAATGAGTTGTAGTCCGGAGACAGGACCAGAGAAGCCCTTTTGTCATAGAGTAATGCGGAGTGACATCCTTTCCTTACTGTCACCTGTCAACAGCTGTGACCCCATCTTCCTGGGCTGGCTCTTGATAGGTGGGTGGGATTGTTTACTCTCTCATGACTGGATGGGTTCTCAAACCCTGTCTTCATAGCTATGCAGCCATAAGTTACTCCTGGCGGGGGTACTTGTCCAACCCCCCCCTAACTGTTCTCTCTCTCTCTCTTCTTCCACATTCCGCCGGCGGGGCTCATGCCCCGCATCTCGAGAGTTGCTGTCCAGCTTCCTGTACAGCTTCCTGTCCATCGCCGCTTGCCCCTCCCTCCCCACCACCGCCAGCCGATCCTGTCGCCATCGGCACCCGTTTTCCCATCATCATTGCCGCCACATCTGGACTGCCATCTAGCTGCTGCAATTTCCACTATCATGGATATTGCCAGTCAGTTTTGACCATGCTGGTCATTAAGATCTAGACCCTGAGCCGACCTGAGGAGAATGGGTTTCCCCCTTGAGTCTGGTTCCTCCCAAGGTTTCTTCCTAATTACACCAGGGAGTTTTTCCTTGCCACTGTTGCCTCTGGCTTGCTCTTGTGGGGGTTTAGGCTGGGTTTTTTCTGTGAAGCGCATTGTGACAACTTGTTGTGAAATACGCTATATAAATAAATATTGATTTGATTTGATTTGATACTTTGCTATCTTTTATGTAATAGCTTCTGTCATTCATTCAGTTTTCGATTGCTGTAAATTCTGATTTTATTGAGATGATTTTAATCCAAAAAACGGATTATATGGCAACATGTGACAGTTGGGCCAGTTCTGGCTCAGGTTTGGTCCAAGCATGGCACATTAGTGATGGGCATTCCGAGTCTTTTTGAGGAGCTGGATCTTTTGGCCTCGTTCACTGAAAAGAGCCATTCGTTTGGCTCTCATGTGGCTCTTCGTTCACTAATACTTCCGGGCTTTAAAATAAATAAATAAAAAATGCGGTTTGATATGAAGAGGGTATTGAGAAACTTTGCTATAAGTGTCGGACACATGCGACAGTGCTGCTAATGTGTCTATGATATTTCTATCATAGTGCAATGTAGGCCTATGTTTATTGTTATATTAATTATAATTTATATTAATTACCCACACTTTAATTAAAGATGACTAGATCACTTCATCCTACTACTATGATATAGTAGTAGCCTATATGACCGAGTGGCTCTTTTTGAACGGTGCTTGTGTGCATAACATAGGCTAGGCTAGCACTCTAGCGAACCGTGGGAAGTAGAACTAGGCCCTCTGCAATTTTACCTTTAAGATTTAAACGGATGATCACTCTCAATCTGTTTCCGTTTACTTTGCCTGATTGTGAACCAAACAATTAGCCTAATTCGCTCAATAACAAAAACCAAGTAAATGATTAGACTACCAATTTATTTTCTAGTCTATTGTTCTCTGTGCATCATAAACTTGTTGCATTTTTCTATATCCACATTTATGATGACGGAGTTATCGTGCAAAGACTCTGACGCTCAATGTTTAAATGTTCCGTAGATCTTCGTAAATTATTATTCTTTTTTTGCCTGAATTGGCCTATGCGTTGTGCGCAATGGTTCGAGACTCTTTAGAGGTTGTCCTCTTTAAGGTTTTGCTTTCTAATGTTTAAATGGCTTTGACTAATTTGAGCGATGTCTTAAAGTGAATGAGCCTACGTTCTTTAACGCATGCTGCATATTATTGCCACCCAGGTTAAACAATCTCAAGTAGTTCTCTCTTTGTCATTATCATTTCTTAATCCTTATAGGTTATTTAGGTGATTTTATATGCGATTATTCAGCAAATGAATTGTTCGATTGTTAGGCTATGTAAGCTAAACAAACAGAAACAAATACTAATGCATTTGCTACACCCAGCTTTTTTCAGCGCACCGTAGCCTAGGCTTCACATATTTCACAGAAAAATGCAAGCACCGAAAAACCTGCTTTTGCCTATTCATTGATATTTGTTATTCAGTTAATTATCTGCTTTATTTATAATTAACAAAAATAAATGGAAACAGGTTGGGAGTTATATCCGTAGGTAGTCTAAGGTTACAGAAGGCCTATTTACAGCCGACCGGCGCTTTCTGTCTGGTCACATAACGTTGGCTAACACGGGAAAAAAAGAGCCAAACGAAATGGCTCGTTCACCGAAAGGAATCGGTTCCCTACGTTCACCAAAGAGAGCCGTTCAAAAATAGCCATTCATTCGCGAACTACCCATCACTATGGCACACATGGCACAGTGCTGGCTGGCCGGAATCGGGCCGCATGAATTGGCCCAGACTCGGGCCGTAATTCAAGACCGAGGCTGAGCCAACTCAGAAGCCAAACCTGGGCCACACCCAAGCCGACTCAGAACATATCTGGGCCACATACATTTGGCTACTTGGGACATTTTACGCCCCGTCAGACTGGTAGTTCTAGTGATGTTACACGTGTTTTCCAGTTTGTAGTTAAGCTATAACTAGTAGGAAACTTCATAGTAGTTTCCAATCTGTCTCTCACTACATTTTACGCCCCGTCGGACTGGTAGTTATGGTTCCTATGTTTCCCAGTTTGTAGTTATAGTTATAGCTATAATTTAGAAAGCATAATAAAACAGTCGGACACAAAAGCAGAGAAACGAGATCTTGTATGCTACTTTACTGTAAGCCGTTCTCTGAATCTCCAGCAATGTAATGCGCATAGATCTTACATGCAGACTTATTACATTAACAATGTAATAGTAGGTAAAACCACACTAATGTAATAAATTAAGTAATAAATTGAATGTATAGACAATAGATCCGACATAGATCGGAATGACTTACGGATGCTTTGTATATGGAATTGTATGAATAAAACCAATGATTTTAACCAAAAACTTGAAGTGTCTTATTTTCTATTCACATTATGTTATCCATGATAATGCGCCTGAGGCTCATTGTTAAACTGTAGGCACTATGTAGACCTACATTAGAAGAAATAAACTGCTATAGCCTAATTATTCCTATAATTATCATCAGCCATGTTTTAAATTCAGGTAATTATTTCTATATCTGTTTTTACAAAACAACTATGGGGAGGTATAGCATTTAGACTACTGGAGGAAAAGAACAACATTTTCTGTCATTATGGCCTAATTTCAAGTCGTTAATTTTCCTGTCGTTCCCATATATTTATCGATTCTTACACAATAACTATCTGGAGGTAGCCTATAGCATACTTTCTAGAGGAAATAACAGCACATTCGCTGTTGTTATGCAGCCTAGTAGGCCTAGTAATTTCCCAAAGTAATTTTTTAATTCAGGTCGACCTACTTGTGGAAAGAACAGGAAAGTTCCTGAAATTATGTAGTAATTTCCAAAAGTAATTTTTAAATTCAGGCCATCGTTTCCCGTTAATTTTCTCTTAGGCACTGTATAATTTACTTGCGGAAAGATCAGGAAAGTTCCTGAGATGAGAAGGCTTAATTGAACTAATGATTGGTACCTGTGGGGAGAAGTGAATGAAAGCAGGGAATTGAATGATTGGGAATAAATAGAGTGCACCTGGGGTAAAAGGGAGAAGAAGAAAAAAAACCGCCACATGTTTCCAAGAGCTGAGACAATCATCCTCTCTCCCTTGTTTCAGCTCTTGGAAACGTGCGGCAGGTTTTTTTTATTTTAGATTTTTTTTTTTTTTACTTAAACTTACTAAACTTCCTTATGTTTGGTTACTTTTATTGTGTGTGCGAGTGACGTGTGTGGCGAAACATACCTGACGGCAAAGAACAGTGGCTGCCAAGATTGAGTGACAAACCCCACAGTAATCAAGATACAACTGCCTCGTGAAACCAGGGACCTGAAGGCAGCATTGGTGACTGCAGAGCTGGTCAATGCAACGGAGCCCATGGAACTGGGGCAGGCGAGACAAAGCAATTGCAGGAGCCTTCTCCCATACCTTAAAGCAGGGGTGGGCAATTCCAGGCCTCGCGGGCCGGTGTGTATGCATGTTTTTACTGCCACCGGTTACCACGGTTCAATCAGCTAATTAGTCATACACACAATTCACTTGTAAATTACAGAACGATAAAATGCTATTCATCAGCTGCTATTCATATTGCGGATATGTAGATTAAAATATCAGATTGTGTAAACGATTGGGCTAAGTAAATAATTGTTAACTGGCGGCAGCAAAAACCTGCATACACACCGGCCCGCGAGGTCTGGCGTTGCCCACCCCTGCCTTAAAGAATGCGTTTTTGCTTCACTCAAGCACAGCGTGTGTGCGTCCAGTCTGGGGCAAGCGGGGAACTGAGTGGCAGTGGGTGTGTCCTTCTTTCCCCTGCCTAGAGTCGGTGTTCCGTGGCAAACCCGGCCAGTGTGACGAGGGCGTGGAGAGCAGAAGAGGGACTGAGTCCAAGTGCGGGGCAGGATGATTCCTCGATGGCGACCACCAAGGAGTAGCGGAGCTGCCTTGTTGTGTGCTGGTTGTGTGTGTGTGTTTATTGTTTGCCGGACGGCTATTTTTTGGTTTCTTTTATTTAGTGGATGTCCTCCCTTTAGTGTGGTGTGGGTAGGACTCCACTCGTTGCTTATCATTAAGTGTTTGTGGTGTCGTATGCAAGTTAGTTTGGGTTTGCCAAAATTTGCAAGATGCTGTACCATCCACAGGGTAATGGGGATTGTGAGTGATTTAACCATACACTGCTAAGATCCCTGAAGGAGGAACAACAACACTGGCCCGAGCAGCTACCGGAGTTGCTTCTGGCGTACAACAACTCCGTCAATGGTAGCATGGGTTTCACTCCTTATTATGTCCTGACGGGAAGGCACACCCAGCTGCCGGTGGATGTGGGGGCCAGGGTGCCCATTAGAGAGGAGCATTGGAACCTGGAGTGGTGGGTGAAACAGCATCATTGCCACTTGACCCGTGCTTACCAACAGGTGGCAGCTGAGGCTGCCAAGCAGCAGCTCCGGGACAAAAACGCTACGACCACCGGGCCAAGAACGTCCTTCTGGTGACCGGAAAAAGGGTGCTCCTGAGGAACTCCTGAGGTGCCCGGTGGGAGGATGGGGTGAAGCAACAGTGCCACAACCGGTGGTCCTCCAGGAAGAGCAGGTGAAACCGTGCTTTCTGGTGCTGCCATGAAGACCAGAGTTGGTGCCGATGGCCCCTTGTTCTGAGCTTGCACCTGAAGCTCCCCTAGAGCGACCAGCAGAGGAGGTAATGGTTAATGCGCCCCCTGTTGAGCCTGTATGGCAGTCCCCTCATCGCTCTACTCGTGAGACGAGGGGGTGGTCTCCGCCCGGTACATTTCTGAGTGTTAGGCGGGAAAACTAATGTCAGAAAAGGGGGGGAAACGTACCATATTTTGTGGTCTCCCTCAGAGCGGAGGGAAAATGGTTCCCACGCTGTGGAATGAGCTGATTACAAAATGAGATGGCTTAATTGAACTAATGATTGGTACCCTGTGGGGAGAAGTGAATGATTGAAAGCAGGGAATTGAATGATTGAAAGGGGAACACTGGGGCTGGGTTGCTGAGGGAATAAATAGAGCACATAGAGAGATGCTAACAGCTCTGGCTTTAATGCAGCCAGAGCTGTTAGCATGTTAGCATATTTGTTTGGAAGACACGTGCATGTGTCGACTATGGCTATGTGCGTACAACATTTTAGCTGGACAATTCACCTCAACGATAGGTAACTATGGTAGCCACAAATGTGTGAGATTTTCTGTTAGCGAAGAATCAAATGCGACGGGAAGGGGAATCAGAACAAGTCACCCACAAAGGTGAGGACCACTAAAAAAGCGAAGCCGCAAATTGGCAGAAAAAAAGACTTCCATTAGACATCTTTTATACATCTAAATGGCCACTGGAAAAATTGGTTGAAATTAGGTCTAAATGTGAACGTCTAATAGACATCTACAAATATACGTTGAAAAAACTTTCACTTTTGAATTATTTTCAGACGTCTATTAGACATCGACCATAGACATCTATTTATCATCATTTAGACCAGAAAATGCTCACTGGGTAGCTAAAAATTATACACTTGGAAGAATTCTAGCCTACGCTACACTGGCCCAAAACAGTAGAAAACCAGACCGGCCCTTTTGGCATTTGCCAGAACTGCCAGATTGCCGGTCTGAGCCTGGGTGGAGATAAGGACCGAGGAAAGAACACAAGGAAATTATGCAAGGAGTGAAAATAAGCGATTGGACTGAACCCAATGCGTTTCATTTTACAGAATTGCATATCTTAACAAGGGGGGCAATTTTCCCAATTTCCCTTAACAAGGGAAGTGGCAATTTGAACACTGTGTGTGATAGCTTGCAACTATTAAGTCCTCCCAGCTAACATGGAACGTTTCCATACAAAGTTATTACGGGACGTTTTTATGGTAACATTTTGAGTACATTATAGAGGCCACAGTTACAATATGTTTTTAAAAGAACGTCCCTGTAATGTCGCATGCTAACAAGGATGGAACATTTTTAGAACGTTGTCAGGGCTTCAGAGTGCGACCATTTTGGTCACATTTGCGACCAATAATCTGTCCAGTGCGACTAAACATTTCCATTGGTCGCATTAGTGCGCCTGGAATTAAGCAGGTCTGATTATTTTTTACATTTAGCATAGAAAGCACAGAAAAAACGAATCAGTAAAATTATTATTTTATTTATAAAATGTATTTATTAATTACATTTTAAACATGTTGTAGGCTACTGTTACAATTTATTTGGAGATCCATAATTGCTATAATTCTGTGTGTTACTTCGCGGCGAGAAAATAATTTCATTGTTTTAATCGCCGAAACCCCTTGCCATTAACTGCGCAGCACTTTACGGTCAGACATGGATTTTTTTTCTTTTGCTAGATCAAGTGCTACACAGTAAAATGCATTGATACTGGATGTTTGAGCAGTTGTGAATTTCGTGAATCAGTCCTATTGTATCTGAAATGTACTTTTTAAGCCTGCGCTGACAACTGCCCTTTCGCCCGTGTATTTGTCACTGAGGTGGCTGTAGTAGTGTCGGTTCAAGTTGTATTTTTTTATTACAGAAATGATCTGTAAACACCATTGTGAGGGTTTGGTAGAACTGATGAGTGAACTGCGACTAAACAATGCACGATACAGAACAAGTCACTCACAGAAGCGAGGACCACTAAAAGAGTCTAGGTACTCGAAATAGTAGAAACGAAAACAAGGGACGAAAAACTCCCTGTCAGTAGCCAAAATAATAAACCACCCACAAAACCGAGTGCAGCTCGTAGAAATGAATAGAAGGGTAAGGTAAAGGGACTCCCAAAACAGAAATGCAGGAGCAAAGCTTGAGAGAGAGAAAAACAAAGAATCACCTTTGGAACGTAGAGTATAACGCCCGATAAATAGGTGAAAATAAATTAAATAAAAATAAACCTCTCGCTCTCCCAGTAGCAGAGAGTAGAAAGAGAAGTAGGGAAAAAGATCTTTCATTGAAACAAAACCTAACCAACACTGAATATGTGAAGGCACGATATGACAAATAAGCGCCAGGAAGCGAAAAGTGAGGGGTTTTTACCTGAGAGGTAAAAAAATCAGGTGAACTGAATAATTATCGGGGGAAAGAAAAACTTCTAAACGGAATGCGAAAAAATCAGATAGACTGAAAATAAAGGACGAGAAAACCGTAGCAACAGAGGGAAGTCGAAAAACATTACAGGACCCACCCTCTAGGGGACGGCCCCAGACGATGCCCCAGGCCTATCTCCATGGAAGTCCCTAATTAAATCTGGGTCCAAGATGTTTCTTGATGGGACCCAACATCGCTACTCAGGGCCATAGCCCTCCCAGTCCACCAAAAACTGGGCGCCCCTACCTACACGTCTCTCAGCCAAGATGCGGCGGATGGTATAAATCGTACCTCCCTCTACGATCCGAGGAGGAGGCGGCGAACTCTCGGCCGGAAATGGGGCTAACGAGAACCGGTTTAAGATGGGAAATGTGGAAAGTGGGGTGGATACGCATGGAGTGTGGCAACTGGAGAAAGCACCGTAACTGGGTTAATCCTGCGGATGATTTTGAATGGACCCACATAACGCGGGGCAAGTTTGCGAGACTCAACCCGCAGGGGCAAATCCCATGTGGAAAGCCAGACCCGCTGACCCACCTGATAGGAGGGCCCCAAACGACGATGTCTGTCGGCAGACGTTTTCTGCCTGGCGGAAGCTCGCAAAAAAGAGGCACGATCTCGCTTCCAAACCGCATGATATCTTTGGACGAAAGCACTAGCAGAGGGGACCTCCAAGTCTCTCTCCAGCTCCAGAAAAAGTGAGCCTGGGCCTCGAAAAGGAAAAAACCTGTGGAGGCATTGTGCAGGGTGTTATTAATATGAGCATATTCTGCCCAGGGTAAATGACGGCTCCATGAAGTAGGACTGGAGGCCGCCAAGCAGCGAAGAGTGTTCTCCAACATCTGATTAGTGTGCTCTGTTTGTCCGCTAGACTGCGGATGGAACCCAGAAGACAGACGGTGGACAACTGTGCACAAAAACATTGCCAAAACCTAGCGCCAAACTGAAAACCACGATCAGACACAACGTCGTGAGGCAACCCGTGAATCCGAAAAACGTGGTTGACCACTAGCTGCTTTATAGTCGGTCCAGACCGCAAAGAGGTGTTCCGCCTCTTCAAGCCAGTGACGCCACTCCTCCAGGGCCAATTTGACAGCCAGGAGCTCCTGATCTCCCATGTCATAGTTCTCCTTGGCCGGAGTAAGGGTGGGAGAGAAATAAGCACACGGGTGCATCTTGCGGTCGATGGGAGAATGTTGTGACAGTATGGCGCCCACTCCTAATTTGGAGGCATCCACCTCTACAACAAACGGGAGGGAGGGATTGGGAGTAATTAAAATGGGCTCAGAACTGAACCTATTTTTTAATTCCACAAAGGCGGACTCAGCCTTAGGGTTCCAGCTAAACTGACCTGCTGACGCCTTCTTAGTGAGAGCAGTGATAGGTGCGGCAAGTGTACTGAAATTCTGGGAATAAACCGGTGATAAAAATTGGCGAAGCCAAGGAAATACTGAATATGTTTGACTGACTGAGGAGTGCGCCAGTTCAGAACCGCAGAAATTTTATTGGGGTCCATCTGGACCTTGCCTTCCGAAATTATGAACCCCAAAAAGGAGACTGTGTTGGCGTGAAATGAGCACTTCTCTGCCTTGACGAATAATTTTGCCTCTAGAAAAAATCTAAATATCGTCTAAGTAAACAAAAACTAATTTCTCCAACATCTCCCGCAGAACATCATTGACCAATGCCTGAAACACCGAGAGGGCGCTAGTGAACGGCATGACACAATACTCGTAGTGACCGCTATGGGTGTTAAAAGCGGTCTTCCATTCATGCATGCGCACAAAGTTGTATGCGTTGCGGAGGTCGAGTTTGGAAAAAATAGACGCCCCCTGCAGACGTTCAAATGCAGAGTTCATAAGAGGAAGCGGGTACCTGTTTTTCATGGGTATGGCATTGAGGGATCAATAATCAATACAGGGCCTTAAGCCTCTGTCCTTTTTTTTAAACAAAAAAGAACCCTGCGCCAGCAGGTGAAGTAGATGGTCTGATGAACCCGTTAGCTAAGACCTCCTCGATATACTCCTTCATGGCCAAACTTTCAGGAGCCAACAAGAAATAGAGGCTGCCTCTGGTAGGGGTAGTACCAGGGTATAACTCGATCGCAGTCATATAAACGATGCGGAAGAAGAGAGGTGGCCCTCTGCTTACTGAACACCTAATTTAAAGTACTCAACCAAGACATTAGGAGGCAAAAAAACTCCAGTGTCCCAGCTATACTGACGCCAGCTACCTGAGAATGGGGACTGGGAGGGGGGGACCATTGAATCTCAGAATTTGCAATTTGTCTGAAACTAACCCCTTTCCAGCGGAGTCCCATTCCAAACTTTCACCACCAGTCCCAGAGCAAAAGCTGGAATTCTCCTGACTACTGTGGGAGACGATCTCCTTGGAATCGGAAGTGGAATCAACCTCTCTAGGTAGTGCACTAAAAGTGTATGAAGTAGTGGAGTGACCCTGAACATTACACTGAGGGTCCCACTGCAATATGGTGCGATCCTCCCCTCCCCACGTAATGTGAAGGTTGTGCTGGACAAGCCAGGTGTGGCCCAGCACTAGGGGGTAGGCAGGGGAATCTACCAAAAGGAACTGAATTTGCTCAGTATGGTTCTCAAAAGGAATGTGCATGGATAGAAGGTCGGTAATCTCTGATATAGTACCTGAACCTAAAGGACGCCTATCGAGTGCAGTGACAGTTCAGGGCTGAGTGAGGTGGAGAACGGGAATGTGGTGCTTTTTTGCCCACTGGGCATCAATAAAATATTTGACCGCTCCTGAATAAATGAAGGCGTCGACCAGGTGAGGATGCTGTTGCCATACCAGAGTGACCGGCAGTATAGTTCGAGATGTAGTAACAAATGTCCCGCTAGAGATCCCAGATCCTCTAACAAGATCCTCCTTTTCCCTTAAGCTTGAGACTGCATTATGCTGTGACCACTACGTCTGCAATAAGGACACCACTCTGGAGTAGATGGAGTGATTTTTTGCTGAGTGACTATTGTTTTGTTTGATTGTATGCCCAAATACTGGCCTCCACTGTTTGTCGTGTGCTCTGTGATATAAAAAAAAAAAAAACATTTAAATGTACATTACATTTACATTAGTTATTTGGCAGACGCTTTTATCCAAAGCGACGTACAATAAGTGCATATTGAAGGTCATTGACACAACTACAAAGCAAATCCGATGAAGCACAACTTTCTCACAACATAGGAGCTATCCCTAGTAATGAACATAGAATACAGTCGGCTATACCTTCTAAGCTATAAAATAGCAAAAAACCAAATAGAAAATAAAAAATAAACAGGAAGTACGTACTATATAATTGGCCCTATATAGGTAGTTAGTCAAGCTGGAGTCTGAAAAAGTGCGTTTTCAGACCACGACGGAAAACAGACAGTGACGGAGTGGCGAGTTCATTCCACTTCATTGTACCTTCTTCCTGTTTAGACAGTGAGTCATTTACATGATGTGTTCAGAAATTACCAATGTCTATGGGAACTTTTTTACCAAAAAGGCAAATGTGAAATACTGTGCTATTGCGCCGTGGAAATTTTGGGTACGCCTAAATTATGTGCTGGTGCACCTAAATGAAAAAGTTAGGAGCACCAGTGCCACCAATGTAAAAAGTTAGTCTGGAGCCCTGGTTTTCAGGACGTTGTTGATAGCAGCTGACAAAATGGTTCTCAGGAACGCTACTGTAACGTTACATTTTAACAAAAAGGGAATGTTCTGACTGAAACATTTTATGTTTGCAGGACGTTGTTCATGGCAGGTTACAAAAAAGTTTTCTCAAGAACGTTCCTGCAATGTTACATGTTAACAAAGATGGAATGTTTTGAGTCTGACATTTTTATAACGTTTGCAGGATATTGTTGATGGCAGGTTACAAAATGGTTTTCTCAAGAACGTCTTTGTAACATTACATGTTAACTACATAGAGAACTAGTGTATGTGCTATAGGTCTACTAGAAGGGCATGTAGACTACTTTTTCCAGTTAGGTTGTTCAGGCTAAGATCTGCATATTATCACAAAAAATGGCCAAGTTCTGAATAGCTTATTTTTTCCCGTTAAATAATTTGCCGCCCCTCGCAGGGCAGTGTATATCCAATTGAGATATATAAGAATGGTAGCCTCTATCCCATGGAGATATAGGTATATCCATTTCCCACACAAATTTGAAAAGGCTTTGCTTAATCACAATCACGTGAGACGTGAAGAGGATGTGTTTTTTCCTACAGAGGAGGATTAGGGCCAAAGTAAAGAAAAAAATATTTAAGATTTAGAGAATAAAAGTAGTAGTGTTAGGCTTATGATGAGATTATCCTCCTATCACAAGAATAAAGTCATAAAGTTTTGAGAATAATGTCATAATGTTATGAGTATAGACTTATAACATTACGAGAGTAAAATCATAACTTTAGGCTACATAAAGTGATCTTTATGAAGAGAGTGGCAAAGTTGAAAGAGCAGGCCGCGTGAACAGCTGGCGATGTCAGAGACGTCAAGTGCGCCGGAGTTCCACTTTTTCAGGGTCGATTATTTTAATGAGCATCCTCATAGTCTCCTGAGAAACGACATACCCTCTTCGGATGGCACACAGATGTAACCACCGATATCCTTGGAGTCAACCACTTGTTGCCATTTCAGATTGAACCAAAAAGTTAATTTCCTGCAAGTCTCTCTGGTTCTTTCTCCTAAATAAATTCAATTTCCTACGCAACCGCTTTAATGTCTGAATACTAATGATAATTTGGTGTTGATACACCAAAAGTTCAAAAATTGAGGTATCACACAAGCCTCAAACCATCAATCTGCTGCCAGATATGCAGAAGATATGTATGGTTCACTTTAAAGGTTGTTTCTGTTACGCCCTCCGTTCCCTCTCAGACCCCTTTCCTGTTTGTGCTTCGTGTTTTCCCCTTTTCCTCACGTCTCTTGTCATGTTTTATCGTTTTCCTGTCCGTCTTCTGTGTTGTGCAGGCTTGGCGTGGTTTTCCGTCTTGTTTGCCCATTTTGCCGCCTCTTAATTCCCCAGCCAATTACATTCCTTCCCGTTTGCATTCCTCACGCCTTTGTTACCGCTCAATCACGCTCGCATACATTCTCACGCTGCAATCACTCATTATCTCATTCACCACACTATATATTCTCCTGTTGTTCTTTGTCTTGTTGCCAGTTCGTTATGTCTTGTTCATTGTAACCTCGTTCATGTCTAGTCTAGAACTCGGTCTCAGTCACGTCTTGCTGAATTAATGCTTTAACCTGCCTTTCTAGTTGTACCCGCCAGCCTGCAGTTTCCTACCTGCTTCATTCCATGCTACCCTGCTTCCCACATCCGCTCTGCCCCTGCTAAGCCCAACCCAGGATTCAGTCACCATCCAGCACCTTGCCTGCTTCCCACTCCTGCTCTGCCCTCCGATTCTGCCCAACCCAGGATTCAGTCCCAACCCCTCTCTCATTGGAGAGCTATATTGTATTCATAAAGTGAGCTCCCTGTGAGCTTATTGTGAGTTCTGTTTCTGAGTCGTGCATTTGAGTCCAGTTCTGGTCCGGAACCTTAACAGTTTCTCCTGACAAATTTTCCTATTGAAAAATAAGTCAGGAGAAAAAGTCCTTAAAGTTATCTATCCATATCTACTGCATATCTGGCAGCAGAGTGATGGTTTAAGGCTTGTTTGATACGTCAGACCCTTGATGACTTATAGCCATTTAGCCAATCATGTGTGCCATACTGTTTCAGTGCAATTTACAGCTAAATCTAGTCCCAATTCACAGAGATCCATTCAAATGCAGAGAAATTATAGTACCGCTTGTAGGAGTAACAGAAAATAAGATATCAAGAGTCTTTTGATATTGTTGGGTCAGGAAGTCATGGCATGCAAAGGATATGCGACCAAATATTTAAAATGAATTATGGTGCTCACTGTATATGCCTCCCCATGCATGTATGTTTAAAAATATATGATTGTGTGTGTTTTTATTTTTACAGCCATATTTAGTCATTTTCATGAAGGGTGCCAATAATTCTTGAGTTGACTGTATATCTAGCCTTTTAACCAAAGTTAAAGGGACTGTAAAGTTAAATCCGTAATTTGCTTCAGACTACATTATATGGGATTGTTATGTCATGTATTACGCATCAGCAACAATATGAGATTTAAATTTCATTGCAATCTCAAACTATATTCATCTATCCATTTCCATGGGGATTAAATGGGTGGAGTTCAAATTATTACTGGGCTCAGTCCTATTGGGCACAGGTCCTTCATGACGTCATGAAGGACCTGACTTGACGTCATGAAGGACCTGACTTAATGGCCAATAAATGTTTTGATGTCATTGCACATATCCTCCCATAGTTAGAGGCAAATAAAACTATCCTGCTAAAACAGCCACTGAGTCTGAGCAAAACTATAGTTTTGCCATAGAGAACATTTGTCTGCATTATCAATAGTTTTGTAATCTTGTTATTTTGCCATTTTTCCATTCTTAATCCCTGTACCAACTTTATCCCTGTCCCAGTCTCTCTCCTTCTTCAACCCGCTATTTAATTTCTCCCACCTTTCGTGGTGGTGCTACCTAGCTGTCTAGCTAGCAAGGCTAATTTAGCCCTTGAGGCTAGCTAAGTTAAAAGTTATAACTTACTTAGTTCTCATTATGGCCTCTGTTTGCATTGCAAGCATGCTGAATATACCCCGTGTATGTGCCCTCCATGGATGCACAAACAGAGAGGATGAGGTTGAGGGTAATGGTACGGTGTACTTTTTTCAGTTTCCTCAAAATGCTGAAATTCGTAAGAAATGGGTGGCGTTTTTGGAAAGCTATGGCTACAATGGCAAGCTCAGTGCAACGAGCTTGTGCAGCGACCATTTCACAAAACCAGACAGCTTTCAGAATTATAACCAGAGACTCCTTTGCTTGACCAAATTCCTCAAGCTTGTTGCTGGGGCTACCCGTTCCTATCCGGGATCATCTTCCCTCCTCCAACGACATCGGTGGCCATCACCGGGCAGATGAACCTGCTGCAACTGGTAAGTTGCTAGCTTGGACTACTAATTTACCAACGTTAATAGGCAGGCGGGTACGGGTGGTTAGGCAGGTCATCAACACCATAGTTTGCCAACGCTTGACGACAGGCTGATATTCAGTGGCATATCAAGCTCATTGAAGTTGTGAATTTAAATTAAATAGATGGTTGTAATGTGCACACCTCTGAACTGAAGTTAAAGTTAAAGTTTCCATTTCACAACTTGCGAAATTGTGTTTTTTCTGTCATTGTTTCCGACATTCCTATCTAGGTTAACTGTGGGCATTTTCTGACCATTGCTGCGAATGTAAGAGTGGAGACTAAGCGCATCCATGCGAAAAAATTTACGATTATTTTTATCATGAGAAACAGGTGTACATGATGTTTGGTAACGATAAATAAGAGAACTTACATACGGCGAAAAACAGTAGGCTAGCATAGCATAGCCTATATTTAGTGCAGGTTCTATGCAAACTTTGCTACATGCGGCCCCAGCTTCGGTAAATCTGTTATGCTCAGTAGCTATTTAACTAACGTTAGCTATTTTTAGCTATCTGAATTTATTTGTTTTATTATCTGATATGCTTCCTGACAAATTCACAGTAACGTTACCCAAGTCGTTCAACTATTGACGCAGAATGCCAATGTGATCCAATCCATGTGCCTGTAAGGACGAGACGGGGTAACAGAGCGGTCCCGACTATGCCCACACAATCCTGAGGTTTTATTCTATCCTGTCATGGGGCTCGCCTGCTTTTTCTTATTTCTGTGGTCTCTCGTTCTGTTTTCCTCAACAGGGCACTCTATCAGATCTTTTCGTGTTCCACGCCTGAGTTTCTTTTCTAACTTTGCACTTAGTGATTACACCTGCCCTACGTTCCCGCCGGCTATTTATACTCTGCGTCTTCCGGTATCAGCGCTTCAATGTTATTCTTGCCTCTTAACATAGTAGCCGGTAAAGGTACAGGACAAGTGTTGTGCTGATCGACAGCTTTGCTTCGTTAGTATTTGAAGCAACACGGTATTCGCCTTAGCGTTTGGGTCTCCTCTCCTATATCTAAACAGACGTTGCTGTTTTCTGTTGTTTTCTCTTCGCTCATACCTACAAGGTTTTCGCCTGTATTTATTTCGGGTTGTTTTCAGTTACCGTTTTTTTCTGTTATCTCTTTAATTTGCTCTCTTATATCGAGAGAAGAGATATTCTTTCTTTTCTATTTCTACTCACTGACACTGCTGTCAGTTTGGCCGATTCGTTTGGTTTATTTTTCTTTTCCCTTTTTCAGTCTCCTTTTTAATACTCCCTTGTATTAGGAGTTTTTTCCCAGTCCCTCCACGGAACCCGCTCCGTTCTACTGGTGCTCCTCTGGAGTACTTTATTCTGAATCCCTTCTGTCGCGTCTGGTCTTCCGACACCAGCCCACTTACACATACAGATTTTATCGTCTGACTTGATATGTGTAATTATTATAGTTATTGACATTACTTTGAATATATATTTGCTGGATATGTAATGGATACATCCCTCTGTGATAATATATAATTATTTTCACTACGTTTCAGCCCATTTACAATCCCTTTAGGTCCCTAAACCAGTTATAGTTCAAGTTATAAATGATAATTCACCTTTACCTGTCAGGGTTTTCTCACTGCAGTCCCAGTTTTATGACATGTGAGTACATGGTCTCTTCATTTTGTAAATAGTCAGGCTGAATTTGACACAGAACATGAAGGATATCTTGGAAGTGGGGCAGTTGTTTCATTAATTTAAATTTATGTAACTTTTTTTCATGTTTGCCTGCAGAAAGAAATTTGATTGGCATGCCGTCACAAAGACATTGCATGGTTTTGACTTAATAAAAGCAGTGATTAATTTTCTGGCCTATTGTTTCCTGATTGCATGTTATTGTGTAGGTGTAGCAGAGTCTGGTTTGATGGGTGTAAAAAGGTTTGTTAATGTTTTTATCAGCCCTTTTACAAAAATAATGTTGTATTAGGGTGGCACGATAGTCATGGAACGGAATACCAATTCATTTACACAAAAATCAACAGTCTCACTTTTCGCCGTTCTGGCACCAAATTGTACAGTTTTTCACCAAATTATAACACATTCTACTTTTAAACAGACTAGCGCCTTTTCCACAAAGCGGGTTTTCATGTGCTACGGTTTTTATTAAAATGGATATTTTTGGAAATGAGGCGCCATTGAAAATTAACAGTGAAAAGTTAGCTTGTCTGTTAGCCAGTGACTCTCTACTGTACCTTGCCTGCAACTGCAAGCCAAGCGACACATGGAACATGCAATTAAGCATTGCCAGAGCCATATAGAGCCAAACGTGACAGAACGGACCCGCTTCCCAGAAACGTCGTCATGACGGGCTGTATTCTCAATCTGCTTCTGCTTCCAAGATGGCAGTTAGCTCAGTTTACGTTGGCTATTGATAGCTAGCTTGTTAGCTACTAGTAGCTAGCTAGCGATACAACTGTAAAAAGCTATAATTAATTCCCATACGGAAATAAAATGTATTTGAAATGTATTTTTATTGGCCAAAATGTATGTCAAATGTACAGTGCATACGGAAAGTTCAGACCCTTTCAAGTTTTACACATTTTGTTATGTTTCAGACTCATCTTAAAATTGATTCAATACATTTTTCTCATCAATCTACACTTAATAACCCATAATGACAAAATGAAAACATGTTTAAAATTCTTTTTGCAAATTTATTAAAAATCAAAAACTGAAATCTCTGATTTACATAAGTATTCATATCCTTTGCTTTACCGTATTTTTAAAGTATAATATTTAATATTTGGTCGCATATCCTTTGCATGCTGTTACTTGAAGTCTGTGATCCATCAACATCAAAAGACTCTCGATATCTTATTTTCAGGTACTATAGCAATACAATAACCTCTCTGCATTTGAATTGATCTCTATGGGAATTGGGGGGTGAGACTAGATTCAGCTGTAAATTACACTGGTACAGTATGGAACACATGGCTGGCTAAATGGCTGTAAGTCATCAAGGGTCTGAGCTATCGAACGAGCCCCAAACCATCACTCTGTTGCCAGATATGGAGTAGATGTGGATGGATCACTGCAAGGGTTATTTCTCCTGACTCATTTTCCTATAGAACTCTGGAGAAAAAAGTCAGGAGAAACAACCCTTAAAGGGATCCATCCACAGGTGGGGCGCAGGGGGAAATGCAGCGCGGAAACAATGTTTTTACGTCTGACTTCTTTCGGTGAGCAATAAAATTTTCTTTCTGCGCTCTGGAGTAATAATTAAATAATCCAACTCCCCAACTTTGTCTTTAATAGTATATGGGCCGCAATAACGAGCCTGAAATGCGGAACCAAGAACAGGGAGGAACGCCAACACTTGATCACCAGGAAAAAACACGCTGACTTTTGCGCGTCTGTCAAAGAGACGTTTCATGCGACGTTGTGACACTGCGAGGGTATTCCTTGCTAAGTCACAGGCAGTTCGCAACCGCAGTCTAAAATGGGAAATATAATCAAGAATATTTTCGGGTTTGGTAGAGCCCAACAATTTATCTTTTTCCTTAGCAAATTCTACATAAGTTAGTTTGTCCGTTTTTATATAGCCTCTGAATCTTTGACGGTAGGCTACAGGCACAAGTTCATACGCGCGGAGGATTGCAGTTTTCACAATCTCATAATTAGAGCTCTCTTCCAAATTGAGCGAAGAATATGCCTCTCTGGCTTTGCCAGTTAAAACACACTGTAATAAAATAGTCCAAACATTGACGGGCCATTTAAATGAAGTGGCAACAGGCTCGAAATGGGCAAAATATTTTTCTACCTCCTTCTCAGAAAATGGTGGGACCATTCGTATCTGCCTACTCACATCGAACCCTGCACGAGCTGGGTCTACAGAGCGAGTTGAGATACTTCGGCTTTCAAGCTCCAATTTTTTAAATTCAAATTCTTGAAGTGCTTTTCTTTCCTCAGCTGCAGCTTCAATTTGAAATTTATTTTCCCTCTCCTGAGCTTCAATTTCCAACAGGTTCATTGCAGCCACAATAAGCAATTTTTTTGCCAAATATTTGTTGCATTGTTCTACGAAAGTGATTGCACATTTTATTTGTTTTTGTCTAATGGAGCAATCTGGTTTACTTGAAAGTGCAATTTTCTTTATATTTGAAAAAGCACAGATGGATTTTTATTTCAATAAAAGTTCAACATGGACCATTTTGTTACAATTTTGTTGGGGCGGTGGGGCATGAACATTTTTCTTCCTCCAAAGTGGGGCGTGACAGAAAAAGTTTGAGAACCACTGGATTAAACATACATTTTGAATGTAATTTTAACATGACACTCCTCTCTGTACACCAGTCCTATCAAGGCTTATTAGAAATAAGCAGTTTTAGACTTAATCAAAGGCCAATATTAGACACTATATATCTCTCTCACACACACACACACACGCTAACTCATCTGAAAATGAGATGAAATAATTATTTTTTGATCCAAATGAAGTGAGACATTTAGTCTTTGCTGTTTCTAAAGTGAAAAAAATGAAAATCACAATGCATTTTAAATACATGAGAATTGGCCGTGTCATGTATTTAGTAAAATATATTTTTATGTATTTCAAATGGATTGTGAAATGCATTTCAAAATACATCTTGCATACAGTACATTTGAAATACATTTCTTTTTTGAACAAGGTTTTTTTAATTGTATTTTCCACAGTATATCACAGGTCCACACAGGACCTACAAAAAACAAACTTAAATATATCCCCCATCCCCCGAATACCAGACATATACATACATACAAACATATATAGCCAGACATCCATAAAAGTAAAGTAAATAACACAAACAAAATGAAATTACAAATAAGTGATACTACATTATCATGCTGTCAGATTCCATATCTTCAAAAAAGGTTAAGAAAGGTTGCCAAATAGTAAAGAATTTCCTAGTAGATCCTCTGACAGTATATCTAATCTTCTCCAATTTAATATGGTACATGACCTCCCTGATCCAATGACTATATGTAGGTGGAATAGGATCCTTCCATTTAAACAATATCAGTCTTCTAGCCAGGAAAGAGCAGAAGGCCAACATGCTGGCCTCCCACCATCTAAGAAAAGCGTCTCCCGGGGGCACCCCAAACAATGCAATGAGTGGAGACGGTTCCACAACTTTTCCAAATATCTTAGAGAAGGTCTCAAAGATGGTTTGCCAGAACATATGGAGCTTTGGACATGTCCAAAACATGTGCAGCAAAGTAGCTGGAGCCTGTCTGCATCGATCGCATGTGGGATCTATGTCAACATAAATCTTAGATAGTCTGTCTTTAGACCAGTGCAAACGGTGTACAACTTTAAATTGGACAACAGCATGTTTAAGACATATGGATGAGGAGAAAATTCCCTGTATTATTTTGTGCCAGATTTCCTCCGGAATTGGTTCGTCTGGTCTGTTTCCCATTTATTTTTAAGGATGTCTAAAGGGGTCAAATCGTGCGTGTTGAGTAGCTCGTAAATTATGCTTATAGCCTGTTTTGTGACCGATTTGCAGTTAAAGATGGAGTCCAGCAGAGACTTGGGAGGGCATGTGGGGTAGCAATCCGAATTTGAGGTGACAAAGTTCCGAAGCTGCAAGTACCTATAGAAATGTGATCTGGGAATACCATATTTCTGCACTAACTGTTCGAAGGAGGCAAAGTTATTGTCAATATAGAGATCAGACAGGGAGACCATACCCCCTCTAGACCAGGTATCAAAAGCCCCATCTATCACTGACGGGAGAAACATGTGGTTTTTTGTAACTGGTGCAGCCTGCGATAGGCCTCCAAGGGAGAAGGATCTCCTAAACTGATTCCACATTTTGATTGAGTGTATGATAACTGGGTTAGAGGTGAAGCTAGAAATAGGTTGTGTGAATGGCAGTCTAGCACACAATAAGGCCGCTAGAGAAGTGGACTCAATGGACGCCCCTTCCAAAATTGTCCAATTGGGAACCGTGACATCGTTCCTCACCCAGTATAACAATGACCTTATGTTGGCTGCCCAATAATAATACATGAAGTTTGGGAGTGCCATCCCATTGTACGAGGTCTCTGCAGCATACTTCTTTTAATTTTTTTGTTTTTTGTTCCAAATAAAGGTTGATATCTGATTGTTTAGTTTGGAAAAGAAAGACTTTGTTAGAAAGACCGGAAGACATTGGAATATGTACAGAAATTTAGGTAGTACGTTCATCTTTATCGTATTAATTCTTCCCCCCAGGGAGAGAGGTAGGGGGTCCCAACGCTCAATATCCTGTTTCAGGTTAGATAATAGAGGTTGATAATTAGCCACATATAGATCTTTATGGTTATGCGTAACCCATATCCCAAGGTATTTAAATTTCTTAGGGCTGATTTTAAAAGGAAATGAACTTAATGGTACCTGACTAGCCCCAGCGCCAACAGGCATCAGCTCGTTTTTCTGGATATTAACTTTGTAGCCAGATAATTTGCCAAAGTCCGTAAGTAAGGCCATTAACTTGGGGAGACTGGAAAGGGGTTGCGATATGTACAATAACATATCGTCCGCATATAGCGAGACTTTATGCTCCAATCCCGCACGCTGAATCCGCCTCAAGAGCCAAAGCAAGTGGCTCCATTGCAACCGCAAATAGAAGTGGGGACAACGGGCACCCCTGTCTCGTGCCGCGTTGGAGCTCAAAATAGGTGGACAGATTATTGTTAGTGCGCACGGCAGCCATCGGAGATGTGTATAAAATTCGAATCCATGATATGAGTTTAGGGCCGAATCCAAACCTCTCCAACGTACTGAAAAGATAGCCCCACTCCACCCGGTCAAATGCCTTTTCCGCATCAAGTGAGGAGAGCACTACTTCTGGCATACCAGGCGGAGAGGGGCCATAAAGAATATTCAGAAGGCGTCTAATGTTAAAGAAAGAAAAACGATTTTTTTATAAAAACCTGTTTGGTCGGGTGATATAATAGAGGGAAGAACACCTTCCAAGCGGCGGGCCATAACTTTAGCAAGAATTTTAACATCCGTGCAGAGGAGCGAGATCGGACGAAACGAACTGAACTCAAGAGAGTCCTTGTCTTTCTTGAGGATTAAGGAGATAACCGCCTGGCGCATAATTGGAGGTAGGGATTCTGATGAGTGATTCTTCGAAAACTGACAATAGTAAGGGGGAAAGTTGGTTCGAGAATTTTTTGAAGAAGTTTGTTGGGTAATCGTCTGCCACTTTGCATAGACCCAATTGCTGATGCTATCTCCGCAACCGAGAGGTCCTCCTCCAACCCAGCAGCCGTCCCCGGGTCTATAGAAGGGACCCGCAGGGTCCCAAAAAATTCTTCCAGCGCGGAAGGGTTTACAGATGAGTCAGAGGTGAATAATGACTGATAGAAAGTTTGGAAGCGGGAGTTAATTTTTAGGCTGTCCGTAATTTTTGAGCCCTGTTCATCGTTGATTGCAGGAATGGTCTGATTGGCGGTTCTTTGCCGCAGCTGATGAGCGAGTATCCGTCCAGCCTTTCCCCCATGTTCATAGTACCCGTGTCGCGATTTAGAGATAAGGTATTCAGCTTGTCGTGTTGAAAGGAGATCAAACTCGACCTGCAGTGACATACGCTTTTTCATTATGTCTGCAGAGGGAAAATGGCTGTGTAGCCTATCTAGCTCCAATATCTCATCCGCCAGCTCTTTAAGGCGTGCAGTGCTTATTTTCTTTTGATTTGCGCAATATGAGATGACCTGGCCCCGTAAGTACGCCAAGATGACCGGAAACGCATAAAGTTGCCCCACCACAATAATGTAGCGCCCTGCGGGGTCAGCCTCCACGCTTGTCATCGTAAACGGTGTATTTTTATAAATTAGTATGGCTGCCCCTCTAGCCTTTGAGTGAAAATTTGAGTGATACAGTGCTGTGAAAAAGTTTTTGCCCCCTTCCTGATTTCCTCTATTCTTGCATATTTCTCACACTGGATGTTTTCAGATCTTTAGACAAAATATAATATTGATTTTAGGGAACCTGAGTAAACAAATGACACATTTGTTTTTTACTTATTAAATTTATTTAATGAACAATAAATCCCAACACCCATTTCCCTTGTGTGAAAAAGTACAATAACTGCAGCCAATGCATAATAAAGTAATCATTTGTAATATTTGGTCACATATCCTTTGCATGCCATGACTTCCTGATGTCTTTGACCCAACAATATCAAGACTCTTGAAATCTTATTTTCTGGTATTTCTACAAGCGATACTATAACCTCTCTGTATTTGAATGGATCTCTATGGGAATTGGGGGGTGGGACTAGATTTAGTTGTAAATTACACTGGAATAGTATGGAACACATGGTTGACTAAATGGCTCTAAGTCATCAAGGGTCTGATGTATCAAACGAGCCTCAAACCATCACTCTGCTGCCAGATATGCAGTAGATATGGATGGTTCACTTTAAGGGTTGTTTCTCCTGACTTATTTTTCCATAGAGTTCAATAGGAAAATTTGTCAGGAGAAACAACCCTTAAAGTGAACCATTGAGCCCTGTTCATCGTTGATTACGGTTGGTGGTGTGACTCAGGATTTTTTTTATATAAAAAATGTGCCTTGGCTCAAAAAAGGTTGAAAAACACTGGACTAGCCTATATGAACTGCTGACTACCGCATCGCAGTAGCCTACATAATTGTCAACCGAATCAGTTACTCTCTGCATAGGCTACGGGCTACTCAATAGCCTAATAAATTAGTTAGCAACAAATGGCGGGGGTATTAGTAAAATAATATAGCCCGGTCAACTGTTTTTTGGTACAGTTTCGCATTTAAAAAATATAGCCTGCAATCTTGATCGGAACCTGTAGCCTACCTACTGGCATCTGACGTCCACCCAACGTAACCGTAGATCATTCCATCCTCCTGTCGTCCCTGTCTGCAGCGGGGATCGGCGGCTCGGCCCTGGCCTGGATTAAGTCCTACCTCTCCGAACGCTCCTCCCAGGTTGCCTGGGCTGGTAAAGTATCGGCACCCCGTCCCCTTATCACAGGAGTCCCCCAGGGCTCAGTCCTTGGTCCCCTCCTCTTCTCCACCTACACCAAATCCCTTGGCCCTGTTATCACTGCTCATGGTCTTTCTTACCACTGCTATGCTGACGATACTCAACTCTTTCTCTCCTTCTCACCCTCTGACACTCAGGTGTCAGCCCGCATCTCCGCTTGCCTGAGAGACATCCAGAGCTGGATGGACAACCGCCATCTCAAGCTCAATCCAGGCAAGACTGAGCTCATCTACATTCCTGCTCTAACCTCTACCCCTCTCAATCTTTCTATTTCCCTAGGAGACATTCCACTGACCCCAACGCCCTGTGCCAGGAACCTCGGAGTCGTGATGGACAACAGGCTGTCCCTCTCCGAGAACATCGCAGTGGTAACCCGAGCATGCAGGTTCTTCCTGTACAACATCAGGAGAATCCGCCCCTTCCTCACCACCCACTCAACCCAGCTCCTGGTCCAAGCGATGGTGCTGTCCCGCCTGGACTATTGCAACTCTCTCCTGGCTGGCTTGCCAGCATCGGCCATCAGACCCCTTCAGCTTATCCAGAACGCAGCAGCGCGCCTGGTCTTCAACCTCCCCCGACACTCCCATGTCACCCCCCTGCTCATTGACCTCCACTGGCTACCGGTGATGGCCCGCATCAAATTCAAAACATTGGTGCTCGCCTTCCAGGCAGTCCGAGGATCTGCCCCCCCATACCTCCAAAAGCTCATCAGACCCTACACACCTGCCAGATCTCTGCGTTCCGCCTCCTCAGGACGACTGGTACCCCCCCCTCTTCATACTAGCGCCCGGTCTCGACGTCTGTCTGTCCTGGCCCCACGGTGGTGGAATGAGCTCCCCGTGGAGGTCAGAACAGCAGAAAGTCTGACCGCTTTCAAGCGCAGATTGAAGACTCACCTCTTCAAGCTGCACCTCTCTCCACCCCTCCCTACCTCCTTGTGACTATTGTTATCAGAATTGTGCATTCCCCCCCCCCAAAAAATAAAAAAAAATAAAAAAATCCCCAATCATACTGACTGTGCCTAGCGCTTAGATTCGTGTTTGCCTTTTTAGGATTGTTTTAACGCACTTGTTACTAGTTCGGAAATGCACTATGTACGTCGCTCTGGATAAGAGCGTCTGCTAAATGTCTATAATGTAATGTAATGTAACGTTACCGAAAGCAAAACGGTTCAAGCATTTCTAATCAAAATCGCATAGGCTACTGTAGGCTATATTGTACATTTTACATGTAGGCCTGTTCTGTATCTATCAAACTAAGAGTTAATGAAAGTCTGCCCGTTATTAAACCATTTCAAATATGTAATAATGATATTGATTAAATGAAGCACATTCGTGTTTTCTTTAGTATCGAAATGGCACAATACATGTAGGCTATTTTAAGAAGGCCTAATATGCTATAACCATGTTTTATATAGGCTACACAAATATAACCAATATGTGGCTTTACGTTTGTTTCTTCTTTACACTTGAAATTCAGTAAGAAGTTTAGCTAAAGCCATTTTCTTTATTTGTTGTCAGGTAATTTGAGTCTAGATCACGCACTGCGTGAATGATTGCTATTTTAATCTGAACCGCTATTTTAATCTAGTAGCCTACTGACGAACTGGGTGATTAATAGCACTATGCTACATCAGTGCACCTAGCTCAACCCTTTGTATAAGGGCTCCCCCCATAGATGGCTGAACATCGACATTCAATTTGGGAGAAAAGAATCATCTGCTTAAAAAAAAAAAGAGGATAAACTATGGCCCTTGTCACCCTTTTGACAACTTTACCATTTGAAAACGCAATGTTTTACAATAGGTTACTTACCACGAAATGGTCAGAACTTGAGAACACACAAATTGTCATATATTTCCGTAGTTTCTAATCCATATTTAAAACGCTCACCTGGAGCGGCCATATAAACCTAATCTATAAAACTATTTCACTACAAGGAAAAAATACAAAAAGTTCATACGAGGTTTATAGAAAAAGTTTATATTTTTTACTTGCAGTGCTTTTGACTGGAATCATTTTGCACAATACCTACGAATGATATACTGATCTACGAGTAGCTATAGTGAACTGATCATGCATGCTGTTGGAATATTCGTGCGCTTGCGCAACTGACCCCAGTGAACAAATCACATAGTCAGTGACTAGAATCTTTGTACTGAACTGAACTGAACTATTCGAATCAGTAAAGTGATTCGTAATTTCCACCACTACTCCGCTCGTCTATCGTCACATACCCTCTTTGCCAACACTGAGGTGATGGTAGCATTACATTAACTTCGTGTGTAGGCTCAACTTCACGGTTTACACTAGGCTGAATTTGGCGCCCTCACGTGGAGACCTTAAACCATGATTACGTTTCACACAAAAACTCCCGTTGAAACAAGACCGCAGATTGTTCAGTTAATTGTTTCATTTGAAATCTTATCGATTAAATTCTTATTAGCAATTAATCGATAGTCGATTAACTGTTAACATCCCTACACAGTACCCTACCAAAACAAATCCACACATTTAGTGCTTATGTTGGGGAACTCTATAGAGCTAGCCGCTCAAGCTCCCGCCGAACAAAGAAATCTCAAGACAGCGCATCATGATATGATGACAAACTCTGCTGCCTAATAAAAACATTTAAAGGTATAAAATTAGATGGAAAAAACAATGGAAAACAATCAATGGAAAGAAAACAGAAATAAAATATATTCAAACAAACATCACCCCATCAGAGTTGGCCCCCAAGTGAAACAGAGCCATATAAGCCCATGATTGAGGGTGGTCAATACTGTATGTCTAGAGACAGAGATAAATAAAATGAGAGGAGAAGCAGCAGAATAACAATAATAAAAACATAAATAAAAACAGTCTCCTGGTCAGGTCACTTCTCTACCCCTTATGAGTAAACAGATAAATTATTTCCCCCTTGGGGTAAACTTTATATTAAACCAACGTATATGCCCAGTCTCTTTCAACACCTGCATATAAACTGTCGTATACAAAAAGAAAAAAAAACTAAACTGGTAGCATTGGCAAAGGTAGTTTGAACACAAGAAAAAGCGTCTGGGGACCTACCCCGTAGCCTCTGTTGTAGGGATGACGTTCTTCTTAACATAAACCATCGCTTTGTCTGCATCTGTAAATTCCTTTTCTTCTCCGTTATACGTGATGCGGAGTCGGGCTGGAAACGGTATGCCATACCGGACACCCTGGCGGTTGCGCAGCAGCTTCCTGATCTCCGTGATCTAGTGGAGTTTAGCAACAATGACGCGCGTGGTGTGAACGGTCCACAAGCACATCTTTATCCAGCTGTAGCGCTTCCCTCAATAGTTTTGAGACCGATGCAGTAGAGCATGATCCATCCGTCTCGGCCACCCCCAGTATTCTGATGTTGCATCTCCTCATTCTTCCCTCCATGTCGTCGTATTTCTCTCTGAGCCCAGTTACCTCTGCTTTCAAGTCAGTCACCGTAGTCTGCAGGGCCGCCACCTCGTCCGACCACGTTGATAGGCCACTCTCCACCTCCGTGATTGTAGCCTTCATTTGGTCGATCTCAGACCGAACCGCCGCCGTATTATTAATTATTTCATTTTTTACCGCTTGAAGCTCACTTTTAAGATAGTTGAAATCTTTGGCCAGCGCATTTTTAAGCTCCGTCTTTATCACCTCCGCGATGTCGGCTTTCAGCGAGAGGAGAATCTCCGATTTTAATGCTACAGCGTCCATTACTGGGCTGTCCGGCCGGGGCGGGGTTGTCTGAGCCGGGCTATTTGTGGGACTCGATGTCGCAGTGGCTTTGGGCCCAGCAGCGGACGGACCGCCGTACTTATATTTGCGCAGATTTGTAGCCATTGACCCACAAATACACGCTCTTCTGACTTTAGGAGTATGTTAGGAGCAGGTTTTCCAATGTTTTTCGATGTAAAACGCTTATTAACTTAAATAAAATAGAAGTCCAAGACGGGAGCTCAAACTAATCACGTCTTACTCCATTACTAGCCCACGTGACCCCCCTTGAAATACATTTCTGACATGCATTGTAAATACATAGCAAATATATTTGAAATACATTTCTATATGTTTCTGAATGTATTGTGACATGCATTTCAAAATACATCTTGCATACATTTAAAATACATTCACAATACATTTTTGACATGTATTGTAAATGCATTGCAAATATATTTGAAATGCATTTCAAATGTATTGTGACATGCATTTCAAAATACATATGAATTACATTCACAATACATTTTTGACATGCATTGTAAATACATTGCAAATATATTTAAAATACATTTCTCAAAATGCACGAAACGGTCAATTCTCATATTATGTTACATGTATGTGAAATACATTTCTGAAAATGTACTAAAAATAAAAAGATTTCCGTATGGGTTAAGCTAGAGTCAATTTACACACACATACAGGTGCAGCTCAAAAAATTAGAATATCGTGAAAGTTCAATATTTTTTGTCACTCATTTCAGAAAGTGAAACTCATATATTATAGATTCATTACACAGAGTGAAATATTTCAAGCCTTTATTTCTTGTAATTTTGATGATTATGGCTTACAGCTAATGAAACCCAAAATTCAGTGTCTCAGAAAATTTGAATATTTTGCTTTAACATATTTTTAAAGTATCATATTTAATATTTGGTCGCATATCCTATGAGAATTGGGGGGTGAGACTAGATTCAGCTGTAAATTACGCTGGTACAGTATATGGAACACATGGCTGGCTAAATGGCTGTAAGTCATCAAGGGTCTGAGCTATCGAACGAGCCCCAAACCATCACTCTGTTGCCAGATATGGAGTAGATGTGGATGGATCACTGCAAGGGTTATTTCTCCTGACTCATTTTCCTGTAGAACTCTATGGGGAAAAAGGTCAGGAGAAACAACCCTTAAAGGGGCTCGCCACCTTGGAATGGACTGAACATCTTCAAAAAAACCTGACCTGTATGACACAAGGTCAGAATACTGTATAAGCTAAATGCAAATAATATTACAATTAGTTACATGGGACAGCTTTAATCACATACATAGGGCAGCTTTAATGCCCAACCATACAAAACAAATTCGGTTTTGCTATTGAATTTACACTTAACAAGAACACATTTTAGAATTGACTTCTCACCAAAGAAAGAATCTGTGTCACGCGCCCTCCGTGTGTGCTGAAGCCGCGCTGTGCTGGAGCCACGAAGCAACCACGATCGGCTACACACGTGAAAAGCATGGCGTATAGAAATGACTGTCTAGTTTAGACTGCTTGTGTTAGACGCCAAATAAGAAATAAAACTAATATTTGCTACATTTGTACAAAATAGCTTTATATTCAACCGTAAAATACTTAGAAGCTACAACTTAAACTTGAAACGTGCTTCTTATGCTGCGTAGCAAGCTAGCTAGCACAAGCTTAGTAGCTAATATCCTCCATGTACATGCCAGCGCTAACGCTGCAGCTAATATTATCGACAAGTTATGAGTTTAACTCACCAACAAACTTCTCATTAAAGTCCTGAAGTATAATAAATCGAACAATCCTTTCACCGTCCTGTCGGGAGGGGTCAGGACCATTCTACTACACGTAATTCAAACTTTCTTCCAAAATAGACACAACATTCTAGAGTCTGGTATAACGTAATTTATTATAAAAGGTTTAGCACAAATATACATACCCAGGCTGATCGGCTAAACATACATATGTTAAAAACACTCAATCACACAGTCCAGTCTGAGTCCGTCAATTTCATGCTCACCCGCAAGACGTAAAAACAAGTCCGTTAATGACAGAAGCAAAACGTAACAAGCCCACCATGAAGTTCAGCTGACATCTTATATGTTATTGCGACCCCCCCTTTTTTTGGGGTGTTCCCATCACCTGGGCGATTACTTTTTCCATGGTCTGCAGCGGTCTCTGCCGGTTTTAATTAAGCATTACATATGACCCTTATTTATATGGTAGTTTTGATGAAATGCCATGATTTAATCATATCAGAAACATCCTAGTCACGGTTTGACAAAAGTAGTTCAATACATAGTTTTTACACCAATGTTTGTAAAGATAGAAGATAAATGTTTTCTTTGGATTTAATAAATTCTATCAGTTCCTCAAACTGCACACACACATACATTTTCAAGGCTAACGTGCTGGATATTCTTCTCGACACTCAGGCCCCAAAGAATGTGTAGGGAGTAAATCATGCTTATCTCTTCAGACGGGCTAGGAACATTTAATTGCCTGTGTGTGTGTATGTGTGTGTGTATGTGTGTGTATGTGTGAATGAATGGGTCCATTGCCTATTTTTTGAGATAACTAAAAGCTCGTCATGGGAAATTTTTGGGGAGTGTATTGCAATATGCCTGTTTCCGCTGAGAGCGAGTTTTTCTTCAATTCCCCTGCATGTGGGTGTGTGTATATGTCCTTGATTTACAGGTGTCGAGATGAGCTCATATTGGGTGCCTAGCGTGGGACCATTGTTCATTGAGCACACTTCGATACAAATAATGAGCTCATTTTCCGGCGTGAGTGTCTGAGGCCTTGATTATGTGCTGTTGTGCACATATGGGCCTTTTGTGCAATTCATCCTACCACAGAAGAACATATTCATATTAACACTACATTTTAATATAGTTGGTCCTACAGTATGATATATAATTGTATATAACTAATGAATAATCTATAATTTGTCACAACAGTCCCTCACAGAATGCGGCAGCTACCGACAATGCAGTGACTTTAATGCGTTCTCAGATCTTGATTAAAAAGACGTTTTTCTGTGTTCGTTCAGTTAGAACGGCTCTTCTTCCAACTTCCGACAAAATGATGCCTCTCCGCTCTCTCTCTAAAGACGTGAGAGTAGTGATGTGCAGTTCGCGAACGAATCGGTATTATGAGTCGACTCTTTATGCTGAGTCGTCTGAGTCGACTCTTTATGCTGAGTCGTCTGAGTCGACTCGCCAGTTCGAGGGAATCGTGCTAACCCACGGCTCTCGACTCTCGGCTCTGGCTCTGGCTCTGGCTCTCGGCTCTGGCTCTCGGCTCTCGGCTCTTAGCTTCGGCTCTGACTCTGACTGCTTTCTACTACAGCCGGGAGACACTCCCCCGAGACACTCAGCAGTGGTAATGCGCGGCGTGCAGTTTCTGATTGCTAGAACCTACGTAAGAATACATTTTAATTTGATCTAACAATATATTGCACACACTTTTGTGAATTAGATAATCGCCCCAGCTCATTCCAAAGTAATTTTGACTAGGCTACTACTAACGGTTAAAGGATAGGTAGCTATAGTAGGCTAGTAGTCGGACCTAACTCCGTTCAGCACGAAATCACCTCGACTCAGAGCCGTGAAACAAACAAAGCCCTTTCAAGTTTTAACGGAGAGGAAAATAAATGCTGTAGGCGACAGCATTAATAATCGAGTTTAGCCTACTCAGCGTGTATCAACCAGAAACCATATTTGCAAAGGAATTCTGTACCTAATAGGCTATCTAATTATATTCCGAGACGTCGACACTTTAATAGCCAACTGTTTATTATTATATTAATACATTTGGCTGTTTGCGAGGAAATTGCAGTAGGCTATAAAACAGAATTAATATGCGATTGTGTTCAGCTAAATTAGGCTACTAAAAATGACAGCAAATACTTCAAAATGACAGGTTAGGCTACTAAAAATGACAGCAAATATATTTAAAGTGGTGGCATTTTTATTTTAGAACTATTGACCAACAACAACAGTGAACAGAATAAATAGCCTACAATTGTGTATGATATAATAAATAAAGTACAGTTAAAATAAACACATTTAAATAACCCTATGGTGTCCAAATAAATAAACGACATAGGCTCCTGTACATCATATGCACACACTGACACACATAATACATATCTGGCTTGTTTGTCAAATTTGGCTGGCTATCTCACTTATACAGTATTCCATCCACCTCATTTTCAGTAGACCTAGGGATCTGATAAAAAATAAGATTAATATTAGCATAGATTAAATAGCTCTATACAAATATAACCATTCAATGTCTATTATTACCTGTAAGATCTAATGTTACAATCTATGATCGAAAAAACGGAGATGGGAAAGTCGTAAATAAACGTAACCTGCGATTGCAAACTAGCTTGAGACAGTAGGCTACTGTAAATTGAGAATATTAGCAATGAGTATCATTCAGATTATTTGGGTCTGAATAAAATATCAAGGCTAGTTTACAAACTTATTTTGTCTACTTTGTTACCAGCTAGGGTCTGCTGTCTGAAACAGCTTCTAATTCCAGCTCGCGAGTAGCGCCGCTGAAAGAAAAAGATGCGGCTCAAAGGGCTCTGGCTCTCGGCTCTGGCTCTGGCTCTCGGCTCTCGGCTCTGGCTCTCGGCTCTCGGCTCTGGCTCTCAGCTCTGGCTCTGCCTGCTTTCTACTACAGCCGGGAGACACTCCCCCGAGACACTCAGCACTGGTTAATGCGCGGCGCGCAGTTTCTGATTGCTAAGTTAGAACCTACGTAAGAATATATATTTTTTTAATTTGATCTAACAATATTGCACACACTTTTGTGAAGTTAATAATCGCCCCAGCTCATTCCAAGGTTATTATGACTACTAATGGTTAAAAGAAAGATACGTAGCTACAGTAGCTATACTACCCAACTGATCAGCACGAAATCAACTCGACTCAATTTAAGAGCCATGAGCCTTAGCAATATTCCACGGCTCCAGGCAGAGCCGGAACCAGAGCCGTGACACAAACCGAAGTCATTTTCTAGTTTTAACCACATAACTGTTCTTATAGAGTTCTGTGGTTTTAATAAAGGGCAAAATGAAGTACACCATTAAGCTATTAATCGGGTTTACTACTCAGCGTGATTCAAACGGAAACCCTATTGACAAAGGAATTATGTTAGCCTATATCTAATGATATTCCGAGACGCCGACTGTATATTACGAAATTATTAAACTTTTTGCGAGAATTGCAACCGAATTCCAGTCAACGATGAAACAATTAGGCCAAATTTGCGATATTGCGATTGTGTTCAGCTAGATTAGGCTACAAAAAAATGACAGAAAAGACTTATTTAAAGTGGTGGCATTTTTATTTTAGAACTCTTGACCAACAACAACAGTGAACAGAATAAATAGCCTACAATTGCGTATGATATAATAAATAAAGTACAGTTAAAATAAACACATTTAAATAACCTTATGGTGTCCAAATAAATAAACGACACAGGCTCCTGTACATCATATGTACACACTGACACACACAATAAATATCTGGCTTGTTTATCCAATTTGGCTGGCTATCTCTCTTATACAGTCTTCCATCCACCTAATTTTCAGTAGACCTAGACTACTGGATTCTGGGATCTGATAAAAAAATATAAGATTAATATTAGCATAGATTAAATAGCTCTATACAAATATAACCATTCAATGTCTATTATTACCTGTAAGATCTAATGTTACAATCTATGATCAAAAAAACGGAGATGGGAAAGTCGTAAATAAACGTAACCTGCGATTACAAACTAGCTTGAGACAGTAGGCTACTGTAAATTGAGAATATTAGCAATGGGTATCATTCAGATGATTTGGGTCTGAATAAAATATCGAGGCTAGTTTACAAACTTATTTTGTCTACTTTGTTACCAGCTAGGGTCTGCTGTCTGAAACAGCTTCTAATTCCAGCTCGCGAGTAGTGCCGCTGAAAGAAAAAGATGCGGCTCAAAGATGCGGCTCAAACGGCTCTTCTGTATTAACCGGAAGTGCCAAAATGGCAACTCCGACTCCGACTCTTCAAACTGAATGGTACGAATAGAGCCGACTCAGAAAAAAGAGCCGAACTGCCCATCACTACGTGAGAGTCAAAGCAAATCCACTTGTCGTGCATTCGACGCACCATTGGTGAACGTGATCTGTCAATCATGCCATTCCAATATCCTGATTGGTTAATTTATTACTTTTCAGCACAGAATTATATTTTAACTGTTTACTTTGAGTGCAGACTTCTTTTTTCCTTCATTCAAATTATTAAATATTTTACACCCATTATGTGACCTGGGTTACACCAGCTTGACACAAAACTGAAACAAGGGTACTTGCTATCTAGCTAGCAAACAAACAACTTTTTGCATGCAGATTAGAGAGACAGCTATTGTTATCGATCAGCTCCTTGCTATCAATGCACATCTTGCATCTTTTCACAGCTATGACAGCTGTTCCAGGATGAAGTTGCCCATAACTTAACCTGTAATAACTCCTGGTCGAGGGTCCAATTTCCCTCTCCAAATACTGTAGGGTGGGAAGGAGAAACTGACCCTGGATCGATGGCGACTTGCAACTTCGTCCTAATGTAACCGTGTGCCACATAGGCTAATGTTATGTTTGCTAAGTCGTGGGGTCTCGCCAGAAAATGTTGATCTAATACAAGTTTCCTGCAATTCTATTATCGATATTTCTAATAAGTGAAATAATACAGCTGTCAAAGTAACCATCTGTTTCACAACCTACGTGACAGGACGCATATCAACCTGAAATGCTGAAACTAATGCAGACAGCAATTGTAGCATCTCCAGCAAAATATTGATATAGCTAACAATCTACACAAAAGTACCAGTAGCTAATGCAATTGTAAATAAAATATCAAACTCATTGCACAAAGACATATTGGGTAAGTAGCCCCATTTGTGACTTTATAGGGTGTTTCTGTACATTTGGTATTGAGGTGTCAAGTAATCAGGTAGACGACTGTTCTGACTGCCACTTAGCTAGCTTGCTGGCAGTGGTAACATCACTACTGAAACAACCGCTGCTCTAATCAAATCTATAGCTAGCTACTGAAATGCACAACAGGCACAACAACCATGCCACGCAGCCAATGCTTCCATGGGAGCCACTGCTCTCATCAGCAAGAAAAAGGTGTGGTATGCTCCTGTGATCATAACGTTAAAATTACACAATGATAAGATGTGACATGATGACTACTGTTAGCTAAGTTAGCTAGCTATCGTACTGGCTTTTCTTCTACGGGTCAGAAATTAGCCATTAGGCATGACTTTTCTATCTAAGTATTAGCTAACATACTATAAATAGTGGCAGATAAACATACATTTTAATTCATGTCACTGTGATCGATGGGATGGCAATCATAGTCCTTCTCAGGTCATCACCAGCTAACTCAACATTAACTATGGTAGCTAGCTAAGTAGTGGTTCCATGCCGTGTTACGCTATTTTTATACAGTCTACAGCACAATGATCTCTGGGAACGAAAAACCCATACAAGTGTGTATCGATGCACACTTAAAATTCTGGGTCTTGTCAAGTACGGAAGTCCACATTCTCTCTTTACACTCTTTTGTATTATCACCATCTACAGTCCCGGCCAAAAGTTTTGTCGCATTAGTGGACAAAAGTGACAATTACTAATTACCCAACTCTTAATTAGCTATCAAAGTTAAGAAACAACACAAATTAATCATAAGTGTCTAAAGTTTATTAGAAGCTAGCAAAATTACATTTCAAAATTGTTACGAAATGTTACAGCTTGATAATGATCAACAGGCTAGTTTTGGCCGGACAAAAGTCTTGTCGCAATGGCTAACTCCAATTTATAGGCCACAGTGAATAAGGAAGAAACGGTCGTATTGCTGCCCAGAAACCAGTGCTAAACAAGTGACAGCTAAGAAACCGTGTTGCGTACACCACGGAAGGTTGGACAGCAGAAAAGTGGCGAATTTTTTTTTTTCAGATGAATCGTCAGTTGAGCTCCATCCCAAGCACCGCCAATATTGTCGACGACCCTCTGGGGCCCGTCTGGACCCGCAGTTCACCCAGAAGACAGTCAAATTTGGAGGTGGAAAGATTATGGTTTGGGGTTACATCCAATACGGAGGTGCCAGGGAGATCTGTAAGGTGGATGGTAACATTGACAGTGCCAAATATCTTGCCTCCCAGTACAAGAGGGGTCAGATTTTTCAACAGGATGGAGCTCCTTGCCATACCTCAGGTTCCACTATGAAGTTTCTCAGGGGGAAGAAGATCAAGGTCCTTCAGGGATGGCCAGCACAGTCTCCAGATATGAATATTATTGAGCATATCTGGGGAAGAATGAAGGAGGAAGCTTGGAGGACCAAGCCGAAGAACTTGGAGGAGCTTTGGGATGCCTGCAAGGTGGCCTTCCATGCCATCCCCAGCGACTTCATCAACAAGCTCTACGACTCTCTGCCAAACCGGATGGCAACTGTTCTGCAGGCCAAAGGAACCCATACAAGATATAAATTTCTTAACTTATAGTCCATGATGAAATACTAGACTGATTTTTCATTTGATATTTTATTAACTTTTTGAGAAAGATAAAATGTATTGATTATAATTTGATTTGCGACAAGACTTTTGTCCAGGTAGAAACTGGCTTGTTCATCATTATCAAGCAATAAACCTTATAAGCATCTATGAAATTTTTGTTTTGCTAGTATCTAAATAAACTTTAGACACTTATGATTAATTTGGGTTGTTTCCTAACTGTATTAGCTAATTAAGAGTTGGATAATTAGCAATTAACTTTTGTCCACTCATGCGACAAAACTTTTGGCCGGGACTGTAGAAGCACAGCCACAAACTGACGTAAAAGGATAAGACGGTTGCTGTTTCTTTTAGACTAAACCCCCCCAGACTTGTGATGACATATGAACAGTATCTCCATTTCGACCCGTGAAGACAGCCCCTACCTTGTGTGAGCCATGAGTAACTCTAACAAGCTAACAACATCTAGCCTACATTGATATTCGGAGGCGGACTGGCAGCGCAGTGGATCATCAACCACCCCATCGATCGTCAATGTGATTTCGCTAAAAGTATGTTTATTTCACACTAGCTATTGGCAATGTGGCTAGCTATGATAGAACAGGCCGATATGCCCTGGTTGATACCTCCTTGACTCGTGGATCAACCTTAGCCAATCCTTAGCTAGGTAGCAAAGAGGTGATTAGATATGTTATTTTTTAGTTCCGATGGCTGCTTTTGTTGTTTTATCTGTGTGTTTTACCTCGCCAGCTAGTGTAAAATTGACCGTAGCTAGGCACAGGGAATAATATTGTAGCCAGAAGTAGCCTACAGTTGAGCTCATTGTAAATCTGTGGTCAATTCTGTGTTCGCTATCCTCAGATATGCACACGTGGAAATGATTTGTTGATAGCTAGCTAGCTAAGTTTTAACGTTAACTAGCTAGTTAACTAGCTAGCCAGTTGCTAGCCATGGTGCATTCATCAGCTGTATTCAGACCTTCAATGGCATAGCGTATAATGTGTATGCGGAAAACGAAGAATGCCCATTCATGTATATGTAATCTCAATTATGTCATGATTCTGGGTTTAGAAAAAATCTTTATTTCCCAAGTTACCCCTTATGAGGGCCCCTTGGGAATGAAAAGTTTGCACTGGCCATTCAGTGTAGCCTTTAATTTGGAAGAATTTGGTCCCTCTTGTGTTGAAGTTTTTACCAGCGTTTGTTTAATCCTCCTGGGAATATGGTGTTGAGTTTTCTAATCCAATGTCTTTCTGTCCTACGTCTGTCCTCCTGTGTCCAGTTAATGTTAGAATGCAGGCCTGATATTTCTACTGCTTCAAGTCCATGGTGTAGAAAATGAGCCACTATGTGTGTGTCTGTTTTTCTATGATTTTTTATGTTATATATGTGTTGTGCCAATCTGTTCTTAATTGTATTTCCTGTTTCTCCTACATATTTTATGTCACAGTGTGTGCACTTTATGACATATATATGCAGTTATATGTGTTAGCTGTTAGTGTTTGTTTAATAAGGTATGTTGTGCTTGTAGTGTTGTTTTAAACTGTAGTGGCCTGCTTGTAAAATATCGGCCCTTGTGTGGGTAAAATGTTGTCTGGTAGTTTACTGCTTACCAGATGATTTTTAAGGTTTTTGTTTCTTTTGTAGGCCGAAATTATTTTGTATTCTTGGAGCAGGTCTGTATCTTGCAGAATCCTGGCCAGGTTCCATTTAATTTTTCTGTTCGCTATTTGGCTGAATGTCGAGTAGGTGGTGATAAGCGGAATGATTTTTCTAGTGTCCTGTTGTTTTGTAGCCAAGAAGGTTTTCCAAATCTGTCTGAGGAACCATCTGGAATATCCCCTTGGTTTTAATGCATTGAAGAGGGTCTTGGTAGCCTCCTCAAAGTCTATCATTTGTGTGCAGATTCTGTTGAACCTTAGTAATTGGGATTTAATGAAACCTCTGAATGTATGTTTTGGGTGGAGACTGTCCTTGTGTAAGAGTGCATGTGTGTCTGTGTCTTTAAAAAAGACTTTAGTGTCTAATGTGTGTGTTTGGGGAAATGAGGGCCCCTTGTATGTGGTAGTGTTCAAAAAATCTATATGTTCATAGTGTGTGGTGTGTTTAATTGTGATAGATGTGTGGTGCGTGTTGAGGATGCCTCTGAAGTGTTTGAAATCTTCTGAGCTATGTGTCCATGTTCCCCAAATGTCATCTAAATACCTAAAATAATTAGTGGGGAGTTTGGGGCATTTTTCAAAAACTGTCTCCTCCCAATGCGCCATGTAAATGTTGGCATAAGCCGGTTTTTTTGCCCATAGCTTGTCGTGGTTTCCAAGCGACAAGATTTTCAGAGTTCTCAAGAAAATTCAGAGTTCTCAACTTTTGTTCTCAAATTTCTCTAAGTGTTCAAATAAAGAGGATGAAGCAGCCGTCTCAGAGAATGTCAGACTTTATTCCGTATACCACAAAATCAAAGTCGTAGCCCCTCTGCAGAGATGCTCAACAATTCATTAGGTACAGTCCATTTTATACAGTTTCTTATCAGATTGTCCATCAGGTATCTCCTTCTCAAGCCAAGATGGTTTCCTCAATGCGCATGTCCGCGCATGCCCAGTCTCTGTTTGCTTTCTTGACCTTTTGGTTTTAAACCATAGTGGATGGAAACCTTAAACTGAACTCTGGAAAGCACCGAAAATGAATAATACCTTCATGTCATTATGATTGCTCTTTTTTTGTAAACTCTCCTCATTATTTTTTATGTGTTTTTGTGTGACTGTGTGCATTTTAATTAGGCTGCCTTTTCATGCTTCATAGTGGTTCAGCATCAGGCTTTCCCAAACCTCCCACTCGACCCTTAAAAAATATCAGGTGCTCTCGCACTCCCACACCTCCCAACTGGCCCTTAAAAAATACCAGGTTCTGTGCTGCTGTGAAAGCGTGCTTCCATTTGATCTAACATTATGTGCTTTTGTGCTCACATTATACCTGCTGTGAAAGTGTATTATGTGTTTCTAACATTATACATTATATATTTTATTGTGTTTTGGTGCACATGATACATTTCATAGATACATATTCAGATACAATCAATATATATTGTCACATGATATATTCCAATGCATATTTCAATATAAGTAATACATATCAGTTTACAGGAGATTAACCAATGGAATTCCCAACAAGCTGTGCCGCTGGTCTGTAAGAAGAATTCTTTATTGAATTCAAAGTCATTCTTGGTGAAGCTTATCTCCAGTAATTGCGGGAGGATCGTATCCGGTCGATTGTTGTCCAGGTACTTTTCCATCCATGTTTTTACCGCTGTTAATCCTACTGCTGTGTTTATGTTGGTGTATAGACTATCTATGTCTATGGTGAACAGGATGGTTTCTTCAGGTATTTTGGTGGTTTTTATTTTGTTTATGAAATCATATGTGTCTTTGATGTAGCTTTTGTGTTTGGTGGACAGTGGATTGTGAAAAAATCAAAGTATTCAGCTATCCTATAGGATTCGCTGTTGCAGTCTGAAATAATAGGCCTCGTTGCCTCCTTGCCTGTATGCTCCAAGATTCTGGTGGCTTGTGTATTTTAAGGAGGAGGTAAAAAATCCTAGGTCTTGGGTTGTCTTCTCCCCTCAGGTAAAGACTTTGTTTTTTAGTGATGTATTTGTTTTCTACTAGTGTCTGTATGATGACATGTATTTCCTGGGCCGTGTCTGGGTATATGGGTCCATCTAATTTTCTGTAATGTGAAATGTTGTGAAGTTGTCTATAGGCTTCCTGTGTGTATTGTGTTATATTCATAATAACTATGGCACTTCCCTTATCTGCTGGTTTAATAATTATCTGTTTGTTGTTAGCCAGCTGTAGTAGCGCTTGGCTCTCACCTCTGCTGAGGTTGTTTTGGTCTTTGTGGGTTTGCGGGTTCAGTGCCTTAATCAGTGTGTTGTCCTCTTTAATAATTTGTGCGACCTCTTTAGGAATTTATTCCAGTCTGGGTTCCAAGTTGGATTTTGGTGTGAAAGGTGTCTGTTCCCTGGTTTCCGCTCCCTCAAAGAAAGCTGCCAGTTTCAGTCTCCTGTGGAACTCCTGGACTTGTCCTTTGAGGGTTTCTTTTTGTTTTCTACTGATATTTACTGTGGGTACAAATGACAGACCCCTGTTTAGAAGATTGAATTGGTCTTGTTTTGTTTGTGCTTGTGGGGATTGTCAGTTTAAATGGTGCAGCCAGTGGTTTAGTATGTTTGTTGCTGTCGTATTTGTCCAGTGGATGTTATCTTGTGCTGTGCAGAAGTCCTCCTCTGGAAGCTTAGGGACATGTGGCATGTTCCTGTGGATGCGTTCATTTATCCATTCTAAGTTGGACCTCTGGCGGGGTTCTAGGTTCACAAAGTGATTGATGAGTGGAATCCAGATCTCTGCTGATGGAAAGGTGGTTTTGGTCATCCTCAGCATACGCCACAACTGCTTGATAGTCGTTTTCTTTGGGTGCTGGTCCTTGTTGTTGATTCCAAAGGATAGGATGACTATCTGTACCTTGGGATCCACCACCGTCTTCTCTAGGAGGCCTGCCGCATGTTGGAATGTTGCTCCAGGGTAGCTGTCAATCTGAAGATCCCCCCTGGAGTAGGACTGGATCCTGGAGAGGTTGGAGTCCCCTAAGATGATGTTTAGTTTTCTGACGGTGATTTCCCATTCCTGGATCTTTCTGGTGGACCTGGGATATCGTGTGAGGTGAAAGGTCCCATCTTCCACTCTGGCCCCTGTGGCGTGGGGCTGAGGAATATGGGTGGGTGTGGGGGCAGGTCTGGGGTTAGGGTTAGCAGTGGGGGTGGGGGTAGATCTGGGTAGGTTATGGTTAGGGTTAGTGGTGGGGGTAGGTCTGGGTAGGTTAGGGTTAGGGGTGGGGGTGGGGTTAGAGCTAATGATGGGGGTAGGTCTGGGTAGGTTACGGTTAGGGGTGGGGGTGGGGTTCCGTTTACGTGTAGAGGTGGAGTGGGGGTTAGGTGTGGAGCCAGAGTTGTAGCGGTCCCGTGTGGTCCTGCTGCGGCAGTGGTTCCGGTTCCCGGTACCTGTCGTGTCCTGCGATCCCACTGCTTTCTCTGTTTTCCTGGTAGTGTGGTGCTTCCTGAGACAGAACCGTCGTCTCTGCGTTCTGTGCCAGTGCAGGGCTTCTGGGGGGATATATCTGCTTCAGAGCTGGCCACTCCCTTTGGTACTGGTCCTGGTTCTGGGGTGGTACGACAGTGCTGCCCTACAAAGGCAAAAGACCTTAACTCGCCAGAGTGTAGAACTGAGAAAAATTACTTTAACGTTTTTTTGTTGTCCAGCCAAATGTATTGTAGGTAGGATAGGATATAGAAAATTAGGCAATTCTTTGTTTTTTTTATGAAGTAATTTATCTACATAAAAATCTTTAACTCAAACTTGACCTTTGACCCTTATTCGGAAGTTACTGTACTCTGACTTTGCATTGTCTGAAAAATAATAAGTGCTCATGCCAATGCAAAAGGCAATAACTTCCATTTGATCGATCAATTGGTTGCTGATCACTATATAAAATCAGTATATGATAATAATGATAACAGCTACATAAAATCTAGTAATCAGGGCACAATTATAGCATTCATATATGAATATATTAGTGATTGTGACGGCTGTCATCCATTTCAGCCCTAATGAATATACTTTTGGTAATCACTGATTGTTATTTAAATGGCTAGTTGTTTAATTTATATTAATTGGGTAACAACTACCACCTGCAAGCAATTGGCAGTTGCCTGATTGTCCTTACCTACAGCGTGGAGGGCCTTCAAAAGGAGGAGGCTTTCAGCAGTAGGGACTGCTTCCTCAACCTGAGCAGTCCACTAACCGGCTGGATCAATGGCCAGCTAACGGAGAGATCTATCCGGAGTTGTTTGGGATATTTTTTTTGATGGACATTGTGTTTCTTTTTTCTTCTGGATTCACTGGACTGAGTATTACATTTCATGAGTCACGCCTTTTTAGCTGTATTTGTGGCTCCATGGACTTTTATCCAATAAATCCCATTTTTGTTATACCTTTACCCAGTGTATCGCCTATTTCCTTGTTGCAGCTGCTCTAGCCAGGGAGGCAGTTCGTAACAAGGAAAGTGGGCTTTTTTTTTTCTTTTCTTTTTCGTTTAACAATATTTATTTTAAAAGTCAGTGCGTTTTTACAATAGCAAAGTATTACAGTCGCCAGCTGCTATAGGTAGGCTACTCGCTGTGGAAATGTCGATTGTAGGCCTTCTGGACATTGGCAAAATGGAATAAGATAAACTCTTCAGTTGTAACTTCATGCAGGTATACGATATTTGGTTTCTTAAATATATTTAGGCTATAGATTTTGTAGAAAAAAATCTAAAACGAAAGTACATTTGGTATTGTATTACCAGTGTTACCAATTTAAACAATTCCACTGATGTTAAACAGTCACATGAAGGGGAAGTTATTGACACAATACCGCTGTCGATATGCCTCAGGCACCAACTCAAATGCACGCATTATTGCAGTCTTAACCAAATCATAATTGGAGCTATCCTCAAAAGACAGTGACGCATAGGCCTGCTGAGCCTTGCCCGTAAGCACACATTGCAATAGCAGAGTCCACACATTCCTCGGCCATTTCAAGGTAATGGCAACTCTTTCGAAATGAGGGAAATATTTATCAACCTCTTTTTCAGAGAATGGTGGTACTAAACGAATATTACGGCTCACGTCGAAATTGCTACCAGCGGAAGGAACCGCTGGTACTGCCTGTAACAGAGTCAGCCTCTGTATTTCTAGTTCTTCCCGTCTAACTTTAACCTCTTCTATCGACAGCTGAAGCTTTAAGGCTTCCAACGAAGTATCCAGTTTAGGTTTACCTTCCCGATCAGCATCAGAATCAGAATCCTCAGGTTCTTCCAGAATACCTTGTATCACCAAAATGTCCTTAATTCCTTTAAAAACATTAGCCTTCAACCGTTTGTCACCAGGGGAAATTTCAATGTCATAATGTTCCGCAAGAACCAACAGCTGTTCCTTTGTAAAAGACTCCAACAACTCCACCGAAGGTGTGTCAATAAACTCTTTTGTAGTACCCGATGCCATCTTTATTAAATTTGCCAGTTAGTTATTAATTTACAAGCCCTAGGCTAAGCAAATGCAAAATACTACACGCGAGTTGTATTTATGGTGAGAGTGTAGGGAGGTGCGAAAACAACTCATAAAAGTAAATACAAAACACAAAGAAAAAACTGGTTGATACCTGCGAGAGATTCCACCCGTGACAACGAAGAACAGGTGTGTAGCAGGGAATCCGTAGAGCAGGATCGTGCGCTGATTAGCGCGTTGCCTTTTCAGGACCCAGAGTAAACTTGTGAAGTGAAAAGTCTTTTCCGTGATGAAGCACACACGCCAGGCCTTCCCACTCGAAGAAACGGGACAGAAACAAGCCCACACGTTATCCACAGAAATGGCTTGCGAAGGGTAGATCCTGTGTGCCACGATAAAAAAAACACGCTATTTGTAGGCAAAAAAAAACAGGGTTATTAGCCTTGTCAAAACGGTAGCAAACATTAGGTAATTTAGATATCCCAAACTCGTTACAGAAAAAAACGTGGCTAAACAGTAGACTTCTACAATATAACGCCACAAAAACGTTTGGTCAGTACTCCCAAACAACGAAGCGGGCACAAACGTGATAATCAGACATGAAAATCACAAAAAAAATGCTACCAAGAAAAATGCCAATAATAGCGAGATGCGCAGTAGAATTTACCTCTACCACAAAATAAATAGCACTGGCTTGCTATTACTAAAACGAGGCAACCAAACTACCAGGGTAAACGTTGTCTCAATTACAACCCAAAAAAAAAAAACTAATACGTCATTAAAATTACCAAATATGACAAAATAGCCAATCACGATAACCACCATACTGAAATTAGTCAACGTTTCTAAAAAAACCCGTGCCCACCTAAACCTTCGCTCCCAAAGACGAACGGAGACAAAAGTAGAGTTTAAGCACGCAAAACTGGCAATCTTCCACCGGAAAAAGTTACCAAACAACGGATTAACAAACGTGACTTAAATTAGTTATCGTCACACAAAAAAAACGGAGTGATCAAAAAGGTTAGCTCGTTACCGTCCAATCCCGGACGGGCCCCCACTTTCCTTGTTACGAACTGCCTCCCTGGCTAGAGCAGCTGCAACAAGGAAATAGGCGATACACTGGGTAAAGGTATAACAAAAATGGGATTTATTGGATAAAAGTCCATGGAGCTGTCAGGCCAAAATGTGTCCGTGAGCCAAAATTGATCCGGGCCAGAGATCGGAATGCTTGGAATGTCGTTGCTATGCCAACAGACACGCGAGCATTGTGACGCGTGTTCGCACTTGCTTTGACCTCAGAATCGCCGGGTGACAAGTTTGCACTTGCTTTTAGCTCAGAATCGCCGGAGATCGTTGGACGGAGATAAATCACTACATCACTCAAATAACCATCACTATCACTCAGATAACCTTTATAGTTTCCCTTTGTATAGGCTACTAAGCTTTATATTGTTAATTGTTTTCGATTTTAGATTGTGTTGGTGATTAATTTCACCTCAGAATCGCCGGAGATAGACAGATCTATATCAGATAACCTTTATAATTTCCTTTTGTATAGGCTACTGTGCTTTATATTGTTAATTGTTTTCGATTTTAGATTGTGTTAGCTAGTGATTCATTTTGAAGTAGATAGTCTTTTACTGAAACTAACTAGCTAGCAATACTACATAGTAGTTAGCCTAGCCAACTTATAGCTAGTGTTAGCTGGTTAGTTAGCTAGTCAACTTAGCCAACCATTTATTGCTTGCATAGCTCTAACATATAACTTTGATATGGCATCCCTCAGTGACATCTTTTTCTATCTTTCAAGAGAAAAGAAGTACTCAGAGGGTGTCTCTGAGGGGAAGAAACGTTCTATCCGGAGAGGGGCAGAGAAATACATGCTTCAGGGTAAGATTTGTTAAAGAAAGATCGACAGATAGATAAATATATATATATATATATATATATGTATATATATATATATGGGCCATTCTACCGAATTGGATCAAAGTCAGGTTGGAAATATTTTGAAATTTTGTATGTTTTTTCCCCAAAACTTTGTCCATATATATTTTGTACCATATCTAAATGACACATATCTAGTAAAATAACCATACATTTTTATATCATATTTTCAGACTGTATTGGAATGTTCTTCCTCTCCCAAAAATTGTCACTACCGAAACATAGTAAATACACTTAAATATATTAACCTGTTCAGATTGTTTTACCTTCCCTTCTGTAAATAGTATTTAAACAAATATTTCTTGAAGGTTTTCACAATTAAATCAATAAAGATGAATTTTTTATCAAATTTCAAAGTTCAATTTTTACAATTCATCAAAATCTTAATGCAATCTTTCTTTGTAAAATTCATAATACTGATCATATTGATTCCAGAGTTGATGATTGTTGAAATTGAACATACAATAAACCAATCGGTATCATATCATTTTAGTTGATAACTCAATATACTTTATTTTTTACAAAACATCCAGTGTTTCGGTAGTGACTGCACTGTTTCGGTAGTGACCACAGTATTTTGTTTCAGTAGGTTGTATCATATTCCCTCAACCTTATTGCTTAATCTTAACTCATTACATGCCTTATGTTGGAAATATTACAAACACAAATGTTTTGGGGTCAATAGAATCATTTTATTTTTGAAGACATAACAATTGTTCATCCATAACCATTTAAAGTACACAGAAAATAATTACCCAGGTGGGTTCAATAAAAGAGAAGAACATTGACATATAATTGATATTATGCTGTTGCTGTCAGGCTTCTGAACGCTAACCAATGTATCCCTGAAAGGTTTGTAACAAATAGATTCAACATCTAAAAGAAAAATACACAAGAAAGTGATATGCAGTAGAATCTGAATGAATGAACTGATCATGAACACACATTTCATTAAGCCCACAATAAATCTAAATATTCCAACTTCTGTTTGAACGTAATCATAAAGATCTTCTAAATACACCATCGAACAAAATAAAAAAAAAATGTTTTAAGTGTTATCCTTTTAATATTCTAGACGGTTTGTGTGTTTGTACAGATGTTCAAATGCATCCTATTAATCAATTATATCTTCTCTTCTAGGATGATGTTGTCATCACAGGTGTCCAGCGGGGGCAGGCCTACCCCGCTTCACTGAGCAGGGTGGAGGACCTTAGGACAACAGTCCTTACCCCAAACTGTTGGCTAGATGATCTTGTCATTGATCATTCTCAGGCTCTCTTGCAGGCACAACATCCCCATGTAGGAGGCCTCTACGCCACCACATCCCTCGCCCTCCTGTCCTCCGTGCCTGCACCAACCCAGGGGTTTGTCCAGATTTTAAATGTTTGTGGAAACCACTGGGTTACGGTAAGTAACATCGCCTGCCAGGTAGGTACTGTGAATGTTTATGACTCCTTTGGTCACAGCACGACCGAGGAGTTCATTTCACAGATAACACGCCTTCTCTCTTTCGCAGGGAACCAGGTCCGCTTGCAGTGGCCGGATGTCCAGCAGCAGAGGGGCGGCTCAGATTGTGGGCTGTTTGCTATTGTAAACAGTCTTACTCTCTGCAGAGGTGAGGATCCATCCATGGTGCATTACCATCAGGCAGCTATGCGACGTCACCTCTTTTTCTGCTTTCAGGTTAGGCGTCTGACACCATTCCACAGCTCCCCACGGTGTCCCACGGCCAGGCTTGCATACACTATGGAGGTCAGCGTCCGGGAGGGAGAAGAGCCTCTGCTATCTTGCAGCCCCCTCTGGCGCCCCTGGAGACGGTAGGTAGTTCAGTGTCTCAGCCCGGTCTTGAACCAGCGACCCTTCAGTTACTGGTCAGGCGCACTAAGCCACTGCGCCACCCACCGCTGATTTGGTAAGTATTGATTTATTCTTTAAGTTGTATATGTATACATATTTTTTGTACCCAAATTTACTTACTCTACTTTTTAATTGACTGTACCTGGCTAATGTCCAAGTTTCTAACTGACCCTTAGCACCTTCCTACTGTACTTGGCCCCTTCCTACTTGGCCCCTGTTCTCAAGTTCAATGAAAACCCAAGGTTCCATTGGGTACTGTTTTATTGTACAAGGAAGGTTCTAGGGGACGAGATGAAACTGGGGCAATAAAATTTAACAACTGTATTGTATATTGTACATATTTTGTACAAATTGACTTGACAAAATGTATTGTAAAGTAAGTATTAAACCAAGCCATGGTACACATTTTTTTAATTGACTGTACCTGGCTAATGTCCAAGTTTCTAACTGACCCTTAGCACCTTCCTACTGTACTTGGCCCCTTCCTACTTGGCCCCTGTTCTCAAGTTTTATTGTACAAAGAAGATTCTATGGGACGAGATGAAACTGGGGCAATCCAAATTTATTAACCCTCTCTAGGCCTGTACCTTGCCGTGGTGAGGGGGCTTTTCACTAAAGCAGGCCATAGTTTTGCCCACTGACAGCTTTCTCTCATAGTGTCTACTTCTTTCCCCACCCGCTCTCTGTCTTTTCCTTTCTCTGTCCCGTTTTCCAGGCTGCAGCAGGTAGTTGGTGTGGCCCTAAAGAAGACTGAAAAGGCGAATGTTAATGATGCTGCATGGATGTCATTAGATGTACTCACCCACCTACCATAGACTACAAATCACCCACCTACCATAGACTACAAATTTAAGAAAATGATCCTGTACTATTGCTGTGTGAACACAAATAAATTGTGAACCAAGAAAAATAATATGGTTGTCTTTGTTGTTTTCAAAGCAGAGGTTTAGAGGCTTGTAAGACCATAGCCATCATTACTCCTATGGCAAACTTAGAAGTTTTAATAATGAATGTAAATGGTGCTTAGTGAGTTGTGATTACTAGCTATATCTGACAGCATCCACAGCTTGATATCCACAACCATGGACTTGGATACACACTACCCTAAACTACAGGAATAGAGCATGACAGGTACTGTGAGACAGCATAACAGATTAAGAAACATGGAGGGTGGCTGTGACATGAAGATGGGACAGGTAGCAGGTAGGTTACAAAGCAATGAGTATTAGACATTGTATTATACATTGTATACAACAACAAATAGCACTGCAAGGTTTAAAATGATTGTGTGTATGAAAGAAATCTAATCATCCAATTGTGGAATGGACTAGCTTGCTACTGTATGTATACAACAACAAATAACACTGCAAGGTTTAAAATGATTGTGTGTATGAAAGAAATTAATCATCCAATTGTGGAATGGACTAGCTTGCTACTGTATGTATACAACAACAAATAACACTGCAAGGTTTAAAATGATTGTGTGTATGAAATAAATCTAATCATCCAATTGTGGGATGGAGTAAACGTTGCTACCCTCACTAGTCGGTTAAACGTATAATCTTATTAATGTACACATTTAAATTACATATTGACATAATTTGCACTGAAATGTCATGTTTTCCTGGTCAAATGTTGCTTTATAAAAAAACGAGCATCCGTTACTAATGTTAACAACGCCGGATTTTTAAAATAAAAAAAACGAAGGAAAAAAACTAAACGCATTTATAGCCTGTTCGTCCTGCAAGTTAAACCAGCGAGGTGGAAAGAGTAAGTAGGCCTATCGCGTTGTTGAATAGCCCAATAAAACTAATCTACTGTCACGTCGATCAGTCGGCCTAATTGTTATTTTTTGGGCCTATTATTGGTAGCTTTTCTGATGACCGATTATTATTTTTTTACTGTATTTGCTATGCGATCGCGTTCACCCAATGAAAATGCCTTGTCATGTTTTGTAGGATAAAAGCAAGCGCGAGTTTGTCACCCGGCGATTCTGAGGTCAAAGCAAGTTGCGAACACGTCACAATGCTCGCGTGTCTGTTGGCATAGCAACGACATTCCAAGCATTCCGATCTCTGGCCCGGATCAATTTTGGCTCACGGACACATTTTGGCCTGACAGAGCCACAAATACAGCTAAAAAGGCGTGACTCATGAAATGTAATACTCAGTCCAGTGAATCCAGAAGAAAAAAGAAACACAATGTCCATCAAAAAAAATATCCCAAACAACTCCGGATAGATCTCTCCGTTAGCTGGCCATTGATCCAGCCGGTTAGTGGACTGCTCAGGTTGAGGAAGCAGTCCCTACTGCTGAAAGCCTCCTCCTTTTGAAGGCCCTCCACGCTGTAGGTAAGGACAATCAGGCAACTGCCAATTGCTTGCAGGTGGTAGTTGTTACCCAATTAATATAAATTAAACAACTAGCCATTTAAATAACAATCAGTGATTACCAAAAGTATATTCATTAGGGCTGAAATGGATGACAGCCGTCACAGTGATGCTTATCTTATCCTTTGTGATGGTTAACCTTATTTGTTTCTTCCTTTCATCACCATACCTGTCAACATTGGGCTTTGAAAATAAGGGAGATTTTTACCCCCCCCCCCCCCCCCATTTAACTTACCGGGTGACTTTACAATCAGGGAGTTAAATACCTTGTTGAACGTAAAACATTCTGGAGAATAGATGGCTGTGAGCACCCCAGCATTATGAAGTGGGTGCTTCTTCAAGATGTCGCTCTTCCTGGCCTCCTCTATGCCCTTGTCCTGTGGCCTCAAGGTGGTGGGTATTTTTAGTTGGAACTTGTTCTGGAGGAAATCCAGCTCTGAAAAGTCCTCCTGATCATGGGACCTCTTAGCGAACATGCTTCTTGAGCCACGTCGCAGCTGGATGACTTTTATTTTTGCCAGTTTGGGAATCTTCTTTCCTTTGACTGCAGAGTGGCCATCCTTCCAGTCCCTGATTCCTCCATTTCTGAGCTCCACCACCTCAACCTTCTTCAAATTGGAACTTCCCACCACAGAGATGAAGTCTTCAAAATCATAAACCACCCCTCCTGGTCTGCTCTTCATTTCTTGCTTCACGCCATGGTGGAAACTATCTGCGCTCATGAAGGTGTGCCTTGGCTCGAAGAACTTCAGCGTGATGTCTTCGATCGAGATGGTGTCGGAGTTCACCAGGGACACAAGAGAAGAAAAAAGGCACCAGTTTTTATTCTGGGCACTGCAATTGTCTACCCAGTAGACAATGTGCTTGGTGTCCCGCTCCTTCTCCAACGCCGCTGCATAAGCTGATGTTATTTCGCTTGCACTCCGCCCAGCAATCCCCTCGTGCCACACAACGGAGATAGTCTTTCTTTTGTTTTGTCTACTTCCAACAGACGCAAAGGTCTCGTGATACGCCACAATCCGCCAGGTGAAAATTGCCGACTTAACACCAGGCATTCGCGGGAGCATGATGACCTTCTGTAGGTCTACACTCCTGGCCGAGGTGTCTTCAGGCCAGTCCCTTTCGGCATCTGCCCTATAGTGCAGCCTGCTCTCTGCTGCTGCATCCTTGTGCCCTTGCCACTTCTCACACTGCGGACAGTTCGCTGCACTCTCCGCTGCAGTCTCCCCCTGGTGGTCAGCCTTCATGTGCTGTTTCTGCAGCAGACAGCTCTCGCACTCCTCCTCTCCAAGATTGGTAAAGCTGATGTTCTTTGACCTTACAGCCTTTCGGTAGGATTCATAGGAGCAGCTGTTGCCAATTTCAACGTAGTCAGCATACATAAGTTTGATGCTAATGTCGCTGGGGAGGTAGCGGCGGCATGGAGCATGCTCCCTCCGGTAATGGCTGACAGTCGGGTGGAAGGACTCGATGTGATCATACACCGGCTTCAGGTCCAGCTTTTTGGCTGGTGCATGTCTCCCTCTTTGGTCTTTTGGTGGAGCAAGGGGAGTTGCTATTTCTTTTCCCATCATGGAGAGGACCAGGCTATCGTTAGTTGGGTGGTATCCTAAGGTTGAAAGAAAGAACTTTTTGCACACCTGCTGTGGGACCTGAGCTTCATCGTTCAGCCTGTAAATGAAGGACCTGCCACGCTGACTTAGTTTTCCATCACCAGAGACTTTTGCGGTCAGTACCTGGCTCACGCTGTAAAACACGAATGCACGTTTTTCAGTGTATGGCATGTCCCAGTACTTGCCCCAGATTTCTCTACGTCTGTTCTCACTAAATTTGTCACTGCATTTTCTCCTGCATTTGTGGCCACATGGTTCTCTAATTGGTGTCTTTGGGGCTTGAGCAAGGGTGGGCTTTGGTGCAGGCAGTGGCAGGGTGGGCTCTTCAAATGCTTGAGCAAGGGTGGAATCAGCTGTGCTGGTGATGAACAGGTCATCTTATCCGTAAAACAGCTCATCATCAGGAAAACTGATGTCATCCAGACAACTGTCCATAATTGTCCACTCTTTCACTTCTGGTTCTTCTGCAGTGGGTATTTTGGCTGCATTTGACTGCATTTTGCAAGGAATATCCCCACAAGCAACTGAAATGAATAGAGCAAATAATAATTAGAGACATGCAGGGGAAAAAAATATTGCATATGCCTTTGTAACATACAGGTGGGTAAATACATATATAGAATAATGTAGTGTAGGCTAATATGGGGTCTAGATAGCACTTCACATCAGTGGCGGCTGGTGATCTAAATATAGGTTGGGGCGCTAGCATTTCTAAAAAAAAACAAATACATCTGACTTTGACTTTAAACAGAAAAAACAAGCCACCTTGTGTCTCAGTTGCATAAGACAGTTTAATTGGCAACAGTGGAGGACAGTTTTTCAAGTAAGACATCACTGATTGTTTCTAATGGCAAACTCTACAGAAAGTGGGCACATTTGATCCCATTAATTTTTCTGATAAAATCTCAAGGCAATCTAACATTTCTGTTTTATTTGGTCTTGCTTTATAATAAAAAGGATTCCCACCAACTTTTAGACCTGGCCCACTCATATTTTGATTAATAAAGGGGTTAAAATTTTTGGATATGTTGCTAATGTTACGTGGACAGAATTGACTGAACTTAGTTAACTTAACAAAACAGTTAAATATCCTTGACTGTATGTTAAAATAATGGAATGTACAGACATACAGCAAATGATTACATGACCATTTCAACATATTTATGAGTTTTTTTGTGCTTCATCAACATATGGATTGGGTTTCACAGAAAACACGGGCTTTTGCTAATGTTACATGGACAGTGTCTAACGTTAGCACAGGGAATCTCCGGGTTCGCCGAATGTACACAATGTTTACATGCATTTACACACGCATTCAACGGGCATCCCAACTTTTCGTCATTTCAACACACATTTCACCTCAAATAATGTGTAGTTTTCATAATTTCGTTTCTTGAATGAGGTGTGCGTTACATGACGCTATCGTTACTTTAGTGGACAGAATATTTATTCATTAATTTCGAGAAATAAAATGAAATTTTTCTCACCCGCCGCTCCAAAATTCGTGAATCTACGATCTTAGCGCAGGCACACAAATACGATGGGAATCACTTCCGCGTTAAATAAAAGTGGATCTCGCAATGTAATACTCGCGAACGTTACTGATTGGTCACGGACAGAAATAACGTTAGCCTTACAATCGGGTTTCTATAAACCTATACAATTGGATTAGCAAAATTCTTCCCGATCATAACAACAAAGGGTTTAATTGAGTTACTTCCTGTGCATTTTAATAGTTACTAAATCCACCGAATCATGTACAGAGAGGGGTATAGCTATGCTAATGTTACTGTGATGGACAGAATGAACAGTAACGTTCGCAACTGGAATTAAGCATTGTTTTGAATGTGTGGGATATTTTTCTGTCCACTTCCGATGTATTTTCTGAAATAAAATCTACTACTTTACTCTTTTCTTTTCTTCCAATGAACGCCTTGAGAAAGGTTCTTTTTGCAAAGAAATAACCGAATTTTCTTTGCTTTCTGTTCCACTTGAAGAAGCCATTTCGAATTATCTCTCTCGCTTGGTCTAGGTCTACTTGAATGAATGAGTAGCAGCCGACTGAACCTATCCGTAGTACTTGCGCACTCGCAGTGATATCCTGCTAGATGCCGGTTGGGCGTGATAAACATGCCTTAAATCCAATCCAATAATATCATAAACCATGAGGACTAATCAGAAAAGGGTAGGATAGTCCGGGGCGCACAGGCCTGCGCCCGGGGGCTACTTTTTTGGCCGCGAATCAGGCAGAAGAATCAGGGGGCTCGCCTGAAAATGAATGAGTGCTCTGATTCACCATAACATGACCGGCGCCCTGCAGTCCCCTGAACATGCATATGTAATGTATTAAACTTTAGACAATGCAAGGCCAACATATAACATGTTTAAGCTACTAAAAAAATAAATAATAATAAAAAAAAATAATAAAAAATAATAAAATAAAATAAAAAATAATAATAATAATTTTTTAAAAACTTTTTATTTTATTTGTATGTGGGGGAGGGGGGGCGGCCGCCACTGCTTCACATTAATTTCCTGAATATACAGTCAGTTGCAAAAGTATGTGAATGGCTTGTGAGATTTGTTGTTTTCACTATGTATTAAAAAACATTTGGATTTGAGATAAAAAAAATATGGATATAGGATGAAAGTGCAGACAGTCAGCTTTCATTTAATGGTATTTACATGCACATAAGTGTGACCTGTTCAAAGTACCACAATGGAAATAAGTTGCTGAAATGTTATTGTGTTATCCTCGATGATTTTGAATTCTTGCATCATGACTGTTGGCTGTGCATTTATTAGAATTGTCGAATAAATCAAATCAAAATCAAAGAGCTGTGAATGTCTAGCCTTGGTATTGGTCTTTGTTTTTACTTTTTGAGTCTGTATTTGGTCTCCAAAAGACATAAACCAACATGATGACAACTGCATATGAATGGAAAACAAGCATTTGATGACAAAAAAATGACCATAGCTCTGATGAGAAACCCTAAAACAACTATCTGTGACATCCACAACAACCTACAGAGTGCTGCGGTGAAAGATAATCATAATTTATAGTATGAAGAATGCTCCAGCAGAAATGTAGGATGGATATTTAAGATGCAAGTCTTGCCTTTGTATTGGTTTGTATTGTAATGGTGCTGATGAGAAGTTTGCATCTTCAATATCCGTCCTACAATTTTTTTTTTAAATCACAGGAAAAAAATGCAATTTCTCTAAAATGGTCAAACTTGCATGTAAATACCATTAAATGAAAGCTGACCACCTGTACTTTCATCCCATATCCCTATTTTAATCTCAAATACAAATGTCTTCGAGTAGGCCTACATAGCGAAAACAACAAATCTCACAAGCCATTCACATACTTTTTCAACTGACTGTAGGTTAGGATTTATGCATAGGTTATAATGAGGAACCTTATTCTTATAACGTGTGATTCATATATGTTTAATGTACATCATGTTTTTTCCACAAACATTTGACCAATATTTGATTAATCAAAGTCAATCTTAATAAATTGGGCATAGGCCTAATGCACCTGTTTAATCATTGTACAATGTATGTTATTAGATACCTAATGGCCCTGTCACACTATTGCGTATGAGAGAAACGTATGAGTTGTGTATGTAAATTCATAAAATAATTTTCATACGCACAAAAAGCCCTTGAAAATACAGAATTGTTCGGATGCTTACCGTATTGAACCTATGAGTAGCGTATGAGTAGCGGATCGCCAGCATATGGCCAGCATAATCTGCGTATGGCTAGCGTATGAGTAGCGTATGAACTGCGCATGTCCAGCGTACCGCTATCACGTGACAAAGTGCCTATATAACCGGCGGCCTTTCCACATTCTCGGTTCTCAGGATGGGGAACGCAACACACCGCCACAACCAGGAAAGAAGTATTTACTCTTTAATGACTGTAGGCTATTACTCAGAGGGTATGCAACATGGTTGAAAAGGACATGATGGCAATAAGCGGTGAGGGATTTCGAGAGCTAATAAACAGGCTGCGCACACAACTCACTCCCGACCACGTAGATATGCTTAAATGTTCTTGAATAAAAATAAGTAGGTCTATCTAGTATGCATATGAGGAGCCTATTCAAAACATAATAGTCTATGTTTTAAGTTGACTGTTCTAGGCTAGGTCTACTAGTTTAACTGTCGCCTTTCAATTTCAAGAGCGATTATGTTAATGCTGCAAGTGCCTAGCGGAGCAACGGTTTCGCTTGCAACAGATGAGACGGAGTGCAATTTTTTTTCTGTTAAAGTAGCCTATGCACGCCTTCATATTTTATTTTTGTTATGCTACAATAATGCCTGTTTCTCAAATGTTACAATAAATCTTTGATTGAGGAATATAACATGCATTTTGTATTCTGTCTATCATAAGCTATATTTAGCTTTTATGTTATCAATTAATCTACGATTGTTAAGGTTAACAACTATCGATTAAGGAAATTCCTTAAAATTTGCATCCCTATGTACCATTATTACCATGTGCTATTATTAATGATCAGTTGATCATATGAATAAACGTTTTTTAAACTTACTTCTGGTGTTTTTCATACTTTTATAATACATCAAATGATATGTAATTTATAAGTACCCCTGACCCCTAGAATAATAAACTGCACTTTACACTTGACTTTAAACTATACAATTGTTCTAAATCATCCTGTCTTGCCATGGAACTGCACCTGCACCTGAGTTGGCCCAGTGCTTCAGGAGGTTCCTCTGCTTCTTTCAATCGTCAGGCATACGCCAAGATGTCTATATACGTTTCAGATACGTCAGACATACGTTATAAGTACGTTACTCATGCGCTATCAATGCGCTATCAATACGCTAGCTGTACGGTACACCTTCATGTCAGCGTATGACCAGCCTACTCGACCTATGAGTAACGTACCTCTAGCGTAATTCTACCGTATGCCTAGCGTATGCTTAGCGTATAAACCATACGCAATCTCTTTAGTACGGGCCTTCTGGGGGCCCTGGGTGGTCAGGTCCACTTGTCCCCCCACTACGACGCCCCTGAACCTATGCCTAACGTACCCCGAGCGTATGTCAGCGTATATCAGCGTATGAGTGATATTTTTCATACGCTGGCATACGCTAGTATGATACGCAATAGTGTGACAGGGCCATGAGGCTGAGCTACCAAAACTGCTCCTAAATGCATAACGTTAGATGACGGATCTCTGGCCAATTGGATATTGACATAGGCCTGTAAATTGAGTTTTTTTTAGACATGACAAACGTCGACATCGGTCAACAAACACAAGTTTTTGCATGTGGGAGGATAACTTTTTGCAACTAATGTAGGTCTATATTGAATGCAAGGCTTACAAACAACACAACGAATAGTGGACACAAGACTCGCGTTTTGTATTGAATTAGATGAATGCCAGAAAGTAGGATAGCCTATCAAGAACAACTCGTTATGGATTTAACGTTTTGAATGCCAGCGAGTATCCTAACATACTCAAAACCCCGGCTGTGGATTTAACTTGTCGGAGGACAGTTGTTGCGTTTGCAATGGATTTGATCAGATTACAAGAAAGGGTCGGCTATCTTTATTTAATTGTGAATCGTTACTGCTGAACATGCATATTGCACACACACACGTGTGTGTGTGAGAGATTAGACTAGGAGGTGTGTCTAGGCGAGTTGGGCTGACAAAGCCTGCGTGTCATGAAAAAAACAAACATTCATTGCATATGATTTCCGATTACTTATTAGCTGGCAAGCCATTTAGTTATTCTTTGTTTCCATTGTTCTGATTGCATATGGGAGTCCAATGTTAAGCTAGCTCGTGGTAGCTAGCTAGCTAAGTACTTTGTTTGGCTGTCAAAGGCTGACAGTATGCATAACACGAAAAAAGCATTCATTGTGTATGATTTACGATTACTTATAGCTGGCAAGTTGTTTCCAATGCTTTGTTTGCATTGTTCTAATCGAATATAGGAGCAGTTTTGTTTGTCAAGTTATAACCTATACTAACTAGCTAAGAAACTACTAGATGATCTATCTACGTTATCTATCTATCTAAGTTAGCTATCTATCTTGTAATCTTTCTTACCTTGATCTTGATCTTGATTTCGGCGTTTCAATGCCATATCCACCAACATTTTCCCTCGAGAACAATGGGCCATTCTTAAAAGCTGTAGTAAAAACAACAACTTCAACAATATTTGCTTAACACTTTATTCAAGCTATTGTGTGTGTGTGTCAGAAATGCTTCGGTGACAGATATTATAAAATAGAACACCGTAACTTCAGCGTGGTAAACTCCACTTTGATGCGCAGCAAAACAAACATAGAGTACCTTAACTCAACTCGAACGTTTCAGAGTGCCGTGAAAGGAAGACAAAGAACCTTAACTGATGTTACGTCCTTCTGCCTTGGCTTCTGTAGCGCTTTTGGAAGTTACGGCAAAGACAACCCACTATTTCCTTGAAAAAACAACACAATTGACTCAAGATATTTGTCCACATGATAAAGTAGATATTTAATGTTCCAAAAATGACAATAACTCAATTTAGACCAAAAATGAAGTTACAACCTTTTGCCTTGGCACGGCAGAGTGGTCCTCCATGTTGTGGGTGGGGGTGGTGGAGTGTCATCCAGTGCTGGAAGTCTGTTGCTTGTAGAGACTGCATTTGTAGTGCTCCTTGGAGTGAGGATGTCCAGAGTGTTCGGGTGCAGTCGTCTGCCAAACTTCTTTTTGGCCCACCTGGTAGCCACCTGGAATTCCTCCGGCCAGTTTGATAGATGGATGTTCTCCAGTTTTTTAGTGAGCTGTCTCAGGCTCTCAAGGTAGTGTTCTTCCAGGATCTGCATGCATGCGAGGAGCCGGTTGAGGGCATTTCCCACCAGTATATAATGTACTATGCAATATGGATTAATTTATCCATTACACTATTTTCAAGGTAAGAGAACAGCTAAGACATTTTCATTTTGGGGGGAAATTTCAAGTTAAATATCCATAATGATAGAGAAACAACTTCACTGAATCAATTAAACCTAAATATGTGTATATTTTTTTTTTAAATGGAGATATCTACTGATTGAAACAAATGGGTGTTGCTATTCCTCAATGACTATCTATTCTTTACATTGTCATACATTGAATGTGACAGTGATAACCTTTTTTTTTCTTTTTTAGAGTAGTAATTACTGGAAAGTAATGGCATTTGAATTTGGAGCGTGAGTGAGACAGTCATTCATTTGTGTAATTGTAAGCCCTTTAAAAAAAGTTATTTGGTAGACAGTTGTCTGAACATCTTATCAATTTTCATGGCTGCTACCATTAGTTCAGATATACAGGTGCAGCTCAAAAAATTTGAATATCGTGAAAAAGTTCAATATCTTTTGTCACTCATGTCAGAAAGTGAAACTCATATATTATATAGATTCATTACACATAGAGTTAAATATTTCAAGCCTTTATTTCTCTCGCTCTTTACTGGTAACTTCAAATGAATGTCTTCTTTTTTTGTAAATTCTAAGTAGTCAGACTACATTCATTCATGAATGATTTGCAGTCATTATTCTAAACTGACTGTTTTTCTTTTACTGAAATGACTTACTCTTAGGCCTGAATTAGACTTTGTTTTGACTTGTTGCTTCCACCAGGTTACTGTCCGACTGACCTATAGACGAATTATGTGATTGAATTGAGGATTGTCATTTCTAATAATTATGAAATGATGTGAAATATATTTTTACTGCAGGATAAGTGAGGGGTTCTAGCACGCAATATCGCCTGTGTTCAGTATTCAGAGTGCTGAACATTTTAACAAAGAAGGGCATTGACTGTTGGAAACGCTGGATTCAGAAAATAGATGTTTTACAGAATTCTCACTTCCCCGACAGGTGGTTGACATACATTGGTGTCAAAGTGGTATGCTTCTAGTGTGTTTTGAAATAAATAATGGTTGTAATGAAAATGTGGCACAGAAAAGATGTATGAAACTGATACGTTAATATCCAGAAGTGATTTTATTAACACTAACATAACAAATAAAACAGATGTGGATTAACACTATGGACAGAAAGAGGGGCTGCAAGGGAGAATATACAAACATAACAAGAAACGGAGACACTAACAAAAAGCTTTCCTGTATGTTTAATATTTCAAACAATTGCCAAATTTCATATAATCATGTTCATTCAGTGCTACTGGACACACATTTGGAGCAGACGGTTGCCCCGCCAGTCGGTCTCGCCGGCCATGTTCGATTTGTTCCCCTCTCACTGGACGTGGTGGAGCCACACAAATATCACCAACATCCTTGACGGCCTCAAGGATGTCCCCCTTTGTCAGGCAGATGTTATGGAGCACGGCACATATGGTGATGATCATGGGTACAAAAGTGTGGTCCACCTCCAGAGCCTCTGAATCCGAGGGTAGACGATCCTTAATGCAGCAAGATGCACTCTGAAGGTGATTAGCTGCAAACACGTTTCATACACACAGCTGAAACTGGTTCCACTAGATCTAATTAGCAACACAAAACACAGGTAGCTGGGCCAATCACAGCGCGAAGCTACAAACTTTCTGTAAAACAATTCAAAATAAACTAAGCTACCGGATGACTGCAATCTGTTCAAACTAACTAACAACAGCTGAAAGCAATGAAATAAGATACGCTTATCTGAATCCGAGCGTAGACGATCCGCAACGCAGCAAGATGCACTCTGTACAATAAAAACCCCAATTCCCAAAAAGTTGGGACAGTATGTAAAATGCACATTAAAGCAGAAAGCAGTGATTTGTAAATTCTCTTTTACTTATATTTAATTGAAAACTGTACAAAGAAAATATATTTCATGTTTTTCCTTATCAACTTGGAAATATACGCTAATTCCAAATTTGATGCTTGCAACACGTTCCCAAAAAGTTGGAACATTCCACAGGTAAACAGGTGATGCTATCATGACTGGATATAAAAGAATATCTTATTTTCAGGTACTCTTACAAGCGATACTATAACCTCTCAGCATTTGAATGGATCTCTATGGGAATTGGGGGGTGGGACTAGATTAAACTGTAAATTACACGGGAATAGTATGGAACCCATGGTTGGCTAAATGGTTGCAAGTTATCAAGGGTTTGCGGTATCAAACAAGTGTCAAACCATCCCTCTGTTGCCAGATATGCAGTAGATATGGATTAATCACTTGAAGGGTTGTTTCTCCTAACTTATTTTTTCATAAAGTTCAATAGGAAAATTAGTCAGGAGAAACAACCCTTAACCCATATCTACTGCATATCTGGCAGAGTGATGGTTTGAGCCTCATTTGATACCTCAGACCCTTGATGACTTACAGCCAATTAGCCAATCATGGGCTCCATACTATTCCTGTGTAATTTACAGCTTAATCTATTTGGGGTTTATATAAGAGGACAGTTTGTCCTAATTTAAATAACTAACCGCTACATTAATTTCTTATGGAAACTCCACCAAATGTTCCCACTCTTTTTTTTATAATTTGGCGCCAAACATGAAGCTCCAAATGTTTCCCCTCTGGGGTTGGGCCTGGAGAGTTTATGATGTGTCTGTGGGCGTGCTCCAACTGGATCTAGAGCTGAAAAGCTCCGCTCTCACTTTGGCAGTCAATACGCGCTGGTACTGTTTCAGGAAGCATGGCCCGGCCCAAGCATAGACCAAGGCTCTGCTGCTCCTTGGGTCTCGCGCTCCTGTGTGTAATTGCAGTTGTCATTGTGTGCGTAGTTATATTTTCCCAGCACGGATGTTCAGACGTGGGCTTCAAACACGCAGCGGTCGCCGCAGACTCACAGATGTGCTCGGAGGTCGGCAGGTAATAAAATAAAGTCTAATAGCCGTTACGTTCACTGCCCAGCGCATCAGCTGTGCGTAGTGTACGAACCCTATGCGTTTGCTCTGAGATTGAGTTAGGCTACAGTTTAAACATGTTTTTGGAAAAGTTTGAAAAAGGTGTGCTGTAGATTGAGATTGACTGTAAAGCTTTAGTTTATGAAAATGATAGCAAGTGGTAAACATGTATAATCTGTGCAATATTAATAACAATTTTGCGTTCTGTAGACAACATGCTTAATCATTCTTATTAGATGTTCTACAAGATAGTCCGAAGCAGCACTAGTTTATTAAATGTATTTGAATATGAACATCTTGTGAATGTGGACATCGCGCGTGTTATAATCGCTAACTGTAAGCAGTTTAAGAGATTAACGCGCAGCTATCTTCTATTTTAAAGGGTGCTATAATGTCCTGACGAAATTGTGTTTTACTCTGGCGTTGGCATGGAGTTCTCCTTTCATTTATTTTAGGTTCTCTTTTTTCTCTTGGTCCCGAGATTCCTGATGTCGAAAATAATGTGTTTAGAATAGGGTGTGCAGCTCTTTTGTTTTGAAAGGGATAATTGTTCTGTTTGACAGGAATAGGCTATCGCGTAGGCTAATGAACCAATTACTCGATCATCACGTTTTATTGGAATCATGGACGAACTGCTAAAATAAGTCACTCCTGCAAGGACCGAGTGCTGATATATACAGTGAGCACCATAATTCATTGGACAATGGACAGTGACACATATTTTGTTATTTTAGTTCTATACTCTAGCACTTTGAGCTTGAAAGGATACAGTGATAATGAGGTTGAAGTGCAGACTGGTAGCTTTAATTTGAGGGCATTTTCATCCATATCGGATGAACCATTTAGAAATTATATAACCTTTTGTACATAGTCCCCCCCCATGTTTGGGCATCAAAAAATATTGGGACCATTTAACATAATGTAGTAAAGTAATAATTTTAAATATTTGGTCGCATAACCTTCATGCCTGCATGCCATGACTTCCTGATGTCTGTGACCCAACAATATCAAAAGACTGTTGATATCTTATTTTCTGGTACTCTTACAAGCGATAGTATAACTTCTCTGCATTTGAATGGATCTCTATGGGAATTGGAACAGTTTGAACACGTGGATGTCCAAGTCAACAAGGGTCTGGCATATCAAACAAGCCTTAAACCATAACTCTCCTGCCAGATATGCAGTAGACATGGATGGATAACTTGAAGGGTTTCTTCTCCTGAGTTATTTTCCCATAGAGATCAATAGGAAAATTTGTCAGGAGAAACAAACCACTGGCAGGTTAAAGCTGAAAATACTCTTAAATTAAAGCTGACAGTCTGCACTTCAACTTCATTGTCATTGTATCCTTTCAAATTGAAAGTGCTAGAGTACAGAACCAAAATAACAAAAAATGTATCACTGTCCAATGAATTATGGTGCTCAGTCTGCACACTATATATATATATATATACACACACACACACAGGTAGGTCCATAAGTATTTGGACAGTGACACAATTTTTGTTGTTTTGGCTGTGTACTCCAACTCATTGGATTTAAAATGGAACAGTAACTATGAGGTTAAAGTGCAGACTTTCAGCTTTAATTTGAGGGTTTTTAGTCTATATCGGGTGAACAGTGTAGCAATTGTAGCCATTTTTATACATAGCCCCCCCCCATTTTAGGGAACCAAAAGTAATTGGACAAATGAACATAAACTTTAATAAAGTTATAATATTTAATATTTATATATAGAATAAAGTAATCATTTTTTATATTTGGTTGCATATCCTTTGCATGCCATGACTTCCTGATGTCTGTGACCCAACAACATCAAAAGACTGTTGATATCTTATTTTCTGGTACTCTTACAAGCGATACTATAACCTCTCTGCATTTGAATGGATCTCTATGGGAATTGGGGGGTGGGACTCAATTTAGCTGTAATTTACATGGGAATAGTATGTTGTCTAAATTGCTGTAAGTCATCAAGGGTCTGAGGTATCAAACGAGCCTCAAACCATTTTGCACTGCTGCCACATATGAATATTCAAAAATGGGTGCCCCTACGTTATTTCCCAAAATAGTGGGAGGTGGTCATGCAAATTGATTTCTTTAGCACATGCAAAGTGATTTACTAAGCTCAAAAGGAAGTTTTTGAAAGGTATTTGTGGGTGCATTTTAATACAAATGGAAAGCAGGTATTAAAAGACATGGAATCGATAAAATGACGGCTGTCATTTTAGCAAGACACATACAGGTGTGTTTCCAATATCCATAACTGAACATTCTGAATGATTGCGTAACAATGGGGGCTAATTAACTCAAAATACACAAGAAGAGATTTTGTTGATAGCCTAGGCTACATAGGCTACATCATGAGCAGGAAGAATTATTTTATTTTTTTAAATTGTGAAGCAAATTGTGTCACCGAATACATGAGTAATTAGTATTTGAATCAAACAAGCAATACAACGTCTATTATACAAACAGTAAATCATAGGCACCGGGCTTTACCAGGGGGCGCGCAAAAAAAATTTACATTTGAAAAAATATATTTCTGACGTTTTTGTTTCCCATATCATTCAGTTTGTTTGTTATTGTACGGAAGCCGATGAGTGCAAGACAGAACGCCAAATCGGAAAACGCACCAACAAGTTATAAAGCACATCAACAAATCAGAAAACACATCAACAAATCAGAAAACACATCAATAAATCAGAGAACACAATGACAAAACCTGAAACAAAACAATCAGCCGACAGGTGCAAAAGTAACGACCAAAGTCAAAACACATTTACAAATCCCTTTGTAGGTACGGAAAGGGTAGGTACTATGCCAAGCCTCCATGAAGGAGATTGTAGCCTCCTTCTGATTGGACACGCAGTATGTCAAATGAGTTGCGAGTGACCAGTGACCAGCCAGTGACCAACGCGAGTGACCAACCAACGACAGTTTTCCGTTATCTAACGTGACATTCAATACAAGCCTATGGAGTTTATTTAGTTCCATAAATACCGCGTGCGTGGAATTGTGAAATTAGCTCACAGAACAGTCTCCGCGCGTGTGGAGCTGAGAACCATCTGCGAGCGTGGATCCTTGTGGAATACCACATTTAACTGGATACTTCTTCATTTAATTTAATAAATTGTTTCCTATTGTATAAGTATAATCTGAACCATGCAAGTGCTTGACCATTGAGTCCAACACAGGCCTGGAGTCTGTTCAGTAGAATCTCATGATCTATTGTATCAAAAGCTGCACTTAGGTCAAGGAGTACAAGAACGGACACAGAGTTTTGGTCGGCTGATAACAGTAAATCGGTAATAACTTTAACAAGTGCCGTTTCAGTGCTATGGTAGGGTCTAAATCCTGACTGGAATAATTCATGGATATGGTTTGAGCTAAGGTATGCACCAAGTTGCTTCGCAACAGCTTTCTCAAATTTTTTTGATAGAAATGTAAGAAATGTAATTACTTTTGAAATCGAGGCAACCACCACTTTTATATCAGAGACAAGACATTATTACAGCTGGTCGTTAAACTCTGACGTCATTACAAAGTTTACAAATATGCTTCCAGAATCATTCTTTTCAAGTGAATAAAATACCACTGAATTATTTGAAATGGGTCTATAGTTTTCCAGTTTGTCAGGTTCGAGGTTTGGTTTTTTCAGTAATGGCTTAATAACCGCCATTTTTAGTGACTGGTACATATCCTGTTACTAAGGATGTGTTAATAATTTTTAACATATGCTGGCCTAGTACAGGAAAAAGTTCTTTAGCCAATCTTGTAGGGATTGGGTTGAGTAGACAGGTAGTCGGTTTTGAGGACATAATCAGTTTAGACAGCTCCTCCATGTCGATTGGCGTAAAACAGTTCAGTGCCACTGTTGATACATCTTCCTGTGTTGACCAAGATCTGGGCTGTTTATTGATTTTGGGTGGAGTGATGCCTAGAGGAGTAGGCAATTTGGAAATCTGGTCTCTAATAGTTTCAATCTTCTGATTGAAAAAATTCATGAAATCATTACTGCTGTAAGCGCAGGGGTAAGATGAACATTCTGATGATGGTTTTTTGGTCAATTTGTCCACAGTGCTAAACAAAAATTTTGGGTTGCATTTCTTTTGTTCAATTAATTTAGAGAAAAGGGCAGATCTAGCAGATGCAAGAGCTTGCTTGTACTGGAGGAGGCTATCTTTCCATGCAAGACGAAATACTTCTAGTTTAGCTGACCACCATTTTCTCTCCAGTTTTCTTGTGGACTGCTTCAGGGTCATTCTACCAGGGAATACGGTTTTACTGACAATACTTTTTTTTTAGAGGGGCAACCACATCAAGGGTGCTTCTGAGAGTTAAACTTAACTGGTTAGTCAATTCATTCAGCGATAATTCAGTGGTATTTTCTTCACTTGAAAAGAATGATTCTGGAAGCATATTTGTAAACTTTGGAATGACGTCAGAGTTTAACGACCAGCTGTAATAATGTCTTGTCTCTGATATAAAAGTGGTGGTTGCCTCGATTTCAAAAGTAATAAGGAAATGATCAGATAGTATTGCACCCCATAACCCTGTATTAAGATTCATAACATTGATACCATAGGATAACTCGAAGTCTAGGGTATGGCTATAGTAATGAATGGGCCCATAGACATTTTGTTTAAAACCAACAGAGTCAATAATAGAGGCAAAGGCTGTTCCTAGGGGATCACCGTGTTTATCCATGTATTTCCACACGTAGGGGTTAAGCTTAAGGTGGACTAATAGATCGCTGCAACACCACCCCCTCTTCCTGACTGGCGCGATAACTGATGCCTCTTAGCCAAGTTTCAGTCAGACACAGTACCTTGAGATTATGAACCGTGATCAATTCGTTTACAAGAATTGCTTTAGCAGCAAGAGATCTAACATTAAGTAGTCCAATTTTTAGGCGTGATTCACAACAGCTGCTGGCAGCAAAATTGTTTAATTTTAGAGTAACAAGATTATCCGTGTTAATACCACGGTTTGCTTTACGTTTAGCATATATGCGTGGGGCAGACACAGTCTCAATATAATAAATACTAGTTTGTAGCTCAGATATGTTAGATAATGGGGCGCTGGGATGAGTACTATTGCTAATTACTAGCTCTGAAACACACCTTGCAGACAACGGCGTTGGGCCTTGTGTTTGAGTCACAGGCATTGGGAAATGCACAGGCTCCGATGTAGGATCAGAGGCCTGTTGCCTGGCCGGCGCCCTGATACAGTGTCAGGATCTGGCCTTACTAAGACTAGCATCTAAGTTTTTTGCTAGGACAAGAGAACCTCTCCAGCTCGGGTGGAGTCAGTCTCTCTTCAGTAGACCAGGCATTCTCCAGAAATCAGGCCAATTATTGACTAACCCTATGCCACTAATTGAGCACCAATCAGACAGCCAGCGATTTAGTGACGTCTACTGTAGACCTCGTCACTCCTACGAACTGGAAGTGGGCCAGAGAATATTACTTCCCGACACATCTTTTTAGCCACTGCGCACACCGAAACAAAGTTATTTTTGGTGACCTCCGATTGCCTCAATCGGACATCATTGGTGCCGACGTGAATGACAATTCTAGAGTATTTACGTTTACTTTTAGCCAGCACTCTCAAACTAGCCTCAACATCGGTAGCTCTGGCACCACGCATACACTGCACTATAGTCGTTGGTGTCGCTAAACTCACATTTCTCAGAATACTATCCCCTATGATCAGGGCTTTCTCAGTAGGTGTGTTACTGAGTGGAGAATATCGGTTTGAAACGTGAGTAGGGTGGTGCTCGGCGGCTCTGAGCCGACAGTTATGTTTCTTTTGCACCGTGACAAAATCGTCCCACAGTGAGGACTCTGACGGGGGAGAGATACTAGTATCTAAACTGGCATCCGGCTCAGGTAAAAGGGAGTCGAGCAAACTCTCACTATTCTGGATCTGATATAACGTCCGAATGCGGGCCTCTAGCTCAGCTATTTTCCGTGCCAATTTTGAATTAAGCTCACACTTTGCACATATACCATTACTGGTAAAATTGGCAACAGAACTAAGGCTAAACATGAAACACACAGCACAGGAAACACTTGGTGTGGAAACCATAATGTGCGTTTACCGTATTTATCCTTGGTTGTTGTTTAGATTTTCTGGGTCTGGATGTGATCAACTTCGGAGCGGTATTCACAGAAAAGTGGGAAAACGTAAACGGTAGTCGTTGAACAAGCGAAGCGAAACAAGCGAGGCAAACGCGCCTTCAGTTCAAGTTCAAATAAAGTTGTACAATGTGAATGAACAACTCAATATGCGATGTGAAATAGTTTTTTTTCCATGTACATTTTTTAAGTTTAACATGTAATGTTAACCAGTGTAGCTAGCTAGTCGGCTGTATAAGATAACCTACGTCCGGTGCTGACAAGCGCAATTGTCCTACAAAGAGAAACCCTCCTCTTTGCCCCAGCTCTCCGGATGGCTTGCCTTCGTCGGATGCCGTTTTCAATAATGATCCGCCGTCTTATTCTGGCAGCAGCCCGCCTTTTCTCCATTTCAATGGAAAACCACCCCAGAAGCAACAGCATCGCCACAAACATTATCGGCTCCATTTCTACTAACTGCGTACCCAGTTGTTCACGCTCTGGACCCTGTTTCCCAAAAGGATCTTGGATAAAGATCATCTTAGGCTATTTTGTTTTTATATTACTTTCATTGAATGTTTATTTTATTGTCATTTGTTTTTGTCTCTGTCCCTCAATTTTTATTATCTGTTTTATGTAATGTCAGTAAATTTTAATAATTTTAATCATAAAATGAATAAAGCACAAACACAAAACACTCCAAGATGATCTTAACTCTAAGATGCTTTTGGGAAACGGCGCCCTGGTAAACTGCGCAAAAATAATCAAAACACAGACAAGATTGTTTACAATGCAAAGACAATTTTATTATGGGGTTGATTGTTTACTTACAGGTATCCAATGATGCAATGAATAGGCTGTCTTCCTAGCCATCATTGCCTTCCACTGTTGAACATCGTTGCCTAGCATAGCTACCCACTTTATTTGTGACTGACTTGGCTGGTCACTAGCATTCTTAGGCTGGTAACTCACATGCCTAGCAGCTACCCAGTGGATGCGCAACTGAATTGACTGGTCACTAGCTGGTTACTCATGTAGGCTACCTAGCCTGGCAACCCACTGGATTGTTGATTTTTATTCATTTTTTGTTACCATTTCTGAATTAACTTGTCTCATTTGCAGTTTGAGTGTGCAGTACCCTATCCCCAAGGCAACAGCTGTTCAATTCAAGCAAAGGACTTAGGAAATTAGTTAACCCTATTAAATTTGGCCCACTAGAAGCAATTTGCATCGAGACCCTACTAGTTAAGTGTCATATCTCAAAAACTATTCGCTGCACATCCATGTTTTAAAGTTTTGAAGATGAGGCTGTAGCTACCATTAAAAAATTTACAACAGAATAAATGTAGGCTATGTCAGAATCGTCACATACAGTAGCCTAGATATAGACTGCATCATATAAGCTACCCATAAAAATACATAGCCTAATGTTTGTATAGCTTCGTAGGCTAAAAAAAGGCCTACATTTAAAGGTAGGCCTATGTTTTACAACAACGATGTATTACAGCCGCAAGTGCGATAGGTGTTCGCTGTAGAAATGTCAACTTTACTAGAAATTGGCAAACTGCAATAACTGTAAATAAGAAAACACTTGGAGCGCCAGACAGGATATTTGGTTCCTAACGTGTTTATATCGCAGATTTTTTAGGGGAAAAAAATAGCTGTCTACTAAACTGAAATTGTAGACTGTAGACTACAACTTTTTAATAATATAGGTTGCTATTGTTCCTAGCCTACACCAGTACATGATTTTTTTAGCATGTAGAAACGATGCGATTCATGCATTTATTGTCAGTGATGGTGGCAAGATAAAGGTTGTGGCGGAATTTTGGGGGTTTAAGCTGTAAATAATTTCAGAGAAACATGTAATTGGGACGTCGACAACTACCACTAGGGGGCCACCATGGATAAAATGTTCATAACCGGCTTGTCAAATTTTTTGTCATTTTACCCCATTAAAACTAAAAACCCTAGATTCTACTTAATTACAGTCTGCTGATTTCATTTCCACGTTGAAAATTTGTTTAAAAATTAGAATGCGCAAAACCGATTGATGATAGGCCTATTCCACAGAATAGGCATCTTTCTGGGTAGCCCAGTGGTAAACATCCAGTTTACAAATCCAGATCTCTGTCTGAATCCCACATGGGGCAGAACACTTTCTCTTTGGACAGGGACAATCATATTCAACACTGTTGGGAATGGCTACCAGTATTAGACATTGTGTCATTGGCCAAGATGAAGTTTCAGATTTATTTTTGATTTATCCAATACTGCTGTCTAAAAGTAAGTCATTCACTTGAATTGAACAACTGTTGCCTTGTGGATACTGCAGACTCAAACTGCAAATGAGAGACAAGTTAGTTCAGAAATTGTAAAAAAAAATAATCCAGTGCGTTGCCAGGCTAGGTAGGATACGTGAGTCACCAGCCACATGCTAGTGACCAGCCAAGTCGGTTGCAAATCCAGTTACAGTTACCAGTCTCTGCAAATCAAGCTGGCTTCACATTCACCACCGCCGGCCTCTCATTTACATTAGTTTTAATAGGACACATCATAAAATATAAAATAAAAAACCTTATAGGCCTACAGCATGAATCATAAGGTAATCGATTAATTTGCAAGATAGCTTCGGCTACCCACACACACTAAACCGAGGATGATGGACTTCTTCGCACTGTTTCGCCTGTGCAACATGGTATGGCGGAAGGGGGTTAAGACGCGAGATAACATGGGGAAAGAACTTTCGCATGCTGCGGATGTAACTCCAATTAATAATAATATTAATATTAGTAATAATATCCCATTTCAAACAGTTGCCTGCACATGGTAATAACTTTGGCTGTGTTTATCTCGCAAAAATCTATAACCCACTGTTGCCCGGTGTCTCTAGTTTTATAGTAGGCTAGCCTAGCCTATATGTAGGTATGATTTGTCTGTAGCTCAAATATTGACGGTGCTATGGACAGTGTGCTGTTGTTGTTAGGCTACCAGAATTGTGTGTGTTGCACTAAAAGTCACCAAATGACCAACATACACAGTTTTACTTGCAAGGTTGACAGATTGCATTTTGTATTTGAATTATGACGTGGTTTTTTAACGAAATAGACTACAATTGACGATTTGCATTTCATTTGAATTTTGATGTGATTATGCTTCCGTAGTCAGCAAACGGTAAACTAGCAAAGATGTAAGCCTATCTTTTTGTAGGCAAATGTACTCAATATCTAGAGCTAAAATAAAATTACAAATGTTTAATTAAAAAAAAGTCATTTTTTTCAAGTCCTTTCGAGTCATTTGACTGTACATTTGCTTAACAACAGGCAGTCAAGCGAGTTTTTATGTTCAAATATAACATGGTACATGGTACAACTACAACAACTGCAAATTATATACTTTATTTTCTCATATTGTAATTCTGCATTTGAATGCGTGACAGCTAGCTAAAACTGAAAGCTAGCTAAAACACTTTTATATCACCATATAATTGCCAGAATGTACCAATGTGTTGTCTGAATTGAATAGAAGTCATAGTGATATTGGAGAATAAAAGGCAGAGAAATTTGCATATCCTAGCTATTTCTAACTAGATAACTACCTAGTGTAGGAAATGTAAAACAGTTAGCTGGCAAGACGACTGATAACTGGTGAAAACCAGGACATGTACTGCCCTTTTGTAATAAAAAAATAAAAAATGCTTTGAAGCATCTTCAGTACAGAACCTCACCCCTAGCAATGCATGTTTTATTGACGCTTTATTTAACAAGTGTACCTGGTGCCGGGTCATCCTAGACAAAAGGTGTCGAGAAGCTACAGAACATTAGACAATATCAAAATCTTTGACATTGAGGTTATGCGATATATTTTAGTTGTGTATTAATCACAACTATTTAGTGTATGTGTGTTAATCACCATTAAACTCATAATTAATCAGCATATATTTAATTTAAGCGATATCACATGAGAGGAAGGTCTTATATCGATTATATCAGCCTGGCTGTTGCGTCATAGGCATGACGCAAAGCCAACGGACCAGCACATCCGTGCTGATATGGAGTGCCCCAGTGGGGGGGCCTGTGCCCCAGTAGTGCCTAAAGTCTAGTGATGCCCCTGGTGTTATGGTTACGCAAATGTCTGATTAGTAGATTACATTCGTTTCTTTCTATCCAGACCAAAAAACTGTTTTTATACAGTTAGGCTATGTGGTCTGGACACACAAATGCCATTGACTTGGCAGGATTTATAAGGAAAGGGATGTCGAAGATTCACGTAATCCAAGGCATTTTATTCAGCTCTGTTCAGTTAAAATGAAAAATGTAACTACTTAAGTGTCGCTGGCTAGCCAACACTGCCATATTCGGTATAAATGATAATCCTTCACATTAGCTGGACAGCTAGCATAAGTCATACATCAATATAGCCATAACTGTAATTAGGGTTTACATTTAGCCTATTACGCAACAAAAGCACGTAGCCTATGCCAGTAACTTGTTACATGCATGATCAGAGTATACTGCAAGATACATGTTGAACAATTTCACCATTCATGGCCATTTCAGTAAGTGTTTATAACTTCTTCTTACGTAATATTGATACTCACATTATAGCACAATGTATTTAGGAAAAGTTACAAACAGCATATGGATTTCATGAAGACAGATTTAGGCTAGGCTATATAAGTGACAATGACCACTGCGGTTCTGTTACTACCTAACTAACCTACTGTTAGATACCTTGCAAACAAAGTTTTCTATTAGCTATAGCCTATCTGCTGACATACAAACCATTACTACTACTGTCTACTGTGTATACAACCCTTTAAAATAGCCTATGTACCCTCATGCATTTACAAATACTGCAAACACTTTCATGTATTTGTAGTTGGCAGAGTAACCCGGAGTTACGTTAAATCATTTAGGAAAGATTGGGAAGTGTTGCTTTGGAATGGAGCTAGTTTAATTAGTGTGAGTTACAATATGCATTAATGGCTTACAGATAGTGTGTTAGGACAGGTGGGAATAGGGACCCAATCGCAAGCCGGGAGTACAAAAAAACGAAGTTAATGACAGGGCAGCGGTACAAAAACAGAGTCCAAAGAGTGGCCACAGGACAGGCAGAAGTCGGAAACCGGGAAGAGTCAGAAGGTACAAACAAAATCAGGCGTTGTAAACAAGGCAGAGAGAAAAAATATCGGGGGGGAAAAAGAGAAAAAAAAAAAATTAACGAGAAACAACAACACAAACATAAACAAAAACACAGAAACTCACAGAAAACAACTCGGGGAGAAAAACAAAAAGGTACTCAAAAAGAGACTCGTAAAAAGAAAAAAAAAAAAAAAAAACAAAAAAAAACAATGGTGAGGAATGGTGAGGGTATATGTGGGTTATAAGACACAGATATGCAGAGAAGACAGACATAATAAGTGAGCAGAGGGGGGAGGGGAGGAGAACAAAAAGGATAAATAAAACAAAAAAAACAACAAAAAAAAAAACAGAGACTGGACGAAGTATGACTACAACGTAAACACAATGAGCCGGAGTTAATGATAAACACTAACAGGATACAACAGGTAGGGCAGCGGACAAGAAGAAAGCACGAAAGTTGACAAGTGGAACAGATACAAGAACGCGAATACAGGATAGATACGACAGCTGGAGAACGAAACTCATGATAAATGAGTAAAGATAACTGGTTAAATGATAAATGTTTAATGTTAATAATGGTAGTTAAAAATTTAAAAGATTAGGTTTTTATTAGTTAGTTGTTAGTTATTATAAACATGTGTTAATTAAAATCTCAGTTTACAGGAGTAATTAATTACTGTTGGTATTACAGTGTTGGGGAGTAGCTTACTGTTAGTTTTAGTTTACGCTTAGGGTAGCTTTTCGTAGCTTCTTTCATTTAGCTTTCTTGTTTTTTTTCCAGTAGCTTTTCCAGTTAACACCAAACTGTTTTTTAGTCGCTACAACGGCTACATGTAGTGTGACCAAAACGCTAAATCAAAACATTCAAATAAAATCAAAAATGTCAAGCTCAACTCAAAAAAAACAGCTCAGAAGCTAGTAACCTGGTGCTCAGCTTTAAAAGTCTGTCATAGTGGCAATAAAGCTATGGCACGTGCGTTGGCGTGCTCACAGGATCATTGTGTGGAACTACAAATTGAGCAGATGGGGATCAGAAAGACATACTGAAAACCCCCTGGGACTATTGAAAGAGTCTACAGATAAAGGTTACATAAACATTTGTAAGTTAAGCAGCCCCAGATAAATTATGCTATGCGCCTTTGGCGACTGTTAACGATTCGATTACGAACTTCCAGGAACACAACTTTAAACTACACCATAAATAGCAGAACACGAGCTAGAAGCAGCAATAGCGTTTAATAAATGTTTAATTGTTATAGTGTTTAATATATGCTGGCAGACTGCTTGGTTTATGATTTAATTATATATTGCTATAATCATTTCTTAAACAGAAATGATAGAGAATAGATGAAGTAGCTATAATTTAATAAAAAGTTTAAATAATAGCTAGCTATCAATAATAGGCTTATAGTTAAGTAGTAGCTATGTTAGCTAGCTGCTATGTCAGCTAGTTAATGGGAAGCTTATAGTTTTAGCTTGTAAAATGTTTAGTTAAACTAGTTTACTAACGTTTTAAAAATAATTTTTGAAAATTTTTAAAATTACTAACACATTTTACACATGGGTTTTCTAGAACAAACATTTGAAGAAAACATTTAAAACCAATAGAAAATTAAACAAAAAGAATAATAAAAAAAAAAAAGAAAAACAAAATAAAAACATAAAATAAATAAGAGATAAAAACATGAAAATTAAAAAATATTCATAATTTTAACATGGCAACATTTTAATTATAATTTCATAATAAATAATACATGAAATGTATAATTTGTAAACATGAATACATACATCAAAATGTGTAATAACTTATTAACTTACACTGTTTAACTTGTTGTAAAAAAATGCTGGTATAAGGCTGCTAACAAGGATGGAAAGTAAAGGAAAGGAGGCGCAGAGCAGCTAAGCCAAGGGCAGCAAGGCACAAAAAGGGATCCCTGTTGCAAGGAGACTTCCTCAGGCAAAATGCAGCAAGGTGCTTTTATCTTTTTTGTTGGTTAGGCTCTCCAGCTTGTTTCAGAAACAATCAAAAGCAAAAGTGTATATGTTTGACGGACAGAGGATCAGTCCCTTTCCTATATGTATTGAAGAAGAATATCAAGATGGCTTAGATATGGATCAGACATTCAGGTCCATATGTGTACATTAGTTTGAATAGCAAGCATCAAAAGATGCGTGCAGAGAGGCAAGCAGCAGGCTTTGCAACTGTGATGCTACAAAGATCATTTTGTCCAAATACAAATCAACAGTGTGGTCCACTGCGTAGAAAAGCTTTAACACTGCTCTACTCCTCTGCTCCAGATCCAGACACACTTGATCAACTCGAAATTAACAGGGGCTTGAAAGGGGGAAGGACCACCACAGACCACAATTCAAACTTTGCCCAGGGACTTTTGATTGCAAACACAGGCAGAACACTTTTCACAAAAAAAACATTCAAACTTTGACCACCATGGACATGTGAAGAGAAACTTTTAGAATGTGTTGAAAATTTGCAGATGATGACACTGAGATTGATGAATGAAAAATGTGGGGAAAACCTTGTGTGCTGATGTTTGACAGACAACCAGTGAAACCAGAATGAACATGTTGATGGCTTCAAAACTACCTCGACTCAAAGCACCCAAACTCCAAAACAGACAATCACAAATGATGCACAGGTCACGAGGTCAACTTTGCCAAATGTCAGGATTTCAAGAGACACAAGAGCAAAGAACACAAAATAAGTGAAGACATATTCACACCAAGAGGATTCCGACTGACTTTTTTGAAAGAGAAAAGATAACACTGAGATGCATGTGCAGTAGAACAGTGCCACGGGTGAATAAAAGAGAGAGAATCTGATGAAACAGCTAATGTGAGATGCTCCAGGTGAAAGCGTTGTTGACAGTGAGTTACAATGGACTTCCAGGGTAGAATCCTTGAAGTGGTTCATATCACATCATCCATTTGAGATTAAAAATGGGTTTTATCTTATCAAAAGACAATTCAAATTCAAGAGAATTCTGATTCATCTTATTTATTTGAAACATGTTTGAAACAATGAAAGTTTTACAATTCAATTTTTTCTGAATTTATACTCTCATTGAGATCATTTCATTTTTTCTCAAAATTTGTTTTATATTTTTTTTTTTATTGTATTCATATGTTTTACTTGACATTTTTTTTTGATGGATCAAGTCAGAATGATGTTGTACATTTGTGAAAAATCTTTTTTTTCATATTTGTTTTTTTTTTTTTTTTATCAGCTTTGAGGCAAAGAAGGCAAAGTGCTTGTCAGGGTTTTTCAATGTTAAGGGCTTATTGGTGCTGAATGTGCTTCTGAAGTGAATTGTCAGTGGAAAATCTCCAGAACTTGGAATCACCGATGCAATCATACGGCTCCCATTGAATTGATCAATCATCAGCGGTGTGGAGAGGAAGACATGTTATATATTTTCACCCAATGTATCTCATGGCACCCGCCTGCACCCAATGTTTCCCTGGCATACATCTCCCAAGTGAGAGAGCAGTCCACATCATCTCCAGAACTCCTAGGATAGGTCCACCAAGTCATCACACTAGGCAGATCCTGGTGAAAAGGATTTTTAAGACACCTTGATTCCACACAGATGATGTCACAGCCTACTTTCCAAAAATGACAAAACAGCTGTCAAATACAGGGTTGGGCAGCTGTCAGCAAACCACAAATCCACCAAGAAACCACTTTTTTTAAGAATCCCAAAATGACATAGATTCACATTACAGGCGAGCTTGCAATGTGCTACAAGGCTCAGCGTGTCATGTTGAACTCAGTAAACTTCCTCTCAGATTCCAGCCGAATTCATTAATTCAGTCAAGGGGGTATGGCCAGTGTTCTCTGTGGCGTGTGTGCTACAGCGCTTTGTTTGAGCTTTCCTGAAAAATGGAAATGGTGTTCTCTGAACAAGTTCACATTATTCAGCTGGTAAGTCAGTCAGTCAAGGGCTGCTGTTTTGAGTGGAAAGAAAGGCAGGTGACAGTTTTTTAGTTGGAGCCCACTTTCATTTCAGGAACAGGGAATTTTAAATATTTGTAATAGGCTCTGTGACCTCATCAGTCAGAGGATGTTTATGGTGGGCTGCCCTATTTTATTGCTTAACTCAATCGTGTACAGGCTCAATAACTTCATTTTGTTTAATTAATTACATGACAAAATAATTTATTAAGTGCTGCAGGGAAAATTTTAACTACATCAACATGGTGGCTTGCAACACACAGTGTGGTAAAGACATTTTTGTGAAAAGGCCAGACTTACAATATCTTTGTTTGTGTATTTTGAGAAAAAATTTAATTTTGTGAGCTTTGTAATTTTTTGCTTTTTTTATTTTTAGCTGATTTTTAATAAGAATAGCTTCTTCTTCAGCTTTATGAGTTTTGCTACTTTTTGTTAAAAGCTTAAATAATTTGAATAGCTGACTTTTAAATTACTAAATTAAATGAAGAACTTAGCTACTTTCAATAGCTACTATTTTGAGTGCTTGTTAGCTACAATGGTTGGTTATCTATAAATAACAAAGGAAGAAAAGAAGTGAGAACTTACAGAGTAAAAAAGAGGAAATATAAAAATACGTAAAATAGTGCATAGAGTAAGAACAATAAAAACAGAATAATAGGAAGAATGAAAAACAGAAAGAAGGATGAGTAATGGAACACAAAAACAGAGGGGGGAGAATTTTTTGAAAAAATAAATGAAACATCTGAAATCAAATACAACTGATAAAGAGGGAATGATAACATACAGAAAAATGACATCCCCAGAAAATGAATTATCCATTTGGCTTTTTTCTGAATTCAGTGTCTTTTAATTGAGATTCTTGATTTTGAGATCTCCATTATCTTTTTTATGAGAAAAAAATTTTTTTGAGTTGACTTCTTTTTTTGGATCCACTCAGAACATGGCATCTCTAATTCATGCAGCTAGTCGTAAAAATTTTTTTTTTATCACTTGTTTTTGTCTTAAAATACTGTGACTGTAGTTAAGTTCTGAGAAAGGCAACTCTCTACGCGCCTGTTTCAGAGAAATGTACACTGTATGCTTAAAAACTTTTTTAAAAATTACATTTAATAGATGTTCTATGCTGGATGCATTTTTTAAATATTTTTTAGCTTGCTGGCTAAACATTGTCAACAGAGAAATGTACTAGGTCACACATAGTTTTTATTAAAATTAAATGTTTTTTAGAGGTATGAAGAGGAGCAGAAAAAGCGTTATAAACGATTTTTAGATATTAATTTGATTGTTTAGCCAGAGCTAGTTTGTCCCTTTGGCTCTTGGTAAAGATTTTTTATGGAATAAGCCAATGGGTTTACACAAGTTTGTCTGTCTTTCCTTGCCAAAAATCTTCTTTTCGACTCAAAAATCAAATGGGTGTCTGTAGTATTTAAAAAAATTATTAAATTAGCTGAAAACATGAGATTTCAGAGGCCTCCTATTTCCACTGAAGCATTTTTGAGTGCCATATTGTTACCTCTCGCACATACTCCCAAACATTTCCTGCCCCTTGCACATGTCCTGACACAGTGCACTCCAGGTTTCTTCACTATTTTTTTTGACCTGGCTTTGGCATTAACCACCAGTCAGATCCCAGGGGGGTGCAGGAAGGAACTGCGACTTTTGTGCATAAAGGAGCTTGCACGAATCACAGCGGTCTTGCCCCAGGTAACTTGGCAAGCAGAGCTGTTCATTTGTTTTTTTACGGGCAGTTTCCTTTTCTGGTCGCAAAGATAACACCACACATCTATTTCCTTCTTAGCAACATGCAGGAGTGTGATGTGAGTTTGCTTCCTCCATTTTCACACAGTCGGACCATTGTGTGATAGAGTCCATTATTTCATTGCACGTGTTTAATAGTTATTGATCCGTGCCATCACATTTCTTTCAGTCATCTTGAATATCACAAACCTCCATGCTGGTTTGTGTAACGCAAACAATACCAAGCCATGCATTCCTGCAGGCCATGCCTCCTTCATTTTCCCCCTTAAAACCTGAGTTGAAACCGAACTACCAGCTTGACAAATTATCATGGTTGGCAAAGCATCAATTTCCTTTAAAAACAGCAAAAATTGAATCCCCAGGTCCCGCCCCAGGTAACTTGACACGCAGAGCTGTACACTCTTCATTTGTTTCTTTATGGGCAGTTTTTTTTTCTGGTGGACGATACACATCTGACCAATATTCAAACCGGTTTCCTCTTTGGTGACATGCAGGAGTGTGCTGTGTGTTTGCTTGTTACCTGGCGGAGTGGACAGCAGAGGCTTAGCTGCTGTGCTCTGGAAGTGCTGGAGAGTCACGTGTAGGGCGCTACCTGAGAACGGGGGCCACTGTTGGCTTGCACACCTGAACTGATACTCTGTGACTGCCAGAGGAAGAGAGAAGGAATAACCAGAATATTTTGTTGTTTTATGTAATGTCTTCTGTTTTTACCATGTATCTCATGCCTTTACAATGCATTTTATTTATTGTATTACTTCGGAATTACTTTTATTTAATTTTATTGGGAAGTGCATTGCATCGTAGACCTGCATATGAAATGGGCTGTTTAAATAAAGATTGACTGATTGATAGGTACATGAAAAGCAGTTTTAGTAAATTCCACTGATTTTCACATCATGACTGCAGTTCACTTACAGTAGAGAATTAATATATTCAACATAGAACTTTATGCGGACACACTGTCACAAAGACACTTAACAGGAAACTTGAAAAGAACCCTGAATCACCCCCCAAAAAACAGCAAGTGAGCTAAAAATTTCAGAGTGGGAAAAAAACACTCAAACATAGGCAAGAAAAATGTTTTCCCAGTGGGAATAAATCAAGGGAGGAACCCTGCTTAGAGGGGGAGTCCAACTTCTGCTGGCCATTGTAGAGATTTAACAAAGTAAAATGCAATAGCTAGTTTTAAGAGTGGTCAATGGCCACACCTTATGCAAAACAAAACACCAAACGCTTCACTAATTCAGTTTCTGACAATATTCACATTTGCCTTAATGGTGTGAAAACATGGGCAGCTATATTCATGTTTACTGTAATGACGAGAAAAGACAGACAGCGTGCATTCTGTTCAGTGTAATGAGGAGGAGAGTTAAACAGTCAGCAATGTTGAGTAGTAGTGAATTGCATGTAATCTGGATTACATAAAAAAAACATAGGCTATTAAATATAAATACAAATGCTGGCATTAGAGGATTTGAGGTTATGTTAGCTCACTCAATCCACTAGGCTACTGCCGGAGGAGGTAACTAAGCTGGTCGGCAATGTGTAGCTGATTGCTGCATGGTTAGACTACCTGTACAAACGTTAGTTGGTTAGTTGGAAATTATCAACGCGTTGTTCTGTCAGTGAAGCGGCAGTCAAGCTGAAGGATCATCACGGACTCATGGAGCATTTCTGGACACACTGTCACACTGTTAATGTCAATTAAAAATGTTATAAATTATGTGTGTGTTGGCTGCCATGCCAATAGAAAAAAACAAATCACACATAGGTTATCTTCACTTAAATAATTAGTCTATCAATATGATGTGAAAATGTGATTGTCAGGGGTGCTTTAATGCACAGCCTACATGGGCTGAAGCCCAGGGCCTCGATTGACCAGAATATAATGTTGTAATTTTCCAGTGAGTGACTAATTCACTTGAAATAATGTTTTTGTTAATTGGTTGTCTGGTCAGATTCATTTTATTTATTCATTCATTCATCCATTCATTTATTAACAAAAAGCAAAAAACATATGTAGGCTACCGGTAGTTTGGTCAGATTCATGCAATGGGTTTGCCAAGTCATATTTAGGCTACGTCTTTGGTGGCTATACGCCTACTTACACATGCTGATTTTGCTCGTTGTCAGAAGCTAAAATGTCAGAGTTACGAAAGAACGCCAGTGGATCACAAAAACTAAAAGACATGCCCAAGCTAAAAAAAAAGACATGCCCAAGCTAACTGGGTTTTTCAAACCTTCCATTCAACCAGTGGAAAAGGGAAACAGAGACTGCTTGCAGCATGTTAGCAAAGCCACCAACTGACAGCTAGTCCAGCAGCAGCTAACGTTAGCTTCCTTCGTGAACTGGATTTTACAGACATAATCAAGGACGTCTCTGCCAGGAAAACAAGATGAAAGCACTTCTAAGAGTAAGACATTGTTTATTTATTTGTTGATGCTCTTGGAAATAGTTGGCTGATAGCCCAGTTGTTGCCCTGGTGGTCAATTCAGTTGAAATTAATCTATATTTTCTATCTATCTTTTACCAATGTGTAATGCTTAGACATGGCTTTTTGCATTGTCTGGTCGGGTTCAGTGGGTCGGGCCAGGCGAATTCTACACAAATCCAAACCAAACCAAACCTATAATTCCTAGATACCACCTTTTACCACTAGGTGCTGCTATAACAAAAATGTTAACCCCAGTTAAGTGTAGCCTACAGTTGCAAGGCTAAAAGAGACACAGACTATTAGAAGTTATTTTCTTATTTAATTTAATTTTGTTCCTGACTATATTTTGTCATAGATACCATCTTTTATCAACATATCATGGTAAAAAAAACAAACACATAAAACCGTTGTTTTAGAAAATTTTAGAAAAGTTGTTGCTTGTCATTTTGGTGGATGGTTTTATGTCTCCTGATACATGACTACTTTACTAGCAAAGCCTACATGGGCTCTTGTAATCAAATTGTATTTAAATTAATGAAATTAATGAAAAACATTTTTTGCCTAAGTGGACTGGCTATTATTAGCATCAAGGTGTGTTATGATACAGTTATAGATTACTTTGCCTCCAGAAAGGCAAGGAAGCAGAAGTTCTGAGGTCCAGGCAGCCCATGGTTTTTTATAGTTTTTATTTTTTATTGTACTTTTATTGCACTTTTGTATTGTAAAATAAATAATTCTGTTCCCTAAGACAATGGCTTTTTCATTAATATATATATTAATATATTTCTATTGGTGCCAAATCTAGCTGGCTGGGGCTTGGGGGGTGGTTTTCGACCGAGACTGTAATGGATTTTAGTGGTGGATAATCAAACGCGAAGGTGGGGGGATCAGAACAAGTCACTCACGCAGTGAGGACCAATAAAGGGAGTAATACAATAAATGCACAGGAAGAAAAAAACAGGAAACTACTTCCTTGTGGCTAAACAGCCAAACGAAAATCAACCCAGTAAAATAGGGTGAACTCGAATATACGAGCTCAATAGTGAGCTCAATACTGGAGCCAAAACTGAAAAACTTAGCAAAGAAAAGACCATCTTCAGCACATAAGTTAGGACGGCCAGAAGAGTGTAAAACCAAAACAAAATAACAAAGAAAAACTGTCTCAGAGAGAACAGCAAAGGAAAAAATAAATAGCGTAGAACACGAACAGGAGGAATAATACCTATACCTGAAATAAAGCTAATAGCAAGTACCTCGTGAACATAAACAGCATTTAATATCACAAGGTCGCTAGTACCTGGCTATACCTGGCTCAATGCAATGTCAAATGACAGAGAAGCACCGGGGAAGCAGAAGAGAGGAACTTAAATACCCCGCAGGTAGAAGCACAGGTAAAAAGAATAATGAGTGGGGGATAGCAAAACCCCGGAAGGGAACATGGAAAAAATCTGATAGATTCTCAATCGGAAAACCAGGACAAGAACCACAACGGGAAAGAAAACAAAACACATTTTACATACTGTCCCAACTTTTTGGGAATTGGGGTTTGTACATTCAATGAGAAACCATCCATCCATTCCATCATCGAGCCTGCTTATTCCTTGTCAGGTTCGCAGGGGGGGCTGGAGCCTATCCCAGCATGCATTGTGTGAAAGGCAGGAATACACCCTTGGCAGGTTGCCACAAACTCATACCTCAATTTAGCCTAACCTGCACATCTGCACTGTGGTAGGAAATTAGAGAAGGACTGGAGTGCCTGGAGAAAACCCACGCAGACACGGGGAGAACATGCAAACTCCAAACAGAAAGGCCCTTGGCCAGGATTCGAACTTGGTACCTTCTTGCTGTGAGGCGGCAGTACTATCCACTACACCACTGTGCCACATTATTTAAATATGTGACCCGGCGCAAGGTGAAAACAACCATTTCACAGGTGAGGCAAAAAACAACAAAATTACTCTGGTCAAAATTGAGTTAATACCAGAATCGCATTCCTGAATATCAAATCGACCATTCTGTCATGGTTTGTGGGTTATTTTTTCCTTTTCCGCTGCGGTTCTCGTCATTTCTCAACCAATTGAGAATCCATCAGATTTTTTCCACGCTATTTTCTTGGGTTGATTTTCATTTGGCTGTTTAGCTACTAGGAATTATTTTGTTTTCTTTTCTTTTTTTAAATAGTTATTACTCCCTTAGTGGTCCTCACTTGCGTGGGTGACTTGTTCTGATCCCCCTACCTCCACGTTTGATCCACCGCTAATAAATCCATCACACCATTCACCTGAAATTCTAAATTCGAAATTGTTGACATGCCCAAGCTAACTGGGTTTTTCAAACCTTCCATTCAACCAGTGGAAAAGGGAAACAGAGACTGCTTGCAGCATGTTAGCAAAGCCACCAACTGACAGCTAGTCCAGCAGCAGCTAACGTTAGCTTCCTTCGTGAACTGGATTTTATAGACATAATCAAGGACGTCTCTGCCAGGAAAACAAGATGAAAGCACTTCTAAGAGTAAGACATTGTTTATTTATTTGTTGATGCTCTTGGAAATAGTTGGCTGATAGCCCAGTTGTTGCCCTGGTGGTCAATTCAGTTGAAATTAATCTATATTTTCTATCTATCTTTTACCAATGTGTAATGCTTAGACATGGCTTTTTGCATTGTCTGGTCGGGTTCAGTGGGTCGGGCCAGGCGAATTCTACACAAATCCAAACCAAACCAAACCAAACCTATAATTCCTAGATACCACCTTTTACCACTAGGTGCTGCTATAACAAAAATGTTAACCCCAGTTAAGTGTAGCCTACAGTTGCAAGGCTAAAAGAGACACAGACTATTAGAATAGTTATTTTCTTATTTAATTTAATTTTGTTCCTGACTATATTTTGTCATAGATACCATCTTTTATCAACATATCATGGTAAAAAACAACAACACATAAAACCGTTGTTTTAGAAAATTTTAGAAAAGTGGATGGTTTTATGTCTCCTTTTCTTTTTTTAAATAGTTATTACTCCCTTAGTGGTCCTCACTTGCGTGGGTGACTTGTTCTGATCCCCCTACCTCCACGTTTGATTCACCGCTAATAAATCCATCACACCATTCACCTGAAATTCTAAATTCGAATTGTTGTGTAAATATGTGAAATTTTGTTACATATAGTTAGACCTCCAGAGCCCACCACACATAAGAAATAACTTTGACTCACCTTAAATGTTCGAATCCCAAACAAAACTTTCACGTGTTCAAACATTGATATGGTTTTAAAGATCGATATCATACTTTATCGGTCTGTGTGATGACAAGTTGCAATATAACGCAATACCGATGCTCTACTGTTATAAAGTATAATTTTTTTTACTGACAAAAATTTTTTTCTTAGAAATTAGCTTTTTTTGTTCTTCTATGGAGTGGAAACGATGTAACATGCACTGAGGATCTTGGATACTGTAGTATTTGAAATACCAAACTAACGTTTCTCCGAAACAACGTTGAAAAACATTCGTAACCGAAAGTCATAACATCAATCATAACATTTCACAATCCAGGAGACACCTGTGATTCTCTGTTGCGTAATATTGTGGTAATTGCTTAGATTAAAATCTACGAACGGGAAAATCAATAGATATAAAAAACCGAGATGCCTCTCATTCAGGCTGTTCAGATATATTTTTCTACAATCTATGGTTAGGACAAAAAGATTTACAGAAAAAAAATGTTTTCCTTCCTGCTGACCCCTGCAGTTTAATGAACTCTGGTAATGTCTGCTTTTTGGATTTTCCTGGTTTTGTCTTCACCTTCTCTACCCCCTTGCCATTCTCCATAAATATCCCACACATCTTAGGGCTTTGATCCTTTCTGCCCAGTGGAATGATTGCACTGTATCAACATTTTAACGACTATTGCACAAGGTTTCAGCAGAGAAACATCAGTTCACTGTAACCACAACTACTGTGTGTGTGTATATACTGCATGCATGCATGTGTGCATAAGCAAGCAAGCAAACAGGGTTTTTACAATGTGTGACATGGCTGTGTTTGCTCCTGTACAGAGATATGTTGCAGCGTGGTGGATCAGCAGTAGATGGTGCCATTGCAACGCTGCTGTGCACCTCACTGGTGAACCCCCAGAGTATGGGGCTGGGAGGGGGTGCTATATTCACAATCTTGGATAAGACCGGTAAGGACACATACCCCCCTACCCATGCTTGGTACCAGGGGTTTGATTGAGATACCCAACATGCCATCCATTTCAGGGGGACCCTCACACAACATGAACATGTCTACCTACAACCTGGAAAAAAGTTTTTATGCCATTTGAGTAATATGCCATGTTTCTGAACTTCCAGGCAAAGTGAAAGTCATCAACTCCAGAGAGACCGTCCCAAAGACTTTCAAACATGACCTGCTGAAGGAATGTCCAGAAAAATTCAAATTAATCACAGGTATGGTAACGCTATGTCGTTCCACTCTACCACCTTCTCTCCATCACCCAAAATATCTCCCAGGACCGCTACACCTGAAGCCAAGATTTGAGTTACAGGTGGAAAGAGTGACTGTGTGGAGATATAGTACCTCATCCTTCATGCTTAGAGAAGAGAGTAATTACCACAGACATATCCATTTCAATATTGTTTATGTGCCAATTTCAGTTAGTTTATAGCAGATAGTGATGACAGTGGAAATTCCCAGTGGGGTTTGCTGTCTAATTAAAAAAATTGAGCTTGCTTTCTTAAAATGGCAATTATTGTTTCACTTACTAGCTATGACATTGACCATGCCATCTTTTCAACATTATTGTTGAACCCTTTCATGCGGATGCCCTCGGGCCATACCGCCGTTACCAGGAGATTGCTCAACCAAGACATTAATTTCCCCTGCAACCAAATTATGAGTGGAAACCACAAACTCCACGTTCTAGCTTTATTAGAATATGAGTAAAAAAAAAAAATGAAGAAAATTCACCACCAAAATTTGCATTCCATCATAGCAACAAGATAAAACCAACAATCGAACATACGCCAATCAAGCCGGGAAAAGCCCTGCTCACTCAATGGCAAAATTGCCAATTACCCTTCGCTCGCCGAGAGTAATTGTTGTTTTCCTGCTATTTTCACAAGATTTTACTAATTTAGCCAACTCGTCAGCATGGCTAGAGAAAATTCTTACCTTGCTTCTATGGATTTTGGGAGTGGGTCAGAAGAAGATACCATAGTATTGATTCTATCAGACAATCTGCCTACAGACATGACAGTGATTTTCCTCCTCGATTGGAAGTATTACTGCTTATAATATTTCAAATACGTATGTTCGTTTTCCACTCCACCACTGTCTTGTGCCATATGTTTGATATAGCTTTTTTTGCATTTTGAGTACATTTAACATACTGTAGTGTGTTTTATGCTTGATTTGCTATGAAGCTAGAACATTTTCCAGCATTTTTCTGACGGTGGAATATTATTTTATTGTAATATTATCATACATAATATAGACTATGGCGTATTAGCATCTCCCTGGGTCATAGTCAAGCCGGAAAGTCTGCATACCCCTTTCACCTTCTCCACGTTTTATTAAGTTACAGACTTATACTACAATAGATTGAGTTCATTTTTTGCCTCAAACATCTACACACAATAGCCAATAATGACGCAAATATGCAATTTTATTTTACTGACAAAAATAGGTTATTTAGGGGTTACATATCTGTACACACCATTAGTCTAATACTTGGTTGCTGCACCTTTGGTAGCGATTACAGCTTCAAGGTGTCTTGGGAAAGAAGCTACGAGCTTGGCACACTTGTTGCTGGACATTTTTGTCCATTCCTCTTGGCATATCCTTGCAAGCTCCCTCAGGTTGGATGGGGAGCATCGGTACACAGCCATTTTCAGCTCTGGAGCAGGTTTTCTTCAAGGATCTCAGTGTACTTAGCTGCATTCATCTTTCCCTCTATCAGGACTATTCGCACCGTTCCCGCTGCTGAAAAACATCCCCACATCATGATGCTACCACCGCCATGCTTCACTGTAGGGATGGTATTAGCCAGCTGATGAGTGGTGCCTGGTTTTCTCCAGTCGTGACACTTGGTATTCAGGCCAGAAAGTTCCATTTTGGTTTCATCAGACCAGATAATCTAGGTGCCTTTTGGAAAACTCCAAGCGGACTGTGTGCCTTTTACTAAGGAGGGGCTTCCGTCTGGCCACTCTACCATAAAGGCCTGATTGGTGGAGTGCTGCCTGGATGATTGATCTTCTGAAAGGTTCTCCCATCTCCACAAGGATACGCTGGAGCTCTGTAAGAGTGACTCTCGGGTTCCTGCTCACCTCCCTGGCTAAGGCCCGTCTTCCCCGATTGCTCAGTTTGGCTGGGCGGCCAGGTCTAGGAAGATTCTTAGTGGTTCCAAACTTCTTCCATTTACGAATGATGGTGGCCACTGTGGTCTTTGGGACCTGTAAAGCTGCAGAGATTTTTCCGTACCCTTCTCCAGATCTATGCCTTGACACAATCCTGTTTCTGAGGTCTGCAGATAATTCCTTTGACCCCATGGCTTGGAGTTTGCTCTGACATGCACTGTCAACTGTGGGACCTTATACAAGCAGGTGTTGGCAATCCCCAATCATGTCCAATCAATTGAATTTATCACAGATGGACTCCAATTAAGTTGTAGAAACATCTCAATCAGTATCAGTGGAAACAAAATGCACCACAGCTCACTTTTGGGTGTCATATCAAAGGGTGTGCACACTTGTGTACATATAATATTTTACATTTAGATTTTTAATAATTTTTAACCTTGTTGTCACTTTGTCATTATCGGCTATTTTATGTAGAATTTTGAGATAAAAAATGAACTCAATCTATTGTAGAATATGTCTGTAACGTAATAAAAAGTGGAGAGGTGAAAGGGGTATGCAGACTTTCCGGTTTGACTGTACTTGCCACTTAGGGCATGGAGAGTACTCATTCCAATTTACTGTGTGCTCATATGTGCTAGATGAATGTAAAATCTTCCTTGGTGTGATTATGAATGGTAACTTTAGAATTTTAGTAAAAAACTACAGAGAATTGTGGCATCCTAGGACATGCAGCAAAATATTACATACTGTATAGTAGGGCTGTCACGATATACGATTATCATGGCAAAAAATATTGCGATAACGATATTATCCCGAAATCTATAGCAATCATATACGCCAGTTTTTTTCATTTTGGGAGAACATGGTCACAGTTTAGATGAGCTTTTGTACCCATACTGCACTGCGTAGGAGAAACAACAGGAGAAAAGTAATGCTATTAATGCATCTAACTTTATTTTGCTCCAATGTCTTTGTTTTCATTTAAAAAACTGAAAACAATGGATTACAATTCATTTTTACATAAGTGAACCAATCAGATTAGTATACAATACAATGTCAACATGAAATATGTGTGTTCTGTTATCGCTTTTCTAAAACGGTTCCAAATATGAACATGTAAAAATGAGCCACATTTTATTTAAAATCTGTCAACAAATGATTCGTTTTTTTTCTCACGCTGTCAACCGATCAGATGAGAAAGAGAGAATGTGTATCTGAGATGGGTGCGTGAGGGTTGGACCCAAAATGCACGACTCAGAAACAGTGGTCGAAGGATAAAGTCCCGTCAGGGCTTTATTCAAGGAATGTCCAAAAAGCGTGGTCAAAAAACAAGTAAAGTTCATACACAAAAATCCAGCCAAAACCAATGTACAAGCAATCTCAGAATCGGTACACCATGCAAAAGTCCAGTCACCAGAGTAGCTGTCAGTGGGGCAGAAGTACAGGCAGACGGTAGGCAAGCTCGGGGTCGAAGGCAAAGCAAGAGTCAAGACCGAAGTCCGCTCCACGGGGCAAAAGTACAAAGACAGCAGGCAAAAACTTGTGGTACAGGCAGGCAGTGGTAACAAAACAGAGGTCAATAACAATGGTCAAAAAAACAGGCTTGGATCGTAGACAAAAGACAGGCTTGAAAAAACTCTCAATAGTGCACTGATAAACAGGGGCAACAATTTTGCAAAGACATGACATGAACACCGAGCTTAAATGCAGGTGTAGACAGGTGCAGACACTTAGCTTGAGAGCAGCATGCGAATAGAAATCAGATGTGGAAGGCTGACAAGGTAACAAGATAATTAGTACTCGTTAGTAATAAACCTATCCTGACCTAGCGTTAGTAAATTAGTAAATGACATGCACGAGAAACGTAAGGTAAACATGAACACATGGTTAGAGAGTTAGTATTATCCAATCCTGATCTAACGTTAGTAGATTAGTAAATAGACATGGGAGAATGAAACAATTAGGGAAGCGTGAGCGACAGCAAGAGATAGAGAAACAACATGAATGCAAGGCTGCGGAAAAACACGGAAATGTGTATGCTTAAACAATGAACGGGAAACGTAACATGAATCAAATATAAAACGTGACATGACAAGACTAAAAAATAAATCATAACAATAATCAAACATGAAACGTGACATGACATAAAAATGAAACGTAACAAGAATAAAACATAAAACGTGGCGTGACTAGACTAAACACAATACATGACATTAACAAGAAGACTAAGACAAAAAAAATTAATAAAACGTGACATGACAGTAGATTCATGACAGTATCTGCGTGTGTGTAACAACTCAACTCATCGGATTGACGGACACAGGAAGTCATGCACTCCAATGTAGGATGATTAACGGACCGTTACGGATGTGCGCCCCCTTGTGGCCGACTGTTCCGTTAATCAACGGATAACGGATGCTTTGGATTTTTTCAAACTCTGCGTTGCTAAACAGACCATCGGAATTGGCGGAAGTTGAAAAAAAAAATGATTTCACTGCTTGTTACTTTGATAACAACTTGTAAACAATCTTATTTTCCAGCAAACTAATACAATTATGTTTACAGTCAATATTAAATGACACCCGTTTCCGTTGTGAAAGGTTTGTTTTATAAAAATTAGGCTGTACAAATTTTATTAGGCAAATAATTCATGTAGCTTATTTCCCATCCAGAATTTATCTTCATATCAAGGGTATGACATAATATCATAGCATATTTTGGGAAGTAGCCTAGCCTAGGCTATTTATTTCATTTAACTTGAGAGTCGAGACTCGCAAAGTTCTGCTACTAATGTTAGCTCTAGAAGAGACTCTGCAAGATAGGCTACTGGGTTCACCCACTGCTGAGATGCGGAGAAAGTATCATAGACTTTTCCTTGAACTCCAGCTAACTTATTCAGCGAGGAGTTCAGTCGGTATTTTCTCAAGTTTCCATCAGATCTCTTATGGCGCTGCGTTTCTCTGGGGGTGGGGATTGCGTTGATGATTCATGGTGCGTAAAAACAACAGATGAGTTGTGAACACGGCGTTAGGCAAATGGAACGTCCGTGTTCAGTCAAGCATCTTTTACAGTGTTTTTCGTAGCCTATATATAGTCTATGTCTGTGGGTTGTGAACGAGATAGCAAACATATAATAAAGTGGTTGTAATTAAATGGTTGTGTTCCTTGTTGGCTATTCGTACACGTTCCACTAATTAGTCATATTTTGACCAACCAGTCTGGTTTTGACTTAAAACTAGACGAAGAATAAAAGAACTCGACTATAACTTTGTTGTCGACTCGCGTCAAGTAAAATCACGTACTGATTCTTATATGTATTATGGGTATAACTGGGTTGAAAATCTGCTACCAAGCTTACGTTACAGCATTCACTAAACAAGCTCGCAGACGGGTTTAACACTAAGTTAGTCGTATAGAGTACTCAAGTTACTACGTCACGCTGGTTTCGGAAGTAAATTCCCCATTAATTTAGACATTAACTAAAGCTTACTTTTAAACCAATTATACTGATTATATCTTACCATCAATTTCTCTGATTGTTCAATATAACGCCCTTTCGCAAACTATGACGTTTTTTTTCTGGACCTGCTTCGAGTATATTTTACATTTTAGTATTTTCTTTGTGAACATACCAGCGCTGGCACTGTTTAAAAACTCCACGTCCCATAATTCCCTCCGAACAAGCAGCCTTGTCTCCAGACGTTGTCATGTGACGTTAGCCAGCAGTAGCACGCAGCTCAGTTTTTAAACACTTTTTTCTAACGTTAGCTAGCTTGAAGTACTAAAAGCTAGAATTGCTATGTGGTTAACCGTAGCATAGTTTCTGACCTTGTCGGGCGGGCTTCTCTACTTAGCAAGCTAACTTTAGCTCGTCTTCAGCAGCAGTAGCCTATTCCCATCTGCCACAAAGCAGACAGACGAGATGATGATATCTTATTGGTCGAGAACCACCCGTGCGTTGCAGTACTGGATATGCAGTCCGATTAGCTCATTCTATAAATCAGATTTCAAGAAATAGTCGATTGTCTCCGAAGCCCATTAAATCTTCCATAGGGAATTTACTTCCTAAACTAGACTCCGAACATGAATGACGTACTCACTTGAGTACTCTATAACTCAACTGTGAGCAGAACATGCTTAACCTACATTACAACTTACTCTGTCTGCGGTAATAAAATGTGTTGGAGGGTGACACTTAGAATAGAAGGTTTGTGGTATTATCTCCTTCAGCGAATACTGTACCACCACATTTCCTACACACGGGGTAGTCTGTTAACAATGACTCCATCCCTTTCGCGGAAGCCAAACAATTTTCACACTGCGCAGTTGAATGTTGAGAAGGGGGGTCAAGAATCTCGCCCGCCAATTTTTTTTTCCACGTACAGAACTATTCTGTGCTTTCACCAGACATCATCTTGCCAGAGTCACGACTGGAAGTATGCATGTGTACAGTATAACATGCCACACCCCCAGCCTTTGCTGTGTCTGTGTGTGACTTTGGGAGAGGAAAAAGGGAGAAAGTGAAAGACATAAGAAAGAAGTGCTCATATGTTTTTACATGTCGTAGGATATTGTCATAACTGGAGTATTTACATCACATTACTATTACATTTTTTGAATACCGTTATTATGGTCAAATAAGATATATCCTGGCTGGATTATTTACATGATATTGCTATTTTCATTTTTTAAATATCACGATTATCGCAAAACCGGTTTGTCACAGCACGATACTGTATATTGAATGATTGATTAGGCTACATATTTAGGTGTGTGTACCAGTGTGATCAGTGTAATATCAAGGTTCAAGGTTCAAGGTTCAATTTTATTGTCAACTCTACTATATATACAAGACATACAGAGGATTGAAATTTTGTTCCTCTCATCATCCACGGTGCAATAAAAGAAAAAGATAAACATAAAATACAAACACATACACAATATAAAAAGATATAAATCTAGAAGTGCGTGTAAATATAAAATACATGTAAATCTAAAACTAAAATACATATAGTGCAAATGGACGCAGTGCAAGTATGGATGTAATAATACAGTGCAAATAGCAGCAGTTGTATCAAATATCAAATATAATAGTACAAGTACAAATAAATAAATAAAAGTGGCTGGTGCCAATAGTCTGTGCATGGGGGGGCAGGGACAGATCAGGACAGGGGCCAGCGATTTTATGGGGGGGGGTTAAGGTGTCATAATCCAGAGTCAGTGGGGGCCAGCGATTTATGGGGGGGGGGGGGAGGTGTTATAGTCCAGAGAGTCTGTGGGGGCCAGCGATTATTGGGGGGGGTTAAAGGTGTCGTAGTCCAGAGTCTGTGGGGGCAGGGGGCAGAGAAGGGAGGGGGGGGAGAGCTGAAAGAGAGTTCAGCTTCCTGACCGCCTGGTGGATAAAGCTGTCCCTCAGTCTGCTGGTCCTTGCCCGAAGGCTCCTCATTCTCCTCCCAGACGGCAGCGGTGTGAGGGGTGAGTGGGGTCGCCTGCAGTGCAGAGTGCTTTGCGGACCAGGCGTGTGTCATAAATGTCCTGGAGAGAAGGGAGGGGGGCACCAATGACCTTCTCAGCTGCTCTCACTATACGCTGCAGGGTCTTTCGGCAGGATGCAGTACAGGCCCCGTACCACACAATTATGCAGCTGGTGAGGATGCTCTCAGTGGTGCCACGGTAGAATGAACGCATGATGGGGACTGGGGCTTTGGCTCTTTTCAGTTTGCGGAGGAAATAGAGCCGCTGCTGAGCTTTCTTGGCCAGTGATGTGATGTTAGTGTTCCAGGAAAGGTCCTCTGTGATGTGCACACCCAGAAACTTGGTGCTGCTCACTCTCTCCACAGCCATGTTGTTGACGGTCAGTGGAGGGTGCTGGGTGTGTTTTTCCCTGAAATCGACAACAATCTCCTTCGTCTTCTCGACGTTAAGAATGAGATTATTGTCACTGCACCATCTGGTCAGTTGGCTCACCTCGTCTCTGTAGTTTACTTCATCGTTCTTTTTGATGAGACCCACCACTGTTATGTCGTCCGCAAACTTGACGAAGAGGTTGGAGCTGTGTTTTGGTGAACAGTCATGTGTAAGTAGCGTGAAGAGCAGGGGGCTGAGCACTGCTCCTTGGGGGGCCCCTGTGTTCAGGATGATGGTGCTGGATGTGTTGCCGCCGACCTGAACCATCTGCGGTCTCCCCGTCAGGAAGTCCAACACCCAGTTGTACAGGGAGGTGTTCAGTCCTAACCGGTCCAGTTTCTGTATCAGCTGTTGGGGGATGATTGTGTTGAAAGCTGAACTAAAGTCTATGAACAGCATCCTCACGTGTGGGTCATTGGAGTCCAGGTGGGTGAGAGCTGAGTGGAGGGCGGTGGAGATTGCGTCATCAGTGGACCTATTGGCCCGGTATGCAAACTGAAAGGGGTCCAGGGAAGGAGGGAGGATAGATTTGACATGCTGCATGACCAGTCTTTCGAAGCACTTCATAATGATGGAAGTCAGTGCTACGGGACGGTAGTCATTGAAGCCGGATGGAGAAGCCTTCTTCGGAACCGGGATGATGGTGGTGACTTTGAAGCATGTAGGGACAACAGCTTGGCTCAGGGAGGTGTTAAAAATGTCTGCGAGGACATCAGTGAGCTCCTCCGCACAGTCCTTCAACACACGACCAGGTATGTTGTCTGGGCCCCCAGCTTTGCGAGGGTTAATCCTGGAGAGGGATCTTCTCACACTGGCTGGAGACAGGGACAGCACCCGGTCATCTGGGCCGGGGGGTGTTTTCTGTGCAGGAGTGTTGTTGAGATGGCGGCAGTGTGGTATAATGGTTAAGGAACTGGGTTTGTAACCGAAAGGTTGCAAGTTCGATTCCCAGGTCGGACACTGCCGTTGTACCCTTGAGCAAGGTACTTCACCTGCATTGCTTCAGTATATATCCAGCTGTATTAATGGATACTATGTATAAAATGCAAAAGAAATGCTGTGTAAGTCGCTCTGGATAAGAGCGTCTGCTAAATGCCTATAACGTAATGTAATGTCATCAATGTTTTCATATTAAACCATCATAAGGGGCAAATGTGTATGCTTTATAATGGACAAAAAGTATTTTATTAATTTTATCACTGTAATGGGTCTTTAATGTGTCGGAGATTCAAACGTGAAGGTGGGGGAATCAGAACAAGTCAGTTCACATCCGCGAGGACCAATAAATGGGGGGGGGAACAGAACTTAATTCCTTAAGACTAAACAGCCAAAAATTAACACTAAAATGGGTGAACTAGAAAACTAGTGAAATACCAACTAAATCTCCCGAGCTCACCTAATGAGCTTGAACTAGCAAACAAAAGAACACCTTTGGATATCTTAGCTCAGAGCCAGAAGAGTGTAAAACCAAAACAAATGCACAAAGAAAAACTGTCTCCTTGAGAACAGCAAAGGACAAAATAAATCGCGCAGAACGCTAACAGGAGGAAACAATCCTATACCTGAATAAATAGCTAATAGCAACTCCCTCGTGAAGATAAACAAAGTTTAAAATCAGGAGGTCGCTAGTACCTGGCTTGAATGCAATTTCAAAAGACAAACAAGCACCGGAGAAGCGGAAGTGAGGAACCTAAATACCCCGCAGGCAGAAGCACAGGTGAAAACAATAATGAGGACGGCAAACCCCGAAACGGAACATGGGAAAAATCTGATTGATTCACAATCGTGAAAGCAGGACTAAAACCACAAAAGAAAAGAAAATAAACAACCACTACACATCACAGGTTTGGATGGGTGTTTGGACTCATAGCTATCTATCCCCATATACTGATGAAAAGATACTTCCCACTTGAAAATGATGCAAAAGTGAGTTTCATTAGTCAAAACAGTTGATTTGTAGTTAAATATATGATTATTTTATAATTTACAGAAATGCTGGAAAAACAAGACCTGACACAGCACACACACAAGCAGATGCATCAGTAACATTCATTGCAAGTCCTTAAAGGGTAACAAAACATGCTGGTTTAGCTAGACCCCGCCGCCTTTTGAAATTCAAAAAATGCCAAAACCTGGGCGTGATAAGGTAATAATATAGGGGCTGAGCTCCAGGTATCAAACCATGCCCCAGCAGTTTTTTTCACTAGTAGCCAAAAGCTAATTTCCACTAAGCACTCACAGCAGCTGCTTTGTTCTACTGTCTCTCTCTCGCTACACACACACACACACACACACACACACAAACAAACACGCTAACTCCAGCTGCTGCCGAGCCCCAAGTAGCCGAGGCAGAAGCAATCGTGCAGAATGTGAGGATGGGAAATGTTTTGGAGTGGTAGGCGGCGGCACGCATAGCCTCGTTTGGGCTTATAATGAAGCGGCCAACAAAGAACAAATCACATGTTGTACAAATAGTTACCCAAGCCATGTAGGCTACTCATTTTACACAGGCTGTAGGCAATAACAATAATGTTACCTGCAAGAGATCAATATTGGTTTCAACGGGTGCATATGTGGTCACTGCACTGAACTCTCTCCAAAAGAGAATGTCTGTTGTAGGGATGTTGCAAAGGTAAATGTCTAGCATGCATATAATACAACTCCTGGCTGAACTATGCTTTATATATTTTTAATAAAGTAAATATTTTTTAAAAAAATGAACTAGCTAGCTACTTGCAAAGCTAGACTGAAAAACAAACAATCAAAAAACAAGGGACTATCAAGCTAACAATAAAAAAAATACAGAAAATGAACAACACATGGATGGCTAAATGGCTCTAAGTCATCAAGGGTCTGACTTATCAAACACGCCTTAAACCATCACTCTGCTGCCAGATATGCAGTAGATATGGATGGATAGCTTGAAGGGTTTATTCTCCTGACTTATTTTTCCATAGAGTTCAATAGGAACATTTGCAAGGAGAAACAACCCTTAAAGTGATCCATCCATATCTACTGCATAACTGGCAGCAGAGTGATGCTTTGAGGCTTGCTTGATACCGCAGACCCTTGATGATTTACAGCCATTTCACCAACCATGTATTCCATACTGTTCCAGCATAATTTACAGCTAAATCTAGTCCTACCCCCCAATTTCCATAGAGATTAATTCAAATGCAGATTATAGTATCGCTTGTAAGAGTACCAGAAAGTGGTACTAAAAGTGGTTTTAGTGCTTTGTTGCCTTTCAACAAATAAACTAAATTTTCTTCTTACAAGGTTACAATTGGTTCAGTCAATCAGTGTGTTCATGAAGACTCACTCTCTGTGTCTCTGTCACATCTTGCAGGCAGCCAGTGGATCGCCGTTCCTGGGGAGATCCGGGGATACGAGCAAGCTCACCGCCTCTACGGAAACCTGCCGTGGGCGGAGCTGTTCCAGCCAGCCATCAAACTGGCGCGGGACGGCTTCCCCCTGCCCCCAATCCTGGCATTGTACCTCCAGAAGCCACAAATAAGGAAGAGCGTCGAGATGTCCCCTCTGTGGTACTAGATCTCCCACACACAGAGACATGATTTAATTTCCCCATAAAACACAGCAGTACAATGAACATCTTTGCACCATATTAAGGAACACAGCAGTACATTTATCATATCTGCACCACATTAAAGAACACAGCAGTACATTTAACCTCTCTGCACCACAAGAGTTCTAGAAGTTTTGAAATGTGATGTGGAAAGTATCTCACACTAAGAGAAGGGACTGATTTTGTTTTTGCCAGAGCTAAAGATGATTCCATGTGAAGTGCAAAGTGCACCAAATTAGATGCAGTCAAGTCTAAATGGACCTGGTGCAAATGGAACAACACTGTTATTTAAGAATTGGTGCTAAAAGAGCTATACCCTTTTCTGACCTGTTGCTAATGGAGTCACGTCCTTATTTTAAGTTAAACATGCTGTTTCATTGCACAAGTTTATGGCTTCTGGAAACACAGTCAAGAGCTCTGCTGCCAGTTTCGATTGTTGACTCCAAAAAAACACTTTTCACAGTAAAGTGTTCTCACAAAGATGTCCTAACAGTGAGATGTTCTAACAGCGAGATATTCTGCAATGAGAATAAGACGGTTCTGCAAAGTGGTGAGACACTGAGGTATCCACGGCTGGGAGAAACCATGGCAACCATCGCCGAGCATGGTGCTGACGCTTTCTACACAGGCAAGATTGCTAGGGACCTGGTCAAGGATGTACAAGATGCAGGTAGGACAGTTTAACTGTCAAGTGTTCAAGCCTGTGTGTGTTTTTTGAGTGTGTGTGCCCATGTATGGCGTTACTTTAACGCCAAAAGTCAGATCGCGCAAGAAATGAATTTGAGAGCAGAATTCCCCCTGCTCGATTTGCTCTTCTAGCATACAAAACTTGGTCGGTGCACACAGACTTTCCCTGCTCGTATACGGGTTATTTTCTGCTCACGCTCAAAACTACATCACCTCGCTTATGGATCTTTTTCAACATTACTGCTAAAAGTCCAGCCAATAAGAATTAGCTGGAAATGCACTTGCCCAAATCTAACTGGCCAATTCAATCTTTATTGCGTCTTGCTACCGATATGATGTCTAAGCATTTCCTTTTAATAAAAAAAGAGGTGGGAAATGGCATTTGGGGTGGGGGTTTAGATTCCATACCCAAATTAGCGCTATATCTCTTGAAATCACAAACGGGCAATTATATACAATACATCAGTGATTCTCAAACTGTGGTACGCGAGAGTTCTCATTTTATGGTTAAAAAAATATTAAAATGAAAATATGAAAAATATAATTAAAATAATTAAAATTATCATTAAAATGAAAAATGCATCTAACATTTTAATAATGTTAGAACTTAATTTTAGCTTTTTCTGTAATATTTCTATTGATAGCAGGCTAGGTAGCCACGTTCATGACGAGCGGTGGTCGTAGCGCATGCGGTGTCTCCATACTTTCATCATGTCAGTAAACTGGCAGTTTAGCTAGATAACTAGTGCAGAGAAACTGAAAATGGATGGTTCAAACTGACAAAGTGGATACAGTTATCAGTGGACCGAGCACAAGTAGTAGGGCTTTGTTCACAGAAGCAGGCGCACCCTTCTTATTGATTATGTAGCCTAAGTAGCCCTTCAACCAGTCGATGTAGCCTACACCAACAGATATGATCTTTTCACATTATAAATTTTACGGGGGTAGGGTAAGCCTATTTAGCCGAAATATCGGTCATATTCTTTTTGTATTTTAATATCGTATTGGATGTGTGGGTGCTTTTCATATTGTTTATTTTGCGGGTGTGTATTTAAATGTCGGTCATTGATGGTACGCGGAGACCCTAGTATTTTCTGAAGTGGTACGCGGCGTAAATAGTTTGAGAACCACTGCAATACATAAACATCTAATTTTAGATACAGGCTAGCTGCTGGAAATGATTTGTTCCCTAGCTAGCTAGTAGGCTAGCTAACATTAAGATTAAATTACATTACATTATAGGGATTTAGCAGACACTCTTATCCAGAGCGACTTACATACTTCTTATTACATTTATCCATTCATACAGCTGGATATATACTGAAGCAATGCAGGTTAAGTACCTTGCTCAAGGGTACAACGCCAGTGTCCTACCTGGGAATCGAACCTGCAACGTTTCAGTTCAGTTCCTTAACCATTATACTACACTGCCGCCCGATAATGAAGATGCTAAAGTTATATAGGCTACTAAATTAATATTATTATCCATAAACCTAAAGAATAAATTGCATGGTAAATATTGTTAGCCAAAATCTAATTGGTCTTGTTTGACCAATCCAATCTTTATTTTTGTTGTCATTTTCTACCACATTTAATTTTTTAAATATATTGTGGCCTATGCATAAAAACATACGTAATTGTCCCAACTCTCAGGTTGGTTAATTTCTCAATATCACTACCGATATGGTCACATATGTACGTGTGTATTTGAAATTGTTGGCGACCAGGATGGTATTGGAAAGCCTTTCAAGCCATCATGTGATAATTTAGGTTGTTAAAGGCCAGATTCAGAGTTGAGAAGCACGCGCAAATGGGACTTAAGGCCGTTACACACTGGCCGTGATTTATTCGCACCAATAAATCGTACGTTGAAAAATAAAAACAAACTCTTGTATTGTTCATAAAATCTTGCACATCAAACGCAAAATGTCCTTTGCGAAAAGGCGGCATGTAATTTATTCGCAGCAAAGTCGTATTTTACGAGTTTTCGTTTGCGAAACTATTTATCTATCCGATCATAACAAGTTTCCATGACTGACGTCACCGCACTGCCACAACAAACTACAACATCCAATATGGCGGATTTTATATGTTTCCCAGTATAGCGTACTCTTTGATAAGACACATAAAAGTTACAAAGACAACGATTTGAAGGACAATTTGTGGAAAACCATAGCCAAGCAAATAGGCTATGAAGATGGTGGGTTTATAGCTAAATGGTTGCAATACGCACAACTAGCTATCTGATGAGCTCCCACAGGTTATTAGCATTGGCTTAAAAGTTGTCTCCAGCTATTTTATCCAGCTAACGTTAGCTAACCTTTAGGTCTAACGTTAACATTGATAGCAGTTCATGTGAAGAAGATAACAAGCCAGTGGTGATTACACACAAACATAGCTACACGATACGTAGGCCTATTTATTTTTTGACTTTAGGCGAGTTAATGTAGGCTACGCTGTGTCTTTGCCTTGGTGAAAACAAAGGATGAAAGCTAGCTAACCGCAATATGTGATATTGTTTCGTGGATATTTGGCGTAGTAATTGTGGGCTATAGGCTAACGACACGTAGGCTAGCTACCGGGCCAGGGGCAGCCACTGTGGTGGAGGGAGAGAAGGGCAGCTGTCACACGGTTGTCTGTGTGCGTGGCAAATAAAGTCTATAAAGTTCCCCAAAAATCTTATTCCTACTTCTGTGTGGATTTCCTGATTACTGATAGCCAAGTTATATAAATAACGAGGAAAACAGACGAGGTCTGCCTGTAGCGATCGTTTTGGAGAGAACTCTTCAGACTTCATGAGTTGCTATACTGCATAGACTACGACAAATTTATTTTAAAGATGTTTGCCGAAATTCCGTAATGTATTGTAATGTATTGTTATGTTGTGGTTAACCCTTTATATTAGTGGAAGAGATCACGAGGCAGTGGAAAAATCTCAGGGACACGTATGTCCGTAAAAAGAGGGAAGAGAAAGGAGAGCATGTTGTAGACAAAACAAAGTTTACATAAGTAAAAACGGACACATAATAAGCCCGGTTCAATATTTTGGCAATGTAATTTAAGCATGCTCTGTTTTTAATGTTCTGGTAGAGGCAAAACAAATACACATTAGTTCCGTGATGGACCGAATGAAAAATTTTCTTGAACGTTGTGTTTAATGAATGACATCACGAATGAGAACGGTTAACCAGGTCATCATCGCTCGACGAAGAGTAATAGATTTTTATTCGCAGGGATAAAAAAATTCAACCGCGAAATTTCGCATCGTTGCAGGTTTGACAGGTTTTTACGTGAAACATTTGCCGACGAATTTTACGCATTTTCGCCCCGCTTATTCGTTACGTCCCCGATGTGTAACAGCCTTTACTCCTGAAATTCTGCGTAGTTTAAGCTATTTGTAATTCAGACATATGATTTATCTGCTGTTCTAAGCGTCTCTCGAATATATACGCGGCATTATGCGTGCAGGGTGGAGATTTGACGAATAGGAGGCGTGTATGCAAGATACGCGTATTCAGAGTTTAAACGTAATCATTTTTTTCCACGCAAATTTGTTCGATATCAAAATATGGCCAAGTTACAACTAACAATATTGCCTATCGTAGCTCACACTAAATAAACTAACACTTTTCGAAAGCAATGCTATCTAAACTTTCCTAAATTATTTAATGCAACTTGGCCCTGTGTTTTTTTATCTTAGCATGTGAAGAGATTGTGCCTCATGGAACAACATATGATTTCAATGAATGATTTAAACAGTTGATGAATAATTACTCTCCAGAAAGGATATGGTGATACTTTGTTGGCAAGTTTACTTTAGAAAATGTTACAGGTTTTTATAATGTTCGCTGCTACTACAGATTTCTTTACAATTCACAAACAGACATTTATATCAAGAATCTATTTCTTCTAATTTTCTGACACTGAATTTGGGTTTTCATTAGCTGTAAGCCATAATCATCAAAATTACAAGAAATAAAGGCTTGAAATATTTCACTCTATGTGTAATGAATCTATATAATATATGAGTTTCACTTTCTGACATGAGTGACAAAAAATATTGAACTTTTTCACGATATTCTAATTTTTTGAGCTGCACCTGTATAGTATAGAGATATGCCAACTGCATAAATATCATGTTTCACCTCTAGGGGCGACTGGGCACTATAACTGGGCTAAACAGAGGAGAATGAATGGGGGTCAATGTAAGTTTTTTCCAGAAACTCAAATCTATAAGAGATAATAATTTTGTATTGTAAGTTGGAGAAAGTTCGCAGACAGCAGATAAGAACATATGCCTTTCTACGCGCTTAGATTAATGAAATCTTGAACCGTTTAGGAAAAAAATTGGGGTTTGATCGATATGGTTTTTTCAGGGCCGATACCGATTATTAGTAATGAAGGAGACCAATAACCGATATATGGAGCCGATATACATTTGCAGTGAATATGAAAATTTTTGTGTCAAAATTTAGTCATACAAACTCCAACACAAAACTTCCTTTAAACATAGTGCCGTGAAAGTTTTTGCCCCTCCCTGATTTCCTCTATTGTTGCATATTTCATTATGCATTATGTTTTCAGATCTTTAAACAAAATATAATACTGATTTTAGGGAACCTGAGTGAACAAATGACACATTTGTTTTTTACTTATTTCATTTATTTAATTAACAAAAAATCCCAACACCCATTGTGTGAAAAAGTAATTGCCCCCTTACAATAATTGCAGCCAATGTAGAATAAAGTCATAATTTTTCATATTTGGTCGCATATCCTTTGCATGCCATGACTTCCTGATGTCTGTGACCCAACAATATCAAAAGACTCTTGATATCTTATTTTCTGGTACTCTTACAAGCGATACTATAACCTCTATGCATTTGAATGGATCTCTATGGGAATAGATGTAGCTGTAAATTACACTGGAACAGTATGGAACACATGGTTGGCAAAATGGCTCAAAGTCATCAAGGGTCTGACGCGTGGCCGGCTTTACGCAGGGGCAAGAGGGGGCAGCGCCCCCTCAAACAGATGGCCTGCCCCCTCAAATCATACTTTTTTTTAAAAAAAAAAAAAAAAAAAAAAAAGCAAAAATTAAATATAAAGCCTCTCAACTCCTCTCTCTCATCTCCGTGCTGTGTTGTCTTTCTTCACCACTCAGTGAGCAGTGAGAGATCCTCCCCCCTCCTCCCCCCCTCCGTAAAATCCCAATCACTGTTGGTATGCAAATGAGCCAAGAGCAGTCTGAGAGTGAGGTTGTCAGGTCGACGACAGCGTTAGAGAAGAAGCAGCAGCAAAAACACCACCAAAACTCGTAGTAGCCCCCCTGAGAATACTAAATTATATGGATAATAACTACATCCCTAAATTAAATCGTAATAATTGTGACGACTAAAAAAATGAATCGAATTGTGAAAATCGTGAAATCGTTATAACATCCCTAAAAATAAAAAAACAACAAAAAATATGTTTTATGTTAATAAATGTTCTGCTCTGTATGTGTGTTTTATATATGTTAAAATTTTAACTGAAAAAATGCTGCTTGGTGTGGAGTGGAGGGAGGAGAAGAAGAGTGTGGAGAGAAAGATAGAGGAGAGGGAGAGGAGAAGATTTTTTTTTTTTATTAGTGAAATAAAGAAGTTATAAAATTTTCTTACCTTATTTTTGGTTTTTACAAATTAGTTTGAGAGACTTTTTTATACTTTTGATTTTTTTTTTTTTATTTTTACTTTTTCAGTTTTGTAAATATTGATTATATATTTTTTTCCTTTTTTTTTTAGCTTTTTTGTATTTAGCCATTAGGTTATCCAGTTTTAAAATTTATGTTGTTGTGTTTGTAATTTGAAGGATATTTTTTTTTTTTTTTTTTTTTTTTTTTTTTTTTTTTTTCTTTCTCCCCCTTTTATTTTATTTTTCATTTGTATTTTAAGGGGGGTTTTCCTCAGTGCAGCTACCCTCAGAGCTAGCCCAGCAGGAGCTTCTAGGAGGGTTGGACCAAGTTGGACAGTGGGGTGGGGAGGAGGTTGACAGAGTGCAATCCACACTTTCAGGGGTTGAGCTTGACACACAAGCACAACAACATGCCATGAGAAAAAAAAACACACAACAACAAAAAAAAAAAAAAAAAAAAAAAAAAAAAAAGTGCCCCCATAAATTCTGACCTGGTCTGACGTATCAAACGAGCCTTAAACCATCACTCTGCTGCCCGAAATACAGTAGATATGGATAGATAACTTCAAGGGTTTCTTCCCCCGACTTATTTTTCCATAGACTTCAATAATAATGATAATAATTAGCCATTTCAAATAATACTAATTTGTCAATTAAATGCTGCTTTTGTGTCAGTAATAAGTGGTAACACTTTAGAGCCAATGTAGGACAAAAACTGAAATCCTTTTGGTCCATGACAACCAGAGATGTGCACCTCGGCACAGCTGTGGGGAGTGAATACCTCTGCTCAAAGTGAAGTGAACAGCTGAGTAAAATAGAAGATCATTGAAACTGGTCTGGAATCCAACACTTGCACATAACATGAGTCACAAATATGGCCCAATTGTTAATTGTTTTTCACTAATCACATTTCACTGTACTACATAGAGGATATCAACTCCAGTTGTTGGGGACCAAAATGTTTTCTGATTTCTTCTTATACATTTGTTGAAGTGTACTCACTTATTACTGATATAACAGCGACATGTAATTTATGATGTATTAGCGTTTGATAAAAATATGGCTAACAGGCAATTATGGTTGATTGGCATAATTATATAAAAACAAGTCATGATATAAAATGTACACTTGACACAAGATTCACAAAACAGTGTAGATAATCAGGTTAGGAACAGAGGTTGAGGTTTTGCATAGCAAACAAGTGGCAGGTGTTTTATATTTTCTGGAAAACTGGTGTTTCCGATATTTTGTCCACCCCTTGTCTATTATATAAGTAAATTAACTTAATATTATGGCATAAATACAATATCTCCATCAAGAAACATCAGCAAATATGACAGTCATGTGAAAAAGTAAGTCAACCCTCAAACAGTAGTCAGTTATTTTAATTTCAGCCATATTCATCAATTAAGGTAAACTAATTCAACAAATAATGCAAAAAAAAGTAGACTTTAGAATCACTTAATGGGAAATTTCACCTTTGTGTGACATAAGTAATTTTGTGGAGCCTACCCCATTATATTTGCATAGCGTGAATACTACCGACATCAGATGTCCCTGCTGACCGTTCACGGCATCCCAGGTAGTTCCGTTAACGGTAAGTAGGGACAGCTGATGTTGCTCGTATTCACGCTATGCAAATATAATTTCTTATGACACACGAAGGTGAAATATCCCTTTAAGCAATTGAAATGAATATAAATGCAAATTCCTCATGAGGAAAAAATTATTACACCCCATTAGCGATTAATTAACTTTTAACTTTCTAACATTAAGATAATGCACATAAACATACATTAGGCCAGCTATATCTATATATTAACTGGCTAACTTTATAATTTGTTGATAAAACGTAATTTACCATTAATGATCGGAGCCTATGCTGTAATGATCTGAGCCTGGTTGCTGTCTAAATCCAGCTCCTCAGTGCTTTCAACCACCAGTCTCTTCTTTCGGTCGTAAAAATTAGTTCGTTCACCGAGCCTGGTGGTTTAGCTACCATGGTGCATACTCAGATTATCATGTAAAAAGGATATTTTCTCCTTTTCCCAGCTTTATTCGCACATCAATACGCAGTGCAGAAGTTCGTCATTGTAGGACAGCAATCATAGTAGCGTTAGCTAGCTACTTGACTTGTTTCAGAGCAAACACTACTAGTAACGTTAAGCGTCTCTGTTAGGGTTGGTCCTCCAACATGGCGGCGCGTCCCTGTAACCATTGGTAACTACAGTGCTGGTTCTATGTGACAGGCCTCTATTGGAACAATGCTAACGATTAGCATCTTGCCATTCGATTTAATCGCCACCCTGCTAACTTTTGTTTAAATAACAGCCTAAATCCACTCAAATGAAGTTTAACAACAGCCTTACAAGTGTCGTTGTTGGAAACAAAAATGCACCGAGTGCACAAGGACGATATTTTAACTCAAATTACCGTATATGATTATGTCGTTTCAGCCTACCTCTGTTTAGATTGAAGTTGTCCAGTACATTTATAATGTTTATTTATTTTAGTATTACTCTTCAGAGAACGTTGTGGCAAGCTGCTTCTAAGGTACGCTTGTTGTGTTTATGAAGTGAAACGCCCCATCCTCCCTCGCGCAAACCACCTAGGAACAGCACATTGCTGCACAAACTAGGTCTACCGTTCACTAAAAATGTTTTGGACAACTGGAAACTTTTCCATACGCTATTTCAGCATGTACAATTTATGCTACATACTATCAAACTAAACCTTTATTTATTAAACAATTTCAGTGGATTTTGGCGATTATTTAAACAAAAGTTACCTGGGGGGCGATTAAATCCAATGGCAAGATGATAACCGTTAGCATTGTTCCAATTCATGTTTAGCCAATTTCAGCTACAAAGGTGAGACCAGAACAGCATCACTGCAGCCTTACATACTATTTTGGGGGTAAGTAAAACAATATAAAAATGTTCTAAATGGGTGAGCTAACCCTTTAAGTATTCAGAGCAGGCCCGGTTCCACAATAACATCACTAAGGGTGAGTCAAGGTTTTTGACTTGAAATCTGTTGTTGAGGGCCTTGGGAATGCAGGCATATCAAAATAAACACTTCACACCACATCAATGGACTTACCAACTGAATACGATGCAGTTTACTGTAAGTCTCTACATGAAACGATCGCTGAGATATTGACGTCCGAATGGCATCATGCTTGATTTTACGCTCAATATTATTATGAGAGTAAAACATTATTTTGGGTCACAAGACCCTTATTGCACAGAGATGGTAAAGGTTAAACTAAGCCTCTGATTAATTATCCAGGTTACAGCATGACAGGATTAGATTTCTAATGGATAAACTCACAATCTCATTGGTATAATAGCATTGCTTGATAAATAACAACTATAGTTTACTGATAATACAGGCTACGAAATCATGTCATTGTAACACTTGGCGTCTACTTGAATAAGGAGACTGGTGTAGAAAAGTTAAAACGTTTATTCCACTGAAAACATTCACGAGGCAACATGTCTGAACACTTCTGCATAACTCCAAATCAACTGTATTCATCAGCTTCCTATATGATAAAGACGCCACTGTTCCTAATTGCAGCTGCAATTGCTGATTAATGCCATCTACTGTCCAACGATATAACAGTAAATACAATAGACTGAATGGCATTACTATTACTTATGGAAATGAATGTACTTTCTTATAGAATATAAATGTTTAAAACAAAACTGTTTCTTACCCTCAATCAAAAGAGCTGCAGCCTCTTTGAAGTTGAGTTAAATCATCTTAGCAGTCTCTCCTTCTATTTTCCTGTGAATTTGTTAGTGAGGTACCTCTCAGCTGCAAGCTGGATGAGATGTGCTTTTCTTTTGTGCAGCATACTTCTTCTGTGGTCACTCAGGACATTCTTCAGTGTTGAGAATTAATTTTTACATGTTGCTGTCAAAGCTCCAAATGTTAAACAGACCTTCAGCATTTCTGTTACAGTAGGCATAGCTGCCAGAGCCTCACAGTATCTTTGCAAAATGGTCAGTGTTGTCCAGTTTTCATCTGATTGGGCAATTTTATCCAGCAGAAACCGCCATGCCACAGCGTACTCAGCTTCCTTAAACTTTGTCCCTGTTAAGTCCAGTAGCGGTCTCACTTTGTCCCCATCCATGAAATATTCACTCCCTGGGTTTAGGGCGCACAGGGCCTCTACTAGTTGGATATTTCTTTTGCTAAATCTTGCTGACATTTTTCCCACTACAGCATCCAGGGCAGTGGCGCCCCCAGAAATTTTTCATCGGGGTGGCCAGATGGGGCCACTGAAAATCTTGGGGTGGCACACCAAAACCAAAAGCCATAACTGAATTTCAAGAATTCTATTATGTTGTTGTAGTATATAGGCTAGTTGAAAACTATGTCAATATGAGAGTTAAGGAATCGCACACTGTGCAGCAGCAGCGCAGTGACAGAAGGTCATAAGCGGCTGGCTGGCTATGCATTTGTTATTTTCTTTCACATGTATGAACTATTATGAAAAATATAATTATTGATTTAAATGAATAGTACCTAATGTAAAATATCAGATAGCAGCATATTATGCATATGCGACTCGCGAGGGGGGGGGGGCCAGTGGGGGGGCCAGCGATTGTATCAGGGTGGCCGTGGCCCCCCCTGGCCACCCCTTGGCGGCGCCACTGATCCAGGGTACTGAAGTCTTTTCTCCCACTTCCTGCTGACCAACTGTTGTATCTACAACATAATCTCTTAACTGTGTACACGCCGTTTCTGTGAAGGGGCAGCAGGCAATTTTGTGGTCTCTCCCTCTTTCTTGAATTTCTCCCAAAGCGTGTCAAACTGACTGTCGCATCTCAGTTCCTCCACACACGTGAGGGCACTCTGGACCACTCTGAGAGCAGTGGACAGGTCTGTGGTTTGTGCTTGGAGTAAAGTGTTAGGGGGATCCAGCAAACTCAAAATTGTATGTGCCATACATTTTAATGAACTTAAAGCTGGGCTGGGTGATGGCCTTCAAAAGCCCTGTGGCTTCAATTTGCACTTCTGTGCCACTGGTGTGGGTTCCTTTGATCTTTTGAAGCAGGTCAAAGGATTTCATGATTACGGTCACTGTGGCCAGGAGGCCAGTCCACCGTTGGTCAAGAAGCCGTTTCAACTTTTCTCCTGTGTAGAGTGCAGCTACAGTAGGTTTCCTAAAGTACTTGTAGAGAGAGTTGCATTGACTGAAAAAGTTCTGCAATGTGTTCTCAGATGACATGGCATGCACTACTACCAGGTGCAGCTGGTGATTGAAACAGTGCACATAAAGCACTTCTCTCTGTACTTCTTCCTGTAAGATCTTCTGCATCCCCCCATGTACCCCAGACATGATGCTTGCCCCATCATAACACTGGCTGACCATTTTGTCTGTACTTAACCCAATATCTCTCAACTGTGATAAAACCACTTCAGTCAAAGATTTGGCGTCACATTGTTTACTAGTTGCCATTGGTAAAAGCCTTTCTTTCACACGGTTATTATTATCTACATAACGAAGCACAGTCAATATGTTTTCACATCCAGTGGGGTCTTCAGTGCTTTTAAGGTGTACAACGGCTGTTGTACAACTGGGATCTATTGACGCGTTGGAAGCAAGAGGCGAGGGGAGTCGTGGCATTTTTCTAGCAATGATGGACCACACTCTGAAAAAAGAAAAGAACCTTGCAAAGATTTTTTACCAGCATCCCATCTAATGCCACATACACATCAAATCATATACAGAATGAAATTATTGAAAACATGAGTGAAATCATCACAGAAGAAATTGTAAAAAAGCCTTTACACCTTCCACATGCTCCGCCTTTCCAGTCTCCCCCTACTGGTGGCAGACAGTGATTGGTTCATTTTTGTGGCCCTGTCAGACGTATACCTCCATATCCCCATACACCGGGATCACTTGAAGTACTACCAAGGGATTTTTATTGCGAACTACCTGGACGACTGGCTATTCTGCACTCCTTCAGAGGAGCAAGCCAGAAGGTCAGTACTGGCTCACTTGGGCCTGATCCTGAACAGGTGAAAAGTGCCATCTCACCCCCTCCAGAAAGAGGGTTTTCCTGGTACCGGTTTTGGCATGACCCAGAGAGGCAGCATGTTTTTGATGGAGAGTCTGTCCCACTTTGCTGCAGCACGGCAGGTGACGGTAACCATTAATCAGAGGTTGCTCGGCCTGATGGGTTCAGCGGCCCAGGTGGGGCTGCTGCGTACGTGCCCATGACAGCGAAGGGTGGCAGCACAGGGACTAAGCCCGGAGGGGTGGGGCGGCGACTCCTCCCTATTTACCCAGTGTGTTCTAGGGTGATGACCACCACGGACACCTCCAAGACTGGCTGGGAACCGTCAGAGAGGGTCGGTCCCTACAAGGGTTGTGGAGCCCCTCTTGAGTAGGGAAGCACATCAACCTGCCAGAAACAGAGGCAGTGCATCAGGCATTGACCCATTACCCCCCAGTGGTCCGACGCAGACAGGTTCTCGCCTGGATAGACAATTCCACTGTGGTCTACATCAAGAGGGCATGTCCCCGAGGGCAGTGCATGTGCCAGGCACAAACAATGTGGCAGCCAGGGGTAGCCCCTCCCCTCCCGACCAGAGCGGATTTGGTTTTACACTTATGGCATTCCAAAACGCATTCACTCTGACCAAGGGCGCAACTTTGAGGGGGAGCTGCTGAAGCGTCTGTGCTATATGGCATCGAGGCATCAGTGTATGCTAGTGCTAGTCACCAGGTAAGTCAGTCCCTGATGTCATAAATCAGTCTCCTCCTCCTCCTCTAATTCAGTTTGAGACACCCCCAGGACCAAGTGCATCCAACACACACAAACACACACACACTCGCACATAGTTTGTTGTACATTATAGTAGTGAATCGTGCATTGTTCTGTTTGGTACTTTGTGTTAAATAAATTATTACATTTTCCAAGATTGTGTGTATTAATGTTGCTCTTGTGTTGAACTGAGTCAGTCAATGCTAATTGCAGAAATTCCCCAAATGCCTTCACCTTAGCTGAATCATATATATAAATTTGGTATCAACTGAGTACATAATATTGTGATTTTTCTAAGATAATTATTACTGTAATTTTATTGGTAATTAAATTATTAATTCAAGTTACCCATTTTTAGTTAGTATTCTCTTTTGAGAATAGTATAAATTTTATGAGACTGATTTATTATGCAAAAACTATGCCACCAGTTGTATAAGGATGGTAGTGGTGTAATCAAGTACATAAGTGACGCCTCGTGTATAGATTTAAATTAATGTTCCCTACAAAATGACTTGGTAAAAGACTTGCAAAAAAACTTGATATCTCATATGGCAACTGTGCAAAGTTTAATCAGCAAGGTTGATTCACTTCAGGCTGAAACTAGAGGGCTCAAATGTAATGTTACCAACTTCTTAACCAATCTGGATAAACAGAAAACAGAAAAGTTAAACAGAAAATGGCCAAACTTGAAGACCTTGAAGATTTTATTCAGATAGGTCTCATGGTGGCACTATAACAGTCAATTAAAATTGTAATCTTTAAACACTCATAACTCTTGAACCGTTTGTCTGATTAACACAAAATCAACGTCAACAGATCCGGCTCCTCTGTCTGAAGTCATTTGGACCAATGAAGTCCGCCATATTGGATCTATCTCCTCCTAGACGCATTGACCGATTTTCACAAACTTTGGAATTTACCATCTACTCTTGAATATCTAAAAAAATTATAGAAACAAAGTTGCTAGGATTAAAATTGTGCCCACAACAAGCCAATTAATTTGCATGTGGGTGTGGTTTTTTACCATTAATCCAAAACAGTTTGATGTAATATGACGAATGGTAGGTCCATTCAGAACTGCATACTGAGGAGAAACCTTGAGTTTGGGCCCGATTAACCCACAGGGTGGCGCTATAGAGCGCAATAGTTTTTCAAAATTGAAAATTTCACTAAAAATCACTGTTTTAATGTAGAAATTTGAAATGTGCAACACTAACTAAACCCCTCTGTCCAAACATGACCATCTATATTTTGAACACCGCAATCTTGAATTGGTGGCCATTTTGTATTTTGTTGGTTCATATGTTACTTTTCCCACTTTCACCTGGTTGATTCCAATCAAACTGGGCACACTGATAGAAGGTACATCCTAAACACCACTGACCAAATCTGGTGACAATTAGTCATATGGTGGCACTATAGTAGACTTTTGAATTCCAAATAATTAAATATTGATAGGACCTCCTCTGTTTGACCTACCTACCAGAACTTAATGTCTGACAATCCGACTTCTCTCACAGAATAAATATGCCTTAAGGACCCATAAGACTATCGATGTGGATTTGCCACCATTTTGAATGAATTAAAAATCACCAAAAATCCAATGAATACCGCAACAAGCCAATTAATTTGCATGTGGGTGTGGCTTTTTACCAAAAACGTACGGATTACGGAGGTAACCCTGGTTCTATGAATACGGTCAACACGCCACCATATAGGTCATCCTCGTCGAGAGGAGGAGCTGTTAGGAGACTGAATAGCAAATTAACCACCACTACGGGTGGACCCACGCCACGCCATAAATGTGGCGCTTGTACGCCGCCCAACCTTTTTTGCCGACTTGAGGGCACTTGCCGTCCTGAGGGCGCAAGGTTCCCCGCCTGACCACGCAGCGTGACGTGTTGACCGTATTCATAGAACCAGGGTTACCTCCGTAACCCGTAAGTTCTATTTCATAATGGTCAACACGCCAACATATGGGTCACAGAGTACCAAATAAAGTCAGGCGGGGTATGTAGTGGGGTACCAGGAGCGCAGGCTCTTAGCATGCGTGCGAATCCTGTAAAAAATGCACTATTGGCTGCTGTTCTACCAGAAGAGCAAGCTCAAGTGAGAAACGTGGAAAATAACCACGGGGTGATAGAACCCTAATAATATTCACAGCTGCGCCGCTGACTCGAGGACAGGGGAGGCAACTAATGTGAATCACACTATACCCAGGTGATAAACCTGGCGAATGTGGGGGGATGAGGCCCATGCCACCGCTGCACAATGTCAGGGAGCGGGTGCCACATAGTAAAGTTCAGGAGGTAGCTATGCCCAAGTGGGGTGAGCTACCACGCCTGTGGGAGGGGATGCGTAAGAGCTGCTGTAAGCCGTGGAATCGTCTCTACAATCCAGTGGGCCAAGCGCTGTACAATAGGGTGAAGCCCCGCATAGCCCCCACACAACAATAAAATTATTTTTGGTCTTCCTCACTGCACGTGTGCGGGAGGTATAAGACCGTAGAGCCCAGGCGGGGCACAGTGAGTGCAGCCTGGCTTGTTCAGGGGTCTTGCGGGGAGGAGGGTGAAACGCCTCCAACACCATAGCCAGAGATGTACGACCGCAAGAGGACCTTAGGCCGAAACGCGGTGTTAAGAAGCAGAGAGACCGATGAGCTACTGTCACCCCACCGCATACAGAAGGGGTATACTGACAGTGCGCCTCGCAAAGGCAATAATGAGCAGGAAGGCAGTCTTCTAGGTTAGACTGAGTCTGGCCTGCTCGAAAGGGCAGCTCAGTGAGGGGATTCAAAGCCAGTTGTAAGCCCCACGAAGGGACTGAGTTCGACCTAGGCAAGCAAAGCCGCCTGGCTCTTCAGGGAAACTGGCTGGCGAGGGGGTGCGATCCCACCGTCAGGCCCTCAGTACACTCATGTCAGTCTGATATGGCTGCCAGATAACCCTTTAGTGTGGACTCCACTAGCCCCTCTACAAAGAGGGACTGGAGGAATGCCAAAAAGACTGAACTGTCGCACAAAACTGGGTAAACCCGTTATTGTGGCACCAGCGGTTGACCTCTGCCCCACTTCCCGACATCGAGCGCCCTCGTGGAGGGGGCTTCAATGCCTGAAGTGTACCAGTACTGCGGGCCCTAGGCCCTGCGGCCAGTCCATCTAGGGGCCAAGCAGGTCGTAAAGCTGCGGATTTTGTTGCAATAGCAGGCCCTGGCTTGTGGCAGCATATCCGCTCGGGTCGGGAGGCGCGACGGGGTGCCCACTAGCAACTCCCTAAGTTCGCCATCCATGTCTGCTGGGGCCAATTAGAGGCATGCGGCAGAACTCGTAACCTTGAGTCCCTGATCCTCGCCTGACCCATAGGCAGGAGAGGGAAGGGGGGGGAGCATAGAACACTGGAGCACGAAGACATCCACGCCCAAGATCCCCCTCTGGGCTCACTATGGGATATCGTAGGGGACAAAGCATCCTTTCTGGATGCTTAAAGGTCCACCTGCGCCCTCCCTAAGAGGGGCAAAATGGACTGCACAATGTCTGGGTGCAGGCGCCATTCCCCCGCTCTCGGGCCACCCCTGGACAGCCAATCAGCTGCCACCTTGGTTGTGCCCGGCACATGCACTGCCCTCTGGAACATGCCCTAGCCTTGTGCCCACAGCAGAAGTTGATATGCTTGTATGTAGGGACTGGCCTACATGCACCACCTGGCCGCTAAGACCATCAGGCTGAGCAACCTTTGGTTAATGTTTATTGTCACCTGCCGTGCTGCAGCAAAGTGGGACCGACTCTCCATCAAAAACATGCTGCCTCTCTGGGTCAGAGAGGTCTCTTTTCCCTTGTTCAGGGTCAGGCCCAAGCTGGCTAAGTTGGCCAGTACTGACCTTGTATCCCTTCTGGCTTGCTCCTCTGAAGGAGTGCAGATTAGCCAGTGGTCTAGGTTGTTTGCAGTGCGAATACCTTGATGACAGAGTGGGATCAGCGTGGTCTCCCTGCACTTCATAAAAAGTGTGTGGGGCCAGGGCTAGGCTAAAGGGGAGGACCAAGTGATCGCACCCTTTGTCTTGGAAGGAAAAGTGGAGGTACTTCCAGTGATCCCGGTGTATAGGGATATGGAAGTATATGCATAGTATATAAACAGGGGTGTTATTGAGCCCTTTTCAGAAACACCAGAATGTCATCTGGGAGAGGTCGCGCAGTAACCCCATTTCTCCTGAGTTGGGATAACCCAGTGGAAGTGGGGGGGTGGGGGCGGCTCAGTGTTGAACTGGAGCTTGTACCTTGACTCCAAGATGCTGAGCACTAAAGGACATTGAGTACGTAGGCGTCACTGGGGGTAGCAGAGGACGTATCCTGCGGCAATCCCTTCAAGAGCCTCAGGAAGTGTATGTCCTCAAAGACTCAGAGGCGAGGGGCATGCGGTTCCTCATCACGTTCCCGGATTCTGCACACCTTCAGACATCCCTCATGTTGAAGTGTGCCCAACACCAAGCCAAGGGCCCGAATCAGTACCACTGAAGGGCCACAAGGGGGTGGAGACTATGGCTGAACAATGAAGAAGCAGGAGCCCAACGGGGAAAGAGCGCATGTTTAGCCCCCTTGAAAATCATCGCCCCATCGAAGAGATCCGTGGGCGGGGGGCTCAGATGAACAGTATTCCTGGTCAGCCAATGACACCCTTCTCAGTCCCTGACTGCTGGGGGTCAGGCCGACGGAACAGGCTGTCTGCGACATGCTTAGCCCGGAAGTGTGTCCAACACCAAGCCAAGGGCCCGAATCGGTTTGGGAATCTTATTGTTGCTGCGCCACTAACAATAGAAACAACCCAAGCCTAGCGCGGCTAGTATAAAACAGAAGGGAATCAGTTTAAAAGTATAACTTTTATACTCACGAGCAGAGAGGCCCCTTCCAGCTTTTTTCCTCTTCTGGAATGGAAGCGCGCTGCCCACAACCAACAGGAATGGAGTCTGTCCGACATCAAGCCAAGGGCCTGAATCAGTGGTACCGAAGGGCACAAGGCGTTACGGAAGCCTTAAGGTAGCGTGTGTCCATGGCACAGTGGCTCCTTCCGGCTCTAAACCCGTTGCTGTTGCTCCTGTAGTTGTTGCTGTGCAACCAACAAAGGAACAACCTAGTGCCTATGTAGTTAGTATGAACAGAAAAGTATCAGTTACAACTAATATCATTTCTGTATAAAAATGGCAGTGACCTGCCTACAACCACATTAACAAATGTGTCCAACACTAACCCAAGGGCCCGAATCAGTGGTACTGAAGGGCCGCGAGGAGTGTGGGGACCAACACAATGCCTAATACGGCTAGTATAAACAGAAAGGTATTAGTACAAACTAATTTGATTTCTGTATAGAAATGGCAGTAATCTGCCTATAATAATAATTACAAGCGTGTCCAGCGCCAAGTCAAGAGCCCGAAACAGTGTTATTGAAGCGTGTGTGTACTGATACAGAGGCTACTTCCGGCTTACTTATTCTTACTCATTTAATTTGTTGTTGTTACTGTTAGTTATTGTTGCTGTGCAACTAACAAGGGAACCAACGCACTGCCGAATACGGCTAGTATGAACAGAAAGGTATTAGTATATAACTAATATAACTTCCGTATAAAAACGGCAGTCATCTGCCTACTACACGGTACCAGCGTATTCAGTGCCAAGCCAAGAGCCCGAATCAGTAGCACTGAAGGGCGCTGAAACCTCAGGTAGCATGTGTCTACTGACACAGAGGCTACCTTCGGCTTCCCTTTCTTTCTCTTAGTAACAACGAGTAGAAAGACAATTCAATGCCTCAACATGGCTAAATACAATCAGAACATATCAGCATAACCCGATCTAGTTCTGCAAGGAAAAGCGGCAGTAAACTGCCTAATAATAGGTAAGAACTTACCTTGAAACGTTTAGCCAAACAAACAGCCACAAACCGCGATTCCACGTTGCTAGGGAGGGAAAGCCCAGGAAGCATACTCCGTTAGGACGTAGTTCCGGGCAATCGGGAGAGGCAAGAAAAGTTGTGATTCCGCGGGTTCCAAAGGGAACCATAAAACTCTCGAGGAGGCAAAAAGGGGTCGGGCGGCGTACAAGCACCATATTTATGGAGTGACGTGGGTCCGCCTGTAGTGGTGGTTAATTTGCTAATCAGTCTCCTAACAGCTCCTCCTCTCGACAAGGATGACCCATATGGTGGCGTGTTGATCGTTATGAAATAGAACTTAGCATCTACTCACAAGTAAATAGTTTTTACTAAAAATCACTTTTTTGATGAAATTTGAAACTAGCTATGCTGACTAATCAATTCATTATGAACATGCATATGCATATTTTTCTCATTCGCATATGTATTTGTCGCTTTGTGCGCTTGGCCCCCTTAATTGCTGCTTGCAGCTATATTTATTATTATTATTATTTATTTTATTTATTTATTTATTTATTTATTTCCGTAGGTTTTCGCCTATAGTGCTTATACTGGTGAAAACTCTTAAACGTTTACATTACTTAGGCTACAGCTGATTTTTATACCTACGACTTAAAACGTGGTCTGCTGATTTCAATAAGGATATTAATTCTGAAATAAACACAATTATGTAACTTGTGTAACACAAATCATTTTATTTTAACAACTGACTTCCACAGATCACACCAGAAATTATTGTAGACCCATGTTTGATTGTTTTTTAAAGGAAAGAATGGACATTTGTTTTAACAGCCAAATCACAATTTACAAATGTGTGCAATAATGTTGACTTGGACCAGTATTTATCAAGCATCTCAGAGTAGGAGTATAGGATTGCTGATCTAGGAGTACATATCCAGGATCAGTTCTTTTTAGATCGGCGCCTCCATTCCGACTGAGAGAACTGATCCTGGATATGTACTCCTAGATCAGCATTCCTACTCCTGCTCTGAGATAAATACTGGTCCAGGTATCTAAACAATATTATTAAGTCATTATTAAGTCATCTGCAGTTAGCAAGAGGGATGTGGGTGGGTTAATGAGGGGATAGGATAACAGTTTACGTGGGTTACAGCATGACGCTTGAATCTTACTTAAAGTTGCACTCTGTCACTCACTTATACCATATTCAAGCTTGACTAATAAAATGAGTACACTTACAATTACTCTATATAATTACTCACTATAAGTATGCATCTATTACATTCCTTGCATTTCTTCTCAAGCTTCTGGATATGTTCATTTTAATAAGCCTTTTGTTTTATTTATCCATTGTTTTTATATATTTAACTTTAACTGTGTAATAGTCTTTTGCATTATTATTATTATTATTATTATTATTATTATAAATAACAACAGTGCGTATTTTGTAGATCAACATTCTATATCTGCTGTGTACCATGCTTTAGAGATTGTGTTGGCTTAAACTAACAACAACAAAAAAAAGTCTGCCAGTCTGCAAATAACAGGATTCCTAAATGCTTACGAAGGTAATATGCAAAAGGTCTGTAAAAATCTTATAAAAATCGCATATGCCATATAAAAAACTTATAAAATAAATATGTGGTAGAGAGCAAGCATATACATTTCATGCTAAAATTAGATAGTTCCCTAATACATGGTACTCCTTATAAAAAAAAAACATTGAGAGATTGTATATGAATTGTATGGAAATATATAATATAATAGGCTACTAATCAACATGCTTTTTATAAAACTTTGCAAGTATGATCATACATGATTTTTACAGACCTTTTGCATATGGGAAACCTCGGTTTTATGAATGAAGTTCAACCATCGAGATAAATAAGAACTGGAGACAGCTTCCGCTTACCGGTTCCATGGATTTCTATGGGAGCTGCTCATTGGCGCATGAAACCAATTCAGGGCTCAACACGTCACGTCTCTGGCAATACACAGACAGTGCACAGAATCATGGGAATTGCAGTTCATTACAGAAGTTAACGGGGAGACGTGGTTGTTTTTATTACAGATCTGCTCGGTTTTCTCATGTTATACCTCTCAAAAGAACCGAAAACGACACACTCTGATTGCCAGCTCACAAACTAAATCCATTAATAATCACATTTCAGCCTATGCAGTATGCACTGATCTGAACAGACCTAGCTGTCCTTAACCTGTTATAAACATAGCCTATAAATAGCAACCCACACAGATAAAGCAGAGACGAAGAAGCTCGATAATTATACATCATGTTGCATTAAAATGCAATTACGAAATAAGAAAGGTATTCTATGAATGTACTATAACTGTAAACATAAACTATAAGTACAATACCAGCAGCTTACCCATTCGCTTTATTTCACCGTGAAATAAAAATGGTGGATCTCCGTTTTGTCTCGTAATTCATCGGTGAAAATCGTAAAGTCACGTGGTGTGGAATTGCTGATTCGTAGGATATGTACGAATTTTCGGGTACTGGAATTTCGTAGAATAAATACGAATGGGCTGTGAGACCAGGTTGGTAATGAATGAGACAGGTTTGCGGGGCATGGGGGGTATTACGAGTTTCTCAAACCGATTGTAGCTACCAGACAATAAATGACACTGAATTTTGAAAGGGACATCTCGATGTGTAAAACCAATGGTAGGATTGTTTATTAATTTCATATTTAGTAGCATATATTGCTCGTAGAATACATGGTAGAATGAGAGAATACTTTAATTCAAAAAGCCAACAATTGTTGTGGAATAAAGCTACTCTGAGGTTTGGACTGATGAAATTCAAGAAGTTTTATTGATGCATGGAGAATAAACACATCATTGACAGTCAGTGTCCATTCTGAAGTTTCACAAAACAAGCCTTCATACTTATACGCTTTTGGTTATATAAAACAGGATAGAGACTGTGCTCCTATCACACCGTTAATTGTTTTGGGAACATAAATCTTGTTATCATCCTCAGCCCCCCTGACCCAAGGTCTCACGGCCCTGGTTCCAGACACGCAAACAGACAGGTGGGAGAAAACGTTTATGGTTTCCAAGCATTTCGGTTCCCTTAATTCACACACTCAAAGCATTCCTTCAGTCAATTATCCTGCTCACAGTTTTCAGCTCTTGACAGTACGCAACTAGGCCAAGAGCAAGGCCACAAGGGCCTCAGATTATACAGGTATACAATTTAAATTTTTATAATTACTGAAACTTCCACACTCCCCCCGTTTGTCCTTTGGAGGACAACACTTACAGTTCAGTTAAAATTTTACAAAATTCAGCAATGTATTGTGAGCACAAATCCACCACAATCCATGTGATGCTGGGTACGTATAAGTGTTACCACCTAGTGTATCCATTATAGAACAGAAATGAACTTCCAACGTAAGTGTCAACATCTATATATGTTTTAGTTTGGTAAAAGGTAAATGGACTGCACTTATATAGCGCCTTTATCCAAAGCGCTTTACAATGGCCTCTCACTCACCCGTTCACACACACATTCACACACCAATGGTGGCAGCCACCATGCAAGGCGCTAGCCTGCTCATTGGGAGCATTTTGGGGTTCAGTGTCTTGCCCAAGGACACTTCGACATGTGGACAGGAGGAGCCGGGGATCAGCAGACGACCCGCTCTACCTCCTGAGCCACAGCCACCCCTATTGTTTCATTAGGCTAGACAGTACTCTAACAACTTTTGTTGAGCACGCTATTGAAAAGGAAAGATGTGTTTGGCTTTAACACAAGGGAGCAGTTACCCCGCCCCACAAAAGTTCCTGTTTCATGATTAGATGTAATACACCATGTGAAAACAATTGGGAAAAAAAGGTTATAGAACCCCTTTTTCCCCTCGTCTTTTCTGGGGTGTAATTTTGTAATGCTAGACCAGTAGTTATCCAAAACACTACCTGTAGTCCCTTGGGGATAAGGTAACCCTCCTATAGCCGTAACACCTATTTCGGCCTGAAATTGGTCTCCTACCTACCAGAGGTGACATGTACTGGCTTGGAGGGCCATGAAAGGTAAACCTGCAGTTGAAGACTAAGGGATTAATCCACAGACAACATTCACATTTTGAGATTTAGCTAAAGTGTGAGCATAGTTCATGTACATATTTATGTGACTTGTACTATCAGCTTTAGTATTGTTAGCAATTTAAATTTATTGCTTTTTCGTGGTCAAGGAGGTAGATCAAGGATACTCTTCAATTCAATTCGAAAGATTAAATCACTTTGTATTTATTGTGTCAGCTCGTGTCTTAACAGGAGTATACAATGGGTTAGTAGATCTGTGGTCCTCTGGTAGCGCGCGCTCGAAGCGCGCTCTCGCGCACGCTCCTACTTATATACTGTAAAGTGAAAAGGGGTGAGTACATCACTGGGCGTATAATTCAAACCAATCAAACCTTTAGAATTACTCATGTTCAGCTCATGTCTTGTATTTTTCCACAAAGTTTGCTAGGATAGACCCTTATCTTTTGTGGCAAACCCTTTTTCTGAGGAATGTTTCTCAGGACATCTTCCTGTAGCCCCCCTCTCAGAACTCTCATAACACAGGCCCAATGTCACCCATTCGAAACTCAACTACCACAGACAAGTTTATATATTCTATTTACAACCTGTATTTTTATAGGATTAAATGTCAGAATCCCACAATTCCCTCCTTTGATCCCTTGGGATCAACACTATACAGCGGTAATTCAAGCTTGTATGGGTGATATCTTCACTCCATACCTGAAGCAGGTACACATTGCAAACCCAGTTTTCTTAATTTTATTTACTCTAACTATCAGGGTTATAATACTAGCACAGCGGTAAGCAATGATGTCAGAGCTCTTACTTAATCACCAGGAAAACCTCATAGGCAAAACCACAGAACTCCAGACTGAGTCTGCTGCTGGTGAGGACATGTCTCTGTCCGATATCCATCTTAAGCGATACTCCTTCATTTTTAATACATTTTACTTTTTACCCTTCTATCAAGAGGAAAGAAAATCCTAGCATTTTGGCAACAGTGCATTGGCAGCTTTTTCTAAACATTTTATCACAATATAGTTACATGGGGGTTTCTTCTTCAGGGGTTGGTGCATGTCCTGCATTGGTGATGATTTCTACAATTTGTGGCATCACAATCATTTGGTGTTCAGGTCCTAAGGTGCCATCAGAGTTAATATCTGCTGGAGTATACCCACGAGCCTCAAGCTCCTCGTACAACACAATCGCTGACTCTCCAAACCAATAGGCATTACTGAATTTCTCATCATCTCTCAGGGCCAATAAGAGATTTGGCTTTTCTGGGTGATAGATGGCAGCCCACTCCCAGCAACGCCATCCTGACCCTCCTCCCTGGGCATGTTTACAGTGGGGATTTCCAATCGGGCAATTGGGGGTGTAGGGAGGTTCTGGTATCTCCCACACGGTTGGCATTGGGTGTTCCCATAGCCCATCACTGTATGGCGCGATAATTCCCCAGTCCTCTCCTATGTTTTCACCTGTTTCATGGGAATAAACTGGCAACATCATTAGTGCATCACTTCCGGGCCCATCTTCCTCCGCTACTGGGGCAGAGGGGACTTCATCATCGTAAAAATAGGGTGTAATCTGGGCTGCTTGGTATTTCGGAGGTGGGATTTCTTCCTTAGTTAATGCTTTTTCAATTGTTTTCGTGACTAGGGTTCTTATGCATGGTATACAACAACATCCACAAGTGATAAATATAGCTACAGCTATGGCTATGCCTATGAATATTTGTCCAATCATAGTGCCCCACTTTCCAAAAGTATCTGATAGCCATGTTGTTACTGGGTTTTTTATTCCTGATTGTGCTTTTAGTTCGTTTGCTAGGGCCTTTAATTTGTTCAGACTTTTTGTTAGCTTACCGTCCGGCGCTGTATTGTTGGCGATGGCTGTGCAGCAAGTATCTCCAAACATTGCACAAGTTCCACCTTTTTCGGCCAACAACATATCTAGTGCAATCCTATTTTGGAGGGTCATCAAAGAGGTCTGGGACAGTTGTTCATGTATTGCTTCTACTGCATCTCTAGTTAGATTTGCCAATCGTTGTACATTGTAATGAATCAAATTTATTCTATTCACATTTTTGTTAGTCGTTATCGGGAAGATAGCAGAGAAAAGTGGGAAACTCTCAAATCCTGCTGCGACTTCATCTGCTAATTTATATTCATCAGGTATGTTTCTGGCCTGTCCAATGGAGTCTATCCAAATACCACTATTTTCTCCTCCCCATGATAATACAGATCTCCTACGCCTGTTTCCATATTGGTGTTTTACAGGGATTTCTTCCAGGATGTCTAACGCATTTGAAAGTACCAGAGTCTGCGCGCTTAAGCTTATCAGGGCACATGTGCCTGACCATTGTGGGGGCAGCCAATTGAACAGTCTTCTTCCTCCACAATACCACCAGACGTCAGCTCTGGATTGGGTGAGCGAGGTTACCGTGTTATTTTTTGTCAGATCAACAGTTTTGTCACACTTTTTTAGGGTCCCAAGAACCATTCTGCCACCGCCTGTGTTATTGTTTTTGAAACATGTTAGTGGAGGTATTACATCAGTTTGAAATATTGGTGGGGTCACATTACCTGGAGCTATGGGGACTATTTGTTCCCATACTGCACAGCTTTTGGTCGGATTCTCATTACTCATAGCTGACAGCAAACACTCGATATCTTTACCTGGGGAGGTCATATTTCTTGCATATTGCTCAAACGGGGAAGGGGTAAGCAGGAGGCTGGGCCTGCCTCTAGTACATACAATACAGTCAGTTTTTCCTGTTTGATGTGCATAATGTGCAGCTTGATCAATCCATGCATTTTTATTAGTATATCCTGTTTCAATAGCCAATACTCTTTGGAATGACATTTTTTTAGTATCAAATTTCTTTACCACTGCTGAGTCTGAATGGGGTTCAGTCTTATTTTCTTTTATTGTGGGCTTTTGGGTAATTTTGGAACCTTCACCTTTGTCGGGGGCTGGTGTCTCTGCTTCCACTAGATCTATTCTGAATAGTCCCAATGGGTCCTTTCCAGTTATTTCTACTCCTAGTAATAGGTAGAATGTTAATTTGTCCTGGTGTGCCTTGGAGTCTGCCCCCCTACATTTCTGTCTATCATATCCTTTCATGGCCCAGGGGTTTTCCATTCCCTTCCTTGTTGTTAGTATTACTGGATTCACTTTTCTAGGATCTGTCACGCTGGTCAACTGTCCCCTTATTATGGAGATTCGTTCTTGTAATTCCCCGAATGCACCCTTCTTTTTCCCAATATACCCATCCCTTACTTGATACAATCCTGTACTCCAGAACATTTGTCCCCACCCCAGTCCTGTTCCCCTAAATGACCTCATCCACGGATCCCTTGTGGGATACCCTCCTTCACCAAACACTCCTATATATATATCATATCCTCTGTATCCCTCGGGGTTACTTCCACAGTCTATTATATCACATAAGTCAAATTGAAATGTGTTGTCCATTGTTTTGTCTACTTTTAATATTACTTTTGCTTCACATGGGTCTTTCTTTGTTGCACTTACCATTGTTATCATCAATATTATTGAAGTCACTAAGGCAGATAACCTGGGCACTTTAGTTATTTCCAGATTTATCCGGGGGAGTCGAATTGATCCTAGAAACAGGAAGCTCGCTGACATTATGAAACACACCTTAGTTTCCCTCCTCATCAGAACTGTGGTGGACATCTTTGAGATGATCCCTAATTTTCCTTAAAGGTTTTTTCGGTGTGGGTGCTTTGGAACAGTGTGCGAAATGGTGCCAGACTGGAGCGCTCGTATTACCGTCTTGGAACACTCTTACCGATCTGTTGGTTGCGTCTGTTACCTGGACCGGTCCTGTCCAATGTGGGAGGTTCCACCCTGGTCGTCCTGGAACCTTGAGGTAAACCCACTCTCCTACCGAAATGGGCTCTGTGTCTTGTTCTGTTTTCAAATCTGGTCGTCCTGCATTAGCAACCTGCTGAGATAAGACTCTTGTCATTTGTTCTAATACCCGCATATATTCTGTCAGATGAGTTTGAAAAAGCTCATGAGTGGGCACTATGTTGGGGTCCTCTAATGGACCTGGCATTGGTCTTCCTGTCATTAACTCATGTGGGGAGAGGAATGTGTCCTTGGCAGGGGTTTGTCTCATGGAAAACAGGACCAGTGGTAGTGCTTCAGTCCATTTCAGTGTGGTTCCAGTCATAGCTTTGGCCAATTTTCGCTTTATTGTCTGGTTGGCTCTTTCTACAATACCCTGTGATTGGGGTCTGTAGACGCTTCCGAATCTGTGTTTGATTCCATAGAATTCTTCCACTTTTTGTAAGTGTTCGTTTCTAAAATGTGATCCATTGTCTGAACAGATCACTGTAGGGACGCCATATCGGGGTATAAGATCCTGTACCAACCAATCCACTACTGTCTGGCTGTCCTCTCTTTTGGTGGGTATTGCTTCTACCCACTTAGTAAACCTGTCAATTACCACTAACAAATATCTGTAATTTGTCGGAGTGCGCATGTTCATTCCCATGTCAGTGTAGTCAATGCATATTTCCTTCCATGGTGCTGTGGGCACCGGAAATTTCAACAAGGGATGTGGAATTGTTCTTTTATTGTTAAATGTGTTGCAGACTGCGCATTCTGCCGTATAATTTGCAATCATTTCTTTTAGCTGTGGACACCACCATGATTTCTGAATGTGCGTCAACATTCTCTTTTTCCCTATGTGGGTTTTCCCATGGGCTTGCTCTATTAGCAATTGGGCCAACCTTGCTGAGGCCACTAATTTTCCTTCTGAGGATCTCCATAGTTCAATTTTACTTCCAGTTTTGTCTCCTGGTATTATCTGTTTTGTTGCTCCTAACGCAATCCACTGAGACTTCTCCTGGGGGCTTGCAGCCTCTTGTAACTGTGCAAAATGCTGTACTTGTGCTGTGTCTAATTGTACATGCTTGATTTGTGTTTTCTCCTCGGTTTCTTTCAGATTCGGGCATTCGTGTAATGTGTCATGCTTTATCAGTACCTCAGGTACTTCTCCCTCCTTTGGTTCTTCTAGAACCAATGAAATGTCATGTTTAGCCGTCTTTGTTCCGCTTCGCAGTGTCACCAGTTGTTTAGTGACGTAACCACTCACATGTTTGACCCAGTAGTCTGCAGCGCGGTTGCCTACTGCTTCCTTGTGCGCTCCAGACGCGTGACCTGCAACTTTTATGACCGCAACCTCCTTTGGGTCCTGTACTGCTTGTAACAGTTCTTTTAAATAAGCTTCATGTTTAACCGGAGTTCCAGCAGCAGTGAGGAAATTTCTCCTTTTCCAAGCTGGTCCGTCCAAGTGGACGGCCGTGTATGCATATGCTGAATCTGTGTAAATGTTGACCTTGAGGTTTTTAGCTAATTGTAGCGCCCTGGTGAGTGCCACAATTTCAGCAACTTGTGCTGATGCCGGTTGAGGTATTATGTGGCCCTCAACCAATTGAGATTGATCGTCACTAATCAGTTGGTCATGTACCATGTCGGGGAGACTGACAACTGCATAGGCCGCTATATTTCCGTCAGGTCCTTTGTGGCAACTGCCGTCCGTGAACAGTTCCCAGTCAGTGTCCGTCATTGCTTCAGTATGTAAACCAGTTCGTAAGGAACCTGCTCTCCTAATCAGTGGTGCACAGTCATGTGGTTCACTCCCGGAATTAACACCTGATGTCATATTGGCAACTGTGGTTGACCCTGGCACATATGAGATGTGAGCTGCTGTCAATATTTTTGAAATTTTGATTTTACGAGTGTTTGAGAAACTGAAAGCGCCTGCAGCTATTAATGATGCTACACCGTGATCCGTGTTGATCTGCAACGGGTGGCACATGACTATGTGTGCAGTTTTTTCAACTGTTTTGGATAGTGCTGCCAGAAAACGAGTACAGTTCGGTTGTCCCAATTCCACTGAATCCAATTTACAGCTGTAATACAGCAGGATCTTTCTCTGAGAATTATCTTTTTGGTAAAGTATGCCATTTACAACACCTTCGTTTTCTGACACATCCAAATGAAAGGTTTTGTCATAGTCTGGCGTGGCCAAATGGGCTGCCAACCCTAGTTCCTGTTTAGTTCTGGAATATGCCTTAGAGGCATTCTCTGTCCATTCCAAAATGCCTCGCAGACTTCGACATCCTGCTTTGTTAATCAAATCTCGCAAGGGTTGTGTGAGGCCAACGTAATCTTCAACATACGTTCGACTGTATCCGCACAGGCCTAGAAAGGCCAACATTTCCTGTACTGTGTTTGGTTGTTTATATGCCAGAATACTTTGCCTATGTGTCTCGGTCAGGGTTGTCCCTGCTTGTGTGATTATTCTCCCTAGGAAAATAACGCGCTTGCGTGCAATTTGGCACTTGTCCCTTTTTACTTTAAAGCCTGCTGTGGCCAAAGTTTTGAGAATTGCTTGGGCAGCTTCTAAATTTTCCTCGGGTGTTTCAGAACTTATCAACAAATCGTCTACGTATTGGATCAATGTGGATCCCTTTGGTAACTTGATACTCTGCAGTATCTGACGCAATGCTGTGTTAAACAGACCCGGACTGTCTTTGAACCCTTGAGGCAGCCGTGTGTATGTGTATTTGGTTCCCTCAAAAGTGAAAGCAAACCATGGCTGGCATTCTTCGGCTAATGGAAGGCAGAAAAAGGCATTTGCCAAATCGATCACAGTAAAGTACTTGTGTTCAGGTTGTATAGCTCGTATTGCTACATACGGGTCAGGTACGGGCAAACCGAGTGTGGTTGTGGCATTATTGATTCTTCGCAAGTCATGTACCATTCGCCATCCTTTCCCTTCTGCTTTTGGGACTGGTAGGATGGGTGTATTCCATTGTGAGTATGGTAGTTTTTTCAAAATTTTTGCTTCCAAAAGACCTGTTATGGTTTCCCTAATGCCTTCAATTTGCTGTGGTTTTAGCGGATATTGTGGGTTCCAAATGGGTTTGTTCAAATCCGGTTTTAGTTTAAGGGTGACCTCACCCTCTATTTTCCCTACATCATGAGGACCTGTGGTCCAGATGTGTTCTGGGATTGTTGCCAACATGTCATCAGTGCCTTGGTGATTCACATCTTCACTCATTGTTTTACGAATTCTCACAATCGTCTCCGGAATTCCCTGCGTCATGTCATGCACATAAATCCTAGTGTATTTGCCACTTGTACTCCTAGATACTCCGGGAATGGTCGTTTCGGTGTACGTCTCTGAACATGCCTGTTTAATCATGGGGCCTAGTGCTTTAGCTTCACATCCTTCGGATATTGCCAAGGATATGTGTGGTACTGCATTCTCTCCTAACCTGTACCATTCCATTTGTTTATCATTTAGGAGGGCAGCAGCCGCTACACCCTCAGGACCAATGTAGAGGTATTTAGCCTCTATCCTCTCTATTTGTCCCTTCTTACACCCTTCCCACAAGTCCTGGTAATCGGTGTCATCTGTACAGTCATAATTGTAGCTCATGTGTATTTCATCGGCTGGCTGTGCGAAGGTTCCCATTGTGTTAATGAACGGAGTCCACTCCGCCATTTGTGCCAAAAGACCGGGACATGAGGCATCCTGTAGCAGCCTTGTCCAATAGATGCGAACCTCGGTTTGTATCATTTCGGTGTTAGGCGCATGTACGATGTATTGTCCAATTGGATTAGTGGGTGTGATTTGAATTTGATTTTGTAGCGGACATTGGACCAATAGTCCATCAGCGCTACAGAGAATTGTCATATTAAATTTAGTCATCAAATCTCGTCCTAGTAATGGAATAGGACACTTCGGGGCATACAAAAATTTGTGATTTACTTTTTGATTGCCTATTTGCACAGGAATAGTCATAGTGTATGAAGTTTGTTCAATTTCCCCAGAGAATCCTACTGTAGCCGCCGTGTCATTTGAGAGTTTAATTTCATTCCCCAATTTGGTGAGAGTGGAGATGCCTGCTCCAGTATCTATCATTAAATTTACATGTTTTCCGTTTATTACAGCTTTTACTAACGGTGGTGTCATTGGTGCTGTCAGGGTAGGTTTAAGCGGCTGTGATTCTCCGGGGCACCGTCAGTACCCTGGATACTGTGTCTCCTCACACCACTCCTGATCCTCATAATACACGGGTGCCTGCACGCTAGTATGTTGGGTGTTGTCAGATGTTTGATTTACGTGTGCTGGATTTGGGCCTAGTCGCCATCCTCCCAAATTACCTCTACCTCTGTATGGCCCTCCTCTCCCTCTAGGGTCTCCATAAGTTCCCCGACCTCTAGTTGGTGCTCTTGCCGAATAAGAGCTGCTTCCATTATTTTGAAACTGCACAACATTGGGATTCAGGTGGCAGCGTCTCTGGAGGTGTCCGGTCTCGCCACACATCCAACATATTCGAGGTGGTCTATTTGCTGCCCATTGTTGCGGTTGAGGGGCATAGTTTTGTTGGGGGTATGTTTGTGGGGTGGGCCCATAGGTCACCGGGGGAGCTGCTGGAGTCGGTTGTGGGTTTGGGGCAGTTATCGTGGGCGCAGCTGCTGGCACCGCCTGTGGTGCTTGAGCTATCGGGGTATTCAGTATTGCTTTAGCAGTTTCAGACGCGACCGTTTGTTTGATCAAATTATCAATTTGGAGTTTCAGAAGTTTAGTCTGTAGCAAGGAGGATTCGTCGTCTTTGACTAATTTACGTTCACGATCTTTGTTTACATTATGCACTATGTGATCTTTCCACAGCTGTTCAGAGAGGGAATCCAATCCCACTACATCTCCTAATTTTGCCTGAACCTTTAAGGGGAGTCCATTTTGCACTCCATGACGGAAATGTCCATGTGCCGCATCACTCGCATCAGGTCGTTCTCCTGTGGCTGTTTCCCACAGTTTAAATGCACGTTTGAGGTACTCATGGACCTCTTCGTCAGGGCCCATTGTCAGGCTGGCCAGTGCTGTGTAATCACGCTTGGTAGGGAACAATTGTTTTATGATTTTCCAAAAAGTGGGGCGCACTTGATCAAAATCCCCATGTCCCATTTCAGACTTGGTTTGTGTCGCGTTTTCGCACTGGTGTAGCGTAGCTAGCTGGCCTATTTTGATTAGCACTGCGCGCACATCTAGTAAGGCAAGGGTGTCTTGGGCTGTTTGGAGTTCAAATTCTGCTATCCACAGTGCTCCTCCCTTCTCTATTGGGGGTAGCTTAGCCAATACTGCGTCAATATCCTGTCTTGCCCATGCTTCGTACACATGTTTGCGTCCTTGCATTACTAGTGGGGCCTGCACCTCTACTTGGGGTAATGCGATATGGGTGGAAGTAGCACCTATTTCAGATGGATTAAACCGCGGTGTTGTTTGATTCCTGGCTCCACTTCCTGGGTATACGAAAGGGTTGTTTCGCTCCCGTCTCTGCTCATGGTAACCTAATTGCTCAAATTCTCCATTTAGGTTTACCACTCCTCCTGGTGTCCTTGCTGCAGCTCGCATCTGCTGCTCTTCCCTACTCTTGTGGCGACCAGCTATTTGATCATTACTTTCTGTGTAGCGCTCAGTCTCTGCTACATGTTCCATCTCTACTCGATTCATCATGCTTTCTGACATTCCTTGATGCTGCCGTACCTTTAAGTCAAGGCCGGTAACCGTCACTGTTCCTGAGTGCCCTGCGGCTGACTCATAAAGATCCTTGTCTATACTTTCCTCATCACTCGACTCACTTCTACTTGCTTCACTTCCTACGGGGCGCACCTCATATGTGCTCATACGGGGTGGTTCTCGTTCTGTACAATTATTTCCAGTCATGGAAATGTCTCCTAGAGCGCTACGTTCTGACACACGTGCAGGGGCAATGGTGGGTGTTTGGTCATGGTTAAGCCTGCTTTCTTCATTTCTCACGACCTGTTTTGAGAGATCTATCGCGGTGGTCATGGTGTCTTTCATGTATCCCATCAACTCGGCAGTTTGTAAGCTTTGACGCTGCATCATGCTAAGCATGCTATCCATGTTTGGTATCTCTATGTTTAGTTGTCCATCTAGAACATTTAATACCGGGGCTTGCATTACTGGGGCTGAGGGTGGGGGAGAACGGCTTTCCAAAAAAGGAGGACGGCTCTCGCCATAAGGAGGCGGAAGTGTGGAGAGTGCCGGATATAAACTTCTCTTCTGGGGTATGGGTGACACTGGGGTCTCTACCGGGGTAGTAGGCTGCTTACTTTCTGTCAGTTTGCTCTTGACAGCCTGTATGGCCTGCAATTGAGTGGGTCCATGATTCTTCGGAATCAAGGCCCCCAGAGCTAATAGTAGCTCTTTTTTAAGCATGCATTTGTTACGGAGTTTCTCACGATCTCTAGCACTGGCCTTGGGAAATGTCTTTCCCTCCAGCTTGCCTTCCTCTGCTATCATGGACTGTTGAACTTGTTTGACAAGTTCCTGGCGCTTTTTCTCAGACAAAAATGGTTTGTCTGGCTCGGGGAACCATCCCAATTTGTTCCACTCGGCTAAATATTTAGTCCATTTATCACGTCGTTTTTTCAATTCCTGGGCACATAGTTTAGTACTCAGATTGTCCCATAGTTTATTCAACACTTCTACTGTAGTAGCCATATTTAATTTTTTATTTTTTTATTTATTAAAATTTTTATTTTTTTATTTATTAAAATATTTATTATTTATTCTGTAGAATTAGATATTGACTCGTTTTAATTTCTACTTTTTACTAGATATGTTTGCTTAGGATCCACAATTTAACAGTTCTAATTAAATTAACACAACCTTATTTCCCTTAATTATTCACCAAATATCAGTTATATTGCAGTCATTGGCTGTGATCCGCTGTATTCAGTTACTCATTTAATTTTCTCAATGCCTCATAACGTCTGCATTAACAGAAAATATTTTCACTGAATCAGTATCACGAAGGATCACAATGACTGGCTGCGTCGTGTAGAAAAACACACCCACAGTTTTGTGACGTTAGAGTTTCCTCTCAAGGACTACAAGTACCAGTTGTCTTGTGCAGCGACTTCTGGTGACTTAGTCAGCTTCACAAAATTTTCTATCCCCTTTTTTCCTTTTAATACAGCAGATATACAACAGATAAAAACTCAAAGACCTGTTTATGAATCAAAACTGTATTCCATGAATCAAGTCCTTTTGTTTGTTTATACTGTGGACTTTTATCGCAATTCTAGCTCGACTGTCCGGTTCGAGTTACCTCACTTTTATTATCGCAATTTTAGCTCGACTGTCCGGTTCGAGTTACCTCACTTTTATTATCGCAATTTTAGCTCGACTGTCCGGTTCGACTGACCTCGTTCCCATTGATAACACTAGATCAATGGTAACCACAGTAATTTGCGTATTTACGTTTCCGAGGTGCATATGCGTCGCACTATGTAACTTGATAATGGCCCAGAATCCCAAGGCTGAATTCGTTTCCAAGGGACTACACCCTTAGTAGCTCATTACATAGGTCCCACAAATAATGGACCCGCAAATTTTTAATTACACACAACCAAATAATATTTTATTCTGTGTCTTCACTGCACTTTTTATCCTTATTCTTTGTCAAGTTGGGTCATGGAATACACCTTAATCCATTTATATTCGTTCTGACAAATTTAGTTTTCACAAATCAGTTTTATATCTAGAATTTTGGAAATAGTCAGTTATATTTCTCAGACATTCTCTAAAATATTCTATGCAGATTTTATGAAAAAGGTTCTGCTTACCTTATCTTTTTGAGGCCTCAGAATGTCCAAGAGATTAAACCAGCAATTTCTTTTCTTTTGTACTCGTCCGAGATCCCCGACCTCCCTCCCCACGTCGGGATCACCAATTGTTAGCAATTTAAATTTATTGCTTTTTCGTGGTCAAGGAGGTAGATCAAGGATACTCTTCAATTCAATTCGAAAGATTAAATCACTTTGTATTTATTGTGTCAGCTCGTGTCTTAACAGGAGTATACAATGGGTTAGTACATCTGTGGTCCTCTGGTAGCGCGCGCTCGAAGCGCGCTCTCGCGCACGCTCCTACTTATATACTGTAAAGTGAAAAGGGGTGAGTACATCACTGGGCGTATAATTCAAACCAATCAAACCTTTAGAATTACTCATGTTCAGCTCATGTCTTGTATTTTTCCACAAAGTTTGCTAGGATAGACCCTTATCTTTTGTGGCAAACCCTTTTTCTGAGGAATGTTTCTCAGGACATCTTCCTGTAGCCCCCCTCTCAGAACTCTCATAACACAGGCCCAAGGTCACCCATTCGAAACTCAACTACCACAGACAAGTTTATATATTCTATTTACAACCTGTATTTTTATAGGATTAAATGTCAGAATCCCACAGTATATATTTTCAATCTAATTTTATTAGGTAGGTGTGTGTCATTGAAGTATAGGTACATTTCATTATGTTTTGATTCTTCTTCTGGGCCAATTCTTCCGGCCTGCATTGTTGAGTACCTTGGCAGAGGATGCCTCTGCTCTCAGAACCAACCTCTGGGTCCATTGGCCCATGGGTCAGGACCACATCATCTCTGAAAGTGATACATGACAAAAGCCATTGTCATCGCCACCACCCCGCACATCGCCACCAGGAAGTAGAACACCTCATTTTAAGTGTCCGTTCCCCTGGCATCAATATCAGGAGCATCATGATCCTTCTTACCAATATAAGATAACCTTCTTGCAGTAAGAGGTGTGGACCCAGCTGTCACGGCCTTGGCACTTCACAGTAATGTTGGTAACCAGCAGGACCTGGAATGGGCCTTTCCACCTGGGCGCTAACAAAGTTTTCCGCAGGTGGACCTTTATCTGGACCCAGTCCACAGGCTGGAGGGAGTGGCAGGGCGTGCTGGGCTAATTCTGCTGTGCAGCTTCCACCTGTGAATGTATAGATCTTATACTTTTAGTTAGCTTCCCACAAAAGTCCAAGATTACATTGTCCATCATTGATAAATTCAACTTTGCCACGTCCATCTGCGGTGTGAATGGTAATCTCAGTGGTCGCCCCATGAGTATTTCATGGGTGCTCAGTCTCGTTTTTTCGTTTGGGAGTGCCGCGCAAACTCATCAATGCAAGTGGTAACGTGTCTGGCCATTTAAGATTAGTCTCAGCACAAATCTCGGCCAATTTGTTTTTGAGAATTCCATTTGCCCTCTCCACCGTACCTCTCCACCGTACCTGAAGATTGCGGATGATGTGTCAAGGTTCCCACTGGTGTGGACCCAAACGCAGGACTCGGAGACAGACTCAGGAAATAAGCTCCGGGGGAGCACTTTATGTTGCACACAAACAAAGGGAGAGGGAGAGCTAGGTGAGGGTCTGAAAACGGGGTTGGCGATACAGGAGGGGCAGAGCAGATGAGGGGAAATGGTAGTGAGAGCTGAGCTGAGGTAGACAGACCGGTGATAACAGGAAGTGGGACTGGAGTGACAGGAACGCAGGCTGGCGAGGACTGGAAACAAGACTTAGACAGGTTACAAAAGCAAGATTACACAGGCTAAGTTCAAAAACAAGACTGACGTGACAGGCGAACGAACTGGCAACGAGACAACGAACAAAAGGGGAAATATATAATGAGGCTAATGAGTCAGAGTGAGTGCAGCGTGAGAATGTACGCGGGAATTAATGAGCTAATTGTGATAATGAGAGGGGAAACAAGGAAACAAGGAGGAGAACCACGCCCAGCCTGCACAATACGGAAGATGAACATGGAAATGTAACAATGTGACATGAAACAAGAGGAATGGGGAAAACACAGAGAATAGGGAAGTGGACTGGAAGGGAGGCGACAGTCATAACATACAGGTGCAGCTCAAATAATTAGAATATCGTGAAAAAGTTCTATATTTTTTGTCACTCATTTCAGAAAGTGAAACTCATATATAGATTCATTACACATAGAGTGAAATATTTCAAGCCTTTATTTCTTGTAATTTTGATTATTATGGCTTACAGCAAATGAAAACCCAAATTCAGTGTCTCAGAAAATTAGAATATTGTGAAAAAGTTCAATATTGGAAACTCATGGTGTCACACTCTAATCAGCTAATTAACTGGAGTCAGTGCATCAAGAGCCACCACGCACAGACAAATCCAGGACATGGGCTACAAATGTCGCATTCCTCGTGTCAAGCCACTCCTGAACCAGAGACAACGTCAGAAGCGTCTTACCTGGGCTAAGGAGAAAAAGAACTGGACTGTTGCTCAGTGGTCCAAAGTCCTCTTTTCAGATGAAAGTAAATTTTGCATTTCATTTGGAAATCAAGGTCCCAGAGTCTGGAGGAAGAGTGGAGAGGCACAGAATCCATGTTGCTTGAAGTCCAGTGTGAAGTTTCCACAGTCAGTGATGATTTGGGGTGCCATGTCATCTGCTGGTGTTGGTCCACTGTGTTTTCTGAAGTCCACAGTCAACGCAGCCATCTACCAGGAAATTTTAGAGCACTTCATGCTTCCTTCTGCTGACAAGCTTTATGGAGATGCTGATTTCATTTTCCAGCAGGACTTGGCACCTGCCCACACTGCCAAAAGTACCAAAAGCTGGTTCAATGACCATGGTATTACTGTGCTTGATTGGCCAGCAAACTCACCTGACCTGAACCAAAAGGAAGATGAGAGACACCAGACCAAACAATGCAGACGACCTGAAGGCCGCTATCAAAGCAACCTGGGCTTCCATTACACCTCAGCAGTGCCACAGGCTGATTGCCTCCATGCCACGCCGCATTGATGCAGTAATTCATGCAAAAGGAGCCCCAACCAAGTATTGAGTGCATAGAAATGAACATACTTTTCATAAGGCTGACATTTCTGTTTAAAATATCCTTTTTTATTGATCTTATGTAATATTAAAATTTTCTGAGACACTGAATTTTGGTTTTCATTAGCTGTAAGCCATAATCATCAAAATTACAAGAAATAAAAAATTTTGAGCTGCACCTGTATATACCACAACGTCATCCAAGTAGGCTTGACACCCAGGTACACCTGCGAGAACATGGTTCATGAGTCTCTGAATGTTGCGGGAGTGTTTCTTAAACCAAATGCAGTTACCGTATATTGTAGGAAGGAATCCGGAGTAATGAAGGCTGATATTTCTCTAGTGTGGGCAGACAAATGGACTTTCCAGTATCCCTTTAATACATCAAATGTACTGACAAATGTAGCAGACCTGACGCGATCAATACAGTCCTCCATCAAGGGTAACGCATAGCTATCAGGCTTTGTGATAGAATTTAGCTGGCGATAATCCGTACAAAAATGGAAAGAACCATCAGGTTTATTAACTAATAAACATTGAGAACTCCATGGACTTTTACTGGGCACTGCAATATTATGTTTTACCATATAGTTTACCGCTTTCTTCAGATGTTGACGCTTCATAGGATTGACATGGTATGCGTGTTGCTTGATGGAGGCTGCATCTCTCACATCGATGTCATGCTCAACGAGTGACATTTGGCTCAGCACATCTGGAAACAAGACTTTATATGAATTGACAAGACTCAATATGTCTGCCCTCTCAGCTGGAGAGAGATGAGAAAGATGTTCAGAGAGACCAGACAACATCTCAGAGTTCCTCAACCGCCCCTCCACCACACATCTAGATGGCACTGTTGCATCATCCATATCCGGCAACAGCCAGCTCCTCCGTTGGAGAGAGAGTGAGATGGTCAGCATGGGCTTTGCGGGACATGTAGCATTTCGATCATAAGCCTTTAACATGTTCACAGGACATGCAAGTTTTCTTTCTGCGCTCTGGAGTAATAATTAAATAATCCTTTAAACTTCCCATCTTTGTCTTTAATAGTATATGGGCCGCTATAGCGAGCCAGCAACGTGGAACCAAGAACAGGGAGATACGCCAACACTTGATCACCAAGAAAAACACGCTGACTTTTGCGCATCTGTCAAAGAGACGTTTCATGCGACGTTGTGACACTGCTTGGGTATTCCTTTGCTAAGTAACAGGCAGTTTGCAACCGCATCTAAAATGGGAAACATAATCAAGAAGATTTTCGGGTTTGTTAGAGCCCAACAATTTCTCCATTGCCAATCGAGCTGCACGGTGCTGGGCTGTGAGCACAGGTCCCACTACAGGAAGTCGGGCCCTCATGCCACCCTCATGGAGTCTGTTTCTGACAGTTTGGTCAGAAACATGCACACGAGTAGCCTGCTGGAGGTCATTTCGTAGGGCTCTGGCAGTGCTCCTCCTGTTCCACCTTGCACAAAGGAGCAGATACTGTTCCTGCCGCTGGGTTGTTGCCCTTCTACGGCCCTGTTCAGCTGTCCTTGTGTAATGGCCCATCTCCCGGTATCTCCTCCACGCTCTTGAGACTGTGCTGGGAGACACAGCAAACCTTGCGATGGCACGTATGGATGTGCCATCCTGGAGGAGCTGGACTACCTGTGCAACCTGAATGGGCTGCAGGTACCGCCTCATGCTACCAGTAGTGACAAGGGCACTTGCAAAATGCAAAACTAGAGAAAAATATGCCAGGAAAAATCTCCAAATATCAATAAACCCATTACAGTTTTAGACTATTTCTAAAGTGTGTACATGAAACAAACAATATAATTTCAGCACTGAATGCACCCAAAGTCCAGGCAGTAGCTCCTAAAACCAATTGAAAGACATGTGAAACTGCAGGATGACAGCCCCTGCAGGCAGTTAATGGGAGGGAGTCCCTCTGACCAAATAAAGATTATGTGTTTAATGTTGAAAATTTCAGTCAACGAGTGTTTCCTCGTTGGCTAGCTAATGGTACCTAACTGTTCAGCTTCGCAGGCAACCACGCACAGATAGTGCCAGGGTGGGTGGCTGTGCTGTGCAGACCACATAACTGTGGTGCAGACGTCCCATTGTCATGCTAGCTGGCTAGCTAGGTAGTAAAATTAGATCCGTGCATGAGGAGGGAAGGGAGGTTTTTGTTTTACATTTAACTCCTAAAATATCCATTTATTGTCTTATGAATCAATGCAATGTCTAACCACACTTATAGGGTCATAGCCAGGTAGGATATTTTGTTTAACATGTTTAACGTTATAGCATATCAGAGATTTTGTAAAAGAAAGTGTGTAGCCTACTAAACCGAAAGTAGGCTTACATCTGGTAGGCTAACATTACTGTAGGCCTAGGCTACAGTATGCAAGGGGAAAAAAACATTGCATGTTTATTTATACAACTTTTGAATAATAGCCTATCTATATTATTGTTTCTGTATCGGAACATGATTTTAGCGTGTATAAACGGTACATTTTGTCTGTGACTGTGGCAAGATGAAGATTGTTAAGCAATGTGTAGTGCTAGTAAGTTAGCATCCTGCTGTTTTATTGCCCTGCAGTGTAACTTCACAGGCTGTTGTTTTTCAAGCGGTGACACTTCAATCCTGCATTGAATTTTGGTGCTTTTCTTAAAGCTGTCATTTATAATTTCAGAATAATATAATTGGGACATCGACGACTACCACTAGGAGGCCACCCTGAGCACTCGCACACAACTATAAAGAACCACCTTAGCAACCCCAAACTTAATTTTCTGGCGCCTCTCCTGTCTAACGTCATGTGAGACACTTTTTGTTGTTCCATAAATTCGCGAATTATTGTGTTTTCAATAAAAATATTATCTTCTCTTTTTATTAAAAATGACTTAATAATAATTGCAATGAAATAATGTTTTTGTGTGTGAATTACTGGTGCTTCCCTCTTGAGCTACTGCTGTAGCTGTTTAGATTAGTGAAAGCATAGGGTAAGGCATTACATGGTCCAATGAAGAGGACAGAGGACAAATACAAAGTGTAGGACTGTAAATACAAAGTGTAGGGTAAGATAGGTCTTCCCCATGTGCTGTTACCTTGTCGTTGGTGGGGAAACTTGTGTGCCTCTGAGATCCTGCAGGCTTTATTGGATTGCCTTCGCAGGTTTACTCATATCCAATTAGGTGTCAGGTCAGGGGCCAGAACAAATGCAGCAACATTTAAAGCATGCACTACACTCAAGCATTGATCAATGAATATAAAAGCAATCCTTGATTCCAAGGATTTAGAGGTGTTTTTTTTAATATATTTATTTTACTTTAAATATTATATTTATAAACATACATTTTCCTATTTATTATTTTTATGAAGGACATTTAACTTTTTTTTAGTACTTTATTTTTATTGTTATCATATCATTTCATACATCTTACCCAGTCTATGTGGGGATAACAAAATGTTTTTTGTTTTTTAAAACATACATAGATAATGTGAATAGGTGTGTCACCCAGTGATACATCATAATAACATTCAGTCAATATGAAAGTAATTGTTATTAACAATATTTACAATACATGCTTAAATTATTACAGTATATTATAATTTATAGAGAAATTATAATTTATAGAGAAAAAATAAAAATAAAAATACAATTAATCTTATTTTGTATTTAAATAACTACCTACTGTATTCCATAAATCCAAAGGTTTTCCTTATATCAAAATTTCCCACCCATCTAAGCATACATCTAAGATAAACAAACAAACAAAACAAAAAATATATATATATATAAATAAAAATAATAATAATAAAGAAATATTTAGTGCTCCCCTAAATGACTGTCAGCTCTAGTATGGAGCACCATAATCCAGTAACTTTATTTTACCTTGTGATAGTAACTTGACCACATAGCCCATCTTTTTTCAAATAATTTCATATTTTATAAGTTAAGTACTCCCATCTGGTATATTTGTTGAACCATATCTCTCCATTTATCTATCAGGGGGCATGCTTTTTGAAGCCAATTTCTTGTTATCTGTTTCAGTGCCGTTATACGCAATATCCTTAACAAATATTTATATTCATAATTTTTATTTCCTATTTTGTTTACTGTTTTGCCTAACAGCACGAAGTCTACATTCAAATGAATAACCCCGTTTAAGATAATATTAATTTCCTTCTGTATATTGTTCCAAAACAATTGTAATGATGGGCAAAACCAAAAGATATGACCAAAGTTGGCATATGTTTCACCGCATTCCCTCCAACAATTTGGTTTTATTTTAGAATTATATTTAGCTTGTTGCACTGGTGTTATAAAATACCGTGATTGTATTTTCCATGCGTATTCTCTCCAATAGGGTGATGCTGTAGTTGCATGTACATTCTGATTCATGTCCTTCCAAGTGTCCTCAGATATGTGTATGTTAAGTTCTTCTTCCCATTTTAGTTTTGCCCTTGTGTCTTGTTGCTTGTGGTTGTTTTCTAGAGTAGTGTATATTGTTGAGATTTGATGTGGCACTCTGATTTTACTATAGTTCTTTACCAAAAATTGCACAAGTGGATGAAGGTCGCTAATGGTTTTCCTTTGTATTTGTATTTGGATATAACCTCTCATTTGTAGGTATCGAAAGAAGTGAAATTGTGGTAAATGATAGAATTGCCTTAAAGATTCAAATGTAGGACATTGAACTTTATGAAAACAATATAACAATAAAGCAGAGAAAACTGTTAATCTTTGTGCTGCTTATAACATCTTTGTATAACATTTTTTTATTTGTTGAGTTCAATATATGTACCCCTGGCTGTAAATGAAGGTTCAGTCCATGTCATTTCACGCCATATTACACCCAATATCTCAGATTGTTCTGAAATGTTTCCTGTAGTTAGAAAATGTTAAGCTAAGCATTCATGTAACATTATTTTGTGGAAATATAATTTGATCTCAGAAAAATCATACTAATTGATTGCATACAATTAGCTTGGAATGGTTCACATAATATTCATTGAATATAGTCCGATATGGACCAAAATCCTTCCTAATGACGATGATGACATGAGGAATCTAAATAAATGGTCAAAATCCACCCATGGACCCCCCCAAACCCCACCCTAATCACACCACAACAGACAGTGCATAACATCAGTTCTCTCTGTTTGTTCTCTCTCAGCAGCAGCATGGAGCTATGGCTTAGAGAAGAGGTGCACAAATTATTTTATTTTTTTCAGCGATGACCCAAGGATATCAATCCATACTTTTTGCGACTCAAACTAATGTAATTTTTAAAAATTTAATAACAATTAATTGTTAAACTTCTGACGATAGCCATGTTTTTAATACCTAAAAGCTAAAGGATGGGACAAAGTTACTGAAATTAGCAGGCAATTAATCAGAAAAGACATAGTGAAATGAACAGAATTTTATGCCCTATTCACACTGGACTATGTGCAGACCCAAAAAGTTGGACCCGTTCCAAACGGACTCGTGGACGTCTTACCCGAACCCGATAAATAAATACATTTTCAAAATACAAAAACCCGGTCCGAATTAGAACCGAAGAAAACCACACCTGGTCCGAATTGGACCCGAGGGAAATTAGACCCGTTCCGAATTGGACCATAACGGGTCTAGAGATCCAACCAGACCCGACGAGAGAGGGAGGGAGAGAGAGAGAGAGACTTTAAGACGGCAACATGCGCCGACAAACGGCTGTAGCAAACGAGCGATAATGTAACCATTGATTTAATAAGAAGGCTAATTTGCGACGTTTCAGTGCATATTTCGTAGGCTATGGAAATAATTATTTTGTGTTATGTTTTTAGCTGTTTGGCCTTGTAAAACAATCCCACCGTTCAATTGCCGGACCCTGCTGTGTGCCGAGTCGACCACCGGATGGCTTCTCGCTTGCAATTCAATAAAATTTGACAGTATGCCTATAGCCTATTTCAAAGTCCAAAATCTGCAGAAATTGTAATAGGGAAATATAGTGATGTTTTCTCAATGAAACATAACTTACGTTTGCACAAGTCATCCAAATAATATAGCTTTTCATACCCGAGAAAGAACGGAAGAAATCTGTTCGACGAATGCACTGTTGTTAGGTTCTGAGATTCTGTCTGTCTGATTTGTATTTTTTACTTGTTTATTTATTTTATTATTTGTGGTTTTATTGTTCTGTGTTTTGTATTACTGTCACTCTCTGTCTTCGTCACACATTTGAGAGTCTGTGGGGATTTCGGTTTTCTCTGTATTTCCTCTCTCATTCCTTCCTTCATTACTAATTACATTTAGGGCTGTAGCTATCGAATATTTTAGTAATCGAGTATTCTACTGAAAATTCTATCGATTAATCGAGTAATCGGACAAAACGTTATTTTGTTTAAAGAGCAACAGTCAATTCAAGAGGAAATATGAAGGTCTCTAAAAATGAAAAAAATGAATTGGTTTAATTTTTTTGAAAAATAAACATTTTATTGATTTGCCTAACATGCAATGCATACAATGTTTTTGTTTGTCTGTCTGAACAACCACAAAGCTGACTGAGATGATTTTTTTTTAAAGTATCAAAAGTAAGGCAGACATTAAATAAATAATAATAATAAAACATAAACACTGCCTATTAATTAGTGCAAATTCACTTTCAGAACTACAAGTTTCAACATTCACAGCTCTGGCTGTGAATGAAATATCTTTTTAAAAGTATCAAAGGCATACATTAAAATAAATAATAATAATAATACTAAAACTTAAACACTGCCTTTTAAGTTGTGCAACAGTCAGTTCTATAGGTTTAAACATTCACAGCTTGTATTGTCTCCTTGGAATGCATTGAGGCCTTTAGGAGGCAAAAAGACATGGACAGGAACTTGGAACAAGAGTCCATGTATGCATAGTTTTACACATTTTTGTTCTGCACCTCTTTACATGTCTCTCTCTCTCAACATGTGTGTGAGTAAGTCTTTAAATGAGCATGGCATTGCAGTGCAGAAAGGTGAGCATGTCAACATGATCAGAACTGAGGCTTGCCCTGCGCTTTGAAGCAATGTTTCCCGCTGCTGAAAACAGACGCTCTGATGGCGTGGATGTGGCTGGAATACACAGCAAGGACTTTGCCAGCTTTGCTAGTGTTGGATAACGTGCTGCATTCTTTTTCCACCATGACAGTGGATTATCTTTCTTGGACAGGGGATGTTCTCCGAAATACATCAAGATCTGTGGAATAGATGAGACAATTCAAAAGAATTAAAAATGTGTTTTGTCTTTATGTTTTGAAATACTTTTGCAAAACAGTTATTTTCTGTTTCTGTATTACAATTTTTCTATTAAGTGTGGAAATTGTTAAAGAGGACCAAAATAAATTAAAAATAAACCTTTCCTACCTCTCTCTGCACAGCTTGGTTTAACTGCTGCTCCTCTTCTTCTTCATCACTGGTGCTGGAGTCTGATCCCAGTATGTCCAGGAACGATGTGACCCTCTTGGCATTCGCATCTGGGGAGCCGTGTGCTGTGCTGCTGGATGCTGCATTTTCACTTGCAGTGGGCTGCCTTGCTTGTTTTTTGGCAGCAAGTGCCATGGTTTGTACTGTGCTTTGGACCTTGAATACTTGATCAGCAGGCAAGAACTTCAGTTTTCGAAACCTGGGATCCAGAGCAGCAGCAAGCAGGGTGATGTTTGGAGATTCAGGTGTAAACTCAGTCAGTCCTTGCCATCTTGCTGTGATCTGTTCTGTGGCATGAGCCTGGACTGACTTCACTGGTGCAGTCTCCAGACCTGGAGTCTGTATGTTGTTCTTCAGGTTGTGCACAAGCTGTGGAAGTGCAGAGAGTGTAACATATTTCTGTCCGCTCAGAAACACTGTAGCTGCTTCAAAGGGCTCAAGGACTTGGCTCAGCTCCTCAATCAGGTTCCACTGTTCAGGCTTAAGGTCAAGGTAGTGTTTCCCTCTCTGAGTTACTGCGGGGTCAGAGAGTGTAGCAGTCACCGGCCATCTTTGCTGTAGCAGCCTGGATATCATGTGATAGGTGCTGTTCCAGCGCGTACATACATCTTGCACCAGCATGTTTGTCTCGGTGCCCATCTGCTTCTGCTTCTCCTTCAACTTGGTGCATGCCAGTTCACTCTTTTTAAAATGTTCAACAAGGCATCTCACAGCAGCCAGACACTTGGAGATAGCTTGGTGGATTTTTAGAGAGCTTTGTACAACCAAGTTGAGTGTGTGCCCTGCACATCGCACTGAAGCCCATCCATGTCGTTCTTGCAAAATCTTCGCTGCTGCTACGACATTTGCACCGTTGTCGTGAACAGCCTTTATTTTCGCTGATGGAATGTCGAATTTGACAGTCACATCCTCAATCCACTCTGCAATATTTGCAGCTGTGTGTCTCTCTTCGAGGGGCATGGTTGTCAGACAGTAGGACACCATCTCCCAATCCTCCCCAAGATAGTAACACGTCACCCCCAGATAGGCCTCTGTTGCAACACTTGTCCAAATATCAGTTGTGAGTGCAATGCTATTAGTTTCCTGCAGGGCTTTCTTCAACTTGCCTTTTATGTCTTCATATTTTGTCTCCATCCTTTTTGTGAAGAAGGGTCTTGAAGGAAGATTGTACTTGTGATTGAAAGTGGAAATCATCGCTTTAAAGCCCTCATCCTCCACCATGGACAGCGGGCGCATGTCTGTGACAAGCATATTTAAGATGCTGTCTGTAAATGCAGCTGCTTGATCTTTGGAGCATGAAGCAGTCAGCATATATTTATCCATGCGAACTTGTGATTTACTGAAAAAGAGGTGAAAGAATAATTATTGATGATATTTATCACTAAGGCTAAATATCATAAACATGCAGTAAGTTTCATGGCTGTGCATTTCGTTAGCCTAATACCATAATTGCCTAAATCACTTTAAATTTCAATTGACTTTGGCAATTATGGTATTAGGCTAACGATTTATAAATCTTATTCATTGCAAACTAAAATTAACACACCTGCTGTATGGATCAATTTAGACTGACGTTACCGTTGTACTTTATATATTTTATTGCATCATCAGAGAGAAAGACTGTTTGTTCACACACCACCACACCGTTTGTCTGCTATAAAGTGACCAGCTTCTTCTAAGTAAGCTACATTTAGCAAGTGCTCCGTTAACGTTATGCCCCCATCCCCTCTAGTGGATAGCCCTCCACTCGACTGACAATTACGTTAATTTATAAAACGTTTATAAAACGTTGAATTTACCTCGTCTCGGGTGACGGTCCTCCGGTCTCCGAGTAGAGTGGGTGTTTTCTGTGGAGATGTTGCAGCATGGACGATGTGCTATTGTGGTAAGCCAGCTCCATCTTGCAATGTACACACACAACAACGTTATCTTTGCTCCTCAATTTATAATGATCCCAGACCTTCGACATTTTTTGTCGTTTTCTCTTGACTGTTGTTCCTTCTCTTTCCTCATCGCCGTTATCGCTCGCCATAGTTTCCATTTTGCAGCCAAAACACCGTCAACTTTTTCTTCTTCTTCTTGTTCTTGTTTAAAACTCCGCCAACTGTCTCGCGTCGCCTTCCGCTGCGTGGTGACGTAAGTACATTGTCTCACACTATAAAAAATCCGGGCTAAAGAAGGTGACGCGCGTTTTAAAATTAATTATTAGAGGCCTCGAGACAGCGGAATTTGCCTCGAGGATTTTTTGTAATCGAATTACTCGAGTTACTCGAGGAATCGTTTCAGCCCTAATTACATTTAATTGTAAATAATACTAATTAACTAGCAACCACTAACATCTTATAATTAGGGTCTACTAATCTACTAATGACTAACTTGTATATAATACTAATCTACTAACACCATAGAATCAGGGTTTTCTACTAATCTACTAACTTACTAACGTCATCTTTCCTCACTGCAGCTGTCTCTCTGCCTGTTCTATCACTAATTATCTTTCTTTGGTTCCTCTTAACTACAGCCGACTCTCGTTTCCGCTTTCCATTCTCTAATTTGTTTATGTATTTGTTCACTAATCCAATTCACAATAGGAAACTTAAAACAAATTAGTTAATATTTCAATACAGCCAATATTTCTATATAGCCTGCAGTTCTTTTTTTTATGTCAAAAGCACAAAAAGACTGGATCGCGATGATTAGCTAAAGCTGTTAACTATCTTATGTTGTAATAAACAATTAGTTAGATAGCTTGTAACGAAGAGCATCAAGGACACTGTTAACAGCATTTTGGCTAATTAGCGCCATCTCGTGGAGTGCAGTTAGTGTAGTAATGACGCGCCGAGGTCAAGATTGAATAAAGTATGCATTTACATGATAATATGAAACAGAGTCAAATGTAAACAGTAAAAAATGTGTTTTAAGTAGTTTTGTTTTCTATGTATGTGTACAAATGCAGAATAACAGTAATGAATAGTAACACTTTGTTCATATAGGCCTAATTGCATTGGAATGTTGCTGTAGCCTACATGATTCCGCGACCCAATAGATATCTCCCTCGATCCTAAGTTTGGGTCATGACCCACAGTTTGCGCACTGTTGGCTTAGAGGACAGTTTTTTATATAGTCTAATGTATTTCTCAATGAATATGGTGATGGTTATTTTCCCCTGTACAGATTAATGAGTCATCTAAATTATTTGTGTTTTGTCCCATCATACAGTCTTATACTTTCAGGTTCTGACCACCAAATGGTGCTGTTTTTGTTATTAAATTTAAAAACTTGAGATTTACTTTCAAATGTTACTGATTTAAACATTTTCATGGTTTTTAGCAGCCTCTGCTGTTTCTATGTTCGGTTTTCCCTTTGACATCGTTTGACGCTCTGTCAGATTTTTTCCGCCGGTGTTTGAATATCGCCCGGCAATTATTCCTTGCACCTGTTTTGAGTTTCCCGCTGGTTATAAATAGCTCAGGACTTCAGTCTTTCTGCACTTCGATATTGTCTATACTTCTTGACAAAACAAAGACGGTAACGGTACAGGAAATTTGGTCACTGCATTTCTGGTTTGTATAAATAAGAAACGCAGCAAGTCCGGTTAGTTATAGGATTAAATTGGTTAATTGCTTCGTTCCGATCTTTAGTTTATCCTACTCTCTCGATCTGTTTACCTTTTGGGTTCGGCTCTTTTTTTACTAGAGCTTAGGTAACAGGTTAGATTTTTTTGTTTCTTTCCTTTACCCGTTTTCTTCAGTTTTCTTTAGATTTTTTCATACCTCTTGTTACGCCTAAGTATTTAGGGCGTGAGGTTTTTTTGTTTTTCATTCTCGCTGTTTATCGAGATACGCCTCTGTTTTTTTAGGTTGTTTTGATTTGCCTTGTGCTAGGGAAGTTTTTTGCTTCCTTTCTTTTGTTTACCTCTTCCTTGTGCGGTTTCTTCCGCTTTTGTGGCGTATCTTTCTTGATACGCTTTTAGAATCCTTATTAGTCACGCTTGGTTTTCCAAACCCTGCTCTAACCCTCACAGAATATCAAAGACAATTATGGAAGAGCCAGCAACTTTTAAAGCGACTTACAAAATGCTGCCTAGCCAGAGCGCTACAGGGGTTACTCCTGAGAAGGCTATCCTGACCCTGCAAATTCAACAAAGCCAGTTGATGGAACAACTGCAGAGCCAGGGAGACTGCCTGCAAAGATTTACGAAGAGTCTCTAAAGACTTTTCGTGGCAGTCAATTCTTCACCAGTAACACAAGCACACATTCCTCCCGTACCCATGCCAAGTTCTATTAAGGAGCCCAAACTCCAGTTATCACCACGGTATTGGGGGGGAGCCGGGTAAATGCCACCCATTTCTGACACGGTGCATTATTTTCTTTCAAGCCAACCCCTCCCGTTTTACCACATCAGAATCCTGTGTGGCTTTTATTTTGTCCCTCCTGAGCGACTAATCTCTCGTCTGGGCTGACCCTTTAATTTGGGCCAAAGCTCCCTGTATTTGTGATTCCACTCAACTGATAAAGGAGATGCAGTTGGTTTTCGATCACAAGGTTTCAGGCAAGGAAGCAGCCAGGAGATTGACCAGCTTGCGCCAGGGAACTGACACTGTAGCAGCTTTTTTTATTGCATTTTGTGCATTAGCCGGGGAGACAGGTTAGCCTGACGGTCCGCTGAGATCTTTTAAAAGCGTTAGCTGATCTTATAAAAGACGCTTTGGCTATGCTTGAAACACCTGCCACATTCAGTGACCTGGTTACTTCGGCTATATGCCTGGATAACCGAATCAGGGAATGTGAACGTGAGGGCAGAAAACACCTGGTTCGGCATAAGCTTTTGGTATCAGTAGGTACTCCTCCATGTTCTCCACCATTCTCCCCCATTGATCAGAAGGAGCCCATGCAGGTAGATAGGTCATCTCTCCACAAAACTGGGAGAGTGAGACCGCGGGGTACTGGTGCCAATATTGTAGGCGTAAGGGCCATCGGAAGGATCAGTGTCCTAAGCTGACGGGAAACGAGGGGTCTCACGGGGTAAACCGAGGTCCCCAGTGAGACTTAATAGTACGTTTACAACATTGCAACGTACAAAGGTTAGGCAATTATAAGCTACTTAGCTTCAGCCTTAACCTTTTCGGTCATTCTTATGTGATCAATGATGTCTAGAGATCTTTATCTCTAGTTGATGTACTGTGAAATATGATCGAAATAAATAATTAAATGAAAATGAAAAAATTAAATGACCTTGTTACCTGTTCAGCTGTTTTGGGAGGGACGCTCAGTTAGTGTTGACACTTTTATAGACTCTGGGGTGGTGGAATCTTTTATTGATGCGAAATTCCCACACATCGACTTACTGACACTCATCAGGTTACTGCCCTCGATAGTCATCCTTTTGGCTCAGGAGTTATCAAGCGGATAACTGGTTCTTTTCAAGACCACTCAGAAAAAAATGTAATGTTCCTCATCGACCCATCGTACCCACTAGTACTGGGACACTCATGGCTAGGGTTACATCCCTAAAATCCCCAATCATACTGACTGCGCCTAGTACTTAGATTCGTGTTTGCCTTTTTAGGATTGTTTTAACGCACTTGTTACTAGTTCGGAAATGGACTATGTACGTCACTCTGGATAAGAGCGTCTGCTAAATGTCTATAATGTAATGTAATGTACATGACCTACATGTCAGTTGGGGTAGGGATAGGAACCCTATCGTCAGTGGGGCTCTCAGTGCTAATCACATTGCCACTCAGTTACCTTCTCTACTTCGGGCCACGCTCCTAGTTTCTACGAACTCGACTCGGACAGTGATTCTGAGGAGGCGGAGTCACTTTACAACCCAGATAACTCCTCCTCCTTCGCTGGGAGTCAAGAAGAGAGTTTGTCTCCATTTCCAATTTTGAGTGGGACAGGTTGTCTGATACCTCTTCTGGTGCTCCGGAGGTGGTAGGAGTGCTTGAGTTTGCTCTACCCGAAGGTGTTCCAGCGGAGTACTCGGACCTTGCTGAGGTTTTCAGTAAACAAGGCTTTTCAGTAAAGTTCCCCCCAGGGGTTCACTGTACTCATTGTCAGTTCCTGAGAGCGCTGCTATAAAGCAGTATATCGAGGAATCTTTGGATAATGGATTTATCGTGCCGTCCACATCACCAGCTGGCGCAGGTTTTTTTTTTGTCAAAAAAAAAGACGGGGGCTGTGGACTTGTATAGACATGACATCACTTGTATAGATTATGACATCACCATAAAAAATAGGTACCCTCTTCCACTCATGAACTCTGCATTTGAGCGCTTACAGGGCGCGTCGGTCTTTTCCAAACTCGACCTTCGCAACGCCTACAATCTGGTGCACATGCGTGAGGGCAATGAGTGGAAGACATCGTTTAACACACACTACGGGCACTACGAGTATGGGGTGATACCGTTCGGTCTCAATAGCGCCCCCTCTGTCTTCCAGGCGCTAGTGAACAATGTTTTGAGAGAAATGCTGGAGAAATTAGTTTTTGTCTATATAGATGATATAAAAACAATTTCTCTAGATCTCTCGTCGCACGTTGTTCAAGTTAGGCAGGTTCTTACGGCGCTGCTTAAGGCTCAACTATTTGTGATGGCTGAGAAATGTGCCTTTCATACCAACTCTGTCTTCTTTCTAGGATTTATTGTGGAAGATGGCAAAGTGCTAATGGACCCAGAACAAATTTAGGCGGTTAAGAATTAGCCTACGCCCAATTTCGTGAAGCAGGTACAATGCTTCTTGGGGTTCGCAATTTTTTATCGTAAGTTCATTCGAAATTTTTGCACAGTTGCCGCTCCCATCACAACCCTCACAAAAAAGACGTCTCCTGTCCGCTTTCAGTGGAATCCTAGGGCTGAGGCAGCATTCACTGAGTTAAAGAGAAGGTTCTGCTCCGAATCCATCTTGTTAACTCCAAATCCCTCCCTCCCCTTTGTGGTAGAGGTCGACGCTTCTGAGCTGGGGGTTGGGGCCATTCTGTCCCAACATTTTCCACTAGACCGCAAGCCTCACCCATGCGTTTATTTCTCTCTGCCGAGAGAGATTATGATGTCAAAGAGAGCTGTTGGTGGTGAAACTGGCGTTGGAGGAGTGGCGCCATTGATTGGAGGGAGCGGAGCATCCCTTTACGGTCTGGACGGACTATAAAAACTATATCCAACGAACTAAAACGTGCAACTCGCGACAAGCTTATTGGTCCTTATTTTTTACTTGGTTCAATTTTATTCTGACCTATCATCCGGGGTCTAAAAATATTAAACCTGATGCGTTTTCACACATTTTCGACCGGTCTGACAAGGAGTTAAGCCCTGAGTCTGTGGTTCTCAGCTCTCAGACTGTAGCCCCAGTTAGGTGGGCTATTGAGACAGCGGTGCAGAGGGCTATACGTTCCGAGCCCGGTCCAGGTGGGGGTCTACCCCATTGCCTGTTTGTACCTTATCAGTTGTAGTCGCGGGTTCTCCAGTGGGGTCACGCCTCTCAATTGATGGCTCATTTGGGCATTCACCGGACGAGAGATTTTATTTCTCACCGGTTTTGGTGGCCTAAACTCGAGAGCGATGTGCGGGAATTTGTCGCCGCGTGTTCTACTTGCGCCTCTAACAAGGGTTCGCGGCTTTCTCCCTCGGGCCTCTTACATCCACTTCCCATTCCCAGTCATCTCTGGAGTCACATCACCCTCGATTTCATAACCGGTCTGCCGCCGTCCCATGGGAACACCGTTATCTTGGTGGTGTTTGATCGGTTCTCGAGGGCAGCTCACTCTGTCGCTCTGCGTAAACTGCCGTCCACACCAGAGATGGCTCAGTTGATAGTGGACCACGTCTTTAGGGTGCACGGTCTCCCCCTGGATGTGGTGTCAGATTGCGATCCTCAATTCGCAGCTAAGTTCTGGCGCTCTTTTTGTTTTCATTTGGGGGCATCTGTCAGTCTTTAATTCGGGTTTCATCCTGAAACTAACGGACAGACTGAACGAACCAACCAGAGCACGGAGAGCACTCTTCGGTGTCTGGCTGCATCCAATCCCACATCTTGGAGTCGCCATCTCGCCTGGGCCGAATACGCTCATAACACCTTGCGCAACGCGTCCACTGGTCATTCTTTTTTTGAGGCTCAGTTGGGCTATATACCGCCCTTGTTTCCTGAGCTGGAGAGAGATGTGGAGCTTCCTTCCACCACTTCCTTCGTTCGCAGGTGTCGAGCGGTTTAAAGGCATGTGCGTTCCTTCCTATTGTGTGTTTCAGCCAAACAGAAGGCGGTGGCCGACAGGCATCGTTGTCCGGCCCCTTCCTACTGGGTGAGGCAACGAGAGTGGCTTTCCACACGCGACCGACCTCTGCGTGTCGAGTCTCGCAAACTCGCGCCTCGGTTCGTGGGCCCATTTAAAATAATTCTGAGAATCAACCAGGTTACTGTGCGCCTCCAGTTGCCTTCCTCCATGCGCATTCATCCCACCTTCCACGTCTCTTGTCTTAAGCCGGTGCTCGTTAGCGCTCTCGCCCTGGCCGACAAGCCGCCACCTCCCCCCCGGTTCTTGGAGGGAGGTCTGGTCTATACCATTCAGCGTATTTTGGCTGAAAGGCGTGTAGGCAGAGGCTACCAGTTTTGGTGGACTGGGAGGGTTATGGTCTTGAGGAGCGCTGCTGGGTTCCCTCCAGGAACATCTTGGACCCGATACTTATTAGGGAGGCAGAACTGAGGGATCGCCTGGGGCCGTCCCTTAGAGGGGGGGTCCTGTCATGGTTTTTAGCAGCCTCTAACCCTCACAGACATTGCCTAATCCTGAATTTGTAAGGGTGGGCCAGTACAGCAGCATATAGTCATCAGAAATGGGTACTATCACATTATATAATGGATCATGAAGTAAACATCTTCAGTGATTCATCAATCTGTACTGGGGAAAATAGCCAAGAACATATTCACTGAAAATGCATTAGATAGTAGGAAGAAACAGTATGACAAGCCATAGCCCCTTGCTACTTATCAAATATAGAGATCTGATGTTGTGCTGGGATTGGAGTTGGGTTTGGGTGGATGATCATTTATTGGGATTCTTCATGTCTTAATCATTATCAGAAATCAGTTTGGTACAAACAGGATGTTGAGTAGGTACTATTTACAGAATATTATGTGAAACCTACTCAAATAAAATGTTCAACTTGGGTGTCTCAATTAGCTTTATTTATCACAAATTCAATTATATTTCTAGAAAATAATGTTCCATGAATGCTCATCTTATCTGTTTCTAACTACAAGAAACATTTCAGAACTATCTGAGATGGTGATTTGTCGAAATCCACTATTTTGTGTGAAATGACATGGAATGACCCTGAATATTAAAGTAATTATTGATGTATTCATGTTTTATTATGTATGAATACACTAATAAATATAATTATTGATTAATTAGCCTGTTGGTCTTAATATTTGAGTAACTGTACTTTTTACAACCTACTTGTCACTGGTATGTACAACATATATGTCTAAACGTAGTTTTTTTATGTTCCTCCATTTTGCAATTCATAATTCTCAAAATGATGTAGCTTCTATAAGTCTGACCATACTTGAATTTTATAAGTGTTGTATATTTGTGTTGGATAACATATATTTAACCTACATGATTCAGATAAAACAAATAAGAATCATATGTGATTTTACTAAACCATTTCCACATGGGATGGTGCTGTGTATGAGTTTGGTGTGTTTTGATTCACTGCTTCAGGAGGAACATTATCGATGGAGGATCTGGAATTTTTCCAAGTGATGGAGACTGACCCCTGGACAGTTCCTCTTGGAGAATACAACATGTACATCGCCCCTCCCCCAGCTGGAGGAGCTATTCTCGGCTTCATCCTCAACATTATGAAAGGTACAAGCTCCTGAGTCCTGTAGATAAATATTCAGAGTGCGCTTAAATCATTTCCAGTGTGCATGACCCTCCTATTATGTTCTGGGTCAATTTGACCCAATTCAGTGTTTGACGTCTTTTCAAAACCAGTTAACCTTATTTTTTCTATGTTGTATGACTTTCCCATACCGTACGTTCACTTACCTCCAGCTCTAAAATGAGAGGCTTATCACAGATTGATTTTGAACATTTAGGGATAAAAGGCTAGTCAATTGGGAGACATTAAGAAGGCAACACACGAAGGGCTCTATCTTACACCCGGCGCAAAGCGGCGCTAACCCAAACGCAAGTGTCTTTGCTATCTTACACCCGGCACTAAGCGGCGCTAACCCAAACGCAAGTGTCTTTGCTATCTTACACCCGGCGCTAAGCGGCGCTAACCCAAACGCAAGTGTCTTTGCTATCTTACACCCGGTACAGGGTTCATTATAGCCCCTAGCGCTCACGTCATTTAAATACCAAGTGATTTTGCACCCATTGCCAGTGAAATGGGTGGGTTGGTCTTAAAATGAGGAGTGGCCAGGATTATTTTTGGCGTATTGCTATCTTGAGCCAGCAGAAAGCGCTAGCTCTAAACCCACCACAAACCTGGTCTAAAGTCATGTCGCAGTTGTTTACATGTTATTTTAACGGCGCATATAAGTGCGTCTACATAAGCATGTGCACAACGCGCATACACCCTGTCACACACAGGGGCATGCACAAGCATGACAAAAAATATCAAGATTACAATGCAAAATATTATTATTACGTAGGCTATATCAAAAAATGCATAATAATAAAAGGGTCCATCGGTCAAAGACCACATACCTGTCTCTCAGCGAAGGGGAATGCAGCATTAAATTGCTTTCAGCCCACTCCATCAACATCCAGGTGAGGTGCGATGGTATGTGTAAGGTTACATGTATAGACTATTCGCAATTATCCTGGATCAAGCTATATTTGGCAATAGTTTCTGTAGCCTAATCTTCCAAGGGGACAATCTTCTGTTACAGGACAATGGCTATTCATTGAAAACTTTGCTGATAACACCAATATCAAGCCTAATGCGCAAATTATCATTTACACCTAATGTGTGAATTGTCATTCAATGGAAAACTCACACACTGCAATAGATGGACATTTAAAAAGATGCATGTTCATTTTATATACACAGTCTATGTCTGTGTTTTAGCCTGTGTATTAAGCAATGCTGATGAGTTTGCCGGTTCATGAATATTCATTACCTGTGGCACCTCAATCAACATTAGCCAGTAGTTCTGGCTTGCTCAGTAAAACCATATACTCTCTAGAAGCTTCTAGAAGATTCTTGTTGAAACCAGATTGTCTATGAGATATAAGGTGATATATATATATAAGCTAGTACTTTGTTCGTCCACATAGTTGTCATTCTTGTGCTGTTATGACCGAACGATTTCGTCTGGTTGTGGGGCCGCCCATCTTGCTTTTGAGTCTCACATCCAAAGTGGTCATGAATATTCATGACAAAATTTGCATAACCACAGAATGTTTTTACATTTTTCTAAGCAGTTCAAGATTTAATTAATCTAAGTGCGTAGAAAAGCATATTTTCTTATCTGCTGTCTGCAAACTTTCTCCAACTTACAATAAAAAATTATTATCTCTTATAGATTTGGGTTTCTGGAAAAAACTTCCATTGACCCCCATTCATTCTCCTCTGTTTAGCCCAGTTTTAGTGCTCATAGTCACCCCTAGAGGTGAAACATGATATTCATGCAGTTGGCATATCTACGGTGACCCAGAGAGGTAAACGCACTGCAAAAGGCCGAAGCAAATACATTAACAGAAATGTGCTGCAAATTCATAAACGCTGCAAATTCAAAAACACATGCATTCACAAAAACGTGCTGCAAAAGGAGAAACGCGCTGCAAAAGTTGACAACACAACGGAAGTGTTTCTGGAGGACACTTAAAGAGGAGCTTTAAGACACCTGACATGGACGAGTAGAAGTAGCTAGCTAACGAACCCTAAAGAAGTAGCTAACAATCTGTTTTTGTTCTAACATTTTTGGGGTTCGTTTGTAATGAGTTAACATTAGCTAGCTAACTAGCTGTTAAATCTATTTATTATCAATGTAATCTATTATAGCTAATGATATCATTTTATAACTACATTTTACATTGCTCAAAGTAACTAATTCTTGCTCAAAGTAGTCAAAATCTACAAAAAACAAATATACTTTTGAGTACTAAAATAGATAACACATTGACATCAATTTTAAGAATGCAAACCTCTTTATTGATTTTAAACCTCTGCTTAATGGACACAATACATGCAATAGTAGTTATAGTTTCATGCTGATATTGGTATTTGTGGTTGATGCTAATGCTGCATTTGTTTATTCATTTCCAACTAGGAATTCTGATATCCGAATAAATGTAGGAAACACCCTTTCAACTAGGAGTTCCATGTCGGAAATCAGGGATCGAGAAATCAACCCCGATCTCCCGACTAGGAAGAACTTGACATCACATCATCATGGCAGCTCACACCGTGACCAAACAGTAAACAAACATTATTTTTAGACGAGACACTTCAGCATGAAACTATAGCTTGCTATTGCATGTATTGTGTCCATTAAGCAGAGGTTTAAAATCAATAAAGATGTTGGCATTTTTAAAAGTGATGTCAATGTGTTATTTATTTAAGTAGCTATCATTAGCTGTGCTAGATTACATTGATAATAAATTGATTTCACATCAGTTACGTTGATTTCCATTGTTAACATGAACATTGTTTCAACATTATTTCAATGCATTGATTCAACGTAAATTCGATGAGCACCTGGACGCAGAATCAACATCAGGTCAACATTGAATCAATGCTTCATCTTATGTTAATTCAACATTGATTCAATGTTTCCTTGCTATCTGGGATGTTTGTATACTGTTCACAATGTGGGTCGCGGTGTGAGCTGCCACGATGATGTGATGTCAATCGGGAGGTCGGGGTTGATTTCCCGAAACCTGATTTCAGACATGGAACTTCGAGTTGAAAGGGCGTTTTATTACATTTTCCCTCCTCGAATATCGGGATTCCTATAGTTGTAAATGAATAAACAAATGCAGCATTAGCATCAACCACAAATACGCTTTGCTGTTAAGTCTCCTTTTGTTTATTTTCCTACGTCACCCATAGCAACTTGAACTCAATGAATAATTCTAACGGTTTTTTATTTGAAAATGAACGTGCAACTCATGCTTATAACACAATATCAATGTTTATTAAATACTTCCTTGATATCTGGGTAGCGACTTCTACTCGTCCATGTCAGGTGTCACCTCTTAAAGTGTCCTCCGGAAACACTTCCGTTGTGTTGTCAACTTTTGCAGCGCGTTTCTCCTTTTGCAGCACGTTTTGGTTCATGCATTTGCCTTGGACTTTTGCATGTGTTTTAAAATTTGTAGCGTTTATGAATTTGCAGCACATTTCTGTTAGTGTATTTGCTTTGACCTTTTGCAGCGCGTTTCTCCTTTTGCAGCACATTTTTGTGAATGCATTTGCTTTGGAATTTTGCATGTCTTTTTGAATTTGCAGCGCATTTCTGTTAATGTATTTGCTTAAGGCCTTTTGCAGCGCGTTTGCCTCTCTGGGACACCGTACATATCTCTATACTATACAATATCTGGTTACAATTAGCAGGAATCTTGCAATATTAGTAGAAATATTATAAACGTGAGTCTGTATTACCATGCTTAGCCCAATCTGCATTTGCAATGGATTAGTAGCCCTGAGGGGTATATTATGAAACAGGATTACAGAACTGAGTAAAACCCCAGACCTTAGAAAAATAAAAAGCCAAAACCTCCCAAATCTGGAACATGGATTGAAGTAAAGGGAGCTTCCGGGTTATCCAGCTAGCTCAGTAATTCTGCGCCCTAGTTCTGTGGTCGTAGTTTACCCATGTTGTTACTGTTAGACTGTTTTCTAATGAGTTTTCTCCAGCTTGTCTGCACTTCGTTTAAGTTTTTATGTGTGCGTCTCGATCTTACGATCTTTTTCACGATATTCAAATTTTTTGAGCTGCACCTGTATATACATACAGGTGCAGCTCAAAAAATTTGAATATCGTGAAAAAGTTCAATATTTTTTGTCACTCATGTCAGAAAGTGAAACTCATATATTATATAGATTCATTACACATAGTGAAATATTTCAAGCCTTTATTTCTTGTAATTTTGATGATTATGGCTTACAGCTAATGAAAACCCAAATTCAGTGTCTCAGAAAATTAGAATATTACATAAGATCAATAAAAAAGGATATTTTAAACAGAAATGTCAACCTTCTGAAAATTATGTTAATTTCTATGCACTCAATACTTGGTTGGGGTTCCTTTTGCATGAATTACTGCATCAATGCGGCGTGGCATGGAGGCGATCAGCCTGTGGCACTGCTGAGGTGTAATGGAAGCCCAGGTTGCTTTGATAGCGGCCTTCAGGTCGTCTGCATTGTTGGGTCTGGTGTCTCTCATCTTCCTCTTGACAATACCCCATAGATTCTCTATTGGGTTCAGGTCAGGCGAGTTTGCTGGCCAATCAAGCACAGTAATACCATTGTCATTGAACCAGCTTTTGGTACTTTTGGCAGTGTGGGCAGGTGCCAAGTCCTGCTGGAAAATGAAATCAGCATCTCCATAAAGCTTGTCAGCAGAGGGAAGCATGAAGTGCTCTAAAATTTCCTGGTAGATGGCTGGGTTGACTGTGGACTTCAGAAAACACAGTGGACCAACACCAGCAGATGACATGGCACCCCAAATCATCACTGACTGGAAACTTCACACTGGACTTCAAGCAACGTGGATTCTGTGGCTCTCCACTCTTCCTCCAGACTCTGGGACCTTGATTTCCAAATGAAATACAAACTTTACTTTCATCTGAAAAGAGGACTTTGGACCACTGAGCAACAGTCCAGTTCTTTTTCTCCTTAGCCCAGGTAAGACGCTTCTGACGTTGTCTCTGGTTCAGGAGTGGCTTGACACGAGGAATGCGACATTTGTAGCCCATGTCCTGGATTTGTCTGTGCGTGGTGGCTCTTGAGGCTCTTGATGCTCTTGACTCCAGCCTCAGTCCACTCCTTGTGAAGCTCCCCCAAATTTTTGAATGGATTTTGCTTGACAATCCTCTCAAGGCTGCTAACTTAACTGCACATTTTTTTCAGAGGGAATTAACTAGTCATCCCATAAAGCAGGCCTATTCAATTGCCGGCTCGTGGGCCACATCCGGCCCAGAAGCAACCTCCGGGTGGCCCAGCAAGCTTGAATTAAATAGGCTTTTTTAATAGCAATTTTTATATTTTTATTGTAATATTATTTTATAAAAATTGGTTGTTAATAGCAATGTTATTATGTAGCCTAAATAGTTACAGCACTGCGAACTTGTTCTAAAATCCGTAAGCAGGAAGATTTGTTTTGCTCCGATCATGAAGCAAAACCAGCGTGAGAAACATATTCCGCCAGTCAGGATATCTCTCACAAATCAACGTTTTCTCATGTGACGCAATTCCGACCATGCTTAGTAGCTTTTCAAAACATCTGGCTATTGACAGTCACAAGTAGGCAAGTGCTCTACTGAAAATATGTTTCTGTCAACCCTGAAATGTAAAATTGACAATGAAAACCGTCGGTTTATCCCTGCCTGGACTGGAAAATTCTTGTTTATTTTACTGCCATCTCCAAACACAAAACCAATGTGTTTAATTTGCAATGAGTGCGTTGCGGTAGTTAAATAATATAATATTCGGAGGCACCACATTGAGAAACACTAAACTTTCCGGACAAACTTTCCAGAGGGATCACAGGAGAGGGACGCTAAAGTGCAGAGTTTGATCGCATCTTACGATCGGAGCCGTATTACCCTGGTGCGGTCATGCACAGACCAAGAGAGAGCTACAGAAGCTTCCCACCGTTGTCGACATGCAATCACCCGTAACTTTGGGACAGGAGCTTCGCGCTGAGGGGCCTGAAAAGTTTTGGAGTGATGTCAACGTACACCAGTTCCCTAACGTTAAGAAGGTAGCGATCGTTGTGCTCAGTTTGGATCAACATACACATGTAAATCAAGCTTGTCGAATATGAACTCAATAAAAAGCAACTCTCGTTGCTCCCTGACTGACCACTCTTCACCGCCTTCAAATTGCGTTGACATCTTATGAGCTAAAAGTCACTGCTCGCGTTCAGAACAAAAGATGTCACTTCTCCCTCTAAGAAAGTCATGTCAGCAGGTAGGCTACCCTTTGTTGTAGTTTTATTTTATTATTTTAGAAACCTGCAGTTAATTGTACATATCAACATAATGTGGGATGTGTAAACAAGGGTATGCCTAATCACACATGTCCTGAAGGGGATACTACATAACGAGATTAAGGGGATAGCGAGCTTTTAATCGGCGTATATTGCCACGGCAACTTGTAAGTAGTAGTAAGTAAAGTTTATTTATATAGCACCCTTCTCAACACGAATGTACAGAGTGCTTCACAGAGCGTTCAAAAGCAAATACAGAATATAATCAAACAAGCGATAAACATGAGCGGAAACGTTAGAAGACGACTAGCAGCCAAAGAAAGGTGCGGCCATCTTGACGTTTCGTACAAACTATGCAAACTGCATAGTTACAGCAGGGTGGGGTGGGGTGGGGGTGGGGGTGCAAGAAAGAGAAAAAAGGAAAAAAGAAAAGGGGGGGGGGGGAAGGGGAAAGGGGTGGGGAGTAGGCAAAAAACACTAATCATATACCAAGTCTCGAGGAGGCAAGGTATATGGTCTGGGCAAAAACAAAGACCCCATGTGACCGAAAGCGGGTGAATGCATGCATGTGTGTGCAAGTGTGTATATCTGTAAGTAGTCCATGTTTGTGTGTGCGTAAGACTGAAGGTTACATTCTGGCACTCAGCAACCATGATAACTCAAGTCCGTAGAATCTTTTCACGAAACACAGCAAGTTGATATGGAGGAGGCCTCCTCGATGTAAATAGTTCGTAGGTCTTTTCACGATAACACAGCAGGTTGCTATGGAGAAATCCTTGGATTGCCCTGTCAAAAAGTAAACAACAGGAGTCCATAAGATAGGTGCGTAGGAACGCCTCTTTGCATGTGCGTCTTCGGGGGGAGATTTCTGCAGGCGGCCTTGACGGCCGGCCAGCGATGGGGTTCCGAAAAGAAAAGATTAGATGTTTGGGTTATAGCGAGGAAAACAGCATTCCAATTCGTTATTCCTCTATGCTCACTAGGTCTCTCAATTTGACCAATTCTTGACGCAAAGCAGTGCTTTCATCCAAAATGTTAACCATCTTGCGATTTAGATCACATATCGCAACAGTCTGAGTACTCACTGCTCTGCCCACCTCGTTAATCATCATGGGCAGCCTTTGGCCTTCTTGAATAGCTCCCATCTTTTTAATTTTCCAATAGACCAGGGCAACGCTCAGTCCGAGAAGCAATTGTCCTGCCATCATAAATCCAAATATGAAGACATCCTCCACGTCTTCCACTGAGAGAACCACCAGGCAAAGAACCCGCCAGTTCTCCCACGCATCCATTGTGTAGCCCACAGCGAAAGTCCCGTCAGGGCAAACAGGTTCCCCCGAACCCGTGCTTCTTGTTGAAATAATTTTGTCAATTGCGTTGAGAGACCAGCTTATCAATTCCATAATTTTGGATTTGTATTTTCAAAGATACCGTGCAAAGAATGGTTCCGAGCAGGAGGGAGAGTAGAGGAGAGTAGAGGAGAGTAGAGGAGAGAGAGAATATGCGACCGCCTCCGTCAAGAGCCAAGCAGGAATGAGCAGGAACTTGCTCTGCACGGCTAACCTGCTCCGGGGCAGGTTATGTTCAGGATAACAGATTGAAACACATAAAAGACATTGACAACATTGGCTTTGGAAAAAACCATTTCCATTCCAAGGGATCCCGTAGAGATCTGTGCGGATACTGAGGGAATCTCTTCGCAGGGCGAGATTAGTGAGTTCCGCAAATAATTTTATGAGTTCTGGAAAATGCTTGATACTTTTTTAAATGAAAAATGTGATTGCTTCAGCAATATTTTAAACATGCTCTATCAAGTTTAAAGTTTAGAGCTCTAGACTGTAGTAGTAGGCTACAGTTGTCACATTAGAAATAAACTGTATGACAATGTACTGAGAGAGTAGATTTATTTGTTACGAGTGGGAAGGTGAATAGGGTATTAACTAGCCTAACGAATTTAACCTACACGATGATCATTTCTTTCTTTTTTCTTATTTTTTTACAAAAGCTCTTTCCTGTGTTTGTTGGAGGCAACGGTGTTGCTTTTTGCACATATGATTGTTTCATGGTCTTATCCATCCATTATAGAGTACTCAAGTCACTACATCACGCTGGTTTCTGAAGTAAATTCCCCATTAATTTAGAGCGTAGGCATTAACTAAAGCTTACTTTTAAACCATTTCTATTGATTATGTCTTACCGTCAATTCCCCGGATTGTTCAATATAACGCCTGTTCGCAAACTATGTTGTTTCGCACTGCTTAAAAACTCCACGTCCCATAATTCTCTAAAAGCAGCCTCCAAACGTTGTCATATAACGTTAGCCAGCAGTAGCACACAGCTCCGTTTTTAAACACATTTTTCTAACGTTAGCTAGCTAGCTTGAAGGACTAAAAGCTAGAATTGCTTCATGTGGTTAACCGTGGCAGTGGCAAAGCTCCGGGGATTGATGAGATCCGCCCAGAAATGCTGAAGGCTTTGGGTGTTGAGGGGCTGTCATGGATGACACGTCTTCTTAACATTGCGTGGAAGTCGGGGACAGTGCCAAAGGAGTGGCAGACTGGGGTGGTGGTTCCCCTGTTCAAAAAGGGGGACCAGAGGGTGTGTGCCAACTACAGAGGCATCACATTACTCAGCCTCCCTGGGAAAGTTTACTCCAAGGTGCTGGAAAGGAGGGTCCGGCCGATAGTCGAACTTCAGATTGAAGAGGAACAATGCGGATTCCGTCCTGGTCGTGGAACAATGGACCAGCTTTTTACTCTCGCAAGGATCCTGGAGGGGGCCTGGGAGTATGCCTATCCAGTCTACATGTGTTTTGTGGATTTGGAGAAGGCTTATGACCGGGTTCCCCGGGATCTATTGTGGGAGGTGCTGCGGGAGTATGGGGTGAGGGGGTCACTTCTCAGGGCCATCCAATCTCTGTACTCCCAAAGCGAGAGCTGTGTCCGGGTTCTCGGCAGTAAGTCGGACTCGTTCCCAGTGGGGGTTGGCCTCCGCCAGGGCTGCGCCATGTCACCTATCCTGTTTGTGATATTCATGGACAGGATCTCGAGGCGTAGTCATGGAGGGGAGGGGTTGCAGTTCGGTGGGCTAAGGATTGCATCGCTGCTCTTTGCAGATGATGTGGTCCTGATGGCATCATCGAGCTGTGACCTTCAGCACTCACTGGATCGGTTCGCAGCCGAGTGTGAAGCGGCAGGGATGAGGGTCAGCACCTCTAAATCTGAGGCCATGGTTCTCAGCAGGAAACCGATGGATTGCCTTCTCCGAGTAGGGAATGAGTCCTTACCCCAAGTGAAGGAGTTCAAGTATCTCGGGATCTTGTTCGCGAGTGAGGGGACAATGGAGCGTGAGATGGGCCGGAGAATCGGAGCAGCGGGAGCGGTATTGCGCTCGCTTTACCGCACCGTTGTGACGAAAAGAGAGCTGAGCCAGAAGGCAAAGCTCTCGATCTACCGGTCAATCTTCGTTCCTACTCTCACCTATGGTCATGAAGGGTGGGTCATGACCGAAAGAACAAGATCGCGGATACAAGCGGCCGAAATGGGTTTCCTCAGGAGGGTGGCTGGCATCTCCCTTAGGGATAAGGTGAGAAGCTCAGTAATCCGTGAGGGACTCGGGGTCGAGCCGCTGCTCCTTTGCATAGAAAGGAGCCAGTTGAGGTGGTTTGGGCATCTTGTAAGGATGCCACCTGGGCGCCTCCCTAGGGAGGTGTTCCAGGCACGTCCTGCTGGGAGGAGACCACGGGGTAGACCGAGGACTAGGTGGAGGGATTATATCTCCACGCTAGCCTGGGAACGCCTTGGGATCCCCCAGTCAGAGTTGGTTAATGTGGCCAGGGAAAGGGAAGTTTGGGGCCCCCTGCTGGAACTGCTACCTCCGCGACCCGATTTCGGATAAGCGGGCGAAGATGGATGGATGGATGGATGGTTAACCGTAACATAGTTTCTGACCTTGTCGGGCGGGCTTCTCAACTTAGCAAGCTACGTTAGCTAGTCTGAAGCGGCAGTACTCCAATGTCCAGACAGACGAGATGATATCTTATTGGTCGAGAAGCACCCGTGCGTTGCAGTACTGGATATGTAGTCTGTTAAAGTGGACTATAAGTCGAACTACAATCATTAATGCATTACTTTAAAAAAAAAATTGGAATATGCGATATATGGTCTATATCCTTGTACCATACAGGCTAATCCAGGAACGTTTCGGCTCATTTTATGAATCAGATTTCAAGAAATAGTCAATAGTTTCCGAAGCCCATTCTATTTTACATAGGGAATTTACTTCCGAAACCAGACGCCCACGACTGACGTTTTTTTTTCTTTTCTTTTTTGTATTATAGTTCAGGGGATTTCTCCTTGGTAGCCACGCCTTTATCTTTAACCCTGTCAACTCCCCCTAAATGCCACTGAACTGATTTTCCCTCTATCTCTTCAGTTCTTTATTCCCTCAGTCACAAATCTACTGTCATGTCACATTTTATTTTATTTTCTTGTCTTTGTTAGATTTCTTGTTTATGTCACATATTGTGTTTAGTCTAGTCACGCTACGTTTTATGTTTTATTCATGTTACGTTTCCCGTTCTTTGTTAAGCATACACATTTCCGTGTTTTTCCGCAGCCTTGTGTTCATGTTGTTTCTCTATCTCTTGCTGTCGCTCACGCTTTCCTAATTGTTTCATTCTCCCGTGTCTATTTACTAATCTACTAACGTTAGATCAGGATTGGGTAATACTAACTCTCTAACCATGTGTTCATTTACCTTATGTTTCTTATGCACGTCATTTACTAATTTACTAACGCTAGGTCAGGATAGGTTTATTACTAACGAGTACTAATTATCTTGTTACCTTGTCAGCCTTCCACACCTGATTTCCGTTCGCATGCTGCTCTCAATCTAAGTGTCTGCACCTGTGTACACCTGCATTTAAGCTCAGTGTTCATGTCTTTTCTTTGCGAAATTGTTGCCCCTGTTTATCAGTGAACTATTGAGTGTTTTTTTCAAGCCTGTCTTTTGTCTACGATCCAAGCCTGTTTTTTGACCATTGTTATTGACCTCTGTTTTGTTACCACTGCCTGCCTGTACCACAAGATTTGCCTGCTGTCTTTGTACTTTTGCCCCGCGGAGCGGACTTCGGTCTTGACTCTTGCTTTGCCTTCGACCCCGAGCCTGCCTACCGTCTGCCTGTACTTCTGCCCCGCTGACAGCTACTCTGGTTACTGGACTTTTGCATGGTGTACCGATTCCGAGACTGCCTTCTCCTTCGGTACTGTACATTGGTTTTGGCTGCATTTTTGTATATGAACTTTGCTTGTTTTTTGACCACAATTTTTGGTCATTCCTTGAATAAAGCCCTGACGGGACTTTCGACCACTGTTTCTGAGTCGTGCATTTCGGGTCCAACCCTCACGCACCCGTCTCGTGCATTTCGCCAGCATGGACCCCGACTATGTTCCATGCCCTTCAGCAACAAGGCGCCCTGGTTCTGCAACACTCTCAAGGGATCTCCGAACTTCGTCAGGAGATTCGAGAGCTGTGTGCGGAGATGAAGAGACTCGCCGTCACCATTCAACCACGCTCTTTGGAACAACCTGCAACACCGCCTGCACCTCCACCTGCTAACCCCATGGAAACCTGGCAATTCCGGGAGCCACAACAACCACCCCCCAGAAAGGTACGGCGGAGAACCGGAGAGATGCAAGACGTTTCTGCTCCAGTGTGACTTTGTGTTCCGGCAGAAACCTCAGACTTATAACAAAGACGACCGCCGGATCGGCTATGTGATGGGGCTACTCAAAGGAAGAGCATTGGACTGGGCTACAGTTGTGTGGTTCGGGGGTTCATTCCCTCACCGGTACCCGGTCTTCGCTGAAGAGATCCGTAAAGTCTTCCAGCATGCCTCCAGCAACTATGAGCCTTCCCAGCGCTTAATCGTCCTTCATCAAGGCCGGAAGACATGAAACTAGACCCTCGCCTTGGGTATAGCTGGCCGGGTAGAACATGTCTCTCAGTTCGACCTACTCATCCGTGCGGACAACCGGGCCAGACAGCGCCGAACTGAGAGACAGGTTCTACCCGGCCAGCTATACCCAAGGCGAGGGTCTAGTTTCATGTCCCGAGGAGATGCAAGCAGAGGGAGTCAAACCCATGGATCTTTCCCATGCAGGAATGAAGATCTCACCTGAGGAATGGAGACGACGGAGAACTACCGGTTCCTGTTTTTATTGTGGGAGGTTGGGACACACCCAAGATCAGTGTACGCTCCACTCCAAGAAGTCAGACCCATCCGTTGAGGTGAGAGCACTCAACAACCAGGAGGGGTCTGCTAGGAATGATCATTGTCCTACTCTGACTGCTATGTTGATTCCCAACAAAAGGGTCCAGGTTAACGCGTTGGTGGACTCCGGAGCTGACGCAAACTTCATTGATGAGGTGATGATCAAGGAACTGGACATTCCCACCCTTCCACTGCCCCACCCCGAGAATGCTCGGTCGTTGGATGACGTTTTTCTGCATGACCCACATCACCAAACCCATCCAGCTAATCATTTCTGGAAACCATCTGGAGATGATTCAGTTCTGCATCATCCGGTCCCCCTAACGATCCCCTCATTCTGGGATTACCTTGGCTCAAGAAACACAACCCTACCATGGACTGGGGTTCAAGCCAGATTCAAGTCTGGAGTTATGAGTGTCACCAGTCCTGCCTGCAGAGGGCGTAGCCACTCCACCGCAAGTCCCCAAGCCCTCCCTTGAGAAGGTGCCCACCCCTTACCACAACCTGGGCGCGGTCTTCTCCAAAACGCAGGCACAGACACTTCCCCCTCATCGACTCTACGACTGTGCTATCGACCTGCTACCCGGTTCCACTCTCCCCTCAAGCCATCTCTATAATGTCTCCAGACCTGAAAGGGAGGCCATGGAGAAATATATCCGGGATTGCCTTGCTAACCAATTGATTTGCCCATCCTCTTCACCCTTAGGCGCAGGATTCTTTTTCATTCAGAAGAAGGATGGTTCATTGCGTCCGTGCATCAACTTCAGTGAACTCAACAACATCACTGTGAAGTATTCTCTGCCATTGATGGACGCTTTTCAACCTCTACACGATGCCACCACCTTCACCAAGTTAGACCGATGTAATGCCTACCATCTGGTCCGTATTCGAGAAAGTGACGAGTGGAAGACCGCCTTCAATACCTTCCTCGGACACTTTGAGTACCTGGTCATGCCGTTCGGCCTAACTAACACCCGCTGTATTCCAGGCGCTCGTCAACGACGTCCTTCGGGACTTACAGGGTTGACACGTATTTGTTTACCTCGACTATATCTTAATCTACTCCACCAATGCCAAGGATCATGCGATTCACGTCAGGCAAGTTCTCCAGAGACTATTGGAGAAAAAACTATTTGTCAAGGCGAAGAAATGTGTTTTCCACACCGACACTGTGGAGTTCCTCAGGTTTATTGTGGAGAGGGGACAGATCAGAGCGGACTGAGCTGCTCTTCATGCCACACAAAACATCCCCGCTTCTAGACCTGTCCATCACCGTCGACGGAACTATGGTGACCGCCTTCCGCTCTGAAAGAAACCTGGGGGTGGTCCTGGACGACCAGCTGCACTTCAGAGAGCACATCAGGGCAACGGCATGGTCCTGCAGGTTCCTCCTGTACAACATTAGGAGGATTCAGCCGTACCTGACCACCTACTCTGCCCAGCTCCTTGTCCAGACCATAGTCACCTCATGCCTGGACTACTGCAACTCCCTTTTCGCAAGCCTGCCAGCCTGCGCCATTCTGCCCCTTCAACTGGTCCAGAACGCGGCTGCTCGGCTTGTGTTCAACCTCCAGAAGTTCACACACGTCACCCCCCTGCTGAGGTCACTCCACTGGCTTCCAGTCGTGGCCAGGATTAAGTTCAAAGTTCAGACCCTGGCCTACACTGCAGCCAAAAGGTCAGGCCCCTCCTACCTACAGGACTTGATCCAGCACTACGCTCCTGCTCGACCACTTCGCTCTGCTGGTGCAGGGTGACTTGCACTTCCCTCCCTCCGTGTCAACGGCACTCGCTCGTCCCGACTGCAGAGCTTCTCCACTCTAGCTCCCCAGTGGTGGAATGAACTCCCCACTCCGTTGCGCTCTGCTGAAACGCTGTCTGTTTTCCGTCGTGGTCTGAAAACACACTTTTTCAGACTCCACCTTGATTAACTACATATATAAGGCCAAATATATAGTATGTTCTTTCTGTTTATTTTCTATTTGGTTTTGCTATTTCATAGCTTAGAATGTATAGCCGACTATTCTGTATTCTGTTGACTACTAGCGATAGCTCCTACGTTGTGAGAAAGTTGTGCTTTGTTGGATTTGCTTTGTAGATTGTGTCTATGACCTTCAATATGCACTTATTGTACGTCCCTTTGGATAAAAGCGTCTGCCAAATAACTGTAATGTAATGTAATCCCAAGACGATTCAGGTGATCACTGACTGGCCCACGTCTTCTTCTCGGAAACACCTCCAACACTTCTTGGGATTCGCCAATTTCTACAGGAGATTTATCAGATCTTATAGCCAAGTTGTCTCCCCCGTCACCAAGCTCACATCCACTGCCATGCCATTCCGTTGGAGTCCCGAAGCGGAGGGAGCATTCGTCAAGGTTAAGAGACTGTTTTCTTCCACTCCTATCCTGGTGCACCCCGACCCCACCCACCAGTTTGTTGTGGAGACAGATGCGTCCAACACGGGTGGGAGCCGTGCTTTCGCAAGTTTCTTCCTCCGACAATCGACTGCACCCATGCGCCTTCTTCTCTAAGAAGCTTTCACCCGCGGAGAGGAATTATAACGTGGGGAACCCAGAACCCCTCGCCGTCAAACTGGCACTGGAGGAGTGGAGGCATTGGCTGGAGGGGTCCGAGAAACCTTTTGTAGTCTGGACTGACCACAAGAACTTGGCGTACCTCCAGACGGCTAAGAGACTGAACTCACGCCAAGCTAGATGGGCGCTATTCTTTGGAAGGTTTAACTTCGCACTCACCTACCGCCCAGGCTCCAAGAACGTCAAGCCGGATGCCCTGTCCCGACAATTCACCACCTGCTCTGAGCGCGAGATGCCTGAGAACATCCTCCCTGTTTCCTGCATGGTCGCTTTCGTAACCTGGAAGATCGAGGCGGTGATCCAGAGGGCTCTACATGAGGAGCCCGATCCCAAGTCCACCCCCGGCACACGCCTTTACGTCCCCTCAGCTGCTCGGACACAGGTACTTCAATGGGCTCATTCATCTCTCCTGTCATGCCATCCCGGCTTTACCCGCACCTTAGCAGTGCTGAAGCGTAAGTTTTGGTGGAGCTCCATGATCCCTTACACCAGGTGCTTCATCAAGGCTTGCACCACTTGCGCCAGAAGCAAGGCCTCCCACCAGGCTCCAGCAGGACTGCTCCAACCTCTGCCTGTTCTCAGCCGACTAGATAAAACTCAACATGTAATTTGGGCTCATTGTGATATTGGTAGAACAAGCCACATATATGATTTAAGGTTATGTTATGACACTGATAATTATAACTATATAATTATCCTCCATTCCTGACATTTGAGTGAAATCGGGCGGAACAATTATTTACAAAATAGTTTCGTGTCAGTTGGAGAAATATGAAGCGTGGATCTCTGATTGGCTGTTGAGGCCGATGTCGGCGAAAAAGTTAAACTGCGGGCAACATTTATCGGCTGATTTTCGTCGCTCAGTTTCCTAGTTGCTCAGGTCGCTGACCGTCGCTCAGCTTCATAGAAAATGAATGGACTTCCGGCAACTGGGTGACCGAGTTGCTCGATGTGATAATGCAGCATAATCCTTCAGGCTTAAACTCTAATGAGTCAGGAGAAACAACCTTTAAAGTGATCCATCCATATCTACTGCAAATCTGGCAGCAGAGTGATGGTTTGAGGCTCGTTTGATTCCTCAGACTATGAGATAAATTCACATACACCCAGATATACCAGAATTAGCACCAGAGTATTACACATAATTGAAAAAAAAAATTCTTTTAACTTTTATTTGTTATCTCCCCATTATTCTTATGTCAACAAATAACACCAAAACTGCCCAGAAAGCTTTTAATTAACTGTGTGTCAATTAACTCAGAAACGAGAAGATAAAAGTGCCTGAAAAGACATGTCCTGAATTATTTTACAACCTCTGATTTAACTGTAATATATATATATATACACACAGACGTGCTCAAATTTGTTGGTACCCCTGGTAAAGATGAGTAAAAAGGGTTATAAAAAAGTTTGGTGAATTAGCTTAATCTCACACTGAAAAAATTTGAAAAATCAAACCTTTAATTGACCATCACTTATTATGAGGAAAAAAAAAGTCTCATCAAGAAATAATTATTTTTAACAAAACAACATTGGCCACAATTATTGGCACCCCTGCATTTATATATAGAATAAAGTATTAATTTTTTATATTTGGTGGCATATCCTTTGCATGCCATGACTCAAAATGCAGGGGTGCCAATAATTGTGGCACACGTAGTTTTGTTAAAATTAAAATTTACTTCAATTAAAGGTTGGATTTTTCAAATTTTTTCAATGTGAGATTAAGCTAATTCACCAAATGGTGAATCTTTTATAGCTCTTTACTCATCTTTACCAGGGGTGCCAATAACAGTTCATCAACAGGTATGTGACTGGCAAAGGACATGGATGTTGCATACAGGGCATACAAAATCCAAACCTTAACAATAAATGTTTTCAGACAAACATTTTTTCTTTATTTGCCTATAATGGTAAATTGCAGGGACATAACAACTGTATACAAGATTCAAATTAGCAGTGCAAATCTCAGTTTAAATTTATATCATCATACAATATTTTTTATTTTAAATTGAGAATGTGTGTAAATCACGAATACGAAGTTGTGGAGGGGGACTTTAATTTGATCCCTGTGTGTGCGTCTGTCTGTGTGTCACACATGTATGTACCAGAGCCCACCACCAGAGGGGCGCTATTACAATACATTTCCCCATAGCCAAGTACATTTTGCTTTGTCCATAAAAAACTATGCTTGATGTCTCCGCATAGTGGCATTTCTACTCAGCAGACCGTCGACTTTCTAAATCCACAGAGTTCAGAGCTTAAGGTGTTTAGTAGCTCTGTGTGGAAAATGTAGAATGTATATGCATTTTCCCATTAAAGGTATACTATGTCGTTTCAGGACACCAGATGGCGATATTGAGCACGTAGGATATCACGGTCACTCTGATCAAGCTGTCCTAAATTAATAAATGTCATAAATTAGTTAACAGAGGCTAATTTGTAACGTTAGCTCCATCTATTCTCACACACACACGTTAATGTGATGCGTATATAAGACAAAGATTTCCTGGTTTCCCTCGAATTGTCCACCATCAATATGCTAATGAATTAAATGGAGGTGGCCATCAGGTATATTGTGATACAAACGTTCAAGAGAAATGGTAATGACTAAGTTAGTTGAAAAAAAAAGAAAAATACAAACATACTGGTTATGCTAGCCAGCTCGTGTTCCCAAATAAACGTTAAGCTTGTTTGATTGCCGTTATTTGAGTGCCAGCTAGCTAGCTAACGTTACACAGCTACTGGCTGATCAAAGTCAGAGGTTGATACAAACGTCCAAATGTGCATGTAAATCTTCCCACGAGGGATTCCTCGCAGGGGATTCCTCGCAGGCTCGTTTGGGGGTTTTGTTTTGCACTTCTCCTACTTTACTTTGATTTAATACTTGAAAATACCTCTTCATTTTGTCGTCATCTCTGTATCCCAGATAGATAGCTAGCTCACTCGACTCGCTGAGGAAAAGGGGATTGTTCGCAAGGAATTATGGGATTTGGTGTTGGATGTATGGAGTCTACGCAGACGGGGACATGGTTTTTAATCACACGATAGACTACAACTACCAAAGAGAATATCGAGGCGCATCGATTCACTTCACACAAACCCTCACTTCACAGGCAAAATAAAAATATATATTTTTTCTCACACACAGGCTATCGCACGTGTGCAACTGCAGTAAATTCATTTATCGCACAGACCGATTTTTTCGTAGCACGTGCGACATATACAGTCAAGCCGGAAAGTCAGAATACCCCTTTCACCTTATCCACATTTTATTACATTACAGACATATTCTACAATAGATTGAGTTCATTTTTGTCTCAAAATTCTACAGAAATTGCCCATAATGACAAAGTGAAAACATGTTTTTAGAAATTTTTGCAAATGTATTAAAAATCGAAAACTGAAATCTCTCCTTTACATAAGTATTCATACCCTTTGCTTTAACATATTTGTAAAGTATCCTATTTTATATTTGGTCGCATATCTTTTGCATGCTGTTACTTCAGCTGTAAATTACACTGGTATGGAACACATGGCTGGATAAATGGCTGTAAGTCATCAAGGGTCTGAGCTATCGAACGAGCCCCAAACCATCACTCTGTTGCCAGATATGGAGTAGATGAATCACTGCAAGGGTCATTTCTCCTGACTCATTTTTCTATAGAACTCTAAGGGGAAAAAAGTCAGGAGAAACAACCCTTAAAGGGATCCATCCACATCTACTCCATATCTGGCCGCAGAGTGATGGTTAGGGGCTCGTTTGATATCTTAGACCCTTGATGACGTACAGCCATTTCACCAGTCATGTGTTCCATACTGTACCAGCGTAATTTACAGCTGAATCTAGTCTCAGCCCCCAATTCTCATAGAGATCAGTTCAAATGCAGAGAGCTTATAGTACCGCTTGTAACAGTACCTGAAAATAAGATATCGAGAGTCTTTTGATGTTGATTGGTCACAGACTTCAGGAAGTAACAGCATGCAAAGGATATGCAACCAAATATTAAATATGATACTTAAAAAATATGTTAAAGCAAAGGGTATGAATACTTATGTAAATTAAAGATTTCAGTTTTTGATTTTTAATACATTTGCAAAAATTTCTAAAAAAAATGGGCTATTTTGTGTAAAAATTTGAGACAAAAAATGAACTCAATCTATTGTAGAATATGTCTCATGTAATAAAACGCGGAGAAGATGAAAGGGGTGGGCAGACTTTCCGGCTTGACTGTATGTTGCACTGTACAGCCCTGCGGTATGTGCCTCCACTCTGCTCTATAGGGCAGAAACGTGGACCCCATATAGACAGCATATTACAAACTAGGAGGCCTTCCATATCCGATGCCTTCAAAAGATCCTCGCCCTGCCTTGGGAAGATCGAAACCCCCATACTGTGATTCTTTCCACGACCAACTCATCTGCATGGATGCAGCAGTGGCTAAAAAACATCTTTGCTGGATAGGGCATACTATCCGCATGCCTGACCACCGCCTACCCCACTAAGTCCTCTATGGGCAACTCAGCGCTGCAAAACAGGCTGCTGGCAGACAAAAGAGGTGCTATAAGGACTATACCAAAGATCTCCTGAAGCGCTACAACATAAATCCCATTCATCTTGAACCTCTGGCACTTGATAGATCGGCCTGGCAGGTCACCGGTAAAATGCAACTATAATAAAAGGATGTCTACCCGAAGTAATGCAGGACAATTAATTTTAACGCGCAAGTCAGGGATTTAGTTAGTTTTTAAAATAGCCAGATACTTCACTGAAAAAAGGCAGTGATACAAATCTACCAACACAACACAGTTGACGAATGATAGTTTTTATAACTTATAACATCTTTAGCCAATGTAGCTCAATTATCGCAAATAGTTTACATTAACAACAGAAGCATGGTTTATCAGCTAAAAACCAATATTTATATGCGGAGTTGTTTTCGGTAAAATTCAACAGAAATTATTCTGTTAGCCAAGTTAAACAGCTAGTTAAATCTGCAATTGATGCGGTGATAGCCAGCTATATTTGGTAAAAAGCTAAACTTAAAACTCAAAGAGCCTGACAAAGATGTTTACCAGGGAGAAGTAGCATAGCATACAAGCAATTTGTGAAGCAATGTATGTTCTTACAAGCAACACTTTGTTTTTGTGTGACATCCTCTACGACCGCCCCCCTCCGCCCCCCCCCCCCCCGCAATGTGTTCTTATTGAAGTCAATGACCATTTGGTTCTTCAATGAACATACTTGCAAAAGTACGGAGGAATAAATTTAACACAGATGCATGTTCATTGATTACGTCTCATGGATTTTGTCCGTTCCATTTTCTTGTGTCCAGGATTCAATCTCACACCCTCTTCCATGGAAGGCGAGCAGAAGATTTTGACTTTTCACAGGTTTGCCGAGGCCTCCAAGTTTGCAAATGGACAGAGGAAGAGTATCAGAGATCCCCACTTCAGCTTGGGAAAAGTGAGTTACTACTACTGTTGCTGCTGTTATTACTGCTACTACTACTACTACTACTGCTGCTACATCTAACCAAACCACATCCCCCTCAAGTGACATCCAAACACTGAATTTCACAGAATTTTTCTGATGAACTAAATCCATTATTCTAGAGCAGATACAGAGCAGAGGTACAGTAAATAACTGTTTTAAATGACCTGAGTTTCAGTACAGTGCAAAAAATTTAGGCACTGTTCATACAGTATGTATCTTCCAAGTGTAGAGCTCAGCGGGGATTTCCCTGGCTCACCAGCACTGGCTGCTTCCAGCCTCTCATGTTCTTTGTGTAAATCTGGCAGTATGTCTGTGACATCTCCTAGCTGTGACTACCACTACTACTTCAATAACTATTTCTGTGATGTCTCCCAATGTATGGTGTGCTACCAAAACAGTACTCCTGAATGTGAACAGTGTATAAAAAGCACTAGACTGTGCATATTCAATATGTTTCACCCTTAAGACACTGGGCAGATTCCTACAGCCCATAACCTACAATCATCCATGCATCCATTTGCTAACCGCTTAATCCAAGTCAGGGTCATGGTGGCAAGAGGGCAAGCAGAGTGGCTCAGGCATCCCTCACCCCAGCAACTCACCCTAGGTGATTCCAGGCCATCTGGGAGATATTATCTCTCCAGCAAATCCTGGGTCTACCCTCAGGTCTCCTCCCAGCTGGACATGCCCGGTACACCTCCATAGGGAGATGCCCAGAGCACATCCTTACCAGATGTCCGAACCACCTGAACAGACTCCTCTAAATGCAGAGGAGCAGCGTCTCTACTCCGAGGTCCTCCTGGATGGCTGAGCTCCTCACCCTATCCAGGAAAGTAAGCCCTGCCACCCTCTGGGAAACCCCATTTTGGTCACTTGTATTCGCGATCTCACTCTTTCGGTCACTACCCTCAGCTTGTGACCATAGGTGAGAATAGGAATGAAGATTGACCGGCTTTGCCTTTTGGCTCCTTCTTCACCACTACCGTCTGGTACAACACCCTCAATACTACAGCCACTGCACCTAAACGGCGGTCACTCATGAATAAGACCCCGAGATACTTGACCTCCACCACCTGGTGCAGTTGGTCCCCCCTCAACTGAAGAGGACAAACTACCGTTTCTTGGGAGAAAATTATACCCCCAGACTTGGTGCTGATCCTCATCCCAACTGCATCACACTTGGCTGCAAACTGTTCTAATGCACATCAGAGGTCACAGTGCGATGAGTTTCACCGCCCTTGCTGAAAACAGCCTGGACAATGTCCTGCTTTCCCCTCCTGAGGTGCCGGATGGTTTTCCAGAAGCACCTTGAGGCTAAGCGAAGGGTTTTTTTCTGGGCCTCTCCGAAATCCTCCCATGCCTCTGCTTTTGCTTCTACAACTGCAGCAGCTGTAGCATTTTAGCCTGCCAGTACCTGTCTGCTAAATCCAAAGTCCTCTGCACCAACCTGGTCCGAAAGGCCTCCCTCTTCAGCTTGACAGCCTTTCTCACCGCTGTTGTCGACTAACGCTAAAGGCTCCGACTGTTGCCGCTAGGACAGGCACCGACGAGCTTATGACCTAGCAGCCGCATCCACAATAGAGGTGTTGAACAGGGACCATTCAGACTCCGTGTCACCAACCTCTGAGACACAGGTGAAGCTCTTTTGGAGGTGAGAGTTGAAATCATTCAAACAGGTTCCTTTGCCAGGCATTCCCAGCCGACCCTCACTACACATTTGGGCCTACCAGGTCTGTCCGGCAGTTTCGCCCGCCATCTAATCCAACTCACCACCAGATAGTGATCAGTTGACAGCTCAGCTGTTCTCTTTACCCGAGTGTCCAGAACATACGGCTGCAGGTCTGATGACACAACTCAAGTTGATCATCGACTTTTGGTCAAAGGTAGTTTTGTGCCATCCACACTTATGAACATTCTTGTGTTTGAACATGGTGTTTGTTATGGACAAACCGTGACCAGCACAGAAGTCCAATAACATGTCACTGCTCAAAATTTGTGAAATTGTTTATTTTAAACTGCTGGGTGGACACTTTTAAGGCACAATTCTAGTGCATGGATGGGCTTTTCAGTGTCAGTGAATGAAAAGTAATCTTGCTTTAAAATCAGAAAAAATTTGTCATGTTTAACTTTATACCATTTAGAGGTCAGGTTAGCTTCTGTTCACTTAGATATTAATTATAAAAGGCATTTTGATAGCGCAGAATGCTACCAGGAGGAAAACAAATCCTATATCTGATTAAGTAGCTAAATAGCAAGTCCCCCCTAAACATAAACAATGTTTAATATCAGGAGGTCGCTAGTACCTGGCTATACCTGGCTTGAATGCAAGACAAACAAGCAGTGGAGAAACGTAAAAGGAGGAACTAAAATACCCTGCAGGCAGAAGCACAGGTGGAAGCAATAACGAAGCTGGCAAACCACGTAACGGAACATGAAAAAAATCCGATTGATTCCGGACGAGAGCTGCAAAAGAAAAGAAAACAAATAGCCATGAACCACTACATCAATGGCCTGGAACGCATGTTTGTTTATTAAAATCGGAGCACATTACAAATGACACAAGTCATTTGGCTCCATATCATGCAGTCCCATCAGATCAGCTGCAGTATCCAATTATTAAAGAGCTTCCAGCCAATAACCCAGCTGATGCCGTTTAATTAATTAATCAAGCATGTATGATCTGATGGTATATAAGCGTCAGATACTGATTTCAAAACTTAGATCGTGCACTTCAATAGGCTACTATACTGTACTGCTACTGTACGCAATGAACCTAGCGTTCGCCCTAAACACATGGCACTGGCTCAGCGGGAACGGTGGCATTGCCAGTTCAGGAGATTGTGACTGCATCGCACCGCCCTGTTCCTAAGTGAGGTAAGAATCACGTATTCTCAACAGTAGTCATAAGACAGTGCTCCTGATCAAACGTGAACATTGATAAGCATGACGCACACTTTTAACAGTGGGTGGAGTACAATTCACCTGGATAAATAGACAGCAAAGTTATGTCATGCACACATAGCAATTGCATGTTCTATAATACCACACATTTACCTGCATGTTGGACTACAAACTGTACATTTGGCTACTGTGGTTTGGTGTTAATCAATCAATCAACTTGTGTGAACTGTAGGCTGCATGTACACACTTCATGTTTTTAATTTCATTTTTTTTTAGGTCGAAGATCCATCAGCTGGGCATTATGCCCAAGTAAATGCCACTGTGCCAGTGCTCCAGCTTTACATTAATGGGAACCAGGACCTCATGGTAGACTACTGTCTGAGCCATGGCTCCATGGAAGCATTGATAATACTACTGCCGCGGGGGGGAGCATTGGCTGGCCACACCACATAAGGGTCCAGGAGGTGCCTGCTCTTCAAGGCTCTGGAGGTGGACCACACCTTTGTACCCATGGTCATCACCACATGTGCTGTGCTCAATAACATCTGCCTAACAAAGGGGGACATCCTTGAGGCCGTTGAGAATGTTGGTGATATTGGTGTGGCTCCACCACATCCAGTGAGGGGGTAACAAAGCGGACATGGCCGGTGAGACCGACTGGCGGGGCAACTGTCTGCTCCAAATGTGTGTCCAGTAGCACTGGATGAACATGATTATACAGTTGTTAAAAAAAATAGCAGTACAACATCAGTAACCTGATTAATCACTGTTATTAGTAGCAGTGATATTCCTGCATGGCAAATAATTTACTTGTAGATGTAGTAGTGTAATAGAAAATCAACAGACCCAACTGTCATGACATGCACACTGCTTGTTCTGAGTAATTGACTCATTCTTTGAAAGGGGCGTGTTCAAAATAATAGCAGTGCGGAGTTTAATTAGAGAATTAATTAATTCTGTGAAAAAACAGGTGTAATTCATTGTTCTTTATTAAGGAAGAAGGGAAGCAAATGTTTCACACATTGTTATAAAATATATTTCCTTCTGAATTGCTAAGTAAAATGGGCCATTCCATACATTGTTCGGAGGAACAACGTAATTGTCATGGATCTTGCCTTCCTTCCCTTATTTCCACGTTCTCGTTATTCTTTTTTGTCGTTACCGGTAATCTATCGGATTTTCCTTTGTTCCGTGACGGGGTTTTGCTTTCGCCTCGTCATTAGTAAGTTCACCTGGTATTAATTTCCGTTGACTATTTATACTCCGCTTCCTGCCTCTCTCGTTGCTTCCATGTTATTCCTCTTAACATTCGAGCCGGTAAAAGAAGGTATAGGTTTAGTTAGTAATCTAGTTTAAAAAAGAAAGGGTTTAGAAGAAAGGGTTCATTAAGAAAGCTAGTCTCTTTTCGCTCTCATTTCAGAGCAGAGACTTTCTCGTTTTCTTTCATTTTACACGAAACGATTTCCTTTCATTTCGCTCCACAAACGGGAGTAAGATAAGCGTGTCTGCTTATCTCCTTTGTTTTACTACGCTTATCTGCGAGCGCTTTAACTGCTTTGGTCCCAGTGAAAGGGATCTTATTAGTTTTAATTTCTCTGTTCGTTCGCTCCACAAACGTGGTTAGATAAGCGTGTCTGCTTATTTCCTTTGTTTTACTACGCTTATCTGCGAGCGCTTTAACTGCTTTGGTCCCAGTGAAAGGGATCTTATTAGTTTTATTTTCTCTGTTCGTTCGCTCCACAAACGTGGTTAGATAAGCGTGTCTGCTTATTTCCTTTGTTCTTTTACGAGCGCTCTAACTGCTCATATCCCAGTTAAAGGGATATTAATAGTTTTATTTTCTTTGTTCGTTCGCTCCACAAACGTGGTTAGATAAGCGTGTCCGCTTATTTCCTTTGTTCTTTTACGAGCGCTCTAACTGCTCATATCCCAGTTAAAGGGATATTAACAGTTTTATTTTCTTTGTTCGTTCACTCCACAAACGTGGTTAGATAAGCGTGTCTGCTTATTTCAGTTTTGCTCGCATATCGAGTTCCTCGCCTTTTTCGTGAGGTTGTTTTGTGTTCTCATTATTCTCCCTCTCCACTACGGATTATTGTCCATTTCAGTGGTGTTCATTGAACGCTTAAAGAGTCCGTATCTGTCGCAACTGGACCTCCAATATTTCCTCTGTGTCTCTGGCACAGAGAACCCCCACAGAACATGGAAGCCATAGGGGAGGGGCCAGCGATAGATCCCACTATTCACAGGGTCCTAGTCACGCAGGAGGCAGCCCTTGCTGCTCAGGGAGAGAGTATTAGAGCTCTGCTGGTTTCTCAACAGTCTCTGCATGAACAAATACGCCTTCAGGCGGTCGCTCTGCAGGATCTAGCAGAGAATCTCCGTACTCGCCCTCACATGACCGACCCACCTTCAGTTGCACAAGCACCCACATATCCCATTCCTCCCTCACCTCCACCTGCCGCTAGGGAACCCAAACTCCAACTCCCGTTGCGATATAGCGGGGAATCGGGAAAGTGTCAGGGGTTTTTAACTCAGTGCCTAATTTTTTTTTAAATACAGCCTTCACGCTTCCATTCGCAAGAGTCCCGGGTAGCATTTATTCTTTCACTCCTAACCGGGAATGCTCTCGCATGGGCGGACCCACTTATCAGGGCTAATTCGCCTATAATGGATAATACAGATGGGCTTATGGCGGAGATGGTGTCAGTTTTTGATCAGGACGTTTTTGGCAAGGAGGCCGCTATGCGTTTGACCCGTCTTCGTCAGGGCTCTGACACCGTGGCCGCGTTTGCTATCGCGTTTCGTGCTCTTGCGGGGGTGACAGGATGGGCCGATGAGCCTCTTAGTGCACTGTTTATGAACGCCCTGTCGGAGCCAGTAAAGGACGCTCTCGCGGGTCTCGAACCACCCGCTACTTTCGGGGCTCTGGTGTCCACCGCCATTCGGGTAGACAACCGCTTTAGAGAGAGAGAGAAGGAGAGGGGTTCTAAAGGGTTTAGATATCGCCCAGCTAATTGCCTTTCTTCCGCCACGCCAGCACTATCTCATATTGAGCAGGAGGAACCCATGCAGGTCGATGGGCCCTCCATGCGCGTTACAGAGGACACTAAGTCCCGTGAATTGTGGTGTAGGTACTGTAAGGGGCGGGGTCACTTAAAGGAACAGTGTCCCAAGCTGTCAGGTAAAAAAGGGGCCTTGTTAGAGGAACCAAGTTGCCTAGGGGGACTGCAGTTCAAGTACCCTCGGACCCTCCTGCCAGTCAAGTTACGCTGGAACGATTGCCAGTTCCATTGCAACGCTTTTATTGACTCCGGGGCAGTTGAGTGCCTTATCGATGCCGATTGGGCTAAGTCCCACAAAATTCCCACCCACCCTCTGCCTCATCCTCGCCTTGTTACGGCTCTGGACGGCCGCCCGGTAGGCACAGGCATCATTTCCCGCGTTACCTCCACCATACGCATGAGCGTTCCGTATCAGGATCATACGGAGGAGATTCAGTTTTTTGTAATTGAGTCCCCAGCTTATCCGCTGGTCTTGGGTCATTCTTGGCTTGCCCACCATAATCCTCATATTAATTGGGGGGGGGGCGGTCGGTCCTGTTATCCATCAGTGGGGTTCCCAGTGTAAATTTCACTGTCCTTCCGCCAGTCTGTTGCCGTCGGGAGGAGGGGTTCAGGAGTATTCCGAACCTATCAGTACTACTGATGTCATAGTTGCCCCAGTTATATGGGAGGTTGAGACAGCAGTGCAGAGAGCCTTGCGCTCAGACCCAGGCTCAGGTGGGGCACCAGCCCACTGTCTTTTCATGCCTCCTCATCTTAGGTCTAGGGTTCTCCAATGGGCCCACACCTCCCAACTTACCAGTCACCCCAGTGTTCAGCGTACTAGGGACTTTTTGTCCCGACGTTTCTGGTGGCCTAGTCTGGAGAGGGACGTACGCTCGTTTGTCACGGCTTGTCCGGTTTGCGCACGCATCAAGGTCTCTCACCTTCCTCCCTCGGCTAGACGGCCGCGCTCCAGGCGCATCCACCCTACGGTTCACGTCTCCCGTATGAAACCAGTACTCATCAGCCCGCTCGCGCCGGTGGAAAGACCACCTTCGCCTCCCCGACTCTTAGAAGGGGGCCCGGCATATACTGTTCGCCGCATTATGGCTGAGAGACGTGTGGGCAGAGGGTGGCAGTTCTTTGTGGACTGGGAGGGCTACGGCCCGGAGGAACGTTGCTGGGTTCCTAGGAGAAACATCCTGGATCCTCAGTTAATCACCGACTTCCGCAGAAATAAGGTCGTGGAAACGTCTGGTGCCGTTCCTTAGAGGGGGGGTCCTGTCATGGATCTTGCCTTCCTTCCCTTATTTCCACATTCTCGTTATTCTTTTTTGTCGTTACCGGTAATCTATCGGATTTTCCTTTGTTCCGTGACGGGGTTTTGCTTTCGCCTCGTCATTAGTAAGTTCACGTGGTATTAATTTCCGTTGACTATTTATACTCCGCTTCCTGCCTCTCTCGTTGCTTCCATGTTATTCCTCTTAACATTCGAGCCGGTAAAAGAAGGTATAGGTTTAGTTAGTAAGCTAGTTTAAAAAAGAAAGGGTTTAGAAGAAAGGGTTTATTAAGAAAGCTAGTCTCTTTTCGCTCTCATTTCAGAGCAGAGACGTTCTCGTTTTCTTTTGTTTTACACGAAACGGTTTCCTTTCATTTCGCACCACAAACGGGAGTAAGATAAGCGTGTCTGCTTATCTCCTTTGTTTTACTACGCTTATCTGCGAGCGCTTTAACTGCTTTGGTCCCAGTGAAAGGGATCTTATTAGTTTTAATTTCTCTGTTCGTTCGCTCCACAAACGTGGTTAGATAAGCGTGTCTGCTTATTTCCCTTGTTTTACTACGCTTATCTGCGAGCGCTTTAACTGCTTTGGTCCCAGTGAAAGGGATCTTATTAGTTTTATTTTCTCTGTTCGTTCGCTCCACAAACGTGGTTAGATAAGCGTGTCTGCTTATTTCCTTTGTTCTTTTACGAGCGCTCTAACTGCTCATATCCCAGTTAAAGGGATATTAATAGTTTTATTTTCTTTGTTCGTTCGCTCCACAAACGTGGTTAGATAAGCGTGTCCGCTTATTTCCTTTGTTCTTTTATGAGCACTCTAACTGCTCATATCCCAGTTAAAGGGATATTAACAGTTTTATTTTCTTTGTTCGTTCACTCCACAAACGTGGTTAGATAAGCGTGTCTGCTTATTTCAGTTTTGCTCGCATATCGAGTTCCTCGCCTTTTTCGTGAGGTTGTTTTGTGTTCTCATTATTGTCCCTCTCCACTACGGATTATTGTCCGTTTCAGTGGTGTTCATTGAACACTTAAAGAGTCCGTATCTGTCGCAACTGGACCTCCAATATTTCCTCTGTGTCTCTGGCACAGAGAACCCCCACAGTAATTTGATTAAAACGTTGATTGGAGAGGGGAAAACATATAAAGAAGTGCAGCAAATTATAGGATGCTCAGCTAAAAAGATCTCAAATGCTTTAAGATGGCAACAAAAACCCGAAACACGTGGAAGAAAACGAGCAACTATGTTAAAACGGATCGAAGAATAGTCAGAATAGCAAAGATTCAGCCAATCATCACCTTCAGAAAGATCAAAGATGATCTAATATTACCTGTAAGTGCTGTTACAGTCAGAAGACGTTTGATCGAAGCTAAGCTATCAGCAAGAAGCCCCCGTAAAGCACCATTGTTGAAAAAACGGCATGTGCAGAATCGGTTAAAATTAGCCAAGAAACACATCGATTGGCCCAAAGAGAAATGGTGTAAAATTCTGTGGACTGATGACAGTAAAATAGTTTTTTTCGGGTCTAGTGGTCGTCGACAGTACGTCAGACCCCCGGGTACTGAATTCAAGCCACAGTACACTGGGAAGACAGTGAAGCATGGTGGCGCAAAAATCATGGTATGGGGACACTATGGTGTTGGGCCTATTTATCGTATACCAGGGATCATGGATCAGTTTGAATACATCAAAATACTTGAAAAGATTATGTTGCCGTATGCCGAAGAGGAAATGCCCCTGAAATGGGCGTTTCAACAAGACAACGACCCCAAACACACGAGTAAGTGAGCAACATCTTGGTTCCAGACAAAAAGGATTGAGGTAATGGAGTGGCAGTGCAGTTTCTGAAGCAAAACCCAAAAATTCACAGGAACTGTGGAATGTAGTTCGTTCATCCTGGGCTGAAATACCTGTTTCTAGGTGCCAGAAGTTGGTTGACTCGATACAATGCAGATGCGCAGCAGTTATAAAAAACAATGGTTATGCAACTAAATATTAGTTCAGTAATTTAAAGTGAAGTTTGAGTTTGAAAAGAAAAATGTCGACACTGCAATTTTTTTGAACAGATTAATATTCCTTTTTTTTGCTTCTTGTAAAAGAATAATGCAGACTTGATAAAATTAGTTAATTCTTTGATTTGGAATTGAATGTGTAATGTTTCCACTACATTTGAAATAACCTCTTTGTGCAGAAGCAAAATTGGGCCAATTTTAGCCTGTTTTGCACTGTTCTGTTTAAGCCTTTATAACTACAGTTGTGCTCACCACACACACTTGTTTAATGGCTTAAATTGGAGAAGACCCCTGTACCTTTGTGTGTCTTAGATTAAAATAATAAAATTTCATAATCTTCATATAGATTATGGGCTGTAAATGCACAAACTCTTTGCAAAAAAAACAAAAACGAGGTTGTCATTCTTAGTTTACAGTACACTTCTGAAAGGAAAAGATGTAAAACAGGTCATATTTTACTGTCCTGGTGCACACACCACTTGTCAACATGTGTACAGAATTTTAGGGGGATATGTCAATCTGCTCAGGTTCCATAAGCTAATTTGTAAACAGTGTATCCTGGTGTCCCTTAGGGTGTCCAAATCTATCCAAATGGATAAAATGTGCATCACAGTAAATCAAGAGATAATCAGCTTTTTTCAACAGATAAAGTATTCTGACTCATAAAACACATGTTTGTATCAACTAAATGAGGAAATTTTAATTTTTTTCCAAATAATTTGGGTTTTGATATATAGGGGTCCAAAAACCTCTCCGAAAATGAATACAATGCTTTTTTTTGTCCATATGAAGCATTTTATTATGTTCTTTGAGGTAGTAGGATCATTACAATCACTTCACATTCAGAGGGTGATACATTTATTAGCTCCAGTTCAGTTTATGGTTCCAGAAATGTATTTCTTTCCCCTGGTACACACTGAAGTCACTGATGTGTAGCCCGTCTTGCTGTCAGCCAGGACAAATAACTTGAAGCCCCACTTTGTTGGCTTGTCCTTCAAGTATTGTTTCATCCCATGCCAAGCTTTTGAGGCTACCATGCGTTCATCAATGGCCAGGTTCCGATGAGGGTGGTAGTAAGCCCTGCATGCAATCAGGATCTGGTCATGCAAAGGCTTCAGGCGAAACAGGCCATAATAACCTGCTTGGCCTTTCAGCTGGTCATTGATGGCATCTGCTGTTGTGTCGCTCATGTGGAGGAATGCACAAATGGCCTCATACCTGTAGCCCGGCATCACACTGCAGGGAAAGGGGTGCTTGTGAAGCCGGTCCTTCCTCCATAGGTCACGGGCAGCAGATGTCTTGACAAGACCCAGGTACAGGACGATGGACAGATATTTTTGCATGTCCTCAGCATCCACATCAGACCATGGTGTATGCAGTCCCTGAGCATGTTTACGGGCTGCGTTGCCATTTGTGTTGTCACAGAGGAGCTTGAGGACATGTGTGCTGAAGAACAGCCGAAAGAGATCCAGGGGGCTGTAGGCTAGGGATCTGCGTGTTTAGTCGACTAGTCGATTAAACGTTGCTACCCTCGCTAGTCGGCACCAGAAATACTAGTCGGTTAAACTTATTATTTTATTAATGTACACATTTAAATTACATATTGACAAAATTTGCACTGAAATTTCATGTTTTCCTGGTCAAATGTTGCTTTATAAAAAAACGAGCATCCGATACTAATGTTAACAACGCCGGATTAAATTATTATTTTTTTTTAACTAAGGAAAAAAACTGAACGGATTAGCCTGTTTGCCCTGCAAGTTAAACCAGCGAGGTGGAAAGAGTAAGTAGGCCTACCGCGTTGTTGAATAGCCCAATAAAACTAATCTAATGTCACGTCGATCAGAAAGTGATTAACGGTTTCAAATGGCTCTTATAATATACGCAATATTTTTCCGGACAATGTTTAACCTTATAGATTAAATTGTGCTCAATTTTGACTGTTTTCTGAGTGTTTTCTTACTTTTAGATTAGTCGACTAGTCTAAATTTAAACTTCCGTTTCAACGTCAGGGAAATTAGTCGTTAGGAACATCCCTACTGTAGGCCTGCTGAAGGTCTAGCTGCACTCCTGGGGTCCTCTGGGGGCAGAAGGGGAACTGATGAGGCTCTTCATCCTCATCCGCCATGTCGTGCCATCCGCCATGTCGTGCCATCCGTCCTCAGACTCGGGCTCCTCGCGGTGAGCAGAGACAGCAGGGCCTCCTTGACCTCGTGACCAGAGTCCTGCGGGGATCAGGAGCAGATTTCTGCCCTGAATTATTTAAAAGAAAGCAAAATAAAAAAAAGTGCACAATAAGAGCCACATAGTGTACTATGTTGTGAAATCAAAAATAAAAATGCTAGGCTTTTCCAAAAAAATTAAATAAATGCTACATTTGACATGGACTGCGATTCAGATTTACCCTAAATTAAGTTAGTTTACTTTATTTCGGTCATTAACATTTTCTTTACAAAGAGGTGTGTAGAAAGATATAATTCAATAATAATAAGTCATTTGACTGAAAATGTGTACCTACCCTTCTTACAATAACAACAAGTCTGTTCAGTAGAATCTCATGATCTATTGTATCAAAAGCTGCACTTAGAAGTACAAGAACAGACACAGAGTTTTGGTCGGCTGATAACAGTAAATCGTTAATAACTTTAACCAGTGCCGTTTCAGTGCTATGGTAGGGTCTAAATCCTGACTGGAATAATTCATGGATATGACTTATGCTACCATTTAGCCACAAGAAATTAGATAATAAATGCTATGTTTTACATGACTACTGTGACTAAAATTCAACCGATGCACAAATAAAGTTATTTTTAAGTTAATACAGTTAATACTTACATGTCAACAGCCACATACATCTTCGCCCTGGGCAAAAGCATCTTCGACAACAGTCTATGCTTTCAGCCTCAGATCCACTTTCACTCTATCCCTCCGACGAACTAAAAACTAAAAAACGAACTAAAAATCTCCTCCACTACATCCGACAGGGACATATATTTTTTCGCCATCATATATATATATATATATACATCCTAAGCTTTCTGAAATGGTACGGAATTGCCAAAGGTAGATTTAACTAGCTGATCGCTATCCATGCGTAACACACTTCGAATTGTGATCTAAAATGGCTTCCGGGTGTTTTCAACAAAGGGCTGTGTTACGCGTGGCTAGCGATCGGCGAGTTAAATTCGCGTATGGGAATGCCATACCGTTTTAGAAAGCTTAGGATGTACTCTATTGGACGAAATAAGTGTCAATCGAAATAAAGTTTGTGTGAAGGATTTACCAATGCATCTTTGCAATGCGATCATTTGCGCACGGCCATTTTAGAGCATGGACACATGTTGAGAAAAGGCTTAAATGTTAAAAACGGGCCAACCAAGGCAAAAAATAACCTCAGATTCTTGCATGGGACATCTTAATCTTTATAACCAGAGGTAAGGTTACGAGTTTATTTAATATTTTACCGGAGCTTTTTATAGCAAAAGAAAGTTATGTGGTGACGAGCAAACATCACTCGTTTTTTTTCCTGTGGAGTGAGTAAGCATGTTGACAGTTTTACTTGTATGTATTCAGAATCTTGGAAGGTGTTTCTTGGTGCTGTGATAGTAAACGATTTTTTGGTGATGAAATAAAAACTTTAATTAACTTGCAAATGTGTTTAAATGTCTGCTATCTTACATGTGGTCGGGTCCATTGTAGATGTAGTAGTAGCTACAGTGTAGCAGCATAGCATGCTACGTTCATGAATTACAAGCTAATGGTGGCAGATAGAAACGTGATATTTCGCACGCTGATAGGATATTAAGTACTGATTATGATCATATGCGGGTTATGGTGATAAATATGGTAATATCCATATTTTCGTAACTTGAATATCACGTGCAACGTATTTATGACGTGTCATAAAAGTAGAAGACGCCTGCGTCTCTGCCACTAGGGGGCTGCACAAACAGGATAAAAGCTATTAAAAAATATTTGCACTTCACTTTTTTTAACGCACTGCTATTTATTTGAACACCACTGTACATAATTTTCCAATTGTTTGAAATATAATTTATACAGGAGAGCTTTTTGTTAGTGTCTCCGTTTCTTGTTATGTTTGTATATTCTCCCTTGCACCCCTCTTTCTGTCCATAGTGTTAATCCACATCTGTTTTATTTGTTATGTTTGTGTTAATAAAATCCCTTCTGGATACTAACATATCCGTTTCATACATCTTTTCTGTGCCACATTTTCATTACAACCTTTATTTATTTAAAAACACACTATATGCATACCACTTTGACACCAATGTATGTCAACCACCTGTTGGGGAAGTGGGGATTCTGTAAAATGTCTATTTTCTGAATCCAGCGTTTCCAACAGTCAATACCCTTGTTAAAATGTTCAGGACTCTGAATACTGAACACCGGCGATATTGCATGCTAGAACCCCTCATTTATCCTGCAGTAAAAATATATTTCACATCATTTCATAATTATTAGAAATGACTCCCTTACCAGTCCTTCTCCTTTTGAGGGGTGGGGGACAGGTAGAGGTGGATGGCCCATCACCATCATCCTCCAGTGGGAGGCTACTTTAGCCAGGCTGTGCATCTTCTTCCTCCTCTTCCACACACGCCCAGCTACAACTGACCGCCACAAATCCAGGAAGAGATGAGCCAGTGCCGTCTGAGGTCTCATCAGCCACATGCGCCAGGTTTTCTGCAACACATGAGTCCATCAGGACAGGAGGATCAATAGATTGCCTTCCCCCGATGGCCTCATACATTGCAGTAAACCATGTGGCTGCTGTGGCCTCTCCCCTGCCTGTCCCGTCCCTGTAGCAGGGCATCTGAGTGCCTACAAGGAAAGATGCAAGGGTGAAGGTGAGCTGTGAGCCTATTGCGCAGGCATAATTTTGTTTCAGTATGCAAGAGAAATTACTAATTTGCAAAGGAAGAACGTCATAAATTGAACCTCACCTTATATATTCGCTTGAGGTTGTCCAATTTTTTTTGCAATTTGCGTGGGGCTCACCTGGCCCTGTAGGCCCATCTGCAGAAGAATTTCACTAAGGAAAACAACACGTTACCATACCATACCCTACAACAATTACTGCCATGCCATAACATGTTCATGTGTTGTCCATTTACAGGGGTAGGCATGCCTCTTGCTATCACACTTACATTAGGGATATCAGAAGTTATCATTTGCATACAATTGACTGCTTCAACACAAGACATGAATCACGGTGCAGAGGAGTGATTCCGTCACCATTAGCCTATGACATGTAAGAAGAAGGTTGCATCAGTGCCCTGTAAATAAAAACAAACCCCACCCTCAGTCTCACAATGTTCTTCACATGACAAAACTAACTACAATGACAAGGAATCATGGTTTTATTAAGAGCAGCCTAGTAAGGGGATACCCACATGTAACTCCTTATGGATATCTTATGGTGATTATCATACATTGGAAACACCAAGTTACATGCTAGATATAAGAGTCTAGGCAAGCATATACAATATGGAAATGCCAATGTTTCTGTAGAACATCCTTTAGTTACATGTGACATTACGCATTATAGAGTGTATAGAATTTGCCGAATAAGGCTGAGGGTGCTCTCATCTGTCCCTGTAAATGACACAACAAACCTGCAAGTAAAAGTCAGCTAGTAATGTCTGTGTATAGCCCTAAATCACAACGGCATGTGTCAAGGGGCTTCACAAGCCGATAATTCAGACATGACATATGTAAGTACATAATGCAAAATAGTAGGCTATCCTAATAAGCTAGCCTAATATGAATTTCATCGGTCAAAAACAGCAAATGCAGAAACAGACTGAAATTACATTATTATTTCTCAGTCATACAAGACTGAGGAAGAAAATATTTTGAACGCAAGGCAGCTGCGTCTTCATGTTTAAGTTGTTGCACTGGAAAACGAGCAACGACTGTAGAGCCTATTTCTCAGTTAGCCTACTTGCCGGGATGCATTCAACAGCGTGACATAGCCTATTGCATAGCCTACATATATGGGGAAATTTTATACAGTTTTGAAAGGACATGGGTTCATTGAAGCTTGCTTTTCCTATGCAGTAACGTTAGCTAACAAACAACTATATGGGACACAAAAACATCCGAAATTTTACACTTACACGCTGAACTATAATGTTGGTTTTTATGAATAAACTTTGTTTGTACGAAAGAACGAGTGACATTATAAATTAAAGCGCTTTATAAAATAAATAGAAAGGAACGGTAAGCACATACATTTGTGTAGGAGTGGTCTCGCCATGTTTTTAAACCATGGCAGATGTTGTGGTTGTGGATCAAACACGTCACGGGTTCGAGTTACTACTTCCGCAAAGGCTGCACTCGTGTTTCCTCACTGAAGGATTCCCCGGGAGCCTCCTCTTTCCCCACTCCTCACTCCTCGGTGGAGCATTTAGCGGTTTGGAATGTCCTTAAAGATGGCGGACCTCGATCAATTTCCGGGTCAGGCGAGGACCGAGGAGAGAAGGACAGCTAAAATAAGAAATTGGAATGCAGCCTCGGGCTCTGTATTAGGCTGTCAAAAAATCTCACCCCGGTCTTACAAAAACCAAGCAATCAGGGCTAGCGATGTAGCTACCAATCAGGGCAACTACCTACAAGAACAAGAGAATAAACCCCTCTTTGTCTGCCTTTCCACACGTGCACTAGAGCATCATTTTGTGGGAGGGGCTTAGGAGAGCGATAGGAGGGAGGAGAGCAAAAGGGGGAAGTCTTTTTGCCTTGTATATTTTCAAACTTGCCTACTGCAGCAACTTACATTACAAGGTAAATTCGTACAATTATAAGTTTGTATTTCCAAACTGAATAAATACTGCACCTCTAACCATAAAAATGTTTTACTAGATTAAAGTTGTAAGTAAGATATTTGCCGAATACAAGCTTTTTTATCTGCAGATATAATGTTATTTACCAATTTATAGATCAGCTGTAACCTGTTGCTACGGTAGAATACTAACGTTAGCCTATTCATAAAAAAGACAAATCTATGACTCTTTAAAGATTAAACATTGCACATACAGGTGCAGCTCAATACTTGGTTTGGGCTCCTTTTGCATGAATTACTGCATCAATGCGGCGTGGCATGGAGGCGATCAGCCGGCACTGAATTTGGGTTTTTTAAGCTATAGTATTGGGTTTTTTAAGCCATAATCATCAAAATTACAAGAAATAAAGGCTTGAAATATTTCACTCTATGTGTAATGAATCTATATAATATATGAGTTTCACTTTCTGAAATGAGTGACAAAAAATATTGAACTTTTTCACGATATTCTAATTTTTGGAGCTGCACCTGTATAAACTCCAAACTGCTTAGCTAACTCTGTGGTAATTGTTGTGTCTTTTTCTCTCAAAAGAATACTCGTAGAGATAGGAGCTTGTATTTTTTATCTGACTTTATTAGCTCAAATAAAGCCGGTGGAGTCCATGGAATCGACAACACTTCAGTCTTTTGCATCATCTTTTATACAATATCGAGAACTCATGAATAAGTAAATAACCACTGCCTTTTGGCGATGTGGCACTATTTTCCTTTAACTTATATATTCACATTACATAGTCTCACTTTCAACCCACTGGTTCTTCCCCCCAGCATCTGATTTTTTTCAGCAACACCATATATCAGACATGTAAACCTGCTCTTATCTAGATTTGACCTGGGTTCATGAGAGTCTGCACATGCGCTGGTTTTTTACATAACCAGTAGAGAGATACAAGATATGCTTAACAGAAATTTTCCTATATAATGTAACTCGGCATATTGTAACGTTTGTGTTCCCACTCCGTCACACGTTTCCCTGTGTTTTCGGTAAATTCGGTGTTCTCTGTAATTTCCTGCTATGTCCTTCTTTCAGTACTAATGATTACAAATTTACTAACATCATAGAATTAAGGTTTACTAATCTACTAACCTCATAGAAATGAGGTTCTACTAATCTACTAATTATCTAACGTCATCTTCTCTATTAGCTACAGCTGTCTCTCTTTTGTGCCTTTGCTATCACTATTATTTTTCCTTATTTCCTCGTTAACTCTTCTACTCGCTACTGCTGATTCTCGTTTCCGCTTTCTGCTCTCTCTAATTTGTGGCATCTCTCTGTGAATGTATTTAAACTCTGTCTTGGCTTGTGTTCACTGCGAGATTGTTGCCTCAGTTTACTGTTTGCACTTTTGAGCGGTTAGCCATTGTTTTGATTCCACGTTTTGACCTTGTTTGTTTACGACCACGTCTTTTGCCAGTTCTATTCCTGACCCCATTTTGTTTTCTTGACTACGAGTTTGCCTAGCGTTTATCTGAAGTGTTCCAAAGAACACCACTGGGACGGACAATGATCCGTAGTGGACAAAAATCAAATAAAAGAACACAAACCTCGCAAATAAAAACGAGGAGCTCGATCTCCGAGCAAAACAAAGAAATAAGCAGTAACGCTTATCTAACTCCCGTTTGTGGAGCGAAACAAAAGAAAGAACAGAGCACTGAAAAGACCCCAAAGACTTTGGGTGAGGAACTCGTAGGTTCTAGTAGAAAACAAAAGAAAACGAAAACCTCTGCTCTGAAATAAGAGCGTATAAGAGAACTTGCTTTCTTTCTAAGTTTGTACTGCTAACAATCCCGCGTTGATAAGCAAAGCGGTCGATAGCAGCAGAACTTCCTATACCCTTTTTACCGGCTCGAATGTTACGTGAAATAACATGGAAGCAACGAGAGAGGCAGGAAGCGGGGTATAAATAGTGAGCGGAAATAAATGACAGGTGAACTCACTAATGACGAGGCGAAAGCAAAACCCGTAGCGGAACACAGGAAAATCCGATAGATTACCGGTAAACGACAAAAAAGAATAAAGAGACGTGGAGATAAGGGAAGAAAGGCAAGATCCATGATAGTATAGGGGGGTAGATTTCTATGGGTCTAAAACCCCTATGCAAAACATGTCATAAAATTTATAAAATTAGTTTTATCCATTATAAAGAATATACATTTGCTTTTTCTGATGGATTAAGATAAAATATTGATATCACAGTGTTACATACACCTAAATATGTAGCCTAATCATTCACTCTTGTACCTCAATAAAACATAACTTTTTCCTGTACTCTACAGTATGTATGCTTTTGCCCCGGGATTGCATTTCTCTGTAGTTTTTTAAATATTTCTAGTCATTTTGATGAAGGGAAATCTTTACCTTAATCTACCACACAGAAAATTGGAATGAGCAGTTGCTATTCCAAGTAGCCTAGTGACAAGTAGCCTATATACGCCATAGCCTATATTGTGTACGATAACATGAAAATAAAATCCATCTGCAAAATGCTGCTAAATGTTCTATTTTCAATCGAAATCGGTAGGCTACGTCAAAAATACAATTAACGATTGCACTACAGTATGTGCTCAAAATGCGAAAATAACAATGGGTCTATCAATCATATTGGAAAGACGGTGTTCGAGTGGAAAAATTTACTTACTTCACTTATTATCTGTAGCAAGCGAGACCAACTGCATTTCAGACGCAAAATTTTTTAAATGTCGGCTTGGGGATTATTTTCTCCCTTGTGCGTATTATTATTATACACAGCTTGCGTAATATGAGACATTGAAAACGAAAATTATCGAAACGCAGGACGGTAGTAAATTGTATAAAGCACCCCGGATATACCGTTGCTTAGGTTATAATGCACTCTGTTGGATAAAAGCAAGTCATGAAGATGAGCGTGAATATTACGACTAATATTACAGGTAGCTGTACAATATTATGTTCTACAAAGTTCAGTATGCCGGCACGGGTTCCCGGTAATTCCGGACCAAACTATTTCCCATTTCCCAGAATTTTTTTATATTTTCCATTAGCTTACACCAGTGCTGATATTTTAGAAAATATATGGTTTCATTTTGTTAAAAGCGCCTGCAACAGCTGAGCATAAGCTACCAGAATATGGCTTCCGTCTCAGCTTAGAAAAAGGCTAATTATCCTGCTTGTTTAACAAATTTTGTTTGATTATACAATGAAGAATTGTCAAACATCAATTCTATGAGGCTGTTCTCACAGCAGACAGATCACCGTTGTGGTTTGTGGCTGTTTGTTTTCTTTTGCGGCTGTCGTCCTGCCGTCACGATTGGGAATCAATTGGATTTTTTCCACATTCCGTTTCGTGGTTTGCAGCCTTCATTATTGTTTTCACCTGCACTTCTGCCTGCAGGGTATTTAAGTTCATCACTTCCGCTTCTCCGGTGCTTGTTTGTCTCACGACATTGCATTCAAGCCAGTGTAGAACTCGCACAGCTAGACCAATGAGGGAATAGCTCGGATTTAAAACTAGAATTTAGAATTTGGTTTTAATCATGCGTGGAGCTCGGAGTGGTTACCCTTGGGTACCACCATTACTCAATATATGCTTGCCGGAATCAGCATTATTGCTGAATCTCAGTTCGTTGGAGAACACAGAGGTTGAGGGTCTAGCCAACACAATACATGCATTATTTTTTACATAAATAGTTGCGAGCCCTGGTCCTTGGTCAGAATTGTCCCCCTGAGTATTCAGCTGTAATTTAGGCTGAAAAGGGTATCAAAAAGGGGAGTCATGGAGACCACGCACGTTAAAAATAAATAATAATGAAATAACAGGCAGGGAGGTGATTAGAATTAGCAGTCAATTACAGAATAAAGGTTGAATAAAGGAAACAGAGAGTAAATATTTTATCTAGCCTGTTCAGCTACACACAGAACCAGAATATGCATGGTGTGGGAAGTCAGTTATAATCTTACCCATACTTGAATGACTATGGTACCACTACAGCACCAGGAGACCTGTTCCACAGATTCTCCTATACTGGGAACTTGCACTCAGCCCTGAGCAAGACGCAGGGGTTCTGACTCTGAGACTGAAACATACATACCACAGTGCTCGGAACACAGCAGCTCAGATCATATAAGCAGTTGAAGCTGGAAAAATGGTTGAAAAGAAAAATGCAGATGATGTGAAACATGGTCATTTATTAATGACAATAATCACTGGTTAAGACTGTGAGAGCAAATACGAACACATTCAATACCTATAGCTAAACACAGGATAACATGCTGCTAAGACAAATAAACATGAACAAGTTCACCAACAAAGTATATAACCAAATGATTTCGTACAGTGTGACTATGGTACCAGGAGAACTGTTTAGCAGATTCTCCTTGAATATCCCTTTAGACTTCCCTTAAATGCAATCCTGAGCAGGCCTTTCAGATTCTACAATTCCCTTTGTTTGTCCAAATAAGGTCTGGCAGGAAGAGATGTCACTCCTCACCACCCGGAGACCCCCCCTCCAGGAAGATAAACTGCATCGTCTACTCCCCCCGATCTAGTGATAGTAATAAGATTATTTTAACAACGGCACGTGATCTTATGATCTTCCCTATCATTTATCTAGATATCAGGTGAGGTCCCGGTGATGGCCACTCTATGTTCCAGATACTTATATGGACAAGCGCATCCCTGATAACTTATACAATCCTCCTTTCTTTCACATTCTTTATTCCTCCCCCTCCTATACTTTCACATACCCCACACTTCAATTAGTATTAATCCCGGTTCACCACATTCATCATATTATCCACAATTATTTGTTTCAGTCCATAATATGTTCGCGAAACTGCCTGCAGAATGCCTTCTAATGTCCAGTTGTAGGGTCAATTCCAGCTGTCGTTTACGAGGCCATGAGAGGTCAGAGGAAAAAAGTTCTCAGGCCACCTGGTGAATTGTTTTATTGCACCCTCAAGGAAGTCACCACCAGCTCCAAGGGTTTATGACTGATAATCCATTTTTCAGTCTTACACCAGGTATAGCCAGGAACTAGCGACCTCCTGATATGAAACTCTGTTTATGTTCAGGGGGGACTTGCTATAGCTACTTAATCAGGTATAGGATTGTTTTCCACCTGGTAGCGTTTTGTGCTATCTATTTTTTTTTTTGTGCTAATTTTTCGTTTTGGTTTTGCACTCTTCCGGCTTTGAGCTATTATTAGCCGAGAGTGTTCTTTTGTTTTACGAAGTTTCCTGTTATTAGCTCATTATGTGAGCTCGGGAGATTTTGTTTGTATTCTACTAGTTTTAGTTGTGCGCCCGGTTTTGTGGGTTGATTTTCGTTTTGGCTGTTCGCCTTAAGGAATTAGGTTCCTGTCTTTTCTTTCTTCCTTTATTATTTTCTTCCCCTAATTATTGGTCCTCACTATTGTGAGCTGACTTGTTCTGATTTCCCCACCTTTGTGTTTCAATCTCCGAACACTCAATAAGCCCCTCACAATCACGGGCAATAGGCTACATTTCGGCTAGCATCCGAAATTCATATTACGTGCATTCTAATATTGATTAATAACATAAATTGTCATGATCCTACTTGTTTGTGCACATTTGTTCATGTTTTCTGTGATCTCGCATTCTCTCTCTTTCTGTCTGTCTACAGCTTCCCTTCCTTCTTGATTATTGTGAACTAATCTACTCATTTACTAACGCTAGGATGGGATAATTACTAACAGACTAATGATCTTCATCTCGTTTTCTCAAGCTGTTCCTAATTCCTCTCTGTTCTCAAGCTAAGTGTTTGCACCTGTCTACACCTGCATTTAAGCCAGTGTTTCAGTCTTCCTTGCGAAATTGTTGCCTTGACTTGCACTTATTTCCAAGCCTGATTCCTGTTATTACCCACGACTGTACCCTGACTACTGTTTACTGCCTGCCTGTGTATTATTGACTACTGCCTGCCTGACCTACGAGAATCGCCTGCAGTCTACGGTACTTCTGCTCCGCGGTAGAACTTCGGTTCTGACCCACGCCCGGACATTGACTACGAGCCTGCCTGCCATTTGTTTGTACCTGTGCCTTCGCTGACAGCTTTTCCTGGATTTCGACCATTGACTGTGACACCGTTTATGAGACAGCCTTCTCGATTCGGTACCTGTGCTTTGATTGTGGATTTCCTGTGTATGACCATTGCTTGGATATTGATTATGAACTTGAACGCTCCTATTAATAAAAACCCTTGCGGGTTATTTATTATACTCCACGTTTCTGAGTCGTGCATTTTGAGTCCAAACCACCTTGTTCTGTCACATAAATAGCGTTATTTTGCCTTAATGATGACACTAAATACACTGAAGCTGTCAGGTTGGGAACCCATAGGTGTATGCATGTTTTCCCTTGTTTTATAATGTCTTGCTTATGGAAGCATGACCAACACTGGTAGCTTCCCTTTCGGCATTTTTGCCCATGCAACCGTCTATGTAACGTTGTTTTCTAGTTGTTTGATTGTTTCTCAGTCAGGATCAAAAATAACTGGTTTCCACAACGTCTGAAATCTTGACAATGTATGAATGGGAACAAAAAGACATAGTTGTATTGTCACTTGATAACGTTATCAGGATGATTGAGAAATTAATGCAAGACAACGTAGAAACCAGACATCATACTGCCATCATTAAAAATATGTGATAGCAACGTGTCCTTTTAGTTGTATTTGGATCATTGTGTAAAAGTAAAAAAATAGACAGTGGATCAATGTGTTTTACCTGATGTTGTGAATCTTTCTCAAAAGTGCCGACGCTTTGTCATTATTTGACCGGCTCATAAACGTCGGTACTCAAGATACAGCTCAACGTAGGAACCAGGACATATGTGAAATAACGTTATTATACAATCTCATGCAAGTTGTATCAGGATAACTGCTTAATGGTTTAAAAAGAACACTGCAACGCAACACCTTTTTCCTTATCATAAGAGGAGTATTAAGAGAGAGAACAGCTTAGATGTATGAAATGTGTATTCTTGCCAATACCATATCGTTGTTGTTGTTGTTGTGATGTAGGCTAGTCCTTTTTCCACGTAAAAAAATATTATAAGCGCTTTTTCAATTCTGGGAATTGAGTTCACAATGACTTGATTTCGTTCGGCTCTGCAAATGACAATGTCAATTCTGACTCCAGCTCCACACGAAGAAAGAGCATGCCAAACTTTATAAAAATCATAAACTATTTATTTATCATAATAAATCGTTATGTGTTTTATTCTAGCTACGGCCAGGTGTCGACCCGGGGAGTCGTTAAGCGACAACTAGAAAACATTTTAATTCGTAGTAGGCTTAGTTACTACACTGTTGTTCAAATTCCAAATACATAAAAAATTAAGATTATTTATGCTTGCAACATGTTAGCCTATAATCAAATCAATAAATTAAAGTAGCTTAGGCCTATATAGAACTCCCACAGAAGATGCACATCTTAACAAGTTATGAACACCAACAAGCATAGGCAGATATTCAGGTTCAGAAATTCCAATCAAATGATTTCGTAGAAACAATTATCAGAGAGGAATGTAAATGTAACATTACACCCCGGTTTTATAAAAAAAGAAGATTACACATTTTTGGAAAAAAGTGTAGTCCTATTTGCTGGCTAGCGGTGTGTGTATTCTGTGGCACAACGTGATCATATGTGGCTCTGGAAACATTTAGGCTACTTCTGGCATTTAACGTTCGAATCCCACTCTGCAGCATCTGATTCTTTTTGTCTTTTATAAATTATTATTCTCGTGAAGAGGATAATGCTTTCCATCAGAAGATATCAAAAACCTAAACTGATCAGGCTACTTAATTATCTCCATGGAAATGTTTTTTTAGCAGCATATAACATTCACATTTACAAACTGACACAGTGGTTTCTCCATTAAAACTATGAAAGTGAATGCTTTCCCATTGATGGAATTGGCTGAAACAGCTAGAAGTAACATTTTTACCTGTAGTACCGGCATGCACTTTTATTAGAAATTACCTGTTTGGTTTAGATGCAGCTGTCTTTATGCTCAGATGACCAACATAATCATCCCAGTTTAACACCAAGTCAATTAAACCAAACCGGTCATGCTGGGTGATGTTGCAGGCAGCATAACATTCACCACAGCGTCTCCAGACTCTTTCACATCTGTCACATGTGCTCAGTGTGAACCTTCTCTCATCTGTGAAGAGAACGGGGCGCCAATGGCGAACCTGCCAATTCTGGTGTTCTCTGGCAAATGCCAATCGAGCTGCACGGTGCTGGGCTGTGAGCACAGGTCCCACTACAGGACGTTGGGCCCTCATGCCACTTTCATTGAGTCTGTTTCTGACAGTTTGGTCAGAAACATGCACACGAGTAGCCCGCTGGAGGTCATTTTGTAGGGCTCTGGCAGTGCTCCTCCTGTTTCTCCTCGCACAAAGGAGCAGATACCGGTCCTGCCGCTGGGTTGTTGCCCTTCTATGGCCCTGTCCAGCTCTCCTTGTGTAATGGCCCGTCTCCCGGTATCTCCTCCACACTCTTGAGACTGTGCTGGGAGACACAGCAAACCTTCTTGCGATGGCACGTATGGATGTGCCATCCTGGAGGAGCTGGACTACCTGTACAACCTGAATGGGCTGCATGACAGCGGTGGTGCAGCGGTACTGCTAGTGTTAATGTAAAACTAATAGCCTATAGCCTATCAAAGTTCAAATCTCGGCAAGCCTTTCAATAAAAAATAATTATGAAAATAAATTACATTACATTACATTATAGTCATTTAGCAGACGCTCTTATCCAGAGCGATGTACATAGTGCATAAAAGCAAGTACTCCACGATGTGTGTTGGCTACCCTTGAGCCTGTCACAAACTATGTCATGACAACTTCATTTTGTATAACTTTTTAACAAGCACTGTTTGCTTTGCTTGAACGGTGAAACATGACTGGTAACATGGCTCAAAAAATTATGTATTGACGTTGTCGATGTAACATTGTGATTAGGGTGTTATTTCTCACGTAGCCGCAACCATGTTATTTGTCTCAAGCTCAGCTGCCAGGAGATGATAGAAGTTTGTACCCTTTTATTATTATGCATTTTTTGATATAGCCTACACAAAAATAATATTTCACATTGTAATCTTGATATTGTTATTACAGACAGGAAGGTGTAAGCGCGTTGTGCACACGCCTATGCATTTATATTGTGCCGTTAAAATAACATTGAAACAACTGCGACATGACCAGGTTTGTGGTGGTTTTGGCGCAAACGCTTTTTGTTGCCTGAAGATAGCAATACGCGAAAAATGATTCTGGCCACACTTTATCTTAATCTTAAGACCAACTTACCTTAGCGCAGATGGTCTCCCCGGCGAGACCTTTTTGCTCAGCTGAGACATTCGTTGCTCCTGCAGCCAAACTACTAGTGGAAAACACAAACTCTGTATTTTAACTTTATTGGTAGACGACTCGCGACGATTTCTGGCCAATGCATAGTTTCTAAGTGTCACTATCTTTCCGTAGCAAGTCCATTTAACAAGCACCCCCCACCCAGTCTATACCTACCCATGCATGACATAGTGGACAATTGCGTCTATGTTTTATTTCATAAATATATTTCTTCATCGTATAAAATTAGAATTCCGTCATAGCAACAAGATAAACCAAACAATCGCCTGATCGTATGGCAGAAAAGCCGTGAAAAGCCCTGCTAACTCAAATGAAAAAGAAACATGTAAAAGTATTCTCTCATTCTACCATGTATTCTACTACCAATATATGCTACTAAATATGAAATTAATATACAATCCTACCATTGGATTTGCACATCTTGATGTTCCTTTCGAAATTCAGTGGTCATTTATTGTCTGGTACAATAGGTTTGAGAAATGTACAGCACGTTATACCGCAATTACACTATCTGAAACGTCGACTCGTAATACCCCCCATGCTATGCAAGCCTGTCTCGTTCATTACAGTTCGTTCTGGTTGAATTGTCGGCTCCTTTATCCAACAGAGTGCATTATAATCTAAGCAACGGTATATCCAAAGTCTTTAGGGGTGTTTTATACAATTTACTCCAGCCCTGCATATTGGTAGATTTCGTTTTCAAGGTCTCATATTATGCAAGCTGTCTATAATAACGCACAAGAAAAAATACATTTTCCAAGCCGAAATTAAAAAAAATTTGCATCTGAAATGCAGTTGGTCTCGCTGGCTACAGATAATAAGTTACGTAGGTAAATTTTTCCACTCGAACACTGTCTTTCCAATATGATTGATAGACCCATTGTTATTGTCGCATTTTGAGCGCATTTGACATACTGTAGTGCAATCGTTCATTGTATTTTTGACATAGCCTACCGATTTCCATTGAAAATAGAACATTTGGCAGCATTTTGCAGATGGTGGAATACCATTTTATTTTCATGTTATCGTACATAATATAGGTTATGGTGTATATAGGCTACTTGTCACTAGGCTACTTGTCACTATTGGAAATAGCAACTGCTCATTTCAATTTTCTGTGCGCTGATATGTGGTAGATTAAGATAAAGATTTCCCTTAATCAAAATGACTAGAAATATTTAAAAAACTACAGAGAAATGCAATCCCGGGGCAAAAGTATACATACTGTAGAGTACAGGAAAAAGTGATGTTTTATTGAGGTACACGAGTGAATGATTAGGCTACATATGTAGGTGTATGTAACACTGTGATGTCAATATTTTATCTTAATCCATCAGAAGAAGCAAATGTATATTCTTTATATAGATAAAACTAATTTTATTAATTTTATGACATGTTTTGCATAGGGGTTTTGGACCCATAGAAATCTACCCCCCTATACTGATGAAAATATAGTCATTCCCACTTGAAAATGATGCAAAAGTGAGTTTTATGAGCCAAAACTGTTGATTTGTAGTTAAATATATCTCTCTCTTTTTTATGTAGAGCAGTACACAATTTAGCCATTTGGATAGATTTGGAGACACTAATGGAAAACAGGGTACACTGCCTATATTTTGCATCATAGAGTTTATGATCCAGGAAATGTATTCATTTACCTGTTTCACTTATGTAGCTCTCAGTATTTTGTTGCAAACTAAAAAAAAAATAAACAAATGTAAGTTTATACTATAAATGGTACACCGGTCTTGTTTCATTTAAGCCATTTACCAAGTTCATGTGATGCTCACACCTGGAGTTATAAAGCCTTAAACAGAGCACCCCCAAGATAGATGAGAATTGACAAAATGTGCCATCTGCGCCAAGGGGTTAAGACCAACTTGCTATGGATGCAAGTTCACTTGGTATTTAAACAACTTGAGCGCTGAACGCAAAAATGACACCTGTACCGGTACCTGTCTGAAACCGGCTTGCGTTTGGGTTACCGCCACTTAGCGCCGGGTGTTGTTCTGGGAGAAAAGAAAACCCCCCTGCATCCGTCTGCTTCGGTGTGAAGTTCACCAACTGTTTTCTACTTCAGATTTCAAGTTCACCAATTAAGCAGTTTTTTCTGACTGAAACATTCATGGCCTTCCTGTTTATCTCTGCAGGAAGCCATCAGGTTGATAGAGGATGACTTTGCTGATCGCATTCGGGCAATGATCAGCAGTAACACAACCCATGACTACCAGTATTACAATTCCACGCCCTCCATTAGTCACCAAGGCACCACACACCTATCCCTGCTGGCTGAGGATGGTACTGCAGTCTCCGTCACCAGTACCATCAATCACATGTGAGACCCCATCCATCTTACACTGCCTCTGCATGCTGTAATTCAGTATGTGCATGTGTAGCCCTTGTGTATCAGTGCTGTAGCCCTGTTGTAGACTCATTTTTTTTGTGACAGCTTTGGCTCTACCATTTACTCTCCCCAAACTGGTGTAATCCTCAACAACCAGCTGGCCGATTTCTGTGGGAATGTGGATCACATATCCACCGGTAAGGAGACAGCAGACTGATTCTCTTATTCCTCTCTTTGTGACTGAAGCACCACTGTTAGAAGTGTTTGCATGTGTTTGTGCAGTAGGGTATCATTGTAACATGGTGACCTGATATCACAATGACATGGTGTTCTTTTAGATGTGCTCATGGAGTAATGGTACCATGTTTTCATGTGGTGATGGGGTAATGGTATCATGTTGTCATGTGGTCATGGTAACATGTGATCGTGACATCATGGGGATGGTTTCATCATCTCCAGGAGAGCGGCCTCCCTCCTCCATGGCCCCAGCAGTGCTGCTGTCTCAGTCCAGAAGGAAAACCCTGGTGATCGGAGCATCTGGAGGCAGTCTGATCCCTACAGCGATGGCCCTGGTGGGAACACTACTACTGCTTTTGCTATTACCATAACTATAACTGCTGCTAATAGTACTAATCACAATACAACTACAGCATAGCAGTTATGTATTCTTAAGTTCTAAATTACTCACATAAACCTCTATTTGAGCACTTTTGTTACAAAACATTTTTCTAAAATTTCACTGTATTTTAAAATAAACTATGCCTTCAATAATTCAAACTGTTTGCTTGTCATGGTTAATTTTTATTGTATGCAATTACCTGAATATTCCCTTATATGAAATATGTTGGTCTCAGGGTTGGCAGTGTGGAATTACCTTGTAGCAGAGCTTCAGGTGTGTAAACCAGCACACACTCCTTCCCCCACACTAACCCTGCCCCCTCTTACTGTGTCCCAGTCCATCATGAACCATGTGTGGTTTGGGAAGAGCCTGAAAGATGCCATCACCGCCCCTGTGGTGTTTGTGGACTCCAGCAATGCTCTGAACTTTGAGTCCAACTTCAACAAGGTATTGCATCATCAGCCTGCTCGCCTCTAACAGCACAGTGTCCCCCCGCCATCAGACGCAGTACTGACCAGCACTCATCACTGACTAGGCTTGTCACTGTGTTACTTTGTTGACAGCGGTGTTATTTACCTTTAAAACACCGTTGATACGGGTATTATTGGTATCAAACTTTTAGACTGATCATTGGTCTCAACCTGTTTTCATGAATTGACCTTTTTCACATTTCCGAGTATCCTTGTAACAGATGACATCACTGATGGGTAAACCCACAGGTAAACTCTGTGTAAACTAGTAACTATGAACTTCAAATAGTCATAGCTTTTGAGCTTTTGTAGTGTACCTTTCTGCTCAAATTCAAAGAAAAAGGGACATACACTGGGAACACAATAAATAAAGCTATCATAATCTGAAACCACAGATGTTATAATACCTCTGATAAAAACTTGTTCTCAAACATGTAAATGTCATGAACAGAACAGAAATGCAGAACGGTCTGATAACCTCAAGCCAGTTTTTCCCCTCGGTTTGGAGATCATCTGTGGCGGCATGATGTGCTGTAGGACTACAGTCAAACCATAAAGTCTGCCCACCCTTTTCACCTTCTCCACGTCTCAAAATTCTACACAAAATAGCCCATAATGACAAAGTGAAAACATGTTTTTAGAAATTTTTGCAAATGTATTAAAAATCTAAATCTCTCATTTACATAAGTATTCATACCCTTTGCTTTAACATATTTTTAAAGTGTCATATTTAATATTTGGTTGCATATCCTTTGCATGCTGTTACTTCCTGAAGTCTGTGACCAATCAACATCAAAAGACTCTCGATATCTTATTTTCAGGTACTGTTACAACCTCTCTGCATTTGATCTCTATGAGAATTGGGGGGTGAGACTAGATTCAGCTGTAAATTACGCTGGTACAGTATGGAACACATGACTGGCGAAATGGCTGTACATCATCATCAAGGGTCTAAGGCATAGGTGTCAAACTCCCGGCCCGCCACGTCATTTTTTGTGGCCCGCGAGAACTGAATTATCTGACACGGAATCCGGCCCGCCACGTCATTTTATGCGGCCCGCGAGAACTTAAGTATCTGACGCGTGTATCTACGTGGCTGGCTAACGGGGATTTACTTTTTTACGATATAACAGACAAACGCAGACGCGGACGCACACCCGCGGTACATACGTTAAATAAAACGTTAAATGAAGTTTGTATAAAAAAAATTTAAAAGGCGATTGCAACCCCCCCCCCCCCCCAACAAAAATTCTTGATTGCACCCCCCCCCCTCAACAATTACAATCCAGGTCCGCGAAAATCCCAAGTATGGTTATATTTATAGTCTTACAGTTACAACCGGCCCTTTGAGGGCAACCATAATGCTGATGTGGCCCGGGGTGAAAATGAGTTTGACACCACTGGTCTAAGGTATCAAACGAGCCCCAAACCATCACTCTGTTGCCAGATATGGAGTAGATGTGGATGGATCCCTTTAAGGGTTGTTTCTCCTGACTTTTTTCCGCATAGAGTTCTATAGGAAAATGAGTCAGGAGAAATAACCCTTGCAGTGATCCATCCACATCTACTCCATATCTGGCAACAGAGTGATGGTTTGGGGCTCGTTCGATAGCTCAGACCCTTGATGACTTACAGCCATTTAGCCAGCCATGTGTTCCATACTGTACCAGTGTAATTTACAGCTGAATGTAGTCTCACCCCCCCAATTCCCATAGAGATCCGTTCAAATGCAGAGAGCTTATAGTATCGCTTGTAACAGTACCTGGAAATAAGATATCAAGAGTCTTTTGATGTTGATGGGTCACAGGCTTCAGGAAATAACAGCATGCAAAGGATATGCGACCAAATATTAAATATGATACTTTAAAAATATGTTAAAGCAAAGGGTATGAATACTTATGTAAATGAGAAATTTCATTTTTCGATTTTTAATACATTTGCAAAAATTTCTAAAAACATGTTTTCACTTTGTCATTATGGGCTATTATGGGGAATTTTGAGACAAAAACTGAACTCAATCTATTGTAGAATATGTCTGTAATGTAATAAAATGTGGAGAAGGTGAAAGGGGTGTCCAGAATTTCCGGCTTAACTGTATATAGCTAATAGGCAGCTGAGGTAACAGCAGCCATTACACTTCGTTGATGGTGTAATTTAAATTGTGATCACAGTCCAGTGGCATGGGGGATGGGAGAGAGATTGCGATTGCGAACCAGGCGATTGGGGGTTGGTGACTGCGATTACGATCGCAGACCAGGACAATGAGAAACATTTGTTTTTATCATTGGAGATAAAGAAAAAGGTTACTTTTTGTTGGTTTGTCAATGTCACAGATTTCTGGTCATTCATTGGTGATAACTGTGTGCCTCCAAACATGCGTCTCCTAAAAATATGGCATTATTAACTGACTTTTTATTTTGTGGCGGCCATGCTGATATTGTGGCGGTGTGGTGTCAATATAGGGGAAACACTGCAAGCTTTTGGGGCTCCTCTCTCTTCCTAATGTTAGATCGGAAGCACTATGTTTGACACTGTACAAAGCAAGAATTGTACATTACAACATGTAAAATGAGACACATTGTAAGAAGCCCAACTTTACCAACTTTAACTAATGCACATTAAGTTAGCACATTGGTTCAGCTATTTCTTAACTCTTACATTCATAATCATGGATGTAGTTCTCGAAAATCAACTTAAACCTTAAAACTGTCGAGTTTAGTCTTCTTTGTTGATGAGAATTGTTTCCCAATTGAGCAGAATTGCATGTTGAAAACCCCAGCAGTGTTTGCAATCAACTTTTGCAATTGCACTTAGATGCATGTTTGTCGAGTTTACCCATGAATGACGTCATTTGTAACGGCAGCGCTCCTCCTGAAAAAGGTCAATTTGTCTTGATTAACAAGTGTGCCAACGATCTGAATAATTAATTGGCAGGTAAACACACGGCTTCTTCTTTCTTCACATCATGTTAGATTAAATGATAAATTCAATTTATAAAAATCAGTTTTAATCACTCGGTACACTTAATGAAAAGATTATACACCTCTCTGTTAACTATCGTGTTCGCTTTCTGCACAACCTGTAATAAAGGCTATCTTTAACTAAACCTGCGCTTCAAGATTGTTTAAATTAACGTTCTAAACGATAATGTATTTTCTGGTACTCTAACAACCGATACTATAACGTCTCGGCATTTGAATGGATCTCTATGGGAATTGGGGAGGGGGACTAGATTTAGCTGTAAATTATGCTGGAACAGTATGGAATACATGCGTGGTAAAAAAAACTTTAAGGGTTGTTTCTCCTGACAAATTTTTCTATTGAACTCTATAGAAAAATAAGTCAGGAGAAGAAACCCTTCAAGTTATCCATCCATATCTACTGTATTTCTGGCAGCAGAGTGATGGTTTGAGGCTTGTTTGATATGTCAGACCCTTGATGACTTACAGCCATTTAGCCAGCCATGTGTTCCATACTGTACCAGTGTAATTTATAGCTGAGTCTAGTCTCACCCCCCAATTCCCATAGAGATCCATTCAAATGCAGAGAGGTTATAGTATCGCTTGTAGGAGTACCAGAAAATAGTTGTCTTTTGATATTGCTGGGTCACAGACATCAGTAAGTCATGGAATGAAAAGGATATGCGACCAAATATAAAAAATGATTACTTTATTCTACATTATGTTAAACTGTCCAATATTTTTTGATGCCCAAAAATGGGGGGGGCGGCTATGTACTATAGGTTTTATCATTTCTAAACGGTTCATCCGATATGGATGAAAATACCCTCAAATTAAAGCTGACAAAAAGCTTTAATTAATAAAGCTGACAAATTAAAGCTGTCTGCACTTCAACCTCACTAGAGTACAAAACCAAAATAACAACAATGTTATTCAGTTCACCTGTCAGTGGTTTTAATGTTGTGGCTGATCGGTGTATTTATTTAATCCTGTGAGAGGGTAGAGTGGGAAGGGGTTGGGGACAGGTGGGATCTGTGGGCATGGTCTATGGGCGTGGCATGGTTGTGATTGATGTTTCTGGCTTCAGCGGGTGATAGAGAGGCTGCAGGAACATGGACACTTGGTGGGGAAATTGGAGCACTTCTTTAACGTGGTGAACGCTGTGACAAAGGAGGAAGGCTGCATCAGTGCCATGTCAGACCAGAGGAAGTTGGGAAAGGCGGCAGGCTACTGAGGACTCACCAGGCTGGGTACCCTGGCAACCTTGCTGGCTGCCAGCATGATGGTCACTTCACTTGGGTTTGCAGAGGAAGACTGCTATTGGTTGGGAATTCATCCAGTGGTGCAGAGATGCATTCGAGACACGGCCTTTTGGACTGGCTGTGGTGCCACTGGACTTGGCTCATTCGAAACCCAAACTGACCCTATGATGATCAGAACACAGCATACTACCCACTACAGCGGCCCAGTCTCACAAGTGCAACTAGTGTGTTCTCATCAGAACGGGATTTAGAAACCCAACCTTATGCTATCAAAAAAGGGTAAACTGTAGCAGAATACATTTGAATTATGTTCATTCTTTTGATTACTCACAAGATCACTGCAGCTATTATGAGGTGTCGCTTTGTTTTTTTAAATGTTTTTAAATGTTTAGCTAGCTAAAGGGGTCTATTTCCAAGCTGAATTTTTTGTGTGTGTCTGAAGTTTATAATGTTTATAGGCAATGCTAACCTTACCTTGCTAGGAACCTGCAGGGGAATTGGATCCCACCCCAATAATTGAATAAACAAATGCTCAAAAATATTATCTGCAGTTCGGGGCACACCTTGTGCAGCAGGGTGTTCAGCAAGGGAATGACTCAAACTCTGCCAGTGTTAATTTGTCATCAGTTTTTGATTTATTCATTTTTAGTCTAGACAAAACTGTGACTAAAACAGTCATTCATTTTTCTCACATAAAATTTAAAAAAAAGACGACTGATTTAGTCACATTTTAGTCATAACTTAAAATACAGCCATATTTAGTTACCTTCAGTAATTAAATTTCAGTAGAAAACGACCATTTGGTACTCACAGACTGGCTTTTTTAGCCTCATATTATGTTCTGGGTCAATTTGACCAGATTCAATGTTTGACGTCTCTTAAAAACCAGTGAACCTTATTTTTTTTATCTCTGCACTATATGATTTTTCCTAATTTGTTGGGATTAAATAGTAAACACACAAAAACCTTAATGCTATATTTTCTGTACCAACTTTGTATACAAAGGTGTTGTAATTCTGGAGGCCTGTCCATCTAGGGTTTAAACGTCACAAACTTTCACTTACCTCAGACTCTAAAATTAGATGTTTCATCACAGAGTTTCATAGGTGTCAACCGATACGGTTTGCCTGTATAAAATACGGGTTTTCCACCTTTTCAAAAGCATATGGGTGTATATGGTTATGATACGGGAAATCTTGTCCAATATGTTTTTTCCCCCCAAATGTTTTCCAACATAGCTAATGAATTTAATCGCAGCAATCGCTTTTTCTTTCTCCCTCTGCTATTCTCTCGATTTCTGAGGCCATGGGAAAAGCAAGTTGCGGAAGACTATGATCTAAAAATTCACTTTATGACAACAAACCACGAAGACACTGTAGCCCACAAGATACCTAACAACTAGGCTAACGTTAGTTAATTAACCTAGCGAACCGTTAAATGATTATGACTGGACAATGTTCACGTTTATGCAATTTTGACCGAAATTAGATTATGTTCCATTAAGTTTTAATGTGGTGCATGGCTATGACTCAATTTAGCAAGGTTACAAGTTTCATTGTAAATTAATTCATGGCTAATTCTTAACAACGTTAACTGTTAGCCTACTAGAAAATTATCCAAATTAAGATGAGTAAGTTTATACTCCTACATTAATGCTAATGTAGCTTAATTAGGCAAGTTATGTAGGCTAGTAGATAGCAAAACTGTATTAAAAGTGCCACAAGCTCATGCAACACAACTCAATGTGGTATCTATCTATGTATTTCTCCTGCACTCGGTTGTCAATGTGAGGGGTCAGTTATGTGGGGTGTCTCAGTAACTGTTTAACCATTTTAAAATGAGCAGCCTCCTGAATTTGTATGTCATCATTATTATGTGAAAAGCTAAATACAGGAATATATAAAATAAACTTGAATCAGACAAATAACTGGTGGCTAATGATTTTAATAGATAATGTTCTATACAGTTTTTGGTGAATGTATACAGTTTTGCAGGCATGAAAATAAAGGCAGCTCTCTCCAGAGGTTGACACCTGTGGACTTTTTATATTTAGGGACAAAAGGCTAGTCAATTTGGAGACACACAAAAGGTGGCACAGAAAGTGTAAAAATAGTTTTGTTTCATCGGGGGGCAATGTAGTATAATGGTTAAGGAACCTTGTAACCAAAAGATTACAGGTTCTATTCCCAAAAAATTTTAATATCGTGAAAAAGTTCAATATTTTTTGTCACTTATGTCAGAAAGTGAAACTCATATATTATATAGATTCATTACACATAGAGTGAAATATTTCAAGCCTTTATTTATTTTTTTGATGATTATGGCTTACAGCTAATGAAAACCCAAATTCAGTGTCTCAGAAAATTACGATATTCAAATTTTTTGAGCTGCACCTGTATATCCAGCTGTATAAATGGATAATATGTAAACAATGCAACAAAAAAAACAAAAAAGTTGTGTAAGTCGCTCTGGATAAGAGCGTCTGCTAAATGCCTGTAATGTAATGTAATTGTGATAACGTAGCTAAAGTATTTTAAAATCAGCTTTAATTATATTGCGCACTGGTAGCTATACTCTGTCGCAAGGATGGAAACAAAGGACTTCTTATAATATTGGCAAGTTCGTAAACCCAGGAGGATCTTCAAAGACGACTCTGAATAGCCACCACTAAATAAAATAGCGAGACAAGGAAAGGAAAAATAAGACAACGTGACTATAACGTCCAATAACTGGTGAAATGAACAAAATAAAAATAAAACTCACACCCTCAGAAAACGAAAGAGTGGAAGTGCAGGAGAGGGAAAGAGAAAAGGGAATATAAAAACGAATTCCCTTGGCTTCAAGGCCAGAAAATATCTCAAGCTGCTAAACCAAAGAAACAATCTTTTCTTAAACTGCAGAGAGATAAAAAAATGACTAACCCTGACTTTGTGAAGGCAAGAAATGATAACGGAGCACCAGGAAGCGGAACTCAAGGGCTTATTTAAGCGGCAGTGGTACGGCAGGTGAAATTTATAATTAGCGGGGAAGAGCAAAACCCAGAGATGGAATGTGGGGAAAAATCTGATTGCTAAAAGGTGCAGAGAAACAGAAAACCGTAGAAAACGAGGGAAAAAAGCCACAACCCATGACAGCAAGTGGCCGAGTAAGTAGCAAAACAGACAGCACCGCACAAGTTGCAACTCACAATATCGCCTATCGTAGCTCACACTAATTACAGAAACTCTATTCCAAAGCAATGCGATCTTTCCTAAATTATTTAATGTAACTTGTAGTTTTTTCATCTTTAGTTTAATGTAGGCCTGCCCGTCAGAGTGCAGAGAAACAATAGAAACACAAAATTAGAACAAAACTTATTTTATTTGCTTGTTCACAATTTCACAGGCTGATTCAGAAGAGTTTTAAAGGCTTAAATCATCTTTGGCCGCACATTACACACATTATATTCAATGCAAAAATACATAGGCTATATACTTTGTATAAAAAATATTTCTGTCTGGCCCAGTAGTCTACATGTTTAATTCTCAAAAACAAATAAAAATTAGGCTGAAGTTGGTTTCATATTCGCAGCTCTGGACAAATTACATAAGGCTTATGCGGTCCATTGCGAGATCAGGGCAGCTTTTAGAGGGTTTATTCATTTTGGCCAGTCATTTGTTGGCTAAATGGCTTTAAGTCCTCAAGGGTCCAAGGTATCAAAGGAGCCTCAAACCACCGTGCTGCTGCTGCCAGATATGCAATAGATACTACAAGCATTGTTTCTACCGAATATTTTTTCCATTGATTTCAACAGGAAAATTAATCAGGAGAAACAATTATTGTAGTATCTACTGCCCATCTGGCAGCAGCATGATGGTTTGACACAGCCATATGTGTCTTGAACACTTGCTTTTTGTTCAGCTGGAATTTCCTCTGTGTCATACTCATCTGATGCTGCCTTGCGTTTCGTTATCTTTGGTGTGTTGGGCCATTTAACATTTTCAACTCGCGCTTGGAGTTGCTTGACGAGTGAATGATATCCAGGTCCAACAACATCACCCTCGATGAGATCTTGTAGATATTTTGGATACTTGGCCATCATTCTTTTGCCTCTATCTCTGTAGTGTCGCGTTTGGTTGGATTATTACACATTTTCATAATTTCAGAAGCCACAATCCTTACCATCTCTCGTCGTAGTCGCGGACTAGGTCTTCTCTGCCTTTCCAAACTCTGCACTAACTCTTCAAGTGGAAATTGTCTACCCAGTTTGGCACAAAAGTGGAACAGCCTCCCGAGGGCGATGAGGTGGTTGTGGATGACGCTGGTGAGTGACATAACGAGGGTGGAGAGGAACAGGCAGACACTGGAGAGGGACACGCTGGGTTTGGAGTTGGAGTGGTTGAGTCTGTAACAGAAGAAAGGAGATTTTAAAAGATTAAACCCTGAATGAAGTTGTGCTGCTCTGTTGAAAATGTAATGTATCGTTAAATTACTATAGTTTGTGCTCTGGTGTGATGGCAAATTTTAAATGTTATGGAACTGTTAATTTCAAAACACTTACTGTTCTGGGCCCAGGCAACAACAAGCCTTCTGGCTTGGATTGGCTTCAACACTGGCAGCAAGTCTCCTTCTGTAATGTACTGCAGATCATCTGTGGTCTCTGCACGAAGTGCCTTCAAAGTTAAAGGAAGATCTGGAAACACTGCAGTAATGGCACTGCGTATCTTCTGTATCTGTGATTCGGCCATATCTATCAGATACACAAACACAAAAAAAGAATTTGGCCTTTGGCCTACTGATATCTAAGCATCTACTCTGACAATACACTGTGCTTAAATGGGACTATCTGGTATCCATTTTTCATGTAAGATGATAATGGCCACATGTCAATCAGTTCATTAATGTGTCGGCATTGCAATCTTCCACTTTCATTTTTCACTGAGTACATGTGGTAGCGTGGAAGAAATTCTGCTGAATATACTCTCATTAGAAAATGAAGTGCAGAATCATCTTTCACTACAATGAGGATGAGTTCACCAAACTCCACTGAGTAATCATTCCTAGTGACAACAACTTGGCCCTTCTTGTATGTTATCCCGTTATATTGCACATCTACAGGAATCTTTGTATTTATTTCAGTGAAGCCAAATTGTAAGACTGCATCTTTAACTTGTTCACTGTAAAGCTCGAAGTAAAATGGCGAGCTGTCTTTCATTTGCAAGGCTGGAGGACTCACTGACCTAGCTGAAAGATAGGCCTGAAACATCTGATGTCTATCTGAGACACAGATTTTTTTTAATTCTTCAAATGCCGTGCACATCTTTTAAAGTAACTATGTTTGCTTTCAAAGCGCATAGTCCATAATCTGATCAGTGGGCTAAATTTCAGAATCAATCCTGGATAGTGGCGTAAATAATGATGCTTTGGTCTCAAGTTGTTATCTGGAAACAGTGCCTTCCTGGAATCTAAATATTCTTGAATGAGAGCATCCAGGTAAGTAACCTGAGGCATGGAAATCTTCTGAGTGCAAATCAAGTCAACCATGTCTTTTAGTTGTAGAGTTAATTGCCATATATCATCTTGTGGATCTTGCACTCTGTCTCCAATTATTAGAGGCAACAGTCTTAAGAAATTCCAGTTCTGTATAGCATGACCAGAAAGTCTAAGTATTTTAGGACTGACCTCCCATGGCTTGGAGGAAGCATCTTGGGTTCTATATTTGAACTGCTTAATGCGCCTGTTCAAAATAGAGTATGTGAACCATCTCTTTTTCTTAATGAAATACCTCAGGTAAAGTGCAACATCATAAGAGAGGACACCCTCAAAGATGTCATGGCCAAGACATGGGGGCAAACCAGGCAGACAAACATCAAAGTGTTTCAATGAATTAAACACTGACCTGAACTTTACTCCTTGAACATCTGGCACATCTTCAGTCTGTAACCGATCAACTGCAGACCTGTAACTTTCAGTGGTGCGCTCTGGTCCACATGAAGTTGGTTCATCACCCTGAAATTGAGTTCGAGAAATTAGACAGTATCTGCAGAAATATTGTGAGAAACTGTAATTTTCAGTAAAGCCACCAATGCAATGCGAGCTAAGGTTGTCTCCACTGCAATGGAGTAAAGAGTTCCTTTAACAACAGTTTCATCTGCCATTGTTATCCCATTCTCCTCCAGTACTTTCAAGTCAGCCAGCAACTCTGAGAAAACCTTGGCATGGCCAAATTCTTTGAAGTCCTTCTCTCTACACAGCAAAACCAGCTGCATGTGATCAACGTTTGATCGAACATGGGGGGGCAAATTTAGTAGTGAGAAGTACACAGCCAAAATTTTGTGCTTCCTTTTTGCAGAACCCAAAGGGTTCACCACCTCAAATGCATCCTGGTATAAGACCAGCTTAAGACAAGTTGGGTTTTCCTGAAAAAAAGGTGTTGGATTTAAACATCTTACCATCACGGCTGTCACAGAGAACATCTGGTATGGAAACATCATTAGGGTCCACTGACATGAGCCCCTGCCAAAAATCTGACTCGAGCATACTCTTCAAAGTGTTTAACACAGGAACACAATATGCAAATCTTTCGGTTCTGTTCTCATCTCTGCCTAAAAACACCCTTTTGGGCTCAACATATTTAAACATTTCTTTAAAGCACTGGGCTCTAGAGTATGCTGTTCTCATAGGCCCTGTGTGGCAAGCTGAGAACAAGTCAGTTTCCTTCACTGTATCACAGATTTTTACAATGTCTTCATCCGATACTGATAAATCTTTCAGAAGCACGTTTAATCTATTCAAAGTATATGTCTGTCCCAACTCATGTATATTCTGAATCTCTTCAACAATGTTCTGAATAGTAGATGCTGGAATAAGATGTTGTCCCTGTAATTGTATGTAAAACATACACACATTTCTGAGATACAAGTCACTGAAATTAGACATGTCCCCAACAGTGTCTGCAGCAACTGGCACACTGGCAGTTTCCTGTATAGTAGTGATGCTATGCTCACTTGTAGAAGGACATTCAGAATTTGTATCTTTGAATGAGACACAAATCACATTTACTGAACAATGTCTGTGTTTTCTGGACATATGGGAAGTAAATGAAGATTTTACAGTGAACACAGTTTTGCATCCTCTCACTGGGCAGTTCACAGGACGTCCCTCTACTATGTGCTCCTTTAGGTGAGCAACCAAATCTTTGAATCCGTCACACTGGCGTTCACACAATAAAACTGTGCATTTTAATGTTGTTAAAGCCATATCCTGAGCAACCGACGACGTGCTATTATGGTGGCGATAGAAGTGAGACTTTAATGCTGCATATCCAGAAAACACCTGCTTACAACCAATTCCAACACACTTGAAAATACAACGGGGTTCATTGCGATGCAGTTTGCAATGTACGACATACGCGTTTAGAGACTGAATGGATTCTCCACAAATGCAGCAGGAATACATGGTCAAACAGGCATGAACAGTAAAACTAACACGTTTTCCCAAAGCACTTTTGCAAGAGCCACTAAACAGACAATTTCGTTACAAAGAAGGAAAAAAAAAACAGTCTCCGAAAGACGTCGATGCTCTGGCGACGTTAGTAGCTAATGTTATCTGGAACACAAACGCCTTGATAATCTAAATAATTCCAATCATATTAAAATGTTTACCTTGCTAAAATGTACTTCACCTTACCGCGATAACTGAAGACGGGCTGTAACGTTAAGCCAAAGTCCAGAAAAATCAGACCGAGTAGGCCTACCTGCTGGTGTTCGTTACTTCTACTGAGAGTAGTTCAAAAGTTCACAACCGTCGGGGCACATGGGAGCCAAATGCAATGCGCTGATTGGACGGCACATCAAAGATGCAAACGTTAATGTTTGAATTCAGGCGCCTTTTCTGTCTACAACCTGTACTCAAATTTTAAATGCATTTAAAATCATTGTGATATTATTTTTTTTACAAAAATTGACTTTACCTTAGGGTGGTACATGAAGAGGGGTAGTGTAAAAAAATAAATAATAATAATTCAGAAAATGCAGAGAGCAGCTGGTATTCTGACTTTCAAGGGTTTTTTTCCCCCCAAGACAACTGTTTACAAGCACTTCACAAAATATACAGATTGGACCATCTATAGATGCAAACGTGTTTGAATTAAAGCTTATATTTTAATTTAGCCACTCTTGCTGCCCAAAACCTATTCACTTTATATGAGAGAGATAATTAGGCTAATCAACAGATTTTTGATTCAGTGGTCCATATATGAAATGAGATATGACGTTGCCCAAAGTGCAAGAGATTTGTCCTGCTCAATTTCTATGGGCAAAACAAAAAATTTACAATTTCTGTGGTTACTTTTTCAAGACGTGTCATGCATTTTGAGACTTAGAAAAAACATTCTGTTGTTCTGACATGAAAAGCTAACGGCAAAACCATATACATAAGTTATTAGAACACAGAAAAAAGCAAACAGAAAATTCTGATTTATTGTTTTGCTCATAGAAATTGAATATGGTTTTGCACTTGTAGCCTACCACACTTTAGGGCTTTTCACACAACACACACTTACGTAGGGTTATCTTAACCCTGGGCCAGGGTTAAATTAACCCTACATAAGCGTAACCCTGGGCCTTAAGAGGTGATTAATACTCTACGTAAGTATGCAAACGCAGGATAGCTACGCAAATTGGCTGCCATGTGTACTTATGTTCAAATATTGTCCGGGTGACGTAATGTGCAGAGATTATGTTCTCATCTTTCAAACCAATTCCTAATGTAAACAAATAACAAATAAAATGCAAAGACAATTTAAACAGACCCTAGTATGTCTAGCTAAAATGTGGAACTTTTCATTTCTTTTACCGAAAAAAAACATTATTAATATTAAGCCTCTACAAATAGTTTTATTTACAGTGATAAAGGAATGTCACTGTCCATTACATCACCCGGACAATATTTGGCATAGCAGCACCCTTGCTTAACATCAGACCAAAATGAAATCGTTATGACTAGTAGTATCTCACACAATAATGTGAGTGAATACATCTGTATGAACTCGCTCATTGGGAAAGTGACGTCACAGTGGGGAGACACGGAGGAAATATTGGAGGTCCAGATGCGATAGCTGTGGAATCTTAGTGTTCCAAAGAACACCACTGAGACGGACAATAATCCGTAGTGGAATAGGACAAAATAAAAAGAACACAAATAACCTCGCAATAAAAACGAGGAACTCGATCTTCGAGCAAAACAAAGAAATAAGCAGTAACGCTTATCTAACTCCCGTTTGTTGAGCGAAACAAAAGAAAAAAACAGAGAACTCAAAAGACCCCAAAGACTTTGGGTAAGAGCACTCATAGGTATGAGTGGAAAACAAAAGAAATGAAAAAACCTCTGCTCTGAAATAAGAGCGTAAAGAGAACTTGCTTTCTTTCTAAATTGTACCGCTAACAAGTCCCGCGTTGATAAGCAAAGCGGTCGATAGCAGCACAACTTCCTATACCCTTTTTACCGGCTCGAATGTTACGTGAAATAACATGGAAGCAACGAGAGAGGCAGGAAGCGGGGTATAAATAGTGAGCGGAAATAAATGACAGGTGAACTCACTAATGACGAGGCGAAAGCAAAACCCGTAGCGGAACACAGGAAAATCCGTTAGATTACCGGTAAACAGCAAAAAAGAATAAAGAGAACGCGGAGATAAGGGAAGGAAGACAAGATCCATGACAGTCACTCCTCCAATACAATGGGACATATCAGATGGATGTAACTTGCGCAAGCAGTCCTCCACCATCAGCCTTTGGATTGAAGGTCCTCAAATCTAGACCTTCAATCCAAATCCTGCCCTGGTTTCCTTTCCTCCAAGGTAATTGGAGGTATACTGTAGCCTATATTACGGCATATTTCTGTCATCAACATAATGGTTTGTATTTAACAGTGACATAATGTATTTTTCACAAAAAAGGAATGCAAAATGTATAGTGTTGATTGTAAAAAAATATTACGGCATATTTCCGTTATCAACACAATGGTTAGTAGCTACATTTAACAGTGACAAAATGTATTTTTTACAAAAAAGCTAAAATTACAGTGTTGGCTGTTATATATATATTACGCCATATTTTTGTTATCAACACAATGGTTAGTACATTTAACAGTAACAAAATGTATTTTTTACAAAAGAGAAATGCAAAAATTACAGTTTTGGCTGTTATATATATTAGGGCATATTTCCGTTATCAACACAGTGCAAGAGTATTTAACAGTGGAGTAATGTATTTTTTCCAGAAAATTATTGTTTTGGCTGATATATATATTTATGGTGTTTCACTGTTACAGAAACTACATTCAACCTATTTAGAGTTTACGGTCTTTTACTGTCATGGTTTGACAGTTTTTCACCGTAAAATCTACAAACATTTTTTACAGTGCATTCGTAAAGCCTTTTGCAAAGCCACACGTGAAGCCATTCGCAAAGCCACTTGCTAAGCCATTCGTGAAGCCATTCGCAAAGCCACTCGTAAAACCATTGGCAAAGCCACTCGTAAAGCCGCTCGTAAAGCCATTCGCAAAGCGATTTGCAAAGCCAATCATAAAGCCACTCGTAAAGCCATTCGCAAAGCCACTCGTAAAGCCATTCGCAAAGCCACTCGTAAAGCCACTCGTAAAACCATTCGCAAAGCCACTCACAAAGCCATTCGCAAAGCGATTTGCAAAGCCAATCGTAAATCCACTCGTAAAGCCATTCGCAAGGCCACTCGTAAAGCCATTCGCAAAGCCACTTGCTAAGCCATTCGTAAAGCCACAAGTAAAGCCATTCGCAAATCCACTCGCAAAGCCATTCGCAAAGCCACTCGCAAAGCCATTCGCAAAGCAATTTGCAAAGCCAATGGTAAAGCCACTCACAAAGCCACTTGCAAAGCCATTCGTAAAGCCATTCGCAAAGCGATTTGCAAAGCCAATCGTAAAGCCACTCGTAAAGCCATTCGCAAGGCCACTCGTAAAGCCTTTCGCAAAGCCACTTGTAAAGCCATTCGTAAAGCCACACGCAAAGCCATTCGAAACGCCACTCGTAAAGCCATTCGCAAAGCCATTCGTAAAGCCATTCGCAAAGCCATTCGTAAAGCCATTCGCAAAGCCACTCGTAAAACCATTCGCAAAGCCACTCGTAAAGTCATTCGCAAAGCGATTTGCAAAGCCACTCGTAAAGCCATTCGCAAAGCCACTTGCAAAGCCACTCGTAAAGTCACTCGTAAAGTCATTCGCAAAGCCACTCGCAAAGCCACTCGTAAAGCCAATCGTAAAGCCACTCGTAAAGCCACTCGCAAGGCCACTCGCAAGGCCACTCGTAAGGCCACTCGCAAGGCCACTCGTAAAGCCTTTCGCAAAGCCACTCGTAAAGCCATTCGCAAAGCCACTTGCTAAGCCATTCGCAAAGCCATTCGTAAAGCCACACGCAAAGGCATTCAAAACGCCACTCGTAAAACCATTCGCAAAGCCACTAGCAAAGCCATGCGCAAAGCCACTCATAAAACCATTCGCAAAGCCACTCATAAAACCATTCGCAAAGCCACTCGCAAAGCCATTTGCAAAGCCACTCGTAAAGCCATTCGCAAAGCCACTCGTAAACCCATTCGCAAAGCCACTCGTAAACCCATTCGCAAAGCCACTTGCAAAGCCACTCGTAAAGTCACTCGTAAAGCCATTCGCAAAGCCACTCGCAACGCCACTCGTAAACCCATTCGCAAAGCCACTCGTAAAGTCACTCGTAAAGCCACTGGTAAAGCCATTCGCAAGGCCACTCGTAAAGCCTTTCGCAAAGCCACTCGTAAAGCCATTCGCAAAGCCACTTGCTAAGCCATTCGCAAAGTCACTCGTAAAACCATTCCGAAACCACTCGCAAAGCCATTCGCAAAGCCATTCACAAAGCTACTCGCAAAGCCACTCACAAAGCGATTTGCAAAGCCAATCGTAAAGCCACTCGTAAAGCCATTCGCAAGGCCACTCGTAAAGCCTTCCTTAAGCCACTCGTAAAGCCATTCGCAAAGCCACTTGCTAAGCCATTCGTAAAGCCATTCGTAAAGCCACACGTAAAGCCATTCGCAAATCCACTCGCAAAGCCATTCGCAAAGCCATTCGGAAAGCCATTCGCAACGCCACTGTTACGATCCCCACGGGCCTAGGGGTGCATTGGGTAGGTAACGTGATGTTTATTTAGCGGGAGATGTAAAATTATAATGGGACAGTTATAACAATATAAAAACAGACCAGATAGCAACTCAGTGCATAAGTTTTTACTGTGGTATGTAATAAAGAAAAGTATACAGAGTGCAACACTAACTACATAATACACAAACCAGACTCACACAACCAGGCTCAAGGGACGCTGGATGTTGCCAAAAGAACACCCAAAACGAAACTAGCTAACACAGAGAGTAGTAATTAATCTAGTGTATCAAGTACACAAAACAAAAGCCTAACTACTCTAACTAGCAGACTGAAAAATACAGTGGTTGGCAATCACCCCTAACGACTAGTGGTTCTATACATAAACAATCTACGGGCATATGTATAGGAGCCCCCAGTCTTACCTGTCCAAAGACCTGGAAGTGTACATAGAACAGAACACGTTCAAACAAAACTATGGTAGACAAACTGTAGACAAACTGTAGATTTAGAGCACACCAACACACACACTTGACCCAAAAACCACACTCCCGCTAATTCTTCTTCTTCTTCTTCTTCTTTGGAGTTTAACGGCAGCTTGCATCCTTTGCGTTGCATTACTGCCATCTTCTGGAGTTAGTTAACTCCTACAGTGTCCGTTTTGTCAAACTCTTCCCATCAGTCCTGTTCTCTTGAGATATGTGCTCAAATATTTCCTGCCTTGTCCACTTACACCACACTCCAGAATGTATTTTAAACTGTCTCCTGTTAGGCCTGTTCTTTCCATTCCATCCATCATGTCCTTTCTTTCTAATACATATTTCCTGCAGTTAACAAGAACGTGCTCTACCGTTTCTTGTTCATGACACTGTTCACAGAGTCCAGTTGGATGTTTCCCTATAATTCTGAGAGTCCCGTTTAAGTTACTATGTCCTATTCTAAGTCTGGTCATCACTACCTCCTCTTTCCTATTTCCTCCTCTGTTTCTCTCCCTACCCACTCTTTTTTGTATTGTATGTAGTTGTCGTCCTCTTATCTCCTGATCACAGTACTGCTGCCACTCTTTATAGATTTCCTTCCTTGCTATACTCTTTCCTTCTGCTCTAGAAAGTACAATTGCGGTGTCTATGTTTCCTTTTCTAACAGCTCGTTTGGCTAATTTGTCCACTTTCTCATTTCCCTTAATACCCATGTGCGCAGGAACCCAAATTAATGTGACCACAGTGCCTTGTTTTACCACCCGTGAATGTATTTCCATTATTTCAAATAATAGGTCTTGGCGATTACTGGATGTACCTAGCTTCAGACTGTACAGAGCAGATGCTGAATCGCTACAAATCAGAGCTCTGCTAGGTTTGGCTTGTTCAACCCACTCTAAGGCCATCCATATGGCGTACAACTCAACTGAGTATACACTTAAAAAGTTTGATGTCCGTTTGCATATTTCTGTTCTATTACTAGGCACTGCAACAGCAGAACCAGTGTTGTCTGTTATTGGATCTTTTGATCCGTCCGTAAAAACCTGTACATACTCTGTGTATTTACTTTCTGTATGCCAATAAAACTCATTGACTAGATCTGCATTTTCCCTCCTTTCCTTAACTTGCAGCAACTCTAAGTCTATGCTTAGTGGTTCTAGTATCCACACAGGGATTCTAGGCCTATACACTGTTGGACAGAACTCCATTCCATACACTCCCAGGTCTCTTGCTGCTCCCTCCCCTGTCCAGCCAAAACTTGTTTTAACTGTTCCCTCCCTTTCCCAGCAGGCCTGTAGCACTCTTTTGGTTGGATGATTATCTCCGTGTCCTCTCAAATTCATCCAATAGTTTACTCTGAGCTGTTTTCTGCGTAAACACAATGGCATTTCTCCTGCTTCAACTTGAAGGGCACACACAGGTGATGTTCTCACTGCTCCTATGCATAATCTAAGGGCCGGGGCCTGGATCATATCTAACCCTCCAAGCACAGTTTTTGCTGCAGATCCATACACCACACTCCCATAGTCCAGCCTTGATCTAATTAGTGCTACATAAATATATTTCAGGGATGCTACATCCGCTCCCCAGTCCAACCCCACGAGACATCTCATCACATTTAAAACCTTTTTGCACTTATCCACAATACTTTTAATGTGTTCCCTCCATGTTAATCTAGAGTCAAAATACACTCCTAAGAATCTAAATGACTCAACTGTCTCTAAATTATTTCCGTATAGCTGCAAGTTAAAATTTCCTCTAACCCTTTGTCTTGTGAAGAACATTACTTTGGTCTTTTCAACTGAGAACTTAAAACCCCATTTCTTCCCCCACATCTCTACTTGATTTATTCCCTCTTGCACCTTTTTAACTATAAAACTAAAATTTCTCCCTCTTTTCCACAGAGCCCCATCGTCTGCAAATAATGATCTTCCCATGTCCACTGATACCTTTCCAAAGATGTCGTTTATCATAATTGAGAATAATACTGGACTTATCACACTCCCCTGCGGTGTTCCATTTTCAATCTCATATTTATTGGACATTTCAGACCCTATCTTTACCTGTATTGTTCTTTTGTTCAAAAAGTCCATTATCCAGTTAAAAACTTTACCCACAATTCCCATTGCATTTAGCTTTATCATAAGCCCCTCCTTCCAAAGCATATCATACGCTTTTTCTACATCGAAGAACACTGACACTACAGTCTCTTTATTTATTTGCGCCTTCCTTATTTCATCTTCTAGACACAGCACAGAATCTAACGTACCCCTTCCTTTCCTAAATCCACTTTGACATCCTACAATTACATCCTGTTTCTCTAAAAAGTACACCAGTCTTTCATTTACCATTCTCTCCATCAGTTTACATAAGTGCGATGTTAATGCAATTGGTCTGTAGCTTGTTGGTTTGCTAGCATCTTTCCCTGGTTTCCTTATAGGTACAATGACCGCCTCCTTCCAACTCACAGGTATTCTACCTTCCTCCCACACTTTGTTAAACAGCAGTAATACTTTGTTCAGACCTTCTTCGCTTAAGTGTTTTATCATCACATAGCATATTTCATCTTTCCCTGGTGCAGTCATACCAGCTTTAGCCAACGCCCTTTTTAACTCTCCTACATTAAATGGTACACTCTGCTCATCTCCACTACTTTCCTTTCTTCTTATGGCCCCCCTGTTTTCAGATTTTGTTTTCTCCCTGCCCCTTCTCCCCTCCTCAGACAAATTATTAGAGCTGTGTATCTTCACAAAAGTTCTAGCCATTAACTCAGCTTTTTCTTTATTACTTACTACTATTTCATCTCCATTTGTTAGCACCGGATAACTCCACTCCCTTCTGTCCCCCCCCATCTTTTTGATAATTCCCCACACCTCTCCTACTGGCGTTGTGTTCCCAATTGAATCACAAAACTGTCTCCAATAAGATCTTTTCACCTGTCTTATTGTCCTCCTTACCACTGCCTGGGCTTTTTTGTACTGTATCATATGTTGAAAATTATGGGTTCTTTTCAATAATTTAAATGCCTTATTTCGGTTTCTCACAGCCTCTTTACAGTTATCATCCCACCATGGTACTGCCTTCCTCTTTATTCTGCCTTTACTCTTAGGGATGGATCTCAGTGCAGTTGTTCCAATACCTTTCCTTATTCCCTTATCCAAAGGTGGTCATCTTCTATGGTCATATTATCATTGATCTGATTCAGATACTCATCGCTCTCTTCCTTAAACTTCTCCCATTTAGCTTTCCCAAACACCCATTTCCCCCCCCTGTCCACTTCATTAATAGAAACATTAATGTTTATTGTACATATCACTGGATAATGGTCACTACCTATGGTGCCTTCTTGATATGCTTTCCATTCACATATGGGAGCAATATTATTTGAAACCATTGTAAGATCCAGTGTTGACCCCTTTCCTGTGTTAACATCTATTCTTGTTTTACTTCCATCATTTAAGCAGACTAAATTCCTCTCATCTAAAAATTCTTCTATAACCTGGCCATTAACATCAGTTTTCTCACTCCCCCACAATGTGTTATGTGCATTAAAATCCCCACACCACACAATTCTTGTTCTACTTTGCCCTTCTATTTCTTCAAGCTTATTTAGTTCCAATCTCTTGCAAGGGTTATAATAATTCACCACCACTACTACTTCCTTCCTTTCTACCCAAACCTCCACCACCACATACTCCAATTCTTTTCCGATACCCAATACTCTATAAGGCATCCCTTGTTTAATGAATGTGACACAGCCCCCTCCTCCCCCATCTTTCCTATCTCGCCTAATTGCCACATATCCAGGCAAAACAAAATCTAACTGAGGTTTCAACCATGATTCTTGAACACACAAAATGTCCGGTTTCTCCCTTCTACTATCTACAAATTGCTTAAAATCCTGCCCATTCGCTATCAAACTTCTTGCATTCCACTGGAATATTAACATTGTTATTATTAACCAACACATGGCTCTTGACTTGCCTGAACACTGAGATTGTCTCTCACTTCCTCCCATTTCAAACCTATCATATCAAGGTGATGCACTGCTGCTTTTACAATGATTTGAATCCTTTCAGTTTTAGATTTAACCTCAGCTGTTGCATTTATCACTCCTGCTATAAAGGTCACCAACCCCTTCTTCTCTTCCCACCTCTTCCTTTTATCCTCCTCTATATTCACATTCGCAAAGCCACTCATAAAACCAGTCGCAAAGCCACTCGTAAAGCCATTCGCAAAGCCACTCGTAAAGCCATTCGCAAAGCCATTCGTAAAACCATTTGCAAAGGAACTCGTAAAGCCATTCGCAAAGCCACTCGTAAAGCCATTCGCAAAGCCATTCGCAAAGCCACTCATAAAGCCATTCGCAAAGCCACTTGCAAAGCCACTCGTAAAGTCACTCGCAAAGCCACTCGTAAAGCCATTCGCAAAGCCACTTACTAAGCCATTTGCAAAGCCAATCGTAAAGCCACTCGTAAAGCCATTCGCAAAGCCACTCGCAAAGCCTTTCGCAAAGCCACTCGTAAAGCCACTTGCAAAGCCACTCGTAAAGTCACTCGTAAAGCCATTTGCAAAGCCACTCGCAAAGCCACTCGTAAAGCCATTCGCAAAGCCATTCGCAAAGTCATTCGTGAAGCCAATCGCAAAGCCATTCACAAAGCCACTCGTAAAACCATTTGCAAAGCCACTCGTAAAGACACTCGCAAGGCCACTCGTAAAGCCTTTCGCAAAGCCACTCGTAAAGCCATTCGCAAAGCCACTCATAAAACCATTCGCAAAGCCATTCGCAAAGCCACTCGCAAAGCCATTCGCAAAGCCACTTGTAAAGTCATTTGCAAAGCCACTCGTAAAGCCATTCGCAAAGCCACTCATAAAGCCATTCGCAAAGCCATTCGCAAAGCCACTCGCAAAGCCACTCGTAAAGCCATTCGCAAAGCCATTCGCAAAGCCATTCGCAAAGTCATTCGTGAAGCCAATCGCAAAGCCATTCGCAAAGCCACTCGTAAAGCCATTTGCAAAGCTGCGAATGGTTTTATGAGTGGCTTTGCCCATGGCTTTGCGAGTGGCTTTGCGAATGGCTTTGCGAATGGCTTTACGAATGGCTTTGCGAATGGCTTTACAAATGGCTTAGTAAGTGGCTTTGCGAATGGCTTTACGAGTGGCTTTGCGAAAGGCTTTATGAGTGGCCTTGCGAGTGGCTTTACGAGTGCATTCGCAAAGCCACTCGCAAAGCAAAGCCATTCGCAAAGCCACTTCGCAAAGCCATTCGCAAAGCCACTTGCAAAGCCATTCGCAAAGCCACTCGTAAACCCATTCGCAAAGCCACTCGTAAAGCGTTCGCAAAGCCACTCTTAAAGCCATTCGCAAAGCCATTCGCAAAGCCACTCGCAAAGCCACTCGTAAAGCCATTCGCAAAGCCATTCGCAAAGTCATTCGTAAAGCCATTTGCAAAGCCACTCGTAAAGCCATTTCCAAAGCCACTACTAAAACCATTCGCAAAGCCACTCGTTAAGCCATTCGCAAAGCCACTCGTTAAGCCACTCGCAAAGCCACTTGTAAAGCCACTCGCAAAGCCATTCGCAAAGCCACTCGTAAAGCCATTTGCAAAGCCACTCGTAAAAACATTCGCAAAGCCACTCGTAAAACCATTCGCAAAGCCACTCGAAAAGCCAATCGCAAAGCCACTCGCAAAGCCATTCGTAAAGCCACTCGTAAAGCCATTTTCAAAGCTATTCACAAAGCCACTAGTAAAGCCAATTGCAAAGCCATTCGAAAAGCCATTTGCAAAGCCACTCGTAAAGCCATTTGCAAAGCCACTCATTAATCCATTCGCAAAGCCACTCGTAAAGCCATTCGCAAAGCCACTCGTAAAGCCATTCGCAAAGCCACTCGCAAAGCCACTCGTAAAGCCATTCGCAAAGCCATTCCCAAAGCCATTCGTAAAGCCATTCGCAAAGCCACTCGTAAAACCATTCGTAAAGCCACTCGTAAAGCCACTCGCAAAGCCATTCACAAAGCCACTTGCAAAGCCATTTGTAAAGCCACTCATAAAACCATTCGCAAAGCCACTCATAAAACCATTCGCAAAGCCACTCGTAAAGCCATTTGCAAAGCCATGCAAAGCCACTCATAAAACCATTCGCAAAGCCACTCGTAAAACCACTCGCAAAGCCACTCGTAAAACCATTCGCAAAGCCACTCGCAAAGCCACTCGCAAAGCCATTCGCAAAGCCATTTGCAAAGCCACTCGCAAAGCCATTTGCAAAGCCACTCGTAAAACCATTTGCAAAGCCACTCGCCAAGCCACTCGCAAAGCCATGCGCAAAGCCACACGCAAAGCCATTAGAAACGCCACTCATAAAACCATTCGCAAAGCCACTCGCCAAGCCACTCGCCTAAGCCATTCGCAAAGCCATTCGCAAAGCCACTCGTAAGCCATTCGCAAAGCCACTCGTAAAAACCATTTGCAAAGCCACTCGCAAAGCCATTCGCAAAGCCACTCGTAAAGCCATTCGCAAAGCCACTCGCAAAGCCACTCGTAAAGCCATTCGCAAAGCCACTCGTAAAGCCACTCGTTCGGAAGCCATTCGCAAAGCCACTCGCAACGCCACTCGTAAAGCCTTTCGCAAAGCCACTCGTAAAGCCGTTCGCAAAGCCACTTGCTAAGCCATTTGCAAAGCCATTCGCAAAGCCACTCGTAAAACCACTCGCAAAGCCACTCGTAAAACCATTCGCAAAGCCACTCGCCAAGCCACTCGCAAAGCCAGGCGCAAAGCCACTCATAAAACCATTCGCAAAGCCACTCATTAAGCCATTCGCAAAGCCACTCGTAAAGTAATTCGCAAAGCCATTCGCAAAGCCACTTGCAAAGCCACTCGCAAAGCCACTTGCAAAGCCACTCGTAAAGCCATTCGTGAAGCCACTCGCAAAGCCACTCGTAAAGCCACTCGTAAAGCCATTTGAAAGCCACTCGTAAAACCATTCACAAAGCCACTCGTAAAACCATTCGCAAAGCCACTCGCAAAGCCACTCGCAAAGCCATTCGCAAAGCCATTTGCAAAGCCACTCGTAAAACCATTTGCAAAGCCACTCATAAAACCATTTGCAAAGCCACTTTTTAAGACACTCGCAAAGCCATTCGCAAAGCCACTTGTAAAGCAATTCGCAAAGCCACTCCTAAAGCCACTTGCAAAGCCACTCATAAAGCCATTCGCAAAGCCACTCATAAAGCCATTCGCAAAGCCATTCGCAAAGCCACTAGCAAAGCCATGCGCAAAGCCACTCATAAAACAATTCGCAAAGCCACTCGCAAAGCCACTCGCAAAGTCACTCGTAAAGCCACTCGCAACGCCACTCGTAAAGCCTTTCGCAAAGCCACTCGTAAAGCCGTTCGCAAAGCCACTTGCTAAGCCATTTGCAAAGCCATTCGTAAAGCCACACGCAAAGCCATTAGAAACGCCACTCGTAAAACCATTCGCAAAGCCACTCGCCAAGCCACTCGCAAAGCCATGCGCAAAGCCACTCATAAAACCATTCGCAAAGCCACTCGCAAAGCCACTCGCAAAGCCACTCCTAAGCCATTCGCAAAGCCACTCGCCAAGCCACTCGTAAGCCATTCGCAAAGCCACTCGTAAAGCCATTCACAAAGCCATTCGCAAAGCCACTCGTAAAGCCATTCGCAAAGCCACTTGCAAAGCCATTCGCAAAGCCACTCGTAAAGCCATTCGCAAAGCCATTCGTAAAACCATTTGCAAAGCCACTCGTAAAGCCATTCGCAAAGCCACTCGCAACGCCACTCGTAAAGCCTTTCGCAAAGCCACTCGTAAAGCCATTCGCAAAGCCATTTGCAAAGCCACTCGTAAAACCATTTCCAAAGCCGCTACTAAAACCATTCGCAAAGCCACTCGTTAAGCCATTCGCAAAGCCACTTGTTAAGCCATTCGCAATGCCACTTGTAAAGCCATTCGCAAAGCCACTACTAAAGTCATTCGCAAAGCCATTCGCAAAGCCACTCGAAAGCCATTTGCAAAGCCACTCGTAAAACCATTCGCAAAGCCACTCGCAAAGCCACTTGTAAAGCCACTCGCAAAGCCATTCGTAAAGCCACTCGTAAAGCCATTTGCAAAGCTATTCACAAAGCCGCTCCTAAAGCCATTTGCAAAGCCACTCGTAAAGCCATTCGCAAAGCCACTCGTAAAGTTATTTGCAAACCCACTCATTAAGCCATTCGCAAAGCCACTCATAAAGTTATTCGCAAACCCACTCGTAAAGTTATTTGCAAACCCACTCATTAAGCCACTTGCAAAGCCACTCGCAAAGCCACTTGCAAAGCCACTCGTAAAGCCATTCGTGAAGCCACTCGCAAAGCCACTCGTAAAGACATTTGCAAAGCCATGCGCAAAGCCACTTGCAAAGCCACTCGTAAAGCCATTCGTGAAGCCACTCGCAAAGCCACTCGTAAAGACATTTGCAAAGCCATGCGCAAAGCCACTCGTAAAAGTATTCGCAAAGCCACTCGTAAAACCATTCGCAAAGCCACTCGCAATTCCACTCGTAAAGCCACTCGCAAAGCCACTTGTAAAGTCATTTGCAAAGCCACTCGTAAAGCCATTCGCAAAGCCACTCGTAAAGTTATTTGCAAAGCCACTCGTTAAGCCATTCGCAAATCCATTCACAAAGCCACTCAAACAGCCATTTACAAAGCCACTCATAAAACCATTCGCAAAGCCACTCGTAAAGCCATTTGCAAAGCCATGCAAAGCCACTCGTAAAACCATTCGCAAAGCCACTCGTAAAACCACTCGCAAAGCCACTCGTAAAACCATTCGCAAAGCCACTCGCAAAGCCACTCGTAAAACCACTCGCAAGCCACTCGTAAAGCCATTCGTGAAGCCACTCGCAAAGCCACTCGTAAAGCCACTCGTAAAGCCATTTCCAAAGCCACTACTAAAACCATTCGCAAAGCCACTCGTTAACCCATTCGCAAAGCCACTCGTTAAGCCATTCGCAACGCCACTTGTAAAGCCATTCGCAAAGCCACTACTAAAGTCATTCGCAAAGCCATTCGCAAAGCCACTCGAAAGCCATTTGCAAAGCCACTCGTAAAACCATTCGCAAAGCCACTCGTAAAACCATTCGCAAAGCCACTCGCAAAGCCACTTGTAAAGCCACTCGCAAAGCCATTCGCAAAGCCACTCGTAAAGCCATTTGCAAAGCTATTCACAAAGCCGCTCCTAAAGCCATTTGCAAAGCCACTCGTAAAGCCATTCGCAAAGCCACTCGTAAAGTTATTTGCAAACCCACTCATTAAGCCATTCGCAAAGCCACTCGTAAAGTTATTTGCAAACCCACTCATTAAGCCACTTGCAAAGCCACTCGCAAAGCCACTTGCAAAGCCACTCGTAAAGCCATTCGTGAAGCCACTCGCAAAGCCACTCGTAAAGACATTTGCAAAGCCATGCGCAAAGCCACTCGTAAAAGTATTCGCAAAGCCACTCGTAAAACCATTCGCAAAGCCACTCGCAAAGCCACTCGCAATTCCATTCGCAAAGCCACTTGTAAAGTCATTTGCAAAGCCACTCGTAAAGCCATTCGCAAAGCCACTCGTAAAGTTATTTGCAAAGCCACTCGTTAAGCCATTCGCTAATCCATTCACAAAGCCACTCAAACAGCCATTTACAAAGCCACTCATAAAACCATTCGCAAAGCCACTCGTAAAGCCATTTGCAAAGCCATGCAAAGCCACTCATAAAACCATTCGCAAAGCCACTCGTAAAACCACTCGCAAAGCCACTCGTAAAACCATTCGCAAAGCCACTCGCAAAGCCACTCGCAAAGCCATTCGCAAAGCCATTTGCAAAGCCACTCGTAAAACCATTTGCAAAGCCACTCATAAAACCATTTGCAAAGCCACTTTTTAAGACACTCGCAAAGCCATTCGCAAAGCCACTTGTAAAGCAATTCGCAAAGCCACTCCTAAAGCCACTTGCAAAGCCACTCATAAAGCCATTCGCAAAGCCACTCATAAAGCCACTAGCAAAGCCATGCGCAAAGCCACTCATAAAACAATTCGCAAAGCCACTCGCAAAGTCACTCGTAAAGCCATTCGCAAAGCCACTCGCAACGCCACTCGTAAAGCCTTTCGCAAAGCCACTCGTAAAGCCGTTCGCAAAGCCACTTGCAAAGCCATTCGTAAAGCCACACGCAAAGCCATTAGAAACGCCACTCGTAAAACCATTCGCAAAGCCACTCGCCAAGCCACTCGCAAAGCCATGCGCAAAGCCACTCATAAAACCATTCGCAAAGCCACTCATAAAACCATTCGCAAAGCCACTCGCAAAGCCACTCGCAAAGCCACTCCTAAGCCATTCGCAAAGCCACTCGCCAAGCCACTCGTAAGCCATTCGCAAAGCCACTCGTAAAGCCATTCACAAAGCCATTCGCAAAGCCACTCGTAAAGCCAATCGCAAAGCCACTCGTAAAGCCTTTCGCAAAGCCACTCGTAAAGCCGTTCGCAAAGCCACTTGCTAAGCCATTTGCAAAGCCACTCGCAAAGCCACTCCTAAGCCATTCGCAAAGCCACTCGCCAAGCCACTCGTAAGCCATTCGCAAAGCCATTCGTAAAACCATTTGCAAAGCCACTCGTAAAGCCATTCGCAAAGCCACTCGCAACGCCACTCGTAAAGCCTTTCGCAAAGCCACTCGTAAAGCCGTTCGCAAAGCCACTTGCTAAGCCATTTGCAAAGCCATTCGCAAAGCCACTCGTAAAACCACTCGCAAAGCCACTCGTAAAACCATTCGCAAAGCCACTCGCAAAGCCACTCGCAAAGCCATTCGCAAAGCCATTTGCAAAGCCACTCGTAAAACCATTTGCAAAGCCACTCATAAAACCATTTGCAAAGCCACTTTTTAAGACACTCGCAAAGCCATTCGCAAAGCCACTTGTAAAGCAATTCGCAAAGCCACTCCTAAAGCCATTCGCAAAGCCACTCATAAAGCCATTCGCAAAGCCATTCGCAAAGCCACTAGCAAAGCCATGCGCAAAGCCACTCGTAAAACCATTCGCAAAGCCACTCGTAAAACCATTCGCAAAGCCACTCGTAAAACCATTCGCAAAGCCACTCGCAAAGCCACTCGCAAAGCCATTCGCAAAGCCATTTGCAAAGCCACTCGTAAAACCATTTGCAAAGCCACTCATAAAACCATTTGCAAAGCCACTTTTTAAGACACTCGCAAAGCCATTCGCAAAGCCACTTGTAAAGCAATTCGCAAAGCCACTCCTAAAGCCACTTGCAAAGCCACTCATAAAGCCATTCGCAAAGCCACTCATAAAGCCACTCGTAAAGCCATTCGCAAAGCCATTCGTAAAACTATTTGCAAAGCCACTCGTAAAACCATTCGCAAAGCCACTCGTAAAACCATTCGCAAAGCCACTCGCAAAGCCACTTGTAAAGCCACTCGCAAAGCCATTCACAAAGCCACTCGTAAAGCCATTTGCAAAGCTATTCACAAAGCCGCTCCTAAAGCCATTCGCAAAGCCACTCGTAAAGTTATTTGCAAACCCACTCATTAAGCCATTCGCAAAGCCACTCGTAAAGTTATTTGCAAACCCACTCATTAAGCCACTTGCAAAGCCACTCGCAAAGCCACTTGCAAAGCCACTCGTAAAGCCATTCGTGAAGCCACTCGCAAAGCCACTCGTAAATACATTTGCAAAGCCATGCGCAAAGCCACTCGTAAAAGTATTCGCAAAGCCACTCGTAAAACCATTCGCAAAGCCACTCGCAAAGCCACTCGCAATTCCATTCGCAAAGCCACTTGTAAAGTCATTTGCAAAGCCACTCGTAAAGCCATTTGCAAAGCCACTCGTAAAGTTATTTGCAAAGCCACTCGTTAAGCCATTCGCAAATCCATTCACAAAGCCACTCAAACAGCCATTTACAAAGCCACTCATAAAACCATTCGCAAAGCCACTCGTAAAACCACTCGCAAAGCCACTCGTAAAACCATTCGCAAAGCCACTCGCAAAGCCATTTGCAAAGCCACTCGTAAAACCATTTGCAAAGCCACTCATAAAACCATTTGCAAAGCCACTTGTTAAGACACTCGCAAAGCCATTCGCAAAGCCACTTGTAAAGCAATTCGCAAAGCCACTCCTAAAGCCACTTGCAAAGCCATTCGCAAAGCCACTTGCAAAGCCACTCGTAAAGCCATTCGTGAAGCCACTCGCAAAGCCACTCGTAAAACCATTCGCAAAGCCACTCGTAAAACCATTAGCAAAGCCACTCGCAAAGCCATTCGCAAAGCCATTTGCAAAGCCACTCGTAAAGCCATTCGCAAAGACATTCGCAAAGCCACTCGTAAAGTAATTTGCAAAGCCACTCGTTAAGCCATTCGCAAAGCCACTCGTAAAGCCATTTGCAAAGCCATTCACAAAGCCACTCGTAAAGCCATTTGCAAAGCCACTCGTAAAACCATTCGCAAAGCCACTCGCAAAGCCACTCGCAAAGCCATTCGCAAAGCCATTTGCAAAGCCACTCGTAAAACCATTTGCAAAGCCACTCATAAAACCATTTGCAAAGCCACTTGTTAAGACACTCGCAAAGCCATTCGCAAAGCCACTTGTAAAGCAATTCGCAAAGCCACTCCTAAAGCCACTTGCAAAGCCATTCGCAAAGCCACTTGCAAAGCCACTCGTAAAGCCATTCGTGAAGCCACTCGCAAAGCCACTCGTAAAACCATTCGCAAAGCCACTCGTAAAACCATTCGCAAAGCCACTCGCAAAGCCATTCGCAAAGCCATTTGCAAAGCCACTCGTAAAGCCATTCGCAAAGCCATTCGCAAAGCCACTCGTAAAGTAATTTGCAAAGCCACTCGTTAAGCCATTCGCAAAGCCACTCGTAAAGCCATTTGCAAAGCCATTCACAAAGCCACTCGTAAAGCCATTTGCAAAGCCACTCGTAAAACCATTTGCAAAGCCACTCCTAAAACCATTCGCAAAGCCACTCGTAAAACCATTTGCAAAGCCACTCCTAAAACCATTCGCTAAGCCATTCGCAAAGCCACTCGTTAAGCCATTCGCAAAGCCACTCGTAAGCCACTCGCAAAACCATTCGTAAAGCCACACGTACAGCCATTCGCAAATCCACTCGCAAAGCCATTCGCAACGCCACTCGTAAAACCATTCACAAAGCCACTCGCAAAGCCACTCGTAAAGCCACTCGTAAAGCCATTCGTGAAGCCACTTGCAAAGCCACTCGTAAAGCCACTCGTGAAGCCATTTGCAAAGCCATGCGCAAAACCACTCGTAAAGCCACTCGCGAAGCCATTTGCAAAGCCACTTGTAAATTAATTTGCAAAGCCACTCGTAAAGCCATTCGCAAAGCCACTCGTAAAGTAATGTGCAAATCCACTCATTAAGCCATTCGCAAAGCCACTCGTAAAGCCATTTGCAAAGCCATTCACAAAGCCACTCGAAAGCCATTTGCAAAGCCACTCGTAAAACCATTTGCAAAGCCACTTGCAAAGCCATTCGCAAAGCCACTTGTAAAGCCACTCGCAAAGCCATTCGTAAAGCCATGTTACGTTTATGTCATGTTTATGTCATGTTTCATGTTTAGTGTTTGTCACAGTTTATTTTCTGTTTATGTTACGATGCAGTTCATTGTTTGCATACATATTTCCATGTTTTTCCGCAGCCTTGCGTTCATGCTGTTTCTTCTCTTGCTGTCACTCACGCTTCCCTAATTGTTTCATTCTCCCTTGTCTAGTTACTAATATACTAACATTAGATCAGGATTGGGTAATACTAACTATCTAACCATGTGTTCATGTTTACCTTACGTTTCTTGTGCATGTTGATTACTAATTTACTAACGCTAGGTCAGGATAGGTAAACTACTAACGATTTACTAATTGCCTCGTTACGTGTCTCATTTTCTCAAGCTGCTGTGAATTTCCTGCTGCTCTCAAGCTAAAATGTTTGCACCTGTCTATACCTGCATTTAAGCTCAGTGTTCATGTCTGTTTGTTGCAAAATTGTTGCCTTAGTTTACTATTGTCACTCTTGAGCGTTTTTCCATTGTTTTGACCACCGTTATTGATCTAGCCTGTTTATTGACCATCGTTACTGCCTGCCTATTGTTTCCACTGCCTGTTTTTGACCACGAGTTTTGCCTACTGTCTGTTTGTACCTCTGCCCCGCGGATAGGACTTCGGTCTGACTCCTGCTACGCCCCACGACTACGAACTTTGCTTTTTCCCTGTTTTGTACTTCTGCTCCGCTGACAGCTACTCTGGTTAACGAACTCTTGCATGGATACTAACTTCGAGACTGCCTTCTCCCTCGGTACTGTATCTTTGGTCTGGCTGGATTTATTGGTTTTTGGACTTTGCTTGTGTGACTATGTTTTTGGATTTCCCCATAATAAAGCCCTTGCGGGTATTTATTATTAAGTTCGTGTTCTGAGTCGTGCATTACGGGTCCAACCCGCACACACCCGTCTCAAGCCACTTGCAAAGCCACTCGCAAAGCCATTCATAAAGCCATTCGCAAAGCCATTCGCAAAGCCACTCTTAAAACCATTCGCAAGGCCACTCGTAAAGCCATTCGCAAAGCCACTTGCTAAGCCATTCGCAAAGCCACTCGTAAAACCATTCGGAAAGCCACTCGTAAAGCCATTCGCAAGGCCACTCGTAAAGCCTTTCGCAAAGCCACTCGTAAAGCCATTCGCAAAGCCACTCGTAAAACCATTCGGAAAGCCACTCGGAAAGCCACTCGTAAAGCCATTCGCAAAGCCATTCACAAAGCCACTCGTAAAGCCAATCGTAAAGTCATTCGCAAAGCCACTTGCTAAGCCATTCGTAAAGCCATTCGCAAAGCCACTCGTAAAACCATTCGGAAAGCCACTCGTAAAGCCATTCGTAAAGCCATTCGCAAAGCGATTTGCAAAGCCAATCGTAAAGCCATTCGCAAACCCAATTGCAAAGCCATTAGCAAAACCACTTGCAAATCCACTCGTAAAGCCATTCATGAAGCCACTCGCAAAGCCACTCGTAAAGCCATTCGCAAAGCCACTCGTAAAACCATTCGCAAAGCCACTCGTAAAACCATTCGCAAAGCCACTCGTAAAACCATTCGCAAAGGCATTTGCAAAGCCACTCGTAAAGCCATTCGCAAAGCCATTCGCAAAGCCACTCGTAAAGTAATTTGCAAAGCCACTCGTTAAGCCATTCGCAAAGGCACTCGTAACGTAATTTGCAAAGCCACTTGTTAAGCCATTTGCAAAGCCATTCGTAAAGCCATTTGCAAAGCCACTCGTTAAGCCATTCGCAAAGCCACTCATTAAGCCATTCGCAAAGCCACTCGCAAAGCCATTCGCAACGCCACTTGTAAAGCCATTCGCAAAGCCACTCCTAAAGCCATTCGCAAAGCCATTCGCAAAGCCACTCGAAAGCCATTTGCAAAGCCACTCGTAAAACCATTCGCAAAGCCACTCGCAAAGCCACTCGCAAAGCCACTCGTAAAGCCACTCGCAAAGCCATTCGCAAAGCCACTCGTAAAGCCATTTGCAAAGCCACTCGTAAAGCCACTCGCAAAGCCACTTGCAAAGCCATTCGCAAAGCCACTCCTAAAGCCATTTGCAAAGCTATTCACAAAGACAGTCGAAAAGCCAGTCGCAAAGACATTCGAAAAGCCACTCATTAAGCCATTCGCAAAGCCACTCGTAAAGTAATTTGCAAAGCCATTCGCAAAGCCACTTGCAAAGCCACTCGCAAAGCGACTCGTAAAGCCATTTGCAAAGCCACTCGTAAAACCATTCGCAAAGCCACTCGTAAAACCATTTGCAAAGCCACTCGTAAAACCATTCGCAAAGCCACTCGTAAAACCATTCGCAAAGCCACTCGCAAAGCCATTCGCAAAGCCACTCGTAAAACCATTCGCAAAGCCATTTGCAAAGTCATTCGCAAAGCCATTCGCAAAGCCACTCGTAATGTAATTTGCAAAGCCACTCGTTAAGCCATTCGCAAAGCCACTCGTAACGTAATTTGCAAAGCCATTCGTAAAGCCATTTGCAAAGCCACTCGTAAAACCATTTCCAAAGCCACTCCTAAAACCATTCGCAAAGCCACTCATTAAGCCATTCGCAAAGCCACTCGTTAAGCCATTCGCAACGCCACTTGTAAAGCCATTCGCAAAGCCACTCCTAAAGCCATTCGCAAAGCCACTCGAAAGCCATTTGCAAAGCCACTCGTAAAACCATTCGCAAAGCCACTCGTAAAACCATTCGCAAAGCCACTCGTAAAACCATTCGCAAAGCCACTCGTAAAACCATTCGCAAAGCCACTCGTAAAACCATTCGCAAAGCCACTCGCAAAGCCATTCGCAAAGCCATTCGCAAAGCCACTCGCAAAGCCATTCGCAAAGCCACTCGTAAAGTAATTTGCAAAGCCACTCGTTAAGCCATTCGCAAAGCCACTCGTAAACCCATTTGCAAAGCCATTCACAAAGCCACTCGTAAAGCCATTTGCAAAGCCACTCGTAAAACCATTTGCAAAGCCACTCGTAAAACCATTTGCAAAGCCACTCCTAAAACCATTCGCAAAGCCACTCGTTAAGCCATTCGCAAAGCCACTTGCAAAGCCATTTGCAAAGCCCCTTGCAAAGCCACTCGTAAAACCATTCGCAAAACCATTCGCAAAGCCACTCGCAAAGCCACTCGCAAAGCCACTTGTAAAGCCACTCGCAAAGCCATTCGCAAAGCCACTCGTAAAGCCATTTGCAAAGCTATTCACAAAGCCGCTCGTAAAGCCATTTGCAAAGCCACTCGTAAAACCATTTGCAAAGCCACTCGTAAAACCATTCGCAAAGCCACTCGTAAAGCCATTCGCAAAGCCATTCGCAAAGTCATTTGCAAAGCCACTCGTAAAGCCATTCGCAAAGCCATTCGCAAGGCCACTCGTAACGCTATTTGCAAAGCCACTCGTAAAGCCATTCGCAAGGGGGCATCTTCCGATCCAGCTACGAATGCTGGGACAAGATAGCCCCTGCCCCCAATTCAGAAGCATCCACTTCTACAACAAAGGGGAGGGAGGGATTGGGTGTAATCAGAATAGGTTCGGAAGTAAACCTCTTCTTAAGCTCTGCAAAAGCAGCCTCCGCCTTCAAGTTCCATTCAAACCGTAAAGACAGCGTTTTTTTTTTTGTCAAGGCAGTAATGGGTGCGGCTACTGCACTAAAATTGCGGATGAACCGCTGATAAAAATTTCCGATCCCAAGGAACCACTGGACTTCTTTCACTGATTGCTGGGTGGGCCAGTTCATAACTGCCAAAACCTTCTCAGGATTCATTTGGACCTTTCCCTTAGTTATAATGAATCCCAGGAAGGAAATGGTGTCAGAATTAAAAATACACTTCTCTGCCTTGGTAAATAGTTGTGCTTTGAGATATGCGTCCAGAACCTGCCTGACATGACCGATGTGTGCTGAACGATCAGCGGAAAAAATGTAAATGTCATCTAGATAATTTTTCCTGCATCCCCCGGAGTACATCATTCACTAGCGCCTGAAAAACAGAGGGGGAACCCCCATCTTTTTTCTTCACAAAAAAGAAGCCAGCACCCGCCGGCGAGGTGGAGGGTCTAATGAATCTATTGGATCGGGACTCCTCAATGTACTCTTTCGTAGCGAGGGTCTCAGGGGCTGATAAGGAGTACAGAGACCCCCTGGGAGGAACAGTGCCAGGATATAAATCAATGGCCCAGTCGTAGGGTTTGTGGGATAGCAAGGTAGTAGCCCGTTGTTTGATGAATACCTCAACGAGGTTAGTTTACTCAACCGGTATATTAGCTAGCAAGAGAAACTCAAGTGCCCCATTACTCTAGAAGCCAGCGCTCCTGGCTCTCCTCTCCGTCCATAGAGAGAGGGACAGGGCTACTCTGATCAGGCAGGGAATTAGCCTCCTCTAAGTCACGCCCACCAGAAGCGAGGGGTGCCGTCCGTCGGCAGTGAGATTTGCATTGGGAGCCCCATTGGAAGATGGTCACCTTGTCTCCTACCCAATTAATATGCAGACCATGCCGCACTAGCCAAGAATTACCTAAAACAAGGAAATAAGCTCTGGGGAGTCAACCAGAAAGAACTGGATCTGTTCGGAATGACCCTTGTAAAAGGCACGCATATAGATGGAACCCGTCTCTCTAATGGTCCCAGTGCCCAATGGGCGGCCGTCGAGGGCCGTAACTAACTGGGACCGAATGAGGTGGTGAACGAGAATCCTATGCTCATTAGTTCATTTAGTATCTATAAAACATTTGAATGGTATTTCCCTTATTAACATATTAAATAATGTGCTTTGTTGTCTGCCATTGTCCGATGTTTTCAGTTCAAATACACTGCTTAAAAAAATTTAGGGAACACTTTATCATCACAGTATAACACCAAGTCAATTAAACCAACCCGGTCATGCTGGATGATGTTGCAGGCAGCATAACATTCGCGGCGGCGTCTTCAGACTCTTTCACGTCTGTCACATGTGCTCAGCGTGAACCTGCTCTCATCTGTGAAGAGAAAGGGGCGCCAATGGCGAACCTGCCAATTCTGGTGTTCTCTGGCAAATACCAATCGAGCTATACGGTGCTGGGCTGTGAGCACAGGTCCCACTACAGGACGTTGGGCCCTCATGCCACCCTTATGGAGTCTGTTTCTGACAGTTTGGTCAGAAACATGCACACGAGTAGCCCGCTGGAGGTAATTTTGTAGGGCTCTGGCAGTGCTCCTCCTGTTCCTCCTTGCACAAAGGAGCAGATACCGGTCCTGCCGCTGGGTTGTTGCCCTTCTACGGCCCAGTCCAGCTCTCCTCGTGTAATGGCCCGTCTCCCGGTAACTTCTCCACGCTCTTGAGACTGTGCTGGGAGACACAGCAAACCTTCTTACGATGGCACATATGGATGTGCCATCCTGGAGGAGCTGGACTACCTATAAAACCTGAATGGGCTGCAGGTACCGCCTCATGCTACCAGTAGTGACAAGGGCACTAGCAGAATGCAAAACTAGAGAAAAATCAGGAGAGAGAAATGGTCTGTGGCCACCACCTGCAAAACCATTTACTTTTTGGGGGTTGTCTTGCTGTTGCCTCTCCTGTCCATCTGTTGTCACTTTCATTTGCACCAAAGCAGGTGAAATTGATTCACAATAGTTTACACTTCCTAACTGGACAGATCGATATCCCAGAAGTTTAATTGATTTAGTGTTATACTGTGTTGATTAAGTGTTCCCTTAATTTCTTTCAGCAGTGTACATAGGCTACTTTATTAAAAATAATTAGGCTATATAGTATAAACCATATGAAAACTGCGTATCTGACAGGGACGTGGAGAGCTACTCTCTGCGTTGCATGCAAGGTGTGGATATTTCTTATATTTTAATGTTAAAACAAAACTTAATTTTACGTTCTGACGAGGTAAGTAAAGTATCAATTGTTTACTTTGTGCACACTGTGCCCTTGCTGGCCTGTTTATGTAGAATATTTTTTGTAAACTATTACTCGCGCTGCACGACACCGTTCAGTGCTCGCTGTGGACTAGAGCAGTTATTTACATTTTGTTGGTTAATGAAGTCACTTTTAATGACTAGTACACATTAGCCTACTTGCAGGCATTCTGTGGTTTTATAATTCTCTGCAATGCACATTTCCTTGACAACCGATTTGATGTTTTGCATTCCTTGGTATCCATATCAATAAAATAATCAACATGGGTAATTTGCCGTGATCAAGTTGTGTAAATGCGTTTCCTCCTTTCAAATTGAACCACGATCGACAGTCACAATATAGAGATAAAATAAAATAATAATCATAAAATAAACACATGTTCAACAGTCAAATTAACTTTGTGAAGATGTTTGAAATTCCCACAGAATTTCCGAGTACCACCAATGGAACTGTAGGCTACGTTATTTATGATGCAAGCAAAATGATTCTAAAGGTTGGTTTCAACAACCGATCCTGTACACACTGATGGCTAAAATGATAAAATGAGTAGGCTACATGCCGTGGGTAACTATTTGCGCATGACTTTCTGTTTGCTGGCCGCATCATTATAAGCTCAAACGGGGCATTGCAGCAGCATGAGTGAGCGGTAGCGAGCGAGCGAGCGAGAGAGAGATGAGCTCCTGAACTTCTAGACTTTTTTTTTGTTTTGTTAGAAATTAGATAAATCTAAGAAAAAACAGACAAAACCTAATTTAAACATAATATAAATCTAATTCTAGAACATATCTTAATTTAAAATATTATAATTAAACTAAATTTTTAAGAAAACTGGAAAGAACAGTGATCAGACAGCTAGCCTAGCCTAGCCTAGCACCAGCTACAAAAGATCACCTCAGAAACAGTAAAGAGGACCAAAGAGAGAAGAAATAAAGGCCAACAAAAGGAAAGCCACAGTTTGCAGGACATCTGGACACAACCAGAGAGACTTTCTGAAGGAGAAACTAAAAACAACAAACAAGCACATCCATCAACAAAGAGGAGAGCAGGGGGAGAAGTGAGTTTTTGTAAATAATCCAAAGAGAGACCTGTGTTCTCCCCCACATTGAAGGTAGGCAACCAAAAGCTCTAAAACTCTGAGAGTCAGTGTGGCAGGGTGGGCGTGGTTAGCCTCTGCGTGCAGAGAGAGAGTGAACCGAGCGGCTCTCGGACCCTGAGCCACAGCTGTCATAAGTTAATCAGCATCAGGGAGAAACGTAATTGAATAATGGTTTAATTGTTTCTGATTGCTATGACAGTGAGCCGGGGCTTGAAAAGGGAGAGACGGGCGGACAAACGGGGCTGGCTGGAGACGGAGGAAGTAAAAGCTCAGAGAAGCCAGAGCCGGAAAAAGTTAAATTAAAACGAAAATTAAATATACCCAAGCGGGTTTGTGTAAATACGGTGTGGTCTCCACTTCTTCCCGAGCGGTGGCACTCGATCTTGCTACAGTGGTGGCCCGTACGGGGGGCAATTTCTAAAAAAGAAAAAAAAAACCCATTAGAAGTAATGGAGACCAGCCAGGAGCAACCTGAAGCGGGGCAGCCGGTGCTGACGCTCGCACGCATGCTGGAGGTGATGGCCAAGATGCAGGAGCGGCAGGCTGCCGTACACCAGGAGCAGATTGAGTCGCTACGGGTGCAGTCCACCCTACAGATGGAGACGTTGCGGCAGCTGGCCAATGGCAGGGGGGGCAGGGTCCCGGGATCCGCACGTCCGAGCCCCCATGAAGATCCAGCTGCCCAAAATGACGACCGACGATGACGCCCAGGCCTTCCTGGACAGTTTCACGGTGGCCGCGGAGGCGTGTCAGTGGCCCAGCAAGGAGTGGGTAGTCCGCCTCCTGCCCCTGTTAACAGGGGAAGCCCAGCAGGCGGCACACGGGCTGCCGGCCGCAGCCCGGGCGGACTACAACACCGTCAGGAAGGCAATCCTGGATCGGCTTGGCTATAGCCCAGAAGACCAAAGGCGCCGGTTCCGGGAAGCCTCCCTGGTTCCGGGGGACCGCCCCTTCGCGTTCGCCCAGCGGCTCACCGACATGGCCCGACGATGGCTGCAGCCAGAAATCCGGTCCGCCGCGGGGGTAGTGGAGCAGGTGGTGCTGGAGAAATTTGTGGCTGGGCTGCCAGAGGCGACCGCCAACTGGGTGCGCTGCCACCGACCCACTGATCTGGAGCTGGCAGTTATCCTGGCCGAAGAACATCTGGCCGTGGTACCCAGCAGCCCGCCGCAAAAGCCGCCGGAACCAGCTCCTAGGAGGAGGCCCCCTCCTCGCACGGTCCCTTCCTCTCTGTCCCGCAACACCGCTACAACCTATCCCCGAATTAATCCCCCTTCTTTTTTCTCTCCTTCTCCAGGCCCAGGCTCGGTGGCGGGAGGGTCCGACCCACATAGGGCTCCTCAGACGGTCGGACCGGGTTGTTGGCGATGCGGGCAGCTCGGCCACCTGCGCCGCGACTGTCCACTTATGGAGGTGGGGCAGGTGGTCCGGGTTGTCGGTCCGCCCACTCCTGCTCACGATCCAGAGGGAGCGTACTGCATCCCGGTAAGGGTGCAAGGGAGTGAACACCGGGCGTTGTTGGATTCAGGGGCGATGCAGTCCATGATTCGGCAAAGCCTGGTTCGGCCAGAGGCATTGGTGAAGGCACCCTGGGTATCGATTAAGTGCGTGCATGGTGATGTGCACAAATATCCGGTAGTGCCTGTAAAAATTTATTTTCAACGGAGAATTTATATTATCAAAGCTGCGGTTAGCTCCCAGCTGTCGCACCCCCTGATTTTGGGCATTGATTGGGCGGGGTTTCGTAAAGTGTCAGGGAAGCTGTGGGAGGTGCGATCCCGACAGGTAGGGCCCGGGGAGGTGTGTGCTGAAAAACCCACTCCCCTGGGTTTTCTACCGAATATTAATTAAAAGGGAGAAAATCCCGTGGAGGCCTGGGGAACCTCCCGCACTGCAAATAATAAAGGGACTAACCATTTATCCCAATTTCGACTATCATCGTGAACGAACTTCCGAATCATCGACTTCAAAGTCCTATTAAAGTGTTGGACCTAGTTAAAGAAAACTGGGAGGAAGGTCCAAGCCCCAGTAAAAATGATACAGTACGTCATGGACCTGCGAGCAAAACTCCATACACTGGGTAGGGTATCACGGGAGAATTTGCTCAAGGCCCAGGAACGGCAGCAAGCGCACTATAATAAAGGGACAAATCTCAGACAATTCTCACCGGGAGATAAAGTACTCGTATTACTTCCAACCTCCAGCACAAAATTACTCGCCAAGTGGCAAGGGCCCTTTGTGGTCACACGGCGAATAGGGGAGGTAGACTACGAGGTGGTGCGGTCGGATAGAGAAGGAGCTAAACAAATCTACCATCTAAACCTATTAAAAGCCTGGAAGGAGGTGGTGGCTGTCTCGCTGGTGACGGTAGATAAGGAGAAAGATGAGCTGGGGCCGGAGGTACCAAATTCACCCAATCAGACCCCGCCCCTTTCTGATAGCCATCTCTCGCCAAACCAGCAGGTAGACCTTGCTCTATTGCAAAAGCAGTTTGCGGATGTGTTTTCTCCCCTACCCAGACGCACGAATCTCATACACCACCATATTGAAACCCCCCCAGGAGTGACGGTACGTTCCCGTCCTTATCGGCTGCCAGAACACAAAAAAAAATTGGTGCAGGCAGAAATAAAGGCCATGCTGGAGATGGGCGTAATAGAGGAGTCACACAGTGCCTGGAGTAGCCCCATCGTCCTGGTAGGGAAACCAGATGGGTCTATCCGGTTCTGTGTGGATTACAGAAAGGTGAATGAGGTTTCACAGTTTGATGCCTATCCTATGCCTAGGGTCGATGAACTCTTGGATCGGCTGGGCACGGCTCGTTTTTTCTCGACACTGGATTTGACCAAGGGCTACTGGCAGATTCCCTTGTCGCCAGAGTCTAAGGAAAAATCGGCTTTCTCCGCTCCGGACGGTTTGTACCAATTTCGTACACTTCCGTTCGGGCTATTCGGGGCTCCAGCCACGTTCCAGCACCTTATGGATCGGGTGCTGCGTCCGCATGTTGCATATGCTGCAGCCTATATTGAGGATGTTATCATCCACAGTGAGAACTGGGCGCAGCATGTGCGGCATGTGGGGGCGGTACTCGAGTCTCTGAGGCGGGCGGGGCTCACGGCTAACCCGAGGTTACGCATCAGGGAGAAACGTAATTGAATAATGGTTTAATTGTTTCTGATTGCTATGACAGTGAGCCGGGGCTTGAAAAGGGAGAGACGGGCGGACAAACGGGGCTGGCTGGAGACGGAGGAAGTAAAAGCTCCGAGTAGCCAGAGCCGGAAAAAGTAAAATTAAAACGAAAATTAAATATACCCAAGCGGGTTTGTGTAAATACGGTGTGGTCTCCACTTCTTCCCGAGCGGTGGCACTCGATCTTGCTACAATCAGTTATTGGTTGGTTAATGGGTTAGTAGCTAATAGAATAAAATCAGGAGTTTACTCAAAACAGCTAGCTATTTTGCATTAGCCTCATAAACTGGGAAGAACACTGACAGTTGATAGTGGAATTGTGAGAGTTAGTTGGCCCTACCTCTGATTGGACGGCTGGGCTGCTTGTAATTTTTTAAAGATTGATACATTGGAACAAAATGGCAACAGCAGCAGCAGCAGCCAGCCAGTGTAGCCGAGTTCCCACCAGAAATCCATACAGTGGCAGGATGAAATATTAACAAAAAATTCAGAGAGAGAATCCAGAGATGCTGCAGCCAAAATAAAGGAAAAAACATAATTTATTTTATTTTATTTTATACACCGTACACATCAGCATGGCACTCACAAAAAGGGGGATTTGCAAAGGACGTCAAATATACACGTTTGAAGACGGTGAAAAAAACACAGAAAACAGACAATTGACTGTTTATTTATCAAAATGGCACAGTAATGGTGCAGGGAAGTGAGGCCCTTATTGCCTTTGAAAACAACTTTCACTCTCTAAAAAGACAGGCAGAGTGTGAGAGAGCACAGCAGTCTGACTACTGGGTCACACCAAACAGAGGGAGAAACAGAGCCCCCTCAAAGCCTCACTGCCACTACAGAGAACAGAGCCCCGCACACTAACTCCCCTCCCCCAACCCCACGCGTCCACACCAAGGTAGCTCAGACAGCCTCCCCCCCCCCCACACACACACAGAGCCCCCCCAGCCAAACAGCACCCAGATAGTTACAGAGAGAAATGCTGCCCTTCCCTCTGACCCCAGCACCCCTGCAGCCCCCTGCAAACAAGTTGCTGAAACACCCAGCAAACCTACAACACCACATTCAGACACAGACGTTGCTATCCTCATAGACTCCAACGGAAAGTTCCTGCAAGAGCACAAACTCTTTCCAGGACGGAGAGCAACATAAATTTGGTGTCTGAAAACACGGGACGCATTCAGAATTATTTCTGGCACACCTGTTTATATTATAATTCACACCGGCACCAACGACCTAAGGTCAGAGCAAGAGTTGGAGGACTGGTCTGCAGAGACTGGTTCCTCGATGAGCTTGCCACCCTGATCGGCTTTTTCCCAGTGGACGGCATCCCGCTGATCCTCCTGGGAGACTTCAACATCCATCTAGATGCCTCCCAGTCTGCAGCCTTCCTACCACTTCTCCGCTCCTTTGACCTCACCCTCCAACCCTCCCCCCCCACCCACAAGGCTGGCAACCTCCTAGACCTGGTCTTCCAGAGGAACAGCCCCTGCTCTGATCTCACTGTTACCCCTCTGCATGCCTCTGATCACCACTTCATTTTGTTCTCTCTTCCTCTTGTTCCACACCGTCCCTCCCCTCCCCACACCCCCACTGTCTCTGTCCGCCGTAACCTCTGCTCCCTCTCGCCCTCCTCTCTTGCTCCCTGTGTCACTGCTTCCCTCCCCCCTCTCAAACCCTTCTCTCAACTCTCTATCGACTCTGCATCTGACACCCTGCTCACAGCTCTCTCCACATCACTTAACTCTCTCTGCCCTCTTGTCTCTAGGCCCACATGCCCATCTCCTCCCTGCCCATGGATGTCCGACGCCCTGCGCACCTCAAGGGCCGGTCTCCGCACAGCAGAGAGGATGTGGAAATGTGAATGTGAAAATCCAGAGACGCATCAGACCTCTCCTCCTACCAGACTCTCCTAGCGGCGTTCTCTACAGCAGTCACCGCTGCCAAGGTAACCTACTATCACACAAAAATTAGCAAACACAGTTCTAACCCCCATCAATTGTTCTCTATCTTCTCCTCCCTCCTCAGCAAACCCCCTCCTGCTCCTCATTCCTTGTTCACTGCAGACGACTTCACAGATTCCTTCGATGAGAAGATCGCAGACATCCGCAGCTCCTTCAGCCCCACTCCCCCTCCCCTCACAGACACTGTTTCCCACTCTCTTCCTCTCTCTACCCCTTCTGTGTCCCCCCCCCCCCCCCGTTTGTGACCTCCCTGGTGAACTCCTCCCTGACCTCTGGCTGTTTCCCCTCATCCTTAAAAAGAGCCCACATCACCCCGATCCTGAAAAAACCTACGCTGGACCCCTCCAACATCCAAAACTACAGACCGGTATCTCTTCTTTCTTTTCTTTCCAAAACTATCGAACGTGCTGTTTCTAACCAACTATCGTCTTTCCTTACCCAGAACAACCTGCTAGACCCCCACCAGTCCGGCTTCAAACCTGGCCACTCAACAGAGACCGCACTCCTCTCCGTCAGCGAGATGCTTCATGCAGCTCGGGCAGCCTCCCTCTCCTCTGTGCTAATACTTCTAGACCTCTCTGCCGCCTTCGACACCGTAGATCACTCCATCCTCCTGTCGTCCCTGTCTGCAGCGGGGATCGGCGGCTCGGCCCTGGCCTGGATTGAGTCCTACCTCTCAGAACGCTCCTCCCAGGTTGCCTGGGCTGGTAAAGTATCGGCACCCCGTCCCCTTACCACAGGAGTCCCCCAGGGCTCAGTCCTTGGTCCCCTCCTTTTCTCCACCTACACTAAATCCCTTGGCCCTGTTATCACTGCTCATGGTCTTTCTTACCACTGCTATGCTGACGATACTCAACTCTTTCTCTCCTTCTCACCCTCTGACACTCAGGTATCAGCCCGCATCTCCGCTTGCCTGAGAGACATCCAGAGCTGGATGGACAACTGCCATCTCAAGCTCAATCCTGGCAAGACTGAGCTCATCTACTTTCCTGCTCTAACCTCTCCTCCTCTCAATCTCTCTATTTCCCTAGGAGACACTCCACTGACCCCAATGCCCTGTGCCAGGAACCTCGGAGTCGTGATGGACAACAGGCTGTCCCTCTCCGAAAACATCGCAGCAGTAACCCGGGCATGCAGGTTCTTCCTGTACAACATCAGGAGAATCCACCCCTTCCTCACCACCCACTCAACCCAGCTCCTGGTCCAAGCAATGGTGCTGTTGCAACTCTCTCCTGGCTGGCCTGCCAGCATCGGCCATTAGACCCCTTCAGCTTATCCAGAACGCAGCAGCGCGCCTGGTCTTCAACTCCCCCGACACTCCCATGTCACCCCCCTGCTCATTGACCTCCACTGGCTACCGGTGATGGCTCGCATCAAATTCAAAACATTGGTGCTCGCCTTCCAGGCAGTCCGAGGATCTGCCCCTCCATACCTCCAAAAACTAATCAGACCCTACACACCTGCCAGATCCCTGCGTTCCGCCTCCTCAGGACGACTGGTACCCCCCCCCCCCTCTTCATACTAGCACCCGGTCTCGACGTCTGTCTGTCCTGGCCCCACGGTGGTGGAATGACCTCCCCGTGGAGGTCAGAACAGCAGAAAGTCTGACCGCCTTCAAGCGCAGATTGAAGACTCACCTCTTCAAGCTGCACCTCTCTCCACCCATCCCTACCTCCCTGTGACTATTGTTATTAATGTTGTGTAATTACCTCCCCCAAAAAAAAAAAAAAACCCAATCATACTGACTGCGCCTAGTACTTAGATTCGTATTTGCCTTTTTAGGGTTGTTTTTAAACGCTCTTGTTCCTAGTTTGAAAATGCACTATGTACGTCGCTCTGGATAAGAGCATCTGCTAAATGTCTATAATGTAATGTAATGAGTAGCAGAGGGGGCCACTGAGGCCTTCCCCAACTCCAAAATGATCCTGTCTACTCAACTGCCTCGCAAGGACTTCCACCCGGCCACCATCCAAAGAGTCAATGCAGACATCACCAGAGGATGTGCTCTCCTGCCTAACGTGCACCTGGCTCACCACTCCACCATCTCACCCCAGGACCTCTATGATCACATGCACCTAAACAAGTACGCGGTGAGCCAGTTTGCCAGAACATTGAAAGATGCAGCGCTAGGCAGAGACATTCGCCCATCAAGGGAATACAGAGGAGAGCCTCCAATCCTTCAGCCACATTACCACACACCTATCAGGAGCCCACCAACCCACAGGCATTCCCTGAGAGCCCACTTTCCGCCAGGACACAAAGCACACCAGCATAGCTAAACCGGACCAGCGCCCCCCTCCAACCAGACCAGCTCAGCGCCTTCCACACACCGGACCAGCTCAGCGCCTTCCACACACCGGACCAGCTCAGCGCCTTCCACACACCGGACCAGCTCAGCACCTTCCACACACTGGACCAGCTCAGCGCCCCACACACGCTGGACCAGCTCAGCGCCCCACACACACCACACCATCATATCCTCCCAAAAGATCAGCACTGTACATCAGGGCAGAGATTCAGGGGGTCTAATAATCTGGTACAAAACAAAATTGCACAATTTTATAGATCACTTAAAGATTGGAAAATATTATTTATGGATTAAAATTTAAAAAGACCTTGGTCTTTCACAGAAAGACGTGTTTCTATGTGCCATATACATTCCTCCCTCAGAGTCCCCGTACTACACAGAAGAGATGTTCCCTGAATTAGAAAAAGAGGCAAGCCTTTTCCAGGCCCAGGGAAATGTGCTTATCTGCGGGGACCTGAATGCAAGAACGGGAACACAACCTGATTTTACCAGCACACAGTGAGATAACTACATAAGGAAAAAAATGCCTTTTATTAACTATTCTCCCTATTTCCACAGAACAAACCACGATCATGCAGTCAACAAAAACGGAAGAGAACTCTTGCAGCTGTCAAAACCTGGGTCTGTCTCATCGTCAATGGTAGGTTATGAGGGGATTCATTAGGAAGATACACATTTTGCTCACCTCTTTGGAATAGTACAGTAGATTATATGATAACAGATTTAGACCCTTTCTCTCTCAGAACACTCTCTCACTGTTAAGCCTCTAGCCCCTCTGTCTGACCAGTCAAATTACTGTGATTCTCAAAAGGACAGAAATGAACAGCACTACACCCAAAAAGCCCAGGAAGCTGTTCAATATTAGAAAATCATACAGATGGGCTCAAAATAGCACAGAAGAGTTCCAGAAAGCAATTAGTGATCAATAAATTCAAACACTTCATTTAGACACCTTTCTGGACACCACAAATGTTCACAGTACAGAAGGAATTAATCTGGCGGTAAAAAATATCAATACTATCTTTGAAAAAACAGACTGAAACCTCAACTCAAAAAAGAGGACAACTGGTTTGACAAAGACTGTAAAAACATCCGAAAATAACTCTTGTTCTAATTGTCTAATCTTGTTCTAATTGTCTAGTTCTTGTTGTCTAATCAAAAACACAGAGACCCAAATAATACAAGTATACGCCTTCTATACTGTGAAACACTGAAGCAATACAAACGTACACTCAGAAACAAAAAGACCCTATATACCCATAAGCAGAATAAATAAATCAATAAATACAAGGAGTGCCAGCTAGGAGTCAATAAATACAAACCAATTTTGGGAACGATGGAAAAATCAGAAAAAATCCCGACATAAAGAATTGGCGATACAAGATGCAGATATCTGGACAACCCATTTTCAAACACTTTTTAAGAAGGTGGAATTAGGTCCATGTCCTGAGAAAAACCATATAAACAAAAAAGTACAGGAACTTGAATTGGCAATTAAAGATAATCAAAATCCATTGGACCTCTCAATTACTGAGCAGGATTATTTAGGTTTAAAAATCAGTTCAACAGAAAACTTCAACATTGCAGTGAATGAACTAAGGGAGAAAGCACGCAGGGCCTTCTACGCCATAAAACGACAAATTTCTGTAGAGATTCCAATTAGAATTTGGCTAAAAAAAATTTAAGCTATAATTTAACTAATTGCTCTTCATGGCAGTGAGGTATGGGGTCCTCTCATCAGTCAAGAATTTGGCAAATGGGACAGGCATCCAATTGAAACCCTGCATGCAGAATTCTGTAAACACATCTTAAAGGTACATAGAAACACAACAAAATTATATCACGTATTGGGAATCTCAAACAAAATCACAAAGTGATTATGTAATTAAAATGAAATGTTATCTGGCCCTAAAAAGACAGTACACTGTAGCAAACTACCTGACCACAGTTACTGACAAAAAACTGAGAACCACCTTGATGAGGTACAGACTCAGCGAGCACCGCCTAGCCATAAAAAAAGCCATAAATTCTACCCAAAAATGCTCGACAGCACACCAGACGCCGACAAACTACCCTTCTTATTAGGAAAAAATAAAGACTGCTGCATACTAGCAGCACAATTTGTGCTCTCTTGCCACAATCTGAGGGACAGTGAGTGACCCTGTAATGCACACATGCACACACATACAAGCATGCAACATACGTACAAACTGACATGCACACACACACATACACAACACACACAAGACATAACAATGTATTGTAATTGTTGTTGTAGGCATTTTGAATCCATCATCCAAATTGTATATAGTTGTATTATGTAAGCCCTGCTTTGGCAACACAAGTGCCTGTATTTGTCATGCCAATAAAGCACTTTGAAATTACACATAGAATCTCCTGGCACAATCAGACCACTCAATCTCTTCCTAATGAGGCAAAGCAAAGGTTCGATGGCTAAGGTGTACTGCAGCCCTGACATAAGACACCCCTGTCTGATGCCACGCTGTACCTCTATTGGCCTGCTGAGTCCCCCCGCTAGCTTTACCAAGCAAGACACATTTGTATACAGCAGTCTCACCCACTTCAGAAGGCCATCCCCAAAACCAAAAGCCTCTAGTGTCTTCATTAAATAGCAGTGATCAACCTGATCAAATGCTTTTTCCTGATCGATGGAGAAAAGGCCAAAATTTAGGTTATAGACCTTTGCCAGATCTACAACATCTCTAATCAGAAACAGATTTTCTCTGATTGATCTGTCTGGAATGCAATAAGTTTGATCTTTTTGTGTTATTCTAGAAACATAAGTCCCCTTTTTTCGGCAGCATTGTGAGCACTGCCCGGCGACAGCTTTGTGGAAGCTCCCGTTTCAACATACCCTCCGTAACCACCCCATAAAAATCCTGCTCCATACATCCCCAAAACTTTTTATAAAAGTCAGCAGGTAATCCATCAATGCCTGGGGCACGGCCTGAAGACATCTCTCCCACAGCCTCAGTAATCTCCTGCATACTGAGCTCAGAGTCCAACTCCACCTTTTCTTCTGCAGTTATCTTTAGTAGGTCTTTATGAAGTTCTGCAACCTGCTGCATGTCCACATCTTCTGCTTTAAAAAGTTATTTATGAAAACACACCACTTCCTCCCGGATTTCCCCAGGGTCAGCAGTCGTTCTCCCACCAGGAAGATTTAAAATGCACAACTCTTTGCATTGTACCACCTTTCTCTCCAAATTAAAAAAGAACTTGCTAGGAGCATCCATGTCATTTAATGTGCTGAATCTGGCTCTAATCAGAGCCCCCTTAACCTTCTCATTCAATATAGTAGCCAGATTTCTTTTTTTTCTCATTAAGAGCCTGCAACATACCAGTATTATTAATCATTATCACCTCCTCCTCCATTTGAGTTTCCTTTTCTAGCTCCCCCACAGCCCTTCTGCTCCTAGCAGTACAATAATCTGTGTACTGCTGACAAAAAGTTTTAATTTGAACTTTGCCCACCTCCCACCAGAGTCCTACTGTTTCAAACCTTTCTTTTTCCCCTTTCCATTTTTGCCAAAAATCCTCAAATTTTGCACAAAAAAATACATCTTCCAGCAATTACCTTTGGGCCTCTTCTTAATGCACATACTTAAAACAATTAAATGATGATCTTTAAAACCCACTGGTAAGATACCAGTCCTTGTTACCCTGTGCCTTTCATTTTTAGGAATATAAAACCTATCTAACCTGGCTGCACACACTGTATTTAATGAAGTCTTTACCCATGTGTATTGTCTCACATTTGGATGTTGTTCTCTCCAGGCACCACACAGATCAAAATGATTTGAGAGCTTCTTAAACTCTGCAGATTTAAAATGCAGTTCCGCACCATTTCTGTCCATTGTAAAATCTAATGTGCAGTTCCAATCACCCCCTATAATAAAAACTGCATCACTATCTGCAATTTTTAAAAGTTTTTGATGTAACTGTTCAAATAAAAACTGCCTATCTGTCCCCACATTTGGGGCATAAATGTTAATAAAAACATAAGAAATCCCCAATATTTCTACATTCACAAATAAAAGCCGCCCTTTAACAATTTCCTCCTTAGCCAATAATTTGACATTAAAAGCAGGTGAAAATAAAATGGCAACCCCAGCATGGGTTTGTCCCATGACTCTGAAAACAATCTCCTTCCCACCATAGTTTCCACTCAGTCTCATTTTATACATTGCTATGAGTCTCTTGTAAAAAAAAGAACATTCAGTCTTTTTTGTTTCACCACTTCAGCTAACAATCCTCTCTTTACCCCATCTCTGGCACCGTTAACATGAAGTGAACCTATACTTAATGTATCCATGAAGAAAAAGTGAAATAGAAATACCCACATACCTCTCTTTAAAAAAACAAAGATCTTCAACAAGCCAGATAGAGGGAGGGGGAGGGGAGAGAGAGTGAGGAGAAATAAGGGGAGAGTACACAAAAAGAGAGAGAGAGAGTAGAGACAAAAAGACAAAAAGAGGCCAGTAAGCCAGCCTGTGCTAGAAAATGACCCTACTTTCAGCTTTTAAATGAAAGGGGCAAATATGAATGGCATTCGATTAATTTTAAAGCATTAACTGGCTTATTGGCGTCAGACAGACATTCTAACACATGTTTTTGTGCGAGGGAAATTTACACAAAAATACATCCATGAAATTGAATAAATATGCCTCAGTTAACTGAATGGGCACCCAAGTAGGTATATTAGTGAATCCCAATATTTCCTACATGACATGCCCAGGCATGATTTATAGATTTAAAGCAAGTATACTGTTACGATCCGCTCCTGCTTCCCTTCCCTTCCTTGGCATTTTCCTCTGTTTCCCTGAACCTGATTGTGTCATGTCTGCGTTCATTGCCTAATTGTGTCTACATTGCACATTTACTTCTCGCACCACATCTTAATTACACAATTCACACTTAATTGCTTTCACCGCATTCCTCATGCGTTTTCTAATTGTTCAATCAATTCGCTGATTTCGCACGCATTTCCCGCAAGCTGCAGTTTATCAGCTCTAATGACACTAGTTATATTTACCGTGCTGTTCCTGTGATTTGTTGTCAGAGTATTACGGTCCTGGTCTCGTTTGTACTTGTTTCCCTATGTTCTAGCTTGCTAGACTCTGGCTGACTACCCCGGTCTGGATTCCATACACCCTGGCCTTCCGGTGTGGATCCTGACTCTGCCTCCGCCTGATCCTTCACTACGACCAAGGCTAAAGACCACTCCTGGCTACTTCGCCGGATCCTGCGCACCAGTTCACTGCGGGTTCCACAGTGGACATTGTCCTTGCTTAACCCTGATTTCCCGGTGTGGATCCCTACCCGGGATTACGAAAAATAAAACCCTTATTTTCAAAAGAAAGACTTCTGTCTCGTCGTGCATTTGGGTCCTTCCCTGCCGGTCATCACATATACTACACTTTAGCCTTATGGTTTCACAGATGTATATCTTAAGACACAAATTAAAAACAAAGGAAAACACCAATATGGTGCCAAAAAAGTAACTACAGAAGAAAGACTTCTGTTTTTACACGAAAATAGCCTATGAGCCATTTATTAATTTCTGCAAAGATGTCATGCAGTTTGTTAAAGGTATGCTTTCCTCAGAAAGCGTGGCCTGCTGGATTTTAGAGCAGTGCCACATCTGCCATTGTTGTAATAGATATATATATATATATATAGATATACATACATACATATCTATAGATATATATATATACACACCCATACATACACATACATAGACACACACATATATATATATATATATGCATACACCTACACATACGTACACATATACATATACACACACATATACACATACCTACATATATACATACATATATATATACATACATACATCCACACACATACATATATATATCATCTTTCATTTACCCATTCTAGGGTTTTATAATGATATTGTCGTCATAGTGACCTAATTGCATATATGACTTCTGCATTTTAGAATGACAGTGTCAACATTGCATACATATGACAGTGAGGACTGCAACCTCACTATTCTACGGGTTAAAAGAAAGACTTTGCACTTATATGTAAATCCCCTAAACAGCCTCTAGATGTGGTGAAACAACAACAACTCTCCCTAGTATATGCTAATACATAAGATAATTGTGTTACTCACCACACCAAGGATGAAGAACCAGCAATTTAGCTGACCAGAAACTCCCTGTAAGGAATATCCTGCTAAGTACGCCAAACTGCCAGGAATTTTTCGTAGACAAAGGTGCAGGAAAAATTAGGAGGTAAAGAAAAAGCAGATACCCCCCTGCCAGAGGGATCCAAATTGTAAATCCCACAAACAGCAAACTGGAATCACGTCGGGGTCACCAAATGTAGAATCCGCAATTACTAGACCAATGAGGGAATAGCTCGGAGCGAAGGTTTAAGCGTGATGTATTCCACTATTGCTGTGGGAAAAGGTAAAAGTTATTTAGAAATATAATTGTTTTATTTACTCGTGTATCTGACTCCATTTATAATTAGAATTTAGAATTTGGGTTAAACATGCGTGGAGCTCGGAGTGGTTACACTCAACTCGTCCTTAGGTACCACCATTACTTCAACATATGCTTGCCGGAATCAGCATTATTGCTGAAGCTCAGTTCGTTGGAGAACGCAGAGGTTGGGGGTCTAGCCAACACAATACATGCTTTATTTTAGACATAGATAGTTGCGAGCCCAGGTCAGAGTGCATTTAGAGGGCTCCTTAATGCGAATTTGACAAGAACCGGCGTAGAACGCCCATGGGTTCTCTTCACATCAAATCACCAGAACCATACACTACCAACCCTGTTTTGCGGGCAGAACTTGACTGCCTTTCCCAACTTGAGAACACCACTAAAGACGTGCTGTACCAGGCCGCTGATCAGTTGGTCCTTGGTCAGAATTGTCCCCCTGAGTCTTCAGTCGTAATTTAGGCTGAAAAGGGTATAAGATGGATGAGAGTCATGGAGACCACGCAAGTTCAATATAAAAAGAATTGAATAACAGGCAGGGAGGTCATTAGCTTAGAATTAGCCCTGAGTGAGACGCAGGAGTTCTGACTCTGAGACTCAAGCATGCACACCACAGTGCTGGCAGCTCAGATCATGCAAGCAATTGAAGCTGGAAAAAGGGTTTAAAAGAAAGATGCAGTTGATGTGAAAAATGGTAATTTATTAATGACAATAATCACTGGTTAAGACTGAGAGCAAACACGAACACATTCAATACCTATAGCTAAACACAGGATAACATGCTGCTAAGACACATAAACATGAACAAGTTCACTAACAAAGTATATAACCAAGTTATTCCGTATGGTGTGACTATGGTACCAGGAGAACTGTTAAGCAGTTTCTCCTATACGGAAATGACTATAGCGCCACTACAGCACCAGGAGACCTGTTAAGCAGATTCTCCTCGAATATCCCTTTGGGCTTACTTTAAATGCAGTCTTGCGTAGACTTTCCACACTCGACAAGTCCCTTTGTTTGTCCAAATAAGGTCTGGCAGGAAGAGATGTTTCACCATCCAGGGACCCCCCTCCTGGGAGAGAAACAGTCTACCCCTCCCAATCTAGTGATAGTAATAAGACTCTTTGAATGACGGCGCGTGATCTTATGATCTTCTCTATCATATCTAGATATCAGGTGAGGTCCCAGTGATGGCCACTCTAGGTTCCAGATACTTATATGGACAAGCGCATCCCTGATAACCTATACAATCCTCCTTTCACATTCTTTATTTCTCCCCCTCCTATACTTTCACAAACCACACACTTAAATAGTATTATCCTGGTTCACCACATTCATCATATTATCCACAATTACTTTATACTTCCACAATTACTAATTTACAGGCACATACATATGATGCAATATTATACATATACAGCTTTGTTTAATATGTTCCAAGAGCCATTTACTCCAGAACCTAGGCCGTAAAAAACCTGTGAGCATGCCTGAGTTCCCGGCGTCATTAGGAATGCCGTTTCCTTCTGATGTCCAGTTGTAGGTTCAATCCCAGCTGTAGTTTACGAGGCCATGAGAGGTCAGAGGAAAAAGGTTCTCAGGCCACCTGGTAAATTGTTTTATTGCACCCTCAAGGAAGTCGCCACTAGCTCCAAGGGTTTATGACTGATAATCCCTTTTTCAGTCTTACAGATTCAAAATTGAACACACATGTTTCTAATGATGTGATCAGACCAATTGGGCAGGATAAAAGTCAGTTCAGAGTGCACAGGTGGCACATGTGCATCCATCTACAATGACGGAAACATACAGAGAGGCAGAGGAGGAAGAGTTTGTGTGAGAGGTGGTGGACGAGGACGAGGAAGAGGCCGAGGAAGACCAAGAACAATCATTACTGATGAAATCCGGGCAACTATTGTACACCATGTTGTTGTTCATGGGATGACAATGAGGGAAGCAGGACAAAGAGTCCAACCCAATTTGAGCAGATTCTCTGTGGCCAGCATCATCAGGACATTCAGAGAAGAGAACAGGTAATTGTTTCTTGCTGTACAACATTTGACATACAGTATACTATACTGTAAGTACTGTAATGTTCATTACAATACTATTTTTACTGGCTGTATACATTTGTAAGTGCATATTCCCCTTTGTAGAATTGAAAGACGACCAAATGGGGGTGGAAGGACTGCTCTTTTCTCCCAACAACAAGAAGCACTCATTGTTGACATGGTCCTTCAAAGTAATGCCATCCGACTCCGTGAAATCCAGCAGAGAGTGATTGAAGACAATGTCAACTTTGATGGAATCAACTGTGTGTCTCTGTTAACTATTGACCGTGTCCTCACACGCAACAGACTTAGCATGAAACAAGTGTACAGAGTACCCGTTTATTGCAACTCTGCAAGAGCCAAAGATCTAAGATATCAGTATAACCTACACACACTTTCAGCACTGATGCTTCCAGTACAATTCTATGCTCAAAGGCCTACTGTTACTGTAGGCTAGTTGTTGCAGTTGCTGAGACGGGTGTGTGCGGGTTGGACTTACGGGAGAAGAATCAGCAGGGGTGTAGAAGATTGTCAGTGGGGGAAACCTGAGAGAACACGGCCCCTACTCCAGTGTCGGACGGATCAGTCTCCACGACAAACTGACGAGTGGGGTCGGGGTGCACCAGAATCGGAGCGGAGGAGAACAGTCTCTTAATTTTCTTGAAGGCGTTTTCAGCCTCAGGATTCCAGCGGAACGGCATGGCAGTAGATGTGAGCTTGGTGAGAGGGGCAACGACCTGGCTGTAGCTCCGGTAAAAATGTGCGAATCCCAAGAAGCGTTGTAGATGTTTCCGAGTAGCAGGCGTGGGCCAATCTGTGACCGCCTGGATCTTCTTGGGATCCGCCCTGATTTGTCCCCTCTCCCAGATGAAGCCAAGGAACTCGACCGTGTCTGTGTGGAACACACACTTCTCAGCCTTGACAAAGAGTCTGTTCTCCAAAAGTCGTTGGAGAACCTGCATGACGTGGCCTTCGTGTTCCTTGACGTTGGTGGAGTAGATCAAGATGTCGTCCAGATATACGAATACGTAGTGGCCCAATAGGTCCCGTAGGACGTCATTTACTAACGCCTGAAACACGGCGGGGGCGTTAGTAAGGCCGAAAGGCATAACCAGGTACTCAAAGTGTCCTAACGAGGTGTTGAAGGCGGTCTTCCATTCGTCCCCCTCACGAATGCGCACCAGGTGGTATGCATTGCGTAGATCCAGCTTGGTGAAAACAGTAGCATCGTGGAGTGGTTGGAAGGCTGAGTCAATGAGCGGTAGAGGGTATTTGTTCTTGATTGTAATGTTATTCAGTTCTCTGAAGATATTTTTTCTGGACAAAGAAAAATCCAGCGCCCACAGGTGACGAAGAGGGGCGAATCAGACCGTTGGCAAGGCAATCCCGAATGTATTTCTCCATAGCTTCTCTTTCCGGTTTGGAGACGTTGTAGAGTCGACTTGAAGGAAGAGTGGAACCGGGTAGAAGGTCGATCGCGCAATCATAGGGTCTGTGAGGAGGAAGTGTCTGTGCTTGCGTTTTGGAAAAAATGATGCCCAGGTCGTGGTAAGGGGCTGGCACGTTTTCCAGAGATGGCTTAGTGTCTTGAGGTGGGGTAGGTGCGCCCCCGGCAGGTGCAGGTGCGGACCGAAGACAGGCTTGGTGACACTGGCGGCTCCAGGCTTTAATGTGGTGGGACTTCCAGTCAATGACGGGGTTGTGTTCTTGAAGCCAGGGTAGTCCCAGAATGAGTGGATCGTTGGGGGAGCGGATGATGTGGAACTGGATGAATTTGTGATGGTTGCCAGAAATGATCCGTTGAATGGGTTCCGTGATGTGAGTCATTCTGTAGAATGTCTTGCCATCCAATGACCGAGCATTCTTGGGGTGGGGCAGTGGAAGGGTGGGAATGTCCAGATCTCTGACCATAACTTCATCGATGAGGTTCATGTCCGCTCCAGAGTCTATGAGCGCGCTCACTTGAACCTCCCTCTCAGGTAGCATGAGTGTGGCAGTGAGGGTTGGGCGAGTATCGCTCTTGGAGATCCTCTCCTGGTGGGTTGAAGACCTCACTCCCACGGATGACTCGGATTTCCTGGACCGGATGGTGCACTGTGCTTGAGAATGCCCCAGCTTTCCGGAGTAGAAGCATGCACCAGTCTCCCTCCGACGTATCCGTTCCTTGGGCGAGATCTTAACTCCGGTATGGGAAAGATCCATTGGTTCAACTACCCCAGCCTGGTTCTCCTCCGTCAGTTAGGCAGGTACTTGTCTGGGGTACGGCTGACCGGGCGGAATCGGTCTCTCCCTCCGGCAAAGTCTGTAGCGGTTATCCAAGTGAATAGTGGCTCGGACGAGAGCGTCAAACTCCTTGATGGGTTCCTGATGGGCTAACTCGTCCTGGAGCACCCCGTTCAGACTGGCCCGGAACAAGTTTGCCAGGGCCGAGTCATTCCAGTGGGTAGCCACAGCAATAGTCCGAAAGGCAATAGAATGGTCCGCGGCGCTTTTAAGGCCTTGGCGGAGGGCAATGAGTTGCTGTGAGGGCTCTTGATCACTGGAGGCGTGCTGCAACACTTTGCGAATCTCCCCCGAAAAGATCACATAGCTGAGAGGAAATGAACCTCCGGACCACACCGCAGTAGCCCAGTCCAAAGCTCTCCCCTTGAGTAGCCCCATCACGTAGCCAATCCGTCGCTCGTCAGTCAGATATGTCAAAGGCTGTTGTCGGAAGACAGTCGCATTGTAGTAGGAACGCCTTGCATCTCCCTGGCTCACTATCAAACCTCTCCGGGGGGGGGCTGTTGTGGCTCCCGGAATTGCCAGGCTCGCATGGGGTTGGAGGGTGGGATAGCAGGCGGTTTAGCAGGCTGCTCTGGAGTGCGTGGTTGAACTGCAATGGCCAGTCTCCTCATCTCAGCGCACAACTCTTTAATCTCCTCCCGGAGCTCAGAAATCCCCTGGGCGTGCTGCTGCACGATGAGGCCTTGTTGTTGCAGGGCGTGGAACATGGCAGTTGAGTCAGCAGGGTCCATCTTGGCGAAATTGTTCTGAGACTGGTGTGTGCGGGTTGGACCCGTAATGCACGACTCAGAACACAAACTTGATAATAAATACCCGCAAGGGCTTTATTATGGGGAAATCCAAAAACGTAGTCACACAAGCAAAGTCCAAAAACCAATAAATCCAGCCAGACCAAAGATACAGTACCGAGGGAGAAGGCAGTCTCGAAGTCGGTATCCATGCAAGAGTTTGTTAACCAGAGTAGCTGTCAGCGGAGCAGAAGTACAAAACAGGGAAAAAACAAAGTTCGTAGTCGTGGGGCATAGCAGGAGTCAGACCGAAGTCCTATCCGCGGGGCAGAGGTACAAACAGACAGCAGGCAAAACTCGTGGTCAAAAACAGGCAGTGGAAACAATAGGCAGGCAGTAACGATAGTCAATAAACAGGCTAGATCAATAACGGTGGTCAAAACAATGGAAAAACGCTCAAGAGTGACAATAGTAAACTAAGGCAACAATTTCGCAACAAACAGACATGAACACTGAGCTTAAATGCAGGTGTAGACAGGTGCAAACATTTAGCTTGAGAGCAGCAGGAAATTCACAACAGCTTGAGAAAATGAGACACGTAACGAGGCAATTAGTAAATCGTTAGTAGTTAACCTATCCTGACCTAGCGTTAGTAAATTAGTAATCAACATGCATGAGAAACGTAAGGTAAACATGAACACATGGTTAGATAGTTAGTATTACCCAATCCTGATCTAATGTTAGTATATTAGTAACTAGACAAGGGAGAATGAAACAATTAGGGAAGCGTGAGTGACAGCAAGAGAAGAAACAGCATGAACGCAAACAATAGGTATGCAAACAATGAACTGCATCGTAACATAAACAGAAAATAAACTATGACAAACACTAAACATGAAACATGGCATAAACATGACAGAAACGTAACAGTTGCTAAGTTTACAGTACTGTAAACTATATTGTAATGTACGTAAATCTATTATCTATTTTTATAGAGAGTGTTTGAACTGGATTCCATTGAAAGGCCCCATGAATACATTTTCATAGATGAAGCAGGGTTCAATCTGGCGAAAAGGAGGCAGAGAGGCAGGAACATAATTGGTCAACGTGCCATTGTGGAAGTCCCTGGCCAGCGTGGTGGCAATGTCACCCTTTGTGCAGCCATAAGTAACTGGGGGGTTCTCCACCGTCATGCAAACCTGGGGCCATATAACACTGAACATCTCCTTACATTTCTGGGTGGTCTACAGGATATTATGGCTGCGCGTGAGAAGCTGCATCAGCAAGCAGTTCATCCTGTATATGTCATAGTTTGGGACAATGTGAGCTTTCACCGTGCTGTCCTGATACGTGAGCGGTTCACCAACAACCAGCGCTTCATAATGGTTTTCCTTCCACCTTACAGCCCCTTCCTGAATCCAATAGAGGAGTTTTTCTCTGCGTGGCGGTGGAAGGTCTATGACCGACAGCCCTACACCAGGGCAACTTTATTGGAGGCAACGGAACAGGCCTGTGATGATATAACTGTGGAGTCTTGTCAAGGCTGGGTTCGGCACACTGAGGGTTTTTCCCCCGTTGCCTGGCAAGGGAAAATATTGCCTGTGACGTGGATGAAGTCCTCTGGCCGGACCCCGCACAAAGACATGATGTTGGAGAATTAATCTCAGTGACTTTGATTGTGCAGTAATGTGCTTTTCATTTAGTTTTTTTAGTTTTTGTTATGAAAGTGCAGATATCACTGACTGCGATAAGTTTTTGCTAAATGCATTTCAAATAAACATTTTCTGTTAACTACATGCCCTGGAGGCTGTGTCCTAAATTATTTTATGTAGTGTCTAACGAATGCTCTGTGGTGAATATATTTTTACTTGCTGTGTGTATGATCTGAACACATTGTTTGGTTTTGAACACAGGATAAGTGGTTTTGAGGTGATAGTTTGATTTTGATAGAAAAGTCTGGGGTTTTGTGAATGTAGTTTGAATTTTTGGATTTGTGTTTAAGGTTTTGAGAAAATGGGTGGAGCTTTCAAGAAATGTGTTTTAGCAACTGAGAAACTGTAACTGCCCGCACAAATTTATCTCCGTCAGGAAAGAAATTGAGCACATTAACGGTCTTTCCTTTTGTAGCATCTAAAAAACTATTTATTTATTTAATGGAGTAAAGCGTATTATCACCCTCTTGGCTGGTTACACTTTCCGATAAGATTGAGGAATCGGAAAACTCTCCGTCATCTTCCTGCACACTGCTATTATCTTTGCCTACTTCACAATCCATCCCAGCTATATTTTCATGTTCTTCCTGCTCTACTAATTTTGCTGTAACCACACTATCTTCTTCATTTAAGCCCGTTTTCTCAGAATCCAAACTTTCTTTTTCTACTCTACCTTTTTTTTTCCTTTCAGTGGACTGATCATTTTCACAGTGAAAAACATGTGCATTATTTGATTTACGTTTATCAGTTCTCCCTAGTCTACCAGAGTTCAGCACAAATTTTGTGTACTCACTAGTACCTTCAAGGGGATCGCCCAACTGAGTTCTTTCTTCCGTTAGATCCTCTGTTTCACCCATCTCCACACGTCCCAACACATTTTCCTCTGCCTCCGCCTTATCATTCAATTTTTCCTCTGAAACAACAGAAATATCCTCTCCGCCCTGCTTTTCTGCTTCAGCCTCCTCATTTTTATGATCCTCACTTTTATGATCCTCTCTGGGCCGTTCTGGTGAGCCCGCACCAAGAAATATCTAGTGTTTCCGATTCAGCATTTAAAAACATTTGAATTTGCCTTCGAAACGACAGTATATGTTTTAAATTGATATTTTTGCAACCTAAAGGTATCATTTTCATGGTGCCAGCAAATTTGCCATAGCGCACATCGCGCACTTTTTTTATATCGTCATTCTTTATGAATGGCGGGACATTGGAAACAATAGCTTTTGTGGCTGGTGCGGAAAGTGGGGTTACTTGTACAAACACCCCACAAACCCATATTCCACTCGGCTTGTTTGGCTTCGGCAGGGCGATCACCTTTGCACGACGCCAGATCTTTGGCAGCTTTGAGTGGTGGAGACATGCAGAGAGGAAGGAGCGCAACCAGTCGGTTGCCTTCTTGCCTTGGTGTTTGATGTACTCAGGGTGGATGTCGTCTACGCCTGGTGCCTTGCCAGTCTTCAGGCTTTTGATAGCCTGCTCGATTTCTTGCTTTGTGAAATCGATGGATAGGTTGGAATCGCATCCTGGGGCCCTGAGCAATTCATGGACTCTCGCTAGTGTTCTTCTTGCGAAGTCCTTGTCTGCATTAGGGAAGCGGCCATTACTCAGCAGGAGCGACGCAATGGAGTTTGCAGTGATGGGACACTGTGCTGGAGTTGTTGATCTTCCGGTCAGTTTGTTAAAGGTCTGCCACGCCCGGCGGCTGGAGTGAGTGAAGTCAATGGATTCCAGTCTCTGTCCATCGTTGCCTATGTTTATCGTTTAGCCTGCAGAATAGGTCGTCTGCTGCTTTGTCCCTGTCTTCGCTGGTTTCTGCTTCTGCATGGGCGCGAAGTAGATCTTCACATTCGTCGTCCCAGCAGGGGACATAGGATTTGCGCACACCGCGGGGGATGTTCTTCTTGGCGGCGGCCAGCAGCATCCTGCAGTACGATTCATAGGCATCGTTCATGTTGTTGGGGCGCGGGTGTGGTAGACCAGCAGCTGCCTTGTTCACTTGTTTAGTGAAGCCTGCCCAGTTTGCTTTCCGGAAGTTCCACCTCTTCACATCCCTCCCTTGCACAGGCTGTACCAGGGATGTGGTGGTAATGAGCGACGGTCGGTGGTGTGACCGGGGAAACATGTCCAGGATGCGTCTTACTGGGAGTGGCTGGTTATTGTGACATTTAGCAAATGCCAGGTCAGGGTTGGTGGTGCTGTTCCATCGTGCAGAGTAGAAAGTGCGTGGCTCCTTTGGATCGTATAGGAGTGTCGCATCGATAGTCGAGGCCCAGTCTACCAGGAAGTCACCATCAGCGTTGGAGCTGCTGTAGCCCCAGTCTGTGTGATGGCTGTTGAAGTCACCAGCATACAGAGCAGGGGCTGAGACATCTGGCAGCGACGATGGGACCAGCCTACTTGGAGGTGGCTTGTAGATGTTCACGATGGTAGTGTCTTGCACTTTGGTTGCAATCCATTCTACTTCTGCGCCCTCTGGGGATTGTCCTGCAGCTGACCAGGCCATGTCTTTGTGGACGAATGTGGCTATGCCGTGATGTTTATTGGCAATGTAACTGGCTAAGGTGTACCCAGGGACCCTCAGGGTGTTCTTGTTTTCCGTGTGGGTCTCCTGCAGGATGATCATGGTCACATTGTTTTTGCTGGCTATTTGCTCAAGGACGTTGATCTTGATGAAGGTGAGACCTTCGACGTTGAGCTGGAGGAGCGCTAGCACTGTGGTCTGTGGACGTTGTGAAGACATTTGTTTCGCTTGGAGGGCATGCAACCTTGCAACTACCCTTTAGCTACTTGCGGGGAAGGCCACGTGGAGGCCGTCTTCATCTCCCCCAAGGGATACCGGCCCATCTCACTGCTGTGCGTTCCATATAAGCTCCTTGAACGTCTCATACTGGTTCGTCTAAACCCAGTGATTGACCCCCAGCTGCCCAAAGAACAAGCTGGCTTCCGAAGCGGTAGGTCAACAACTGACCAGGTGACTCTCCTGTGCCAAGACATAGAAGACGGCTTCCAGGCAGGTGAGAAGGCTGGCGCCGTCTTCCTGGACCTCACAGCTGCATACGACACTGTATGGCTGCGCGGACTACATCTGGAGACACTGAGCAACCGCAGCTTTCGGCTATTTACCAGCAACGGCCAAAGCAGCAGGGTCAGAAAGCTCAAGAACGGAGTCCCTCAGGGCTCAGTGTTGGCACCTATGCTGTTCAACATCTACATTCACAACCTACCTGAAACACAATCAAGGAAGTATGGCTACGCAGATGATCTGGCCATTCTACTCAGCAAACCATCCTGGGAAGCAGTAGAAGAGGGCCTCTCTGCAGACATGAACATCCTGTCTTCATACCTAAAGAACTGGCGCCTCAAGCTCAGTGTTGACAAGACCGTATGGCAAAGACAACTGCCCGTGCCACGCTGATACGCCGCCTCGCCGGTACCACATGGGGAGCCACCACAAAGACACTGCGCATTTCCACCGAGGAGCTGGACACTGCCCTCAACACCGCCCTATGGACTGTCTCCGGGTGCCTGAGAGCCACACCAACAAACCACCTACCTGTCCTCGCTGGTATCGCTCCAGCAGAGGCTAGACGAGAAGCAGCAATGCTGGCCCTCGCCCGAAAGGCACAAATTAGTGAATCCCACCTCCTCCACAAGATCGTTACGGAGACACCACAGCGCATGCGCCTTAAGTCCCGGCGCCCCTTTGCCACACACGCCCAAGAACTGCTCCGCACAACACCAAACGACATCTCCAAGGCCTCCTGGGTCAAGGCAAGATGGAGGGACCAGTGGAAGTCAGCAGAACCATCTAGGCTTCACCACTACATTGAAGATCCCATGGTTGTCCTTGGCCAGCACCTGCCCCGAAAGCAATGGACAACCCTCAACCATCTGAGGACAGGCGTAGGACGCTTCGGTGCAGCAATCAGAAATGGGGCCTCGTGGACAGTGCCCACTGCGAATGCGGGGACCAATTACAAACTGTGGAACACATAATAAGCAGCTGCCCCAAACACCGGCCACCGAATGGCGATCGTGGTCTAATTGACCTGGATGATGACACGCTGGACTGGCTTGCCTCAACGGAGCTGAAGGTCTAAGGACATACGCCAGAAGAAGATATTCCACTCATCACAACTTTAGTGACTAATTCCTTCTTTTTTTTTTTAAACCACCACGGCTTTATTCATTCTAGAAGCCGAATCGATGTTTTCACCTACTACCCGCTCTGCAATTGCAATCAAAACGTCCTCAACCGACGTGTTATTTTCAGTAATGCATCTTACCCCATGGCGGAGAGACACAGTTTCCCCTCCTAGCTGAGACGCCATTACGGCGTCTCAAGCTGAAACCCCCCTCGCACCTACCCTACAAAAAACAACTATGTATCTGTTTTAAATCAGTAGAAAAACATATAAAGAATAGAAAAGTAATAGAAATTACAAACAAACACAACCTCCACCTCAGAGAGAGAGAGAGAGAGAGAGAATGTGAGTGCTGTCCAGAGTATAAATTAGCTTTTGGCTACTATTAAAAAAAAATTCACACTGAAAAAACTTGAAAAATCCAACCTTTAATTGAAGTAAATTTATTCTGAGAAAAAAAAAATCCCTCATCAAGAAATAATCATTTTTAACAAGACCATGTGTGCCACAATTATTGGAGAGAAATTGTTATGAACAAAATGTCACTAGGCTATTAGCCCTATCTAAGGTGCTAGCCTAGTCGTCAATGTCCCAATTATAGTAGCCTATTCATATTTCTATGAAATTGTAAACAACTTTAAACCCTAAAATATTCAATGCATGATTGCTACAGTGTCGCCGCTTGTGCATACAAAACCCGTTTACAACAATCTTGCCACAGTCGGACAATAACATGCATAAAATGTACCGTTTCTACACACTGCAAAAATGTTTTTCCCGATATAGGAAGAATAATAGGCTAGCCTATAGGCTATGAGTAAAAAGTTGAAACTAAACATTCGGAGCCTTTTCCTTTGGGTAGGCGTAGCCTACATACAGTACATGTACTTTCGTTATAACGTTAACATTTCTTTTCTACAAATCTCTGATAACTAGATTAAGGAACCAAATATCCTACCTCGTAATGATTCTACAACTGGTTTCTGTTGAATGTTGAAGAGATTCTCGTATTCCATTTTGCCACTGCCCAGCAACGTTGATCTTTTCACAACGCTACCTATTGCATTCGTGGCTGTAATACGTTGCTGTTATGTAAAAACACATGCTTTTTAAGGTACATTAGGCTACGTATTTTATGCAAATTTTGCATAGAACTGTTATGTATCAACTGCCCCTCTGACTCTGATCAGCCAGTTGCTGTGTAACATTAGCTAGCTAGCTGGCACTCAAATAACGGCAATCAAACAAGCTTAACGTTTATTTTGAAACACGAGCTGGCTAGCATAACCAGTATGTTTGTATTTTTCGTTTTTTACAACTAACTTAGTCATTACCATTTCTCTCTGCAACTTCGTTGTGGTGGGGGACAATGAGGGAAAAGTGTGTTGAGCTTCATACGTCTGGCTAATGGGAATGGCTATTAAAAAATTGCTACTCACCTGAAAATGCCCATATCTAGCATTAGGGCAATACTTAAAAAGTTAAAAGCAACTGGAAATGTTACAAACTTGCCTGGAAGAAAACCCAAGTTTATTTTGCCTCCACATACAGTGAAAAAAATTCCCAAAGATTACTGTTGGAGAATTAGAGAAAAGTAGCATCTTGGGATCATCAAGTCTCCAAAACTACCATTAGACATCACCTCCATGCAAACAAATTATTTGGAAGGCATGCCAGAAAAAAGCCTTTCCTGTCATTTCACCTCAAACGTTAGCACCTGCAGTGCTACTGGAACTTTGACGGGAACCGTGTTCTATGGTCAGATGAAACACAAATTGAGCTTTTCGGCAACTAACACTCAAGGTGGGTTTGTCGTAAAAAGAGATGGCTATACCAAAAATAACCTGAAGTATGGTGGAGGTTTCGTGATGTTGTGGGGCTGTTTTTTCTCCAAAAGCCCAGGGAATCTTGTTAGGGTACATGGCTTCATGAACTCTATGAAATACCAGAAAATTTTAAATCTAAATCTGACCCAAAACATACGTCCAAATCAACACAAAAATGGTTAGCTGAACACAAAATCAAGCTTCTGCCATGGCCATCTCAGTCCCCTGACCTAAACCCCATTGAAAACCTGTGGGCTGATCTGAAGAGGAGAGTGCACAAGAGAGGACCTAGGACTCTGGATGATCTGGAGAGATTCTGTAAAAAGGAATGGTCTCAGATTCTTCCTTTCTCTGTATTCTCCAACCTCATTAGATGTTACGGGAGTCAGTGCTGTTTTATTGGCAAAGGGAGGTTGTACAAAGTATGAAATGCAGGGGTGCCAATAATTTTGGCACACGTGGTTTTGTTAAAAATAATTATTTCTTCTTATTATTATTTTTTTCTCCGAATAAATTTACTTCAATTAAAGGTTGGATTTTCTGGATGTTCAAAATTTTTTCAGTGTGACATTAAGCTAATTCACCAAACAATTAATTTTTTATAACCTGTTTTACTCATCTTTACCAGGGGTGCCATTAATTGTGGAGGGCATTGTGTATATATAAATATATATCCACTGTTGTTTGAATTGTCCTTATTGCTGTATTTTAGTTTATATTATTAATTTATATCACTGCACCCTTTGTTTTTTCATACCCTTGCATATTGAGCGAATGTCAATGGCGTTTTTTTATTCAATGCAATCGTCTTTGAAATTAAAAAAATACTGATACTACAACTTAAACACTTTACTTACGTAAGTACTCGATCTTTTAAACATTGAGAGAACGAATCAATATGGCAAATGCATGTTTTATAATGGTCTTTTGACAAAAAAAATAAAGATAAAATATATTGGAACGTACAAAAAAAAAGGTGCCTACTCCAGCTTTAACCTTTGCATCTTCCAACACTCTCAGAACAAAAGGTACTAAAAGTAGCCTACCTAAAAAGGTGCAAACACTGCGAGGTGGAAGCTGCCAGCGAGCTGCCACTGCGAGCGAGGTGCGGTGCATGCTGGGAGCTGCGAGGTCTGCAAGCTCACAGCTCGCACAGAAAAACTGTACTCCGACTGCCACCAAGTCAACGAAACTGGTGGCCAGAATATATGCTTTGTGGCACGTAACTTGGCTGACATTAACGTTAAGCTTTAGATGTTAGAACATCCAACACAGCTAGCGTTATCTAGCAAGCAACCCCTCTAGCTAACGTTAACTTAGCTGTCCCTTTTTTTTACTGCTTGCCAACTAGCCAGCTAACTAACTCAGTGAGTTCAGTTACATTGATATTCGTGTTCTTTGGTAACCTCAATGTATTTAACAACTTAAATTACAACAACGTTGACAGGCAACCCCATTGATTTTCTTATGCTGTCTGACTAGCTCTCTAACGTTAGTCAGTTAAGCTCTTAGTCCGAAACACTCATTGTTCTTGATGGATTCGCAGCGTTGCTAGCTACCGATTAGTTAGCACAACTTGTTTCCCAGCAGACTGATAAAACCCAATGCACAACGTTGTACCAGAAATACACACACACTCTTGTGATTGACAGTGCTGCTAGCCAATGAGTGCTGACTGTCCGTTTTCTACAGCGCTACCCAGCTTATGCCAGCCTATGCATACGACGCCGCGTATGAAGTGTGTCAGAGCAGCTGAGGCTGAGACTAACGTTGGCTCAACTAACGCATGTTTACTGGGTTCGGAGAACTGTAAGCTAGCTTTCAGAGATCTGAATTTGAGTTTAACTGAAATTCAGATTGAAATCACATAATTCAGTTTTAAAACCTTACATACGGTCACGGGTCAAAAACGGACAAATCCCAATCCCAAACACGGACCAGGTTTTGCAAGATCCAGTCTCCAAACAGTACATCAGACGGAAGTAAAAGGTAAAACGATTTTTAACGTTTTTTTTTAACGGACAGACGGAGCGCAAGGAACCAGACCATGGAGAGCACCCTGCCTTGCCGCCTTAATCCCACATCCTGGAGTAGCCATCTTGCCTGGGCAGAGTACGCTCACAACACCTTGCGTAACGCATCCACAAGACTCTCCATTTGAGGTTCAAGCTAGGATACCAACCTCCATTATTTCCTGAGTTGGAGGAGGAGTTGCCCTCCGCAGGGTGGGCAGAGGTGCGGTCTGTCTGGAAGCGTGTGCGCGCCTCTCTTCTTCTCGCCACTTCGAAGCAAAAAATTGCGGCCAACAGACATCGTCACCCAGCCCCTTTCTACAGGGTCAGGCAACGAGTGTGGCTCTCCACGCGAGATTTGCCCCTGCATGTGGAATCCCACAAACTCGCTCCCCGGTTTATGGGCCCATTCAAGATTACCCGCAAGATTAACCTGGTCACCGTGCGCTTACAGCTCCCACGCTCTATGCATATCCACCCCACTTTTCACGTCTCCCGCTTGAAGCCTGTGCTGGTGAGCGTTCTCAAAGCCGCCACCGCCCCCCCAGCTCGTGGATGGTAGTCTGGTTTATACCATTAGGCATTTTGGACGAGAGGCGTGTGGGCAGAGGCGCCAAGTTTTTAGTCGACTGGGAGGGTTATGGTGCTGAGGAGCGCTGCTGGGTTCCCTCCAGGAACATCCTGGACCCAGCACTCACTAGGGACTTTTGTAGAAAGAAGGCTGAGGGATCATTTGGAGCCATCCCTTAGAGGGGATTTCCCTGTCATGGGATTTCAGCTTCTGTTCGGTTCGGCGGTCGTTCCTCCTCGGAGTGGCGTGAGAGCGCTCTTGACATGTTTGTTCGCCTTCCATTCCAAGACTTTGTTCTCTCTTTCCCTAATTTCCCGCACCTGTTCCTTGTTATCTTTCAGCTATATATAGCTTTGTGTTTCCGTTTTCCAGTACTTGGTATGTGAAGTACTTTGCTTCACAACTCTAAGTCAGTAAGGTATAGGACTTGGTCACTGCTTTCCTTGTTGTACCTAATAAGCAAAGCAGCAGGAAGTCCAGTTATTATTAGAGTTAGGTTTAGATCTTCTGATCTTTTCTGCCTACTTTTACTGTTTTCTCAGTCAGGTTTTCATTATCTTTTTTTGTTTTTGATTTCCTCTTCAGTTTAGCTCGCTACGTTTTCAAGCTGGATGATTTCTGTTCTATTTTTGTCCTCTTTCATTTCTACAAATTTTCCGTCCGGTTTTCCAGATTGCTTTATGTTCATTTAGTTTATCTCTTTTTTCTACTCTCCAGTATCGAGAGAAAAAGAGAGAGAGAGACATTATTTTATTTTCAGATTTATACTCTAGCCAAAGAGTTTATTTCACCCTATTGAATTTGGTTTATATTATTATTTATTTTTTTCTTCCTTATTTCTCGCTGAGTCTATCCACTCTTGTGGCTATCTCTACGGGGATAGCTTTTAGATTTCCTCTGTCGCGTTTGGTCCTCCGTACCCGACCCCTTACACACTAATCCTATGTTTGTAATAATGTTCTTTCTTTTTGCTTTTATTTAATTTTTTCACAAGATTCCTTAATTTACAGTATTCTTGTCTCGCTGATAGGCTACATAATATATTAAATATTATATTTATAAACATACATTTTCCTATTTATTATTTTTATGAAGGACATTTAACTTTTTTTTAGTACTTTAATTTTATTGTTATCATATCATTTCATACATCTTACCCAGTCTATGTGGTGATAACAAAATGTTTTTTGTTTTTTAAAACATACATAGATAATGTGAATAGGTGTGTCACCCAGTGATACATCATAATAACATTCAGTCAATATGAAAGTAATTGTTATTAACAATATTTACAATACATGCTTAAATTATTACAGTATATTATAATTTATAGAGAAAATAATAAAAATAAAAATACAATTAATCTTATTTTGTATTTAAATAACTACCTACTGTATTCCATAAATCCAAAGGTTTTCCTTATATCAAAATTTCCCACCCATCTAAGCATACATCTAAGATAAACAAACAAACAAAAACAAAAAATATATATATATATAAATAAAAATAATAATAATAATAAAGAAATATTTAGTGCTCCCCTAAATGACTGTCAGCTCTAGTATGGAGCACCATAATCCAGTAACTTTATTTTACCTTGTGATAGTAACTTGACCACATAGCCCATCTTTTTTCAAATAATTTCATATTTTATAAGTTAAGTACTCCATCTGGTATATTTGTTGAACCATATCTCTCCATTTATCTATCAGGGGGCATGCTTTTTGAAGCCAATTTCTCGTTATCTGTTTCAGTGCCGTTATACGCAATATCCTTAACAAATATTTATATTCATAATTTGTATTTCCTATTTTGTTTACTGTTTTGCCTAACAGCACGAAGTCTACATTCAAATGAATAACCCCGTTTAAGATAATATTAATTTCCTTCTGTATATTGTTCCAAAACAATTGTAATGATGGGCAAAACCAAAAGATATGACCAAAGTTGGCATATGTTTCACCGCATTCCCTCCAACAATTTGGTTTTATTTTAGAATTATATTTAGCTTGTTGCACTGGTGTTATAAAATACCGTGATTGTATTTTCCATGCGTATTCTCTCCAATAGGGTGATGCTGTAGTTGCATGTACATTCTGATTCATGTCCTTCCAAGTGTCCTCAGATATGTGTATGTTAAGTTCTTCTTCCCATTTTAGTTTTGCCCTTGTGTCTTGTTGCTTGTGGTTGTTTTCTAGAGTAGTGTATATTGTTGAGATTTGATGTGGCACTCTGACTTTTATAATATATTAACTGTTTTCTTTGCATTATCTCTTAAAGTCATCAAATCCTTCAGCTCTTTGTCATTGTATACTTTAGACTATTGTGCCTGTTCCACTTCTTGCAGAAATGTTTCAGTTTTAAAATCTCTTATAGATCCTATTTGGGGATTTTAGTCTTTCTAGACAAAGCAACAAAGTTGTGATCACTGAATCCAACTGATAGAGAAACTGCCTTTGAGCAGTACTGAGTATTATTATTATTATTATTATAAAAATATGACCGATACATGTAGAGGAGGTTTTACCAAACTTGGAAATGACATGACTTGAGTTAAATTACGAGCCTGAGGCATATAATATAACTTAGATTTCAATGGGCACAGTGTCTAGCCAATCAATGTTCATATCTCCCAATACGTACAATTCTCTATTTTCATCAGAGGCTTTATCTAACATGCTGCACATCTCATCAAGATACTTTATATCACCACTCGGAGGCCTGAGAGCAGACAATGAGAACGAGTTTAAGATGGGGTAGGTGAACTTGTACCCAAAGTGCCTCCAAGTTGCTGATTATTAGGTCTACCCTACATACTGCTGGAATATGGCTTTGTATGTAGACAGCTACACCTCCACCAAATCTGTTGCTGTCTTTTCTAAAGATATTGTACCCGTGTATTGATATCTCTTCATTTTCAATTGATGAGTCCAGGTGGGTTTCTGATACAGTAGAACCTTGACATACGAGTGCACCAACTTACGAGTATTCCGAGTTACGAGCCGTTGCTCGGACAATTTCTTGCTTCGCCTTACGAGCCTTGACCCGAGTTACGAGCCGAGCAAGCGGAGCGAGTTTAGAGACGCCTCCGCTAGATGGCGCAGTTAACCAAGCGAACACCCGCATCTCCCCCACTCACTCGTTCAGTTTATGTGGTTATCTTGTTGTGGAAGCATCTCGTAGTAATCTGTGTTGTGTTTAGCTCTCGTTTTTTCATTGGTGCAGTTATTTTGCCAAATTTATTTGTTGTAACTCAACCATGGGTCCTAAGACAGTAATGGCAAAGGACAGTGATAAGAAGAAGCGAATGATTTCGCTTGAAATTAAGCGTGAAATCATTGCAAAACATGAACGTGGTGTGCGTGTTGTCGACTTGGCGAGGGAGTTTGAGCGTAGTACTTCAACAATATGTACTAACTATGGCGTTGTGTAATGACACTTGCCTAACGCATTTCCGAAAATTTTTGAAGGGAAGGAAGAAACAAACCACCATTGATAGGTTTTTATCGAAACGCCCTGCAGATCAGAGAGAGAAAATAATCGTGACGAAAAAGCCAAAAATCGTAACTGAAAACATCACTGACGAAGATGTGTAAGTGTAAGTAAAGAATAATAATGTAGCAATTAAGTTTAGAACCAGTTTATTTCTTTATATTCTATTTTATTATCTTTGTATTATGTTTTGTATTCATTATTTATGATTTATAAATCAATTTCTCATTTGTATAACTACGTAACAAAGAAATTAGCGTGTTTTTTGGGGGGCTGGAACGGATTAATGGTATTTCAATTAATTTCAATGGGGAAAATTGATTTGATATACGAGTAAACCGAGTTACGAGCTCGGTCACGGAACGAATTAAACTCGTATGTCAAGGTATTACTGTATAGGTAAAATGTGGATATTGTGTAACTGTACAAGGCAACCAATCTCATGTATTTTGTTCTGCAAACTACATACATTCAGATGAGCTGTTAACAAGCCTTTAGTAATTTCATCATACCATCAAGGTAAAATAATACATGGCCCCCTGCCCTGCCTACAGTTTGTGTAAGTGTTCTTTGTTGATATTCAGTACTTTGTTTAGTTATAGACCAAAGATGGTGTCATGGATTCGTTACCGGTAATCTATCGGATTTTCCTTTGTTCCGTGACGGGGTTTTGCTTTCGCCTCGTCATTAGTAAGTTCACCTGTTATTAATTTCCGTTGACTATTTATACCCCGCTTCCTGCCTCTCTTGTTGCTTCCATGTTATTCCACGTAACATTCGAGCCGGTAAAAAAAGTATAGGAGATTAGTTAGTAAAAGCTAGTTTAAAAAGAAAGGGTTAGGAAGTTGAGAAAGTAAGCAAGTCTCTTTTTCGCTCTGAGTTCAGAGCAGAGGCTTTCTCGTTTCTTTTGGTTTTCCTTTCTTATCTAAGAGTGCCCTTACCCAAAGTGTTTGGGGTTCTGTTGAGCTCTCTGTTTTCCTTTTTGTTTCGCTCCACTAACAGGAGTTAGATAAGCGTATAGCTTATTTCTTTGTTTTTTGCTCGGAGATCGAGTTCCTCGTTCTTATCGCGAGGTTATTTGTGTTCTGTTATTTTCCTCTATTCCACTACGGATTATTGTTCGTCTCAGTGGTGTTCTTTCGAACACTTTCAGATTGCACAGCTATCGCATCTGGACTTCCAATATTTCCTCTGTGTCTCTGACACAGAGATCCCCTACAGATGGGGAAAATGTTTTATAGTTCTCTTTCTTCTTTCATGCAAATTAACTGATAGATTAACATTATTATACATTTTTGGGGTGAATGTCATTAAGTTATTGTATTCTTGAACTATAATGTTGGCTAAAAAGTTCATGTGTGTATATATATTTTTTCCCTTCATTTCTATATTCTTCTCTCTTGCTAAAAACCAGGGCGAATGATGAGCTTGTCATATCTTAACACTGCATAGTCTCCGTTCTTTCTGGCTTCCAACATCTTAGGTATCAACTCTTTTTGATGGCTTGATTTGAGTATCCATGTCTTATTGACTCAGTTCCTCCGAACTTTTAATGCAGGTCTTTAACAATTGCATGTGCTACCTTGCTATAATGCAGGCATCTACCAATAGTATTCTCTATTTTACTAACATAATATAGTTGATTAGTAATATGCATGCTCTACTCTACTGCCACTGAGGAGACCTTCTGTGGTACTGTTGGAACATGTTACAGAAAATAAAAGCTTAGACTTATTGTTTTAGGCAATGTGATACTCATTACCCAAAGGCGCCGTTTAGACAAGTTTTGGATTCATATTTTGTTTGTAAGTAAATTAGCTCCATTCACCTGCCCTGGGACAAGCTCATGCCAGTTTTTTGTTTGTTTGTTTGATTTTGTGTGTGTGTGTGTGTCTGTGTTCTCAACTCCAGTATTAGCTATAAAAATACTGACATGCATCAAAGTGCTGTCTGTGTGTCTTTTTAAACTTAACATTTTCCTCTAGAATACAAAAAATTTGTCCCTGATAGGAATTTTTCTTGTTGAAACAGGAATCGTACTGTTCATTTGCATTTGTGTTTTCCTTCTAAGTTAAGCCAAGATAAGAGTGTCTGTAGTATTGCAGTAAAGGTAATAATGCCAGTTTTGTATTGGTACTGAGAATTGATCACTTAAAGCAGACAGTTACAGTTCCTACACCAGGGGTATACTACGAAGCGAGATTAAGGGGATATTGAGCTAAATTAAGCTTCAACCCTGGGTTTTCTGTATCGCGAAGCCGACTCACTTTTATAGAGGGTACATTGCCACAGCAACTTACTCTGCACGGCAAACCTGCTCCGGGGCAGGTTATGTTCAGGTTAACAGATTGGTCAAAGAGCTGTGCTTTTATATGTTTCAATCAACTCCTTGGCTTTGGAAAAAGGTGTCTCCATTCCAGAGGATCCCATAGAGAATGTGTGTGGATACTGAGGGAATCTTTTCGCAGGGTTCCGGAAAATGCTTGAGAGACTTCTTTTTTGAAAAAAGATTGATGTGATTGCTTCAGCAATATTTTAAACATGCTGTATCAAGTTTAAAGTTTAGAGCTCTAGAATGTAGTAGTACAGTTGTCACAAATAAACTGTATGACAATGTACTGAGAGTATAGATTTATTTGTTACGAGTGGGAAGGTGAATAAGGTATTAACTAGCCTAACGAAATGAACCTACACGATGAGAATTTTTATTTTTTACCAAAGCTCTTTCCTTGCTTTGTTGGAGGCAACGGTGTTGCTTTTAGCTTGTTTCATGTTCGTATCCATCCATTATATCTGTCCGTATCTGTCTTTTTTCCCCACAGGAGAGAAATACGTTGCTCCAGTAGGCTACAGCCCATGCTGCACCTCTATAGGCTCGTTGTTGCAGACACCGCCTCTTTTATGGGAACGCGCACTTACCTTGATTAATAAAGCCCGTGTTCACTTAACAAGTTGAGAACCACGTTTGTAGTACCGGTTAAGCCAGATTGCGGTGCTAGGCTTTCTGAAGCCAGCTAATGCAAAAAAAACCCCGCCGATGTTAAGCTTCCTTCGTAGTATACCCCCTGGTTTCTGATTCCTTGGTGAAAACAAAAAAAGCAGACCCTGTATGGCATTACTTTAACGGCAAAAGTCAGAGCATGCAAGAAATAAATTTGAGAGAAGAATTCCCCCTGTTCACTTACAAATTTGCTCTTCTGCACTTGCCCAAATCTAACTGGCCATCTTTTTTGACCAATCCAATCTTTATTGAGTCTTGGTAAGCTGGGAAAAATATACAGATAATAGTTAACATTAATAGTTAATAGTTAACTTGTTGAGAGACGACTCCATGGGATACGTCCGCATGACTGACCCTCAGCGACCTCAGCTTAATAAATTTCTCAATTTCGTTGCCAATATGATCTCTAAGCATTTCCTTTTAATAAAAAAGAGGTGGGAGATGAGAGTTGGGGGGGGGGGGATTAAATTTTATACATTTACCCAAATTAAATAGGCGAGACAAGTTATCACTTTTCATTGAATAAACATCTCATAATATTTTGTAGCCTAAATAATTTTAGCATCTTATGGTAATGTTAGCTCCTTCTTAGCTATTTAGGTAACAGAATATTTCCTGTTGCTAGCCTGTATCTAAAATGAGATGTTGATATTCAATCAAAAGTGATAACTTGTCTAGCGTTTAGCAAACTCCGGGCGCTTACGTTTGTGGTGAAATGACAGGAAAGGCTTTTTTCTGGCATGCCTTCCAAATAATTTGTTGGCATGGAGGTGACGTCTAATGGTAGTTTTGGAGACTTGATGATCCCAAGATGTTACTTTCCTCTGTAATCATACTTGCCAACCCTCCCGATTTTCCCGGGAGACTCCCGATTTTCACTGTCCTCTCCCGGTAATCACCCGGAGACAACATTCTCCCGCAGTTCTCCCGAATTAGGAGAATATCCGTTTTTTTTTTTGTTCGTTTTTTTAAAAATCTGACGCTTGTATCTACGTGGCTGGTTAACGGGGATTTACTATCCAATCATAACGCAACGCGATGAGACGGGGATTGTTGTCTGTAGGCTAATCCAATCATAACGCAACGCCTGCATGTTGTGATTGGCTATCCGTCAGGCAGCACTCGATCGAGTGTAAATGCTGCAGCTACACACTTCAGGAGCGACGCGTGAAGAAAATGGAGCCAAAGAAAAAGAAATACTCTTCAAAATTTCAGATGTATTTTGAATGTATGAGGATGTTTGTTTTTTTGATGTATACAGTATAGCCTACTGTATGTCAATGTATTTTTGTGGATATATATATTTCTAGTAATAAACTTTTTTTCAAACTGATTTTCTGTCTGCTTTTTATTTTGTAATTCCCACCCTTAAAAATTCACTAGAATGCAGGAAATTAAGTTTTTTTCTAGGGGAGGAGGACCCCCAGACCCCCCGTGGTGGTTTCTGAAAATCTCCCTATTTCTGAGGGCTCAAGGTTGGCAAGTATGTCTGTAATTCTCCAACAGTGATCCTTGGGGATTTTTTTGCCTATCATCCTCCTCACTATGCGTGGGGGCAAAATAAACTTGGGTCCTCTTCCAGGTAAGTTTGTAACAGTTCCAGTTGCTTTTAACTTTTTAAGTATAGATATAGGCCTTTTCAGGTGAGTAGCTATTTTCTTATAGCCATTCTCTGACTGATGAAGCTCAACACAATTCTCCCTCATCTTATGTTTTCCATGTTGATGTATAAAAAAGGGAATATGGCCTCTGTGTCCCCTCATATTTATACCCCAATGAAACAAGAAGTCATGGATTACTGCTAGAAAGTTCCTAAACACTCTGCTCAACTTTAAAAACTAAAATATAAATGGAAAAAATGCTTCAGTTACATTTTGTTCATAATAATTTCTAGGGGTGCCAATAATTGTGGCACATGTGGTTTTGTTAAAAATTATTATTTCTTGATGAGGGATTTGTTTTTCTCAGGATAAATTTACTTCAATTTAAGGTTGGATTTTTCTCATTTTTTCAGTATGCGATTAAGCTAATTCACCAAAAGGGGAATTTTTTATAACCCTTTTTACTCGTCTTTACCAAAGTGCCAATAATTGTGAAAGGCATTGTAATTCAGATACAACTTCACACATCCACGCAATAAAGGCCCAAACTTGGGTTATTTTTGTTGTTTTTCTCCTTCTGCTTCTTCTTATTATTATTCTTCTTCTTCCAATTCTTCTAATTTTTCCTGCAGAATTTGTCATCACAAATGCTGTTTTCCCACAAATAATAATTATCCCCATTGGATAAGAACATGTGATCACCCAATAACGACATCTCATCAACCAAGTGTTATCAAAGTAGACAAAGTAAAAAAACTGCATGATACACAGCCAAGACGAACGATGTGCGTTATGTAATGCTTTTTTATAAGGTTTTTTATAAGCTTTGATTTATAAGGAAGTGCTCATCATGTGATGCTACTTCAGCCAAAAGAATATGCCATCTCTGATGCTACAGAATATTTTTTAAAAATTGCCGTTGTCGCCATCTTTGTTTCCTGCAGCAACTAGCTTGCTATTGCTTTTATACCTGAATAATCTTTATGGGAAGCAATTTTTAAAGATGTGTTCTCTATCATTTCACATAAAATCCTGCATAATATTGTTTCATGACTCAAGAAGGATTTATATAAAACCCAGGAGAGAGCAGCAGGCTAATGCTTATGCAGGCCTCTACCTGTTTTATTCCTCCCCCCCTGGCAGTTCTGAAATATGAAATATCACCAATCATCCTTTTTTTAAAGCTTAGCTTAGATGACAGTGATACAGAGAACAAATTGAGTTATGGCCATATTTCCAAAATAAAATACAATAAGTCAACCATTTACAAAGATTTTGTGATTAGTTCTAACTTCTTCTGTGAAATAATGTTGTTATCCAAATGTTCATAAACATCACTGGCGTTGTAGAATGTATGACTAAATCTCCAAGCAGCTGGCTGCATTCACCTCATTTTACCCCTCTGAGTCCTTTTGTGTGGAAGGGGCTTGGAAGACACAGCTGTGTAAACTTGCCAGTGAAATGTAAGCAGGTCTGTCCTGTTAACCCCTTCACGCAGAGGCTTAATTTTACCCATTGTCATCTGTTTTGTATTATTCTGTTTAAAGCTTTATAACTACAGGGGCCTTATCGTACACCAGGCACTAAGCGGAGCTAACACAAACCCAAGTGTCTTTGCTATCTTACACCCTGCGCTAAAACCACCACAAACCTGGTCTAAAGTCATGTCGCAGTTGTTTACATGTTATTTTAACAGCGCATATAAGTGCGTCTACATAGGCATGTGCACAACGCGCGTACACCCTCCTGTCTGTTACACACAGGGGCACGCACAAGCATGACTAAAATATCAAGATTACAATGTGAAATATTATTATTGTGTAGGCTATATCAAAAAATGTATAATAATAAAAGGATCCATAGGTGAAAGAGCACCTACTTGTCCCTCAGCGAAGGGGAATGCCTCATTAAATTGCTTTCAGCCCACTCCATCAACATCCAGGCGCTGTGCGATGGTACGTTTAAAGTTACATATATAGACTATGCGCAATTACCATGGATCAAGGTATATTTGTCAATAGATCCTGTAGCCTAATCTTCCGGGGGGACAATCTTCTCTTACGGAACAATGGCTATCTATCGAAAACTTTGCTGATAACACCTATATCAAGCCTAATGCGTGAATTGTCATTTACGCCTAATGCGTGAATTGTCATTCAATGGAAAACTCGCGCACTGCAATAGACGGACATTTGAGTTCTGAAAATGCGCTTCAGATGTCATTACAATACAGCTGTCTAGGCCTACAGCTTGTAAGTAAATAGAATGGTTTTGACTGAAAAATGTTCAAAACCTTATCCAGTGAATATTGCATTTATTGTTTTTCAAATTGCCTAGGCTACTGGCTACAGCGGATTCCCACTCCTCCCCCACCTCCACCTGACGCTAGGGAACCCAAGCTTCAGCTTCTACTGCGGTATAGCGGGGAGTCGGGAAAGTGACAGGGGTTTTTAACTCAGTGCCTAATTTTTTTTTTTAAAACAGCCCTCACGCTTCTATTTGCAAAAGTCCCGGGTAGCCTTCATTCTCTCTCTCCTAACCGGGAATGCTTTTGCGTGGGCCGACCCACTTTATCAGGGATAATTTGCCCATCATGAACCACACAGATGGGCTTATGGCGGAGATGTTGTCAGTTTTCGATCAGGACATTTCTGGCAATGAGGCCGCCATGCGTTTCACCCATCTTCGTCAGGGCTCCGACACCGTGGCTGCTTTTGCTATCATGTTTCGTGCTCTTGCGGGGGTGACAGGATGGGCCGATGAGCGCTTTGTCTGAACCAGTAAAAGACGCTCTCGCGGGTCTCGAACCACCCGCTACGTTCGGTGCCTTGGTGTCCACCGCCATCCGTTTATACAACCGCTTTAGAGAGAGGGTTTATAAAGGTTGTAGATATCGCCCAGCTAGTTACCCTTCTTCCACCACGCCAGCGCTGTCTCAAACTCCTTCACTGTCTCCTATTGAGCAGGAGGAGCCCATGCAGGTCTATGGGTCCTCCATGTGCGTAACAGGGGACGCTAAGTCCCGTGAATTGTGGTGTCACTTAAAAGACCAGTGTCCCAAGCTTTTGGGTAAAAAAGGGGTCTCGCTAGGGAAACCGAGTTGCCTAGCGGGACTGCATTTTAATTACCCTCGGACCCTCCTGCCAGTTAATTTACGCTGAAACGATTGCCAGCTCCACTGCAACGCTTTTATTGACTATGGGGCAGTTGAGTGCCTTATCAATTCCGATTGGGCTAAATCCCACAAAATTCCCACCCACCCTCTGCCTCTTCCTCGCCTTGTAACGGCTCTGGACAGCCGCCCGTTGGGCACAGGCACCATCTCCCGAGTTACCTCCACCATACACATGCGCGACTCCGTCATGCGAGTCCCTGGCTTATCCGCTGGTCTTGGGACATTCCTGGCTTACCCGCCATAACCCACATATTAATTGGGGGGGGCCCGGTCCCGTTATACATCAGTGGGGTTCCGAATGTAAACTTCACTGTTCTTCCTCCAGTCGAGAGGAGGGGTTCAAGATTATCCCGAGCCTATCATTGCTACTGACCTCATTGTTGCCCCGGTTATATGGGAAGTTGAGGCAGCGGTGCAGAAAACCTTGTGCTCGGACCCAGGCCCAGGTGGGGCACCGGCCCACTGTCTTTTCATGCCTCCTCGTCTTAGGTCTCGGGTTCTCCAATGGAGCCACGCCTCCCAACTTACCGGTCACCTTGGTGTTCATCGTACTAGGGACTTCTTATCCCAACGTTTCTGGTGGCCCAGTCTGGAGAAGGACGTACGCTCGTTTGTTGCGGCTTGTCCGGTTTGCGCATGCAGCAAGGCCTCTCACCTTCCTCCCTCGGGTCTTCTTCGTCCCCTACCTATTCACATTTCTCTTGATTTTCTCACGGATTTGCCTCTCTCCTTGGGCAATATGACGATTTTAGTGGTGGTCGACCGCTTCTCTAAAACGGCCCATTTCATCGCACTGCCCAAGCTGCCTTCAGCATCAGAGACCGCGCAGCTCATGATCGATCACGTGTTTCAGCCGCACGGTCTTCCCTCAGATGTGGTATCCGATCGCGGTCCTTCGCCGCAAAGTTTTGGCGTGCATTCTGATCTCTGCTAGGGGCCTCAGTCAGTCTGTCTTCCGGTTTTTACCCGGAGACTAAAGGCCAGACAGAGCGCACTAATCAGACACTGGAGAGTTCTCTTCACTGCCTAGCCGTGTCCAAACCTACCTCCTAGCGCCTTCACCTCGCCTGGGTGGAGTGCGCTCATAACACTCTGCGTAACGCCTCCACCGGTCTCTCCCCCTTTGAAGCTCAGCTGGGATATCAACCACCTCTCTTTCCTGAGCTCGAGAATGAGGTGGAGGTGCCCTCTGCAGGCTCCTTCGTTCGGAGGTGTCATTCGTTTTGGAGACATGTGCGTTCATCTTTTTTACGTGCGTCGGCTAAACAAAAAGCCACAGCTGATAGGCATCATCGACCTGCACCGTCCTATAGAGTTGGACAACGGGTTTGGCTCACTACTTGTGATCTTCCATTGTGGGTCGAGTCCCGCAAACTCGCTCCTAGTTTTGTGGGTCCATTCAAGATAGTTAAAAAAATCAACCCTGTCACCTTTCAACTGCAACTGCCGCGCTCCATGCGCATCCACCCCACATTTCACGTCTCCCGTCTGAAACCGGTACGCGTCAGCTCTCTCGCCCCAGTGGAAAGACCGCCTCCCCGACTCATAGAGGGGGGTCCGGCTTATACCATTCGCCGCATTGTGGCCGAGAGATGTGTGGGCAGAGGGTGGCATTCCTTGTGGCTATAGCCCGGAGGAACAGTTAATTACAGACTTCCGCAAAAATAAGGTCCTGGTGCCGTTCCTTAGCGGGGGGGTCCTGTCATGGATCGCGCCTTCCTTCCCTTATCTCTGCATTTAGGATTCCTTTTTTCCATTTACCTGTAATCTATCAGATTTTTCTTTGTTCCGCTACGGGTTTTGCTTTCGCCTCGGTGATTAGTGAGTTCACCTGTCCTGCATTTCCGCTCCTTTTCTCGTTGCTTTCATGTTATTTCATGTAACATTCTAGCCGGTAAAGTTATAGGAGTTGTGTGTGCTATCGACCGCTTTCCTTCTCAACGCGGGACTTGTTAGCAGTACAATTTAGAAAAAGTAAAGTGTGCTGTTTCGCTCTCTTATTTCAGAGCAGAGGTTTTGGTTTCTTTGTTTCCCACTCTAACCTATGAGTGCTCTCGCCCTAAGGTTTAGTTTTGTTTTTTTGTTTTTTTTCTCCTTCCTTTCTTTTGTTCACTCCACTACGGGAGTTAGATAAGTTAACTGCTTATTTCTTTTGTTTGCTCAGATATCGAGTTCCTCGCTTATTATCGCAAGGTTATTTGTGTTCTCCTCATTTTCCCCGTTCCACTACGGATTATTGTCCATCTTAGTGGTGTTCATTTAGAACACTTTTAGATTCCTCATCTGTCGCTCCTGGACCTCCAATATTTCCTCCGTGTCTCTGGGCATAGAGATCGAGATCACCTACAAAATAAAGACATTCAATTGAATCAGATGTTTCACATTATTGTGAAGGTATGTGTGATTAAGCTGCTAGTAAAATGCGTTGGTCACATTTATTTAAGCAGGACATTATAAAACAAGGGGAAATATGTGTGGACCTCTGGGTTGCCAACCTGACAGCTTTCTTGTATTTTTCTAAGGTGAGAGGGAAGCCATTGGTGCTTTTAACGAAATTTAACTGCATATATTTTGTAAAATAACAGCACTGTCGGGAATTACCGGGAACTAATAATGGTTAGTCCAAATAATATTGATCTATATAGCCTGTTTCTTGATTGCGCTAAACACGCACGAGCATGTCTCTTTTGCCATCATATAAGCATTGCACGAGGTGGAAAAGCAGGCCTTTAAAGAGAATGGGATGTTACATTTTGATTAGTTTATTGCATGTCGTGCCCAAGACACACCTATAATTAATGAAGAGACTAGGTTCAGCCCATTTGTATGTTGCGCCGTGCTTAACGCCCAAATAACACACTGGTAAACTAGCAAAAATGGACTTGGACACAACCTAAATGCACTTTACGCCATGCGCTTCGACAAAGCACTAAGATCTCCAAGATAGAGCCCCACATGTCAATGATACACAAACACCAGTAATGGCTTTAAAAAAAGATCCTTGTAACATTTATTATCATGCCTTAAATTAATTTATTTTCATAATTCATACGTAAATTATGGACATTGAATACACAGCCCCCAGTGAAAAACGAAGTTCCACAACTCTAATTTACAGTGAATCCCTGAGAGTTACATATGTGATGCGTGCTGGTAAAACGGTCCACAAGTTGCACTTCTGCAATTCATAGTAGAGCGCAAAATAGGGAGGAAAATTTTTGTTTTTTTCCATATAACAAAAGTTTAAGTGTTTTAGAAGTCGCTTAATATAATATACAACGTATTTATGATCTCTAAATACCTGTAATAAGTGTTGTGACAAATTATAGATTATTCATTATTTATATATAATTATATATCATACTGTAGGACCAACTATATGAAAATGTAGTGTTAATATGAATATGTTTTTCTGTGGTAGGACGAATTGCACAAAAGGCCAAAATGTGCACAACAGCACATATTCATTGCCTCAAATTCAAGGGCAGACACTCACGCCGGAAAACAAGCTCATTATTTGTATCAAAGTGTGGTCAATGAACAATTGTCCCAAGCTAGGCACACAGTATGATCTCATCTCGACACCTGTAAATCAAGGGCATATACACACACCCACATGCAGGGAAATTGAAAGGAAAAACTCGCTCTCTGCAGAAACAGCCATATTTTGAAACACTCCCTAAATTTCCCATGGTGAATTTTTTGTTATCTCGTAAAGTAGGCAATAGACCCATTCACACACACACACACACACACACACACACACACACACATGGGCAACTAAACGAATGTTCCTAGCCCGTCTCAAGAGATAAGCATGAATTACTCCCTACACATTCTTTGGGGCCTGATTGTCGAGAAGAACGTCCAGCACCCTAGCCTTGGAAATGTATGTGTGTGTGCAGTTTGAGGAACTAATAAGAGTTTATTAAATCCAAAGAAAACATTTATCTTCTATCTTTACAAACATTGGTATAAAAAACGATGTATTGAACTACTATTGTCAAACCGTGACTAGGATGTTTCTGATATAATTAAATCATGGCATTTCATCAAAACTACCATATAAATAAGGGTCATATGTAATGCTTAATTAAAACTGGCAGAGACCACTGCAGAGAGACAGACTATAATCAGCTGTTTATTAACACCTTCCTAGTTTCGATTGGCTCTGAGGTTCGACATGCCTCGCCCATAAAGAGCATACTTCTGAGAATAATGTAACTGCCGGTAGAAGCCATAGAAAACTGAGAATTCCGAGTCGAGAACGTACACAATTCACAGTAGCTACTTGCTCCATCTGGACCTCTGGCTTTCGATATGAATATCTTGAGACAAAACTTCATATTACTCCATAGAAAAAAGCGAACGCTGTAACCTAAGAGCCGTGACCCACATTGTGAACAGTAAACAAACATTCTTTTTAGATTACATTGTCTGAACCAAGTTTAGCTTTTAAAACACTTCAACGTTTGTTTTTCAGCATGAAACTACTACTATTGCATGTATTGTGTCCATTAAATTGTCTACAACCTTGCCCTGTGCGCATCCTGGCGCTTTTACTCTAAAGCAGTGATTAAGGTGGAACCACACAGTTTTACCTTCAACCTTCATTGCAGTAGAAGTTGTCAGAACCACATTGTATGGTCCCTCATGTCTGGGTTCACTCCACCTTCTTTTGAACACTTTAATATACAACCAATCCCCCGGGCGTATTCCACCTAAATCCCCCGGAATGTTGTCTGTCCTTTTCCCCTGTTGGAAAATAGTCTTGTGTATTACGGTTATGCTGCACATAATTTGACATTTCATTTTCAAGCTGCTCAAGCACAGGTCCACTGTATGGACTCTGTAGGCGCGGTACTGGAATTGGTCCCCCTGTTAGTATTTCCAGCTGGGTTAGATGCATGCATTTGTTAGTTTGCATTTTGAGGCTTATTAGTGCCAGTGGATCTACCCAGTTAATTTTGCGGCCTGCACATATTTTGGCTATTTTTGCTTTCAAAGTGCCATTTGCCCTTTCCACCATCCCTTGTGACTGCGGGTGGTACACGCAACCAGGCCATTGCCTGGTTCCCAGCATTGTGGTTGTGGCTTTCATTATGTCATTTACAAAATATCATTGTGTCTAAATGGTCCATCCAATGGTGGAACGTGCCCTATTGGCGCAAAAAAAAAAATCTTTCCTATTATTATACATTGCACAAACCTCACAGTCATTCACTTCCCCCCTTGCGCAATGGTCCTGACCATGCGCATCCTTAATCAAGGACTCCAAGTCAGCCAGCTTGATATTTCTGTGGTGTTATCTGTTTTTAGTTGCTCGAGGTTGTGTGCTTCTGTCTTCTTGGGCCCGATATCTGCGGAGAGACCTGACAGTTTCAGTTAGATTGACACAGTAATTTGTCAGCGCCTCTCCAATCCCCTGTAATTCTTCACTGCAGATCGCCACCAGTGGAATTATCACTGGAGTTCCTGTCATAAGTTAAAAAGGGGAGAAATTAGCAATAATTAGTGGGGCCTAGTTCAGCTCTCATTGTGAGTAGAACTGCTTAAGAGCAGCCACCCAGTTCCTACTGGAAACAGAGAAGAACACTTTGTTAGTGTTTTCTTTTTTATTGTCCGATTAGCCCTCTTCACCTGGAACCCCCCTCTGCTGGCCACTATAGCCCATCTGTTGTCCCTTAAAATGCGTTATTTGTATAGACATAAATTTTACTTCAGCATTTTCTTTCTTTTGCTCTTGACAATTCATACAATGTTCAGCATATTGTATCAGTTTATCTGCATTTTCCAATTGCTCTGCAATACAATTAAGCTTACCATGTTCTACAATTTAGAACGTAAATAAAACTAGTTATCTATCTTCACCAGAACAACAAAAACAAACATTGGGGAAGGTTGCCTTGCACTCCACTTCACCCAGCTTAAACACTAAAGTTTCATCACTTCTCTCCTTAGCTAAAATACTGTTTCAATCATGCCCTCTTGGTCAATTGTTTTGCCACTTGGTCAATTATAGCACAGCCTACTATGATTATGATCCACTGCTGTATATCGCTTAAATATCAATATTTTGCCTAAACCATCCATATCCTATTTTAGACCACCTTGAAGGTAAACTCAGTTACTTAGTAGTAATAGATTTAGTTAGAATCTAACAGCTTGACACAAACGCAGGCGCGGGTGTTTGAACATTTTAGCATGCTTTTAAAATTTTAGTCATGTATTTCACACCATGTATACTTTGCCTTATGATGGATTTGCCCTATCTGGTATACCTAGCAAGTGATGACCCTTAAGGCCATCCCTCTGCCAAACATTCACTAAGAAACTTTAAAACTAAATATGTTGCACATTTCACTGCATGACTTCATACTTCAGATCAAAATGTCATATTCCCATTCTCTTTAAAAGCCTGCTTTTCCACCTTGGCGTTTTGCCCACACGATGGCGAAACAGACACGCCCGTGCATGCCCACTACACTGGTCAAGGAATGAGTTCCCGGTAATTCTTGACAGTGTTGTTGTTTGTGGGCGGCTGTGGCTCAGGAGGTAGAGCGGGGCGTCCGCTGATCGCAGGGTTGGCGGTTCGATCCCCGGCTCCTCCTGTCCACATGTCGAAGTGTCCTTGGGCAAGACACTGAACCCCAAATTGCTCCCAATGAGCAGGCTAGCACCTTGCATTGGTGTGTGAATGTGGCACCTTGCATGGCAGCTGCCGCCATTGGTGTGTGATGGATCCCTTTAAGGGTTGTTTCTCCTGACTTTTTCCCCCATAGAGTTCTATAGGAAAATGAGTCAGGCGAAATAACCCTTGCAGTGATCCATCCACATCTACTCCATATCTGGCAACAGAGTGATGGTTTGGGGCTCGTTCGATAGCTCAGACCCTTGATGACTTACAGCCATTTAGCCAGCCATGTGTTCCATACTGTACCAGTGTAATTTACAGCTGAATCTAGTCTCACCCCCAAATTCCCATAGAGATCAGTTCAAATGCAGAGAGGTTATAGTATCGCTTGTAACAGTACCTGAAAATAAGATATCGAGAGTCTTTTGATGTTGATTGGTCACAGACTTCAGGAAGTAACAGCATGCAAAGGATATGCGACCAAATATTAAATATGATACTTTAAAAATACGTTAAAGCAAAATATTCTAATTTTCTGAGACACTGCATTTTGGGTTTCATTAGCTGTAAGCCATAATCATCAAAATTACAAGAAATAAAGGCTTGAAATATTTCACTCTATGTGTAATGAATCTATATAATATATGAGTTTCACTTTCTGAAATGAGTGACAAAAAATATTGAACTTTTTCACGATATTCAAATTTTTTGAGCTGCACCTGTATATTTTATCACAAATTAAATAATAATGCAAATTTAATTAATAGACTCAATCTCCTTCTATGTTGTCTGGCTCTCTGCCACAATCCTATGCAAGTTTCCCTCACGTATGACTTCCCATAATTCTCTATCTGTACTAACCGTACAGTTTGGAAAGAAATTTTCCATTTTAATTAGTCACTTCTCTGTACAGAAATCCCCTGGATTTCCAGAACTCTGATTAAGATCTTCACACACAAACTGTTCTTTGGTCACTGAACCGTCAGCTTCCACTGTTAGCAAATGAATCACTTGAGCCTGCATGGCTGCTACAGTTCCGTAGCAAAACCACAATTTTATATGAGATCACTTTGATATTTATATACAACACTGTTTACACTATTTCAGACGGGTCTTCATTATGATGCGTCTGATCATAAGATTCACAAATCTTATACTACACTGAGATTATAACACAAACCATTACAAATATTTCCACTTTGATATATAGTTTCAGAACACAGAAAATAAATCACTTTTAACTCTTTTTCACTGTTCTCTCCTACACGGGCTATTACGGTAATTCCGGTAGTCAGGTTACACACTGCAAAATGAAAGCTAAGGGATCCAAACAGAAGAGAGAAATTTCTAGCAATTTTAACAAAATAGATCAGGCTGCTTGTTTCACTCAAGGTGTAAAGGGGTTAAAGCACTGAAAATATTTTTAGCTTTCCTTTATAAATTCACCTATAACGTGCTTTCTACCCACTTAATAACTGCAATCCACATTATTATAAAGGCTACAATGCAAAAAGCCAAAAATATTTGGACGCCTCTATGCGTGCACCGTTTAATTGTCTGTTCTTCCAAACTCTCCGCTATCGGTATTGGCTGCTCGCGAACAATAGGACGACCTATAATTTGTTCAATCAGAATATGCCACTGTCCTATCCATCACTATACACACAATATTCCATGGGTTGGGCTTCTACCTTTTAAATCACACACTACTTGGTCAAACAATTTACAAGTGTGTTTTCCTTTTGAACTACTCAGCTGATTTATCACTCAGACACACCCACACCCACACCCACACAGCGCTTGCTCACTCATACTCGTGCTGGCACGCAGTCATTCTCTGGCCAGCACAGTAAAGTTTCAAAAGGAATTCAGACTCTCTCGCGCTTTGAGAGACGCTATCCAGAATTTACCGTGTTCTCTGGTCCAGCACAGTAAAAAAGTACTGTTCACTGGCCAGCGCACTGGTTCCAATTCAGTCCCTCTCTCTCATGAGGCGGTATCCGAACCACACTGCGTTTTCTGATCCAGCACAGTAAAAAGTACTGTTCTCTGGCCAGCGCAGTGGTTCTAATTCAGTCCCTCGCTGTCAGAAGGCGGTATCCGAACCACACTGCATTTGTACTGCTTTTTGCAGACTTCCTAGAAATCACTTTCAATTATTTAATTCTATACACATAAGACAGTACAAGACAAACATTTATATCACGCTTTGATCCTTCAAGCCTACCTCTCTCTCGGACGCAGCTCCAGGCTGGATCCCTTTCCCACATCCTACTGCCCAAAAAGCGTCAGGTCAAAGTTTTCTAACTACTCCAAGTATATGGCATTGCCATCACAGAGGACCTGCTGTGGCTTAGTGGTTAGAGAGATTGCCTTTGATGTGGGAGTCTTGGCTTGGCGGGGCATGCCCCATACCTATACAGCACAGAGAGTTTGGCACTGTTCAGGGTTTCCTACAGAAGTAACCACAATGACCACAGACTCTCAGCCCTTAAAAACATTAACTTCTGTATGTTCTGACCTCATGCAACCACACAGCATTCAGATACAACTTCACACATCCACACAATAAAGCCCCAAACTTGGGTTATTTTGTGGGTTTTTTCCTACCTCTTCTGCTTCTTCTTCTTTTTCTCATTCTTCTTCTTCTTCCCATTTTTCCTGCCTACCCAGAGACCCTCATTACCTGCCTGTGTCCGTACCCTCAAAGAATAATTCTCCCCATTGGATAACAACATCGCATACCTTCTCCCCAAGCTTATCGCTCAATAAAAACGCTTCAAACTAATGTCGACACATCACAGAATCACAGACAAAACCGCTATATTGCTTTGTGTATTCCATGAAGCTACTGTGGCCTACTGGTTACAGTTGCTGCCTCTCACACAGAGGATTGGGGGTTTGAGCCCAACAGGGCACAAGTTTATTTTCGACAAAAACAATGTGCAACTGTTAAATATTTTTAATTTATTACACTGTTATTATTTTCACATTAACAAACATATTTTTATTGCAAAGGCAAAAGATGTTTCTAATATTAACTGTTCAATGTTTCACTTCTACTACAGCGAAATGGTGAAAGTTAGACGGACACTGACAAATGGCCTATAGCTTATATCGCGTGAAACAAATCAGTCACTGGACACCACGGCAGAATGCAGGCTAGCTACGTTATGGGAACAGGTATCCCATGGCCATTTGTCAAGCAAAGAAAAAAGTTTTAACGCAGAATATCATCTGGTTAACATTGCGTTGTTGCATTAATGTAAAAAATAAATAAATAAATAACTGTGCCATTGGCTACATGTGTTAATCTCACACAAATGCAGACAAAAAAAGTGTCTGTGTGGAGGCTGCTGTCCTCTTGCGGTCATGTCTGACTCACTGTGGAAACCGAAGCTTCAACGCTCGCCTCGGCCAACATTTCTTTATTATGTCTTCATTAATTTCTTCTCTTCAGCTCTTTTCAGTTTATCCTTTTCACAGATAACACAATGTCACCATAAAATTAACTACTGGGACGATTAAGAATTTACGATAATACATTAAGTATTGATGACAGCCTACTATAAGCTGCAATACCTGAAGAGATCTGATTTATAAACCTTCAATTCCCCAGACATATCTGTGTCAGTGTGTCATGGTTAGTCACTTTAAAAAATTTCAATAGCCTCCAAATATGCCTCTAGTCTATGCTACTCTGCAGACAATGTAGCTTTCTGCAAACACTTTTAATTATAAAAATAAGAAGAATAATCTCTGGTAGGCTACTTTCTTGGCAAGTTACTCACGCATAGCCTACAAGTCTTCTCCACAAGAAAACCACTTTGGTCGGGACTGTGAACAAATGGATATGGGAACTGCTTCCAAGTGCACACAACCAAAAGGCAGAGAGAAACAACACGACTATGATGAAGACCCTCACAATCTACCTAGGCAAACCCAGTAAAAACATTTGCATCATGAGTAGGCCTACGATGCATCTCACCATTTCCGCTGGAACAGACCCAAAACAAAAGCCTGAGACTGTTACATACTGCAACACCTGCATGTGGACCACCCGGCCGTTTGCACTGACTCACTTACGCTTTCAAGTAAATTAGGAACTTCTCATTAGTTTTTATTCTGGAAAACTCCTGCGCCCACCTTGCTGGCAGGTCAAAGAGCTCCAAGAATACATTTTTATTTTTTTTCAGAGCCTAGGAACTATGTCTAATTGCTCATTTGCGAAACAAAAAAACCTGCGTGGTGCAACCTAAAGGTGCTAACCTTTAGTCATGATATTTTCACTTGCTTTCTTGCACATTTTGGAGTAAATAAAAAACTTTTTAAAAATATGGTATTTTTACATGATTGTTTAAAGCATTGTTGCAATAACAAAGAGGGCGAAGTTAGTCATAACATCAGACCACCACAACCACAATGCAAAGACTCAATTGGGCACACAGAGGTTTAAAGAGAGAAAATGATCATTTAATAGCACAGAGTTGAAGGGTTTCCTAAACTAGCAGTGTCAGTCTTTAACTAGATAGTCCGTGACACGGAATTTGCAGAGCCACACCGGGCAGCCAGAACAGCAGGGTCCAAGTCCTCCCTGAGGCCGGTCCTCTCTACCAAGTCCAACGGCAGGGGTCCCGCGATGTGGTAACGCCCCCCCGTGCTGCTAGCTTCTGAACTGTCGGCTACAGCTAAGCTAACTTAATAGCTAACCTAAGTAGAGGGAAACTTCAGAGAAAAGCAAAAAGGCGTGGCTTCCAGATGCAGGTGGTTTGTCGGTCTCTGCCACGATGACGGCGTCCAGCTGTTTTATAGGCCAGCATTATTTCCAGAAGCATTGCTCCACAACGGTCCCGGAGTCCCCAGCTACGCATCCTCCAAGTCAGTTCCTCCGCAGTCATCGGTACGTCCTTCCCTACAGCATTCTCCCAGTCAGGTCGCCCAGCAACAGGATGCATGCTCACCTCCACCTGTATATGGGCACACAAACAAACACAGCAGTACCCAGCCAAAACCCCAAAACAGCAACAGCCTCTAAAATAATAATAATAGCCTATAACACACTGGGACGTAATATAGACTGTGCTCAAAATCAAATGACTAGCTATTGTCATTTTCTAAGTTCCAAAGTCTGACAACGAACCGTTTATAAACGTAAATTTGACTGAAATACATGCAAAAATGCTATGGGTAAGAATAATAAGCTATCCGTATTTACAGCTGATCTGTGTAATGTATTTCACTCCCATTTTTCTTGTTTCATTTGACCACAAGCGGTCGTTCTTGTTTGCGAGATCCACCTTCAAAGTCTTAATTAATCAACAATAAAAATAGAACACAAAATTGTAATTTGACTTTGCACCCTGTTGGCTGTAGACCTGTAAAATGATGTGTTGGTATCGGTTTGTGTATCGGAGCATTTTTACAAGTAGGCTACGAGTACATGAGCACAGTATCGGACCCGATACCGATACCAGGATCGGTATCGTTGCATCCCGAACGTAAACAATATTGTCTTATTTATGTCCTAAATGATTTTATATACACATACATATATAAAGCATAGCCACTTCACAACAAAACAGCATATTACAACATTCAAACCATATTGCTTATTATAACCGGCATAATGTCACACACACCCTCACACGCATTAAGAAACATTTTATATTGGCAGGCGTTATTTGATGTTAAAATGTGTAATCTTGTAATGTTTAAACAACTGTTCCACCATCCTTAGAAACAACATACAGTAGGGTGCAAAAATGTGGGCACCCCTGGTCAAAATCCCTTTTCCAATTAATATCTAAGTGAACAGAAGCTAACCTGACCTCTAAATGGTACAAAGAGACATTTTTTCAAATTTTAAAGCAAGATGACTTTTTATTAAAGGTTTTTACATTGTCAAAATTATAAAAAAAGGAAAACGGCCTTGTGAAAAAATTTGGGAACCCTGTCAGTTAGTGCTATAACAGCTTGCAAACGCTTTTTATAATGCTTTATAATGCTTCACCCTTCTTTGGTTGTGGCCAAAAAGTTCCATTTTGGCTTTGTCGGTAGACTCAGTCCAAAGCACATTGTTCCACAATGCTTCAGGCTTCTCAAGGTTTTATTTTGCATACTTCAGACACTTTAAGGCTTCTTTCTGGCAATTCTGCCATGCAGAACTTTGTTTAAAGTATGTTGTATTGTTGTCCTGTGAACAACTAGATCTGTTGCTGCATCTGCTACTTTTTTTTTCTGAGGGTGGGTACGATGAAACTCTTGGATGAGGGAGGGGTCCAGGATCAGCTGGCGGGAGATCCAGCTACGCTCCTCCGGGCCGTAGCTGTCATGGTTTTCCCTTCCTTTCCTGTAAATTCCACGCCTTATACTTTTCTGTCTATCGGATTTGTTCCCCGCATTCCCGTGCGGGATTTTCCTTTCGCCAGGTGATTATTTGGTTCACCTGTCGTCCGCGTCAGGAGGTATTTATATCCCTGAGTTCCGCTTCCTGACGCTTCTTTATCACTTCGTACCTGCACGAATGTTTTCGGTCGTTGTTTCTTCCTCTACACGCAAGTATAAAAGGATTTATTCTTTATTCGCGTAGCAGAGCTTTAGCTAATAATTACTGAGAAGCTCAGGGAGATTTGTTTTGTATTTTCTCCCTTTCCTCTTCTCCTTTCTACTCCCGCTCTCTGTGTTATTGGAGGGTGTGAGTGTTATTTTATTTTCATTTCTTTCACCAGTTATCGGGCGTTATAGCCAAGTTCCGAGGGTGTCTTTGTTTTGCTGTACTATCCTTATCAGTATTAGTTCGCCCGTGTTTACGTGGCTATCCCGTTTATCAAGGGTGTTTTTGGTTTTCGGCTACGGCTGGGAAGTTCTTTCACATTGTTTTTTCTCTGTTCGCATTTGGCTCATCGTTGTACCACTACAACGCCCTGACAGTATAAAGAAGCCTATATGGATGAGTCAGCGAATTTATCTCCTGGTCAACAAGGAGATAATCCCTCTGAGGAGAGTATCTCCGCTCTCCGCATACAGCAGCAGGCACTTACCGGTCAAGTGCAAAGCCTGACAACCCAGTTGCGGGTCCAGGAGGGTTGGTTTCGGGAATTGGCGGAGAGTATGCGGCTGCTCACGGGCGCACAACAAACGCCTCCACCGGCAGTTCAAGTCTCTCTCCCCCCAGGTTCCGCGATTCTTAAAGAACCGAAATTACAGCTGCCCCTCCGCTATGACGGTCGGGTTGGGAAGTGTCGGGGGTTTCTCGCTCAGTGCATTATATTCTTTAAAGCCCAGTCAACACGGTTTGTTACCCAAGAGTCCCGGGTGGCCTTTATTTTATCCCTTCTCACCGGTCCCGCTCTTGACTGGGCTACCCCCTTAATTATGAACAGCTCTCCCACGCTTAGCACGACCAAATCGCTAATGGACGCTATGGAGACCGTGTTCGACCAGCAGATTTCGGGCCAGGAGGCAGCAAGGCGCCTGGTTCGCTTCCGTCAGGGTAACGAAACAGTGGCTGATTTTTCCATCAGGTTTCGTGCCCTGGCGGGCGAGACAGGTTAGCCAGAGGCTCCTCTTATCACTCAGTTCATTGAGTCTTTGAGCGATCCTATTCAGGATGCCCTGGCGGTATTAGAGCCTTGTGAAACACTGGATGCTTTAGTAGCCACGGCGATCCGTATTGATAACCGTGTTAGAGATCGGGCTCGCATTAAGGCAGGCAGGAGAGAATGCACCGCTACTGCTCCCTTTACACCGTTTACCGTGCCCATTCCGCCTCTAGCCGCTTCCACTTCGCGCGGCTATGAGGAGCCTATGCAGGTAGATGGTGCGTCTTACGGCCCTCCCAGAGATTCCTCTTCCACGGTGGGTTGGTGTCGCTACTGTAAGCGCCAGGGACATACCATCAACCATTGTCCTAAGCGATCGGGAAAAGGTCCGTCTCGTTAGAGGAACCGGGACCCCTAGCGAGACAAAATGATATTACATCTCGGACTCTACTCCCAGTGAGGATAATGAGGCAACAGCGCCCTCTACTGGCAGAAGCTTTTATTGACTCTGGGGCGGTTGGGTGTTTTATGGATTCACGGTGGGCTAGAGAACATCGCTTTCCCATCCGCAAACTCTCCCATTCGCGCCACATCACCGCTCTTTTTTTTTTTTTTTAAATTTTTTTTCTGATTTTTTTTTTTTTTTCCCCAAATATTGGTAAATTGAATCTCCCTATATTCAATCCCCCCCCCACCCCAACCCCGCTAGAAAATCAGCTGCTGCTGCACCGTCAGTCGTAAGTAGTACGAAGGTCCGCCAGCTCTATTCAGAACGCGACTCCTTAAACTGACCGATTTGATTCCAACTCGCCGGCCGACATATGCGCAGATGCGCTGCGATCCCTCCCCTCCCCCCCCCCCCCGCCGCCGCCAATTGCCGCTCCCACCCCCCCCCCCCCACCCCGGGAACTGCAGGTCCGGGGCGCGAACCCCCCCGATCGGGGTACACTGACTGCGCTGAAAGTCAGCGCCGCTACCTGTACCGCAACCTCCCACATCACCGCTCTTGATGGCCGACCATTGGGAGGGGGTGTGATTAAAGAGATCACCGCTCCTCTCACGATGATCATTGCTCATGAAAATCACACCGAGACTATTCAGTTCTTTCTAGTGGATTCGCCCTCTTATCCCATTGTATTGGGCCATACGTGGTTGGTGGAGCACAATCCACATATTAAATGGGGGAGGGGCGAATTTAGTGTCCTTCAGTGGGGGTCTCGGTGCACTACCCAGGGCCACGTTCCTCTATCTGTGGGGTCGAGGGGACATTCAGGAGCTACTGACTGCAGCTCCGACTCAGAGACAGAGGAGAGTATTATTGTCTCGGATTCTCAAGACTCCGTCCTGGGATCGGAGGTTGAGGATGAGAGTCTGGAATGGGACTCTCGTGCTGATAGTCTGTCTGGTTGGGAGGAGAGTTCCCAGGAGGAGTTTTCAGACTCTGATATTCGGTGGTCACCTTCTCTCCCTCCCTCTTCCAAGACGGGGAGGGTTAGCTTGGCAGGGTCGTTAGAATTCCCATTACCTCCTAACGTTCCTTCCAATTACGCTAGCCTGGCTGAGGTTTTCAGCAAACAAAGAGCCACCACCCTCCCCCTTCACCGCCCGTACGATTGCGCCATTGAACTGCATCCTGGCACCAGCCCCACCAGAGGCAGTTTATACTCCTTGTCTGCTCCCGAGAGCGCGGCCATGAAGGAGTATGTCGAGGAGGCGCTGGCTAACGGCTTCATCAGACCCTCCACCTCTCCTGCTGGGGCGGGGTTTTTTTTTGTAAAGAAAAAGGATGGGGGTCTGAGACTATGTATCGATTACCGCTCGCTTAACGCCATCACTATCAAAAATAGGTACCCACTTCCCCTGATGAATTCGGCATTTGAACGCCTCCAGGGGGCAGTGATCTTTTCGAAACTTGACCTCCGCAACGCCTATAACCTGGTGCGTATGCGCGAGGGCGATGAGTGGAAAACCGCGTTTAACACGCATAGCGGCCACTACGAGTACCAGGTCATGCCTTTCGGTCTCTCTAGCGCTCCCTCTGTGTTTCAGGCGTTGGTAAACGACGTACTACGGGAGATGCTAGACAAATTTGTTTTCGTCTACTTAGACGATATTTTAATTTTTTCCGCAGACCTGCAGACGCACATTGAGCACGTGAAACAGGTTCTGAAGGCCCTCCTACAGGCAAAACTGTTTGTGAAAGCGGAGAAGTGCTCGTTTCACGCCAGCACCATCTCCTTTTTAGGGTTTATCGTGTCGGAGGGTAAGGTTCATATGTATCCCGATAAAGTCTCTGCAGTGCTTGATTGGCCTACTCCTCGTTCTGTGAAGCAGGTTCAGCGCTTTCTAGGGTTCGCCAATTTTTATCGGCGGTTCATTAGGAATTTTAGCAAGCTCGCCGCACCCATTACCGCCCTTACCAAAAAGACTGCAGGGCAATTTCAATGGAGTTCCAGAGCGGATTCCGCATTTAGGGAGTTAAAGGGGAGGTTCAGCTCTCATCCCATCTTGGTCACGCCCAATCCCTCCCTTCCGTTTGTCGTGGAGGTTGACGCCTCCGAGTTGGGAGCAGGCGCCATTCTGTCCCAGCACTCTCCCATCGATCGCAAAATGCACCCCTGTGCATATTTCTCTCGGTCCCTTACTCCGGCTGAGAGGAATTACGATGTAGGGGATCGGGAGCTGCTGGCTGTCAAATTAGCTCTGGAGGAGTGGCGGCATTGGTTAGAGGGGGCTGAACACCCTTTTACGGTCTGGACTGATCACAAAAATTTAGAATACATCCAGCAGGCCAAAAGACGCAATTCTCGGCAGGCGCGCTGGTCATTGTTTTTCACCCGTTTTAATTTTCTACTCACTTATCGGCCCGGGTCAAAAAACATTAAACCTGATGCACTTTCCCGTATTTTCGATCAGTCCGACAGTTCCGTCTCCCCTGAGTCCATTTTGCCAGGCGCTCAGATTGTAGCCCCGGTATTTTGGGACATCGAAGTAGCGGTTCAGAACGCTTTGCGACGGAATCCGGATCCTGGTGGTGGCCCTGCCAGTTGCCTTTTTGTGGCGCCCACTGTGAGGTCTCAAGTGCTCCAGTGGGGTCATTCCTCACAAATCACCGCCCACCCAGGTGTTCACCGTACTAAGGAGTTTCTCTCCAGACGTTTCTGGTGGCCTGGTATGGAGAGAGACGTCCGCAAATTTGTCGCTGCCTGCCCCATTTGTGCTCGGAACAAAGGTTCTCGGCGTTCACCCGCGGGGTTGTCCTGTAAATTCCACGCCTTATACTTTTCTGTCTATCGGATTTGTTCCCCGCATTCCCGTGCGGGATTTTCCTTTCGCCAGGTGATTATTTGGTTCACCTGTCGTCCGCGTCAGGAGGTATATACACTCACACCCTTTATTATTTATTATTTTTAACACCAACTTTATTTCTTACATTTTAGCCTGTTTCACTGATCTAACACGTAAAAAAAAAAATCAGTTTGTTTCCCATTCCAAACTAATACAAACTCATTTTAAATCATTATCTGCATCAGTATCAGTATCTGCATGTTTTATTTTCAGATCTTTGCTATTTCTGGCTATTCCAAACGAACACTAACTACCGCCATTTTAAATCACTACGACTACTACTACTCATTTTAAATCACTATAGTATTGGCATGTTTTGTTACTTAATAACACTATTTCCTAGCCCATTTTGAATTGCTTTTTCATTTTATTTCAAACTGTTTCACTGCTGTAACTGTTACAGTGATATGGTTACAGGATAGGACCCAAATGCAGGACTCAGAGACAGACAGCTGGTTGAACTCCACGCAGGAGACTTTATTTACAAGTAATTGACCACACAGGGTAGCAGGCAGGAGATCAGGAACGGGCAGGCTGGAAACAAGGTTGGGCAAGATAACGCAGGGCTGTAGTAGGGCTGGACAGGAGAAGGGCTGGATGGTAACAGGCAAGGCAGGCAGGAGAACAGGAGCTGGGCTGGACAGGAACGGAGTTGTCGCAGTTATTTTAACGGCGCATATAAGTGTGTCTACATAGGCGTGTGTACAACGCGCATACAGCCTCCTGTCTGTTACACAGGGGCGCGAACAAGCATGACAAAAAATATCAACATTATGTGAAATATTATTATTGTGTAGGCTATATATAAAAAATGCATAATAATAAAAGGGTCCATAGGTCAAAGACCACATAGCTACCTGTCCCTCAGCGAAGGGGAATGCCGAATTAAATTGCTTTCAGCCCACTCCATCAACATCCAGGCGATGTGCGATGGTACATGTAAGGTTACATGTATAGGCTATATACTATTGCTATTATCCTGGATCAAGCCATGATTTAGCCTGTTTGCCAATAATTCTTGTAATCTTCTGGGGGGACAATCTTCTGTTACAGGACAATGGCTATCCATTAAAAATGGCTTTCCATTTGCTGATAACACCTATATCAAGCCTAATGCACAAATGATTTCACCTAAGGCGTGAATTGTCATTCAAAGGAAAACTCGCACTGCAATAGACGGACATTTGAGTTCTGAAAATGTGCTTCAGATGTCATTACAATACAGCTCTCTGGGCCTACAGCTTGTATGTAAATATAATTGTTTTAACTGAAAAAAGTTCAAAACCTTGTCCAATGAATATTGCATTTATAGTTTTTAAAATAGCCTAAGCTACAGCGGATTCGCTGTGCGCAAGGTTTTTTCCATAGCCTACGGTTAAACAACGAAGATAAATGTCACCATGTTAACTGAATTTGAACCTTAGTATTCTTCATCCTTCATATCTTTTTAATTACAGTGACAAGGTTTCCATACTGTCAGCTTATTAAAAACCAGCTGATTTCACCTGTTATTTCATAACTGAACAAAACGAGAAGAGAACTAAGCATCTAATTAGAAACAAAAAAAATTTGCAGTACGTTACACAATTCACAATTTATTTGAATGCCATTCTCTGCATGTGCGCTGCATGTTCTCTGTTTCCCCTGCTGCAAGTCCCAAGTTTCAAGATCTTAAAGTGGATTGTTTTAAACCATTACGCTTTGAGTAAAACAGGTTGGTCACATTTCCATAAGCAGGGCATTATAAAACAAGTAAATATGCATGAACATATGGGTTGCCAACCATACAGCGTTATTGTATTTAGTGTAATCATTAAGGCAATATAACGGTATTTATGTTATTAATCAATATTATGTAGGTAGCTAGCCTAATGAACTTCGGATGAAGCTTGAACTTCGAGAACTCCATGAGAACAGCCTCATGGAATTGATGTTTGACACTTTCATTGCATAATCAAACGAAATTTGTTGAACAAGCAGGCTAATTTGACGTTTTCAAAGGTGAGACTGAAGCCATGGATAGCTTATTCTCAGCTGTTGCAGGTCCTTTTAACGAAATGTAACCACATATATTTTGTTAAATAACAGCCATGTCGGGAATTACCGGGAACTCATAGGCTAATGGTTAGTCCGAATAATATTGATCATACTATTGACTAAACACGCACAAGCGTGTCTGTTTCGCGATCAAGCAATCCGCCAAGGTGAAAAAGCTGGCTTTTAAAGGGAATGGGATAGGACATTTTGATTGGTTTATTGCATGTCGCACCCAAGACACACCTATAATTAATGTAGAGACTAAGTTCAGCCCATTTGTGCATTGTGCCGTGCTTAGCGCCCAAAATACACCCCGGTAAACTAGCAAAAATGGACTTGGACACACCCTAAATTAACTTTCCGCCATGCGCTTAGACCAAGCGCCAAGATAGAGCCCCTGGTTTTCCTAGTCAGTCTCCCTTCCATGTACTAACCAGGCCCAACATTGCTTAGCTTCCGAGATCAGACGAGATTGGGCGTTCTCAGGGTGGTATGGCCGTAAGCCCACTGGAAGGTAATATGACAAGCACAAGGCAGGGTACAAGACGATCTGGCACAGAACAAAGAAACAGGGGTGCTTAACTTAATGCGGCCCCCACATGAGGAAACATAATTCAGGTGCGGGGAAGTGAAGACACAAAATGGAGGGAGAAAGGAAAAACACGGAATGGAATGCACACAGAAATGTAAAACCTGGAAATCAAGACAGAGGCACTGGACGTAACAGTAACCCTTGTCTTTTTTCAGTTTTTTTTCCATTCCAAACTAACACTTACTAATTTTAAATCATTATAGTATTGGCATTTTTTGTTAACTTAATAACACTAACTTTATTTCCTAGTCCTTGTAGAATTGCCTTTTAATTTTATTTTAAGCTGTTTCACTGCTGTAACACTATTTAAAACAGTTTTTTATTCTTTTTCAGCTCTTTGCTATTCCGGGCTATTACAAACTAAGGGTCGGATTCAGAGATGGCCTTAAGTGCCTCTCCTGCGCGGATTTAATGCGGGATGAGATACGCCGTATTCTAACCGGCACTACATGGGTGGCACAGGGCATGATATTCTAATGAACTGTTTCTTGTACCTGCCCCCTGGGTTGCCAGCTTTCTACTAAAAAAATGTGTGTGGGGGTATACATTTTCAACGTGTCAGTGACATTGCCTTTAATAACCGCATTTGCCTTTGTAAAATCCTACCTTTGTGCATCGTAGTTGCTCTTGCGTGATGGGGTAGGCAGTGAATGTATTAATCTGTTGCATTGATAAAATGATCCTACCCATCACACAATCAAAAGAAAAATCATAATAATCTATTGGCGGCACTAGACATAAACCACCTTTTTTTCTGAAAAAGGTTATTTTTAAGTGAAAACTCTGAATACGCGCATCTTGCAGACGCCTAATTTTCATGAAATCTCCACCCCGTGCGCGTAATGCCGCGTATATACTGGAGAGACGCTTAAAACAGCGGATAAGTCAAATGTCTGAATGACATTTGTAGCTTAAGCTACATGGAATTTCGGTCCCATTTGCGCGTGCTTATCTGAACTCTGAATCTGGCCCTTAGTAACTAATAATGAGTAGGCCCACCCTTTGCCTTCAAAACTGTTTAAATTCTAGTAATCATCTTTTATATTTGGTCGCATATCCTTTGCATGCCATGACTTCCTGATGTCTGTGACCCAACGATATCAAAAGGGCGTAGGAGAGATTTTTATATTGGGGGGGACAAAATCCTCTAGGGGGGTCTGGGGGCATGCTCCCCTGGAAATAATGAATAAAAAAAACTGGCTTTCATGGCAATATAAGGCCTCCTCCGGAAGATTATTATTATTATTATTTTTATTTTTTCGGCAGCTAAATGAATAATTTTTAAGCTATTTGAGACAAAAACGTAAAGCATCATTGAGGGCAGTGGAGTTGGAAGTTCTGTGGGAAGAAGCAAACATGCAACGTGGTGGGCAGAACAATAGATTCTTAGGGCACCTGGTGAATTGTTTTATTGCACCCTCAAGGAAGTTGCCACCAGCTAAGTAACCCAGGGTTTATGACAATCCAAAGGATCAATAATTTTTGTTAATAATTGTTTTACATGAGCTAATGTTAGCTAGCTCTCAAACGTTAGCTAGCCTTACATGGCTTGGGCTACGCCTATACATACAATGGGGGAAATAAGTATTGGACACGTCAACAATTTTATTATCAAACATATTTCCAATGTAGCTATTCACATGAGATTTTGACCAGACATTGGTATTAACTCAATAAAACTACACAGCTAAAGAAATTGTAACGTTCCAATTCTTTAAAAAAGTTATGTGCAATAAAGTGAAATGACACAGGAAAAAAGTATTGAACACGCTAAATTAAATGTATTTAATACTTGGTAGAAAAGCCATATTTTTTATATTTGGTTGCATGTCCTTTGCATGCCATGACTTTATGATGTCTGTGACCCAACAACATCAAAAGGCTCTTGATATCTTATTTGCTGGTACTCTTACAAGCGATACTATAACAGCTCTGCATTTGAATGGATCTCTATGAGACAAGATTTAGCTGTAAATTACACTGGAACAGTATAGAAAACATGGTTGGCTCTAAGTCATCAAGGGTCTGATGTATTAAACAAGCCTTTAACCATCACTCTGCTGCCAGAAATACAGTAGATATGGAAGGATCACTTTAAGGGTTGTGTCTCCTGACAGATTTTCCTATTGAACTCTATGGAAAAATAAGTCAGGAGAAGAAACCCTTCAAGTTATCCATCCATATCCATCCAACAAGGTGCAAGGTAATAATTAACCAGACATATATCAGTAGTGAAACTGTGACAAAACAAATAATTATTGAGCTAAAAATAAGAAGAACTCTTATTTGGACACTTTTGAATTTGTAAATTCCCCTGTGTAATGATGATGTAATTTGTACAGAATGTTTTATATAATGCTATTTATTGTATATGTGATTGATTGTAATCTGTATTGTGCCTGATAATTTAATAAAGCGTAAAGATGAGTAAAAAGGGTTATAAAAAAATTACCGTTTTTGGTGAATTAGCTTCATCTCACTTTAAGGGTTTCTTCTTCTGCCTTTTCCCCCCATAGAGTTCTATAGGAAAAAAAGTCAGGAGAAATAACCCTTGCAGTGATCCATACACATCTACTCCATATCTGGCCGCAGAGTGATGGTTTGGGGATGGATCCATATTAAGAGATTGTATCAAACAAGCCTCAAACCATCACTCTGCTGCCAGATATGCAGTAGATATGGATTGATCACTTTAAGGGTTGTTTCTCATGACAAATTTTCCTATTGAACTCTATGGAAAAATAAGTCAGGAGAAGAAACCCTTCAAGTTATCCATCTATATCTACTGTATTTCTGGCAGCAGAGTGATGGTTTGAGGCTCGTTTGATACAGTCTCTGAACATGGAACCATCCCCAAACCATCATGACTTGATGACTTAGAGCCATTTAGCCAACCATGTGTTCCATACTGTTCCAGTGTTATTTACAGCTAAATCTAGTCCCATCCCCCAATTCCCATAGAGATCCATTCAAATGCAGAGACATTAGTATCGCTTGTAAGAGTACCAGAAAATAAGATATCAAGAGTATTTTGATGTTGTTGGCTCACAGACATCAGGAAGTCATGGCATGCAAAGGATATGCGACCAAATATTTAAAATGATTACTTTATTTTATATATAAATGCAGGGGTGCCAATAATTGTGCCACACGTGGTTTTGTTAAAAATAATTATTTCTTGAGGAGGGATTTATTTTCTCATAATAAAGTTACTTCAATTAAAGGATAGATTTTTCTATTTTTTTCAGTGTGAGATTAAGCTAATTCACCAAATGGTGAATTTTTAAAAACCCTTTTTACTCATCTTTACCAGGGGTGCCAATAATAGTGGAGGGCACTGTACATTTAATTGCAACAATTCCAGGGTACTAAAAAATGGAAAAATAAGCTTAGACCCCAGGGGGTTCTGACATGTTTTTCAGCTATGCTGAAACACACAGTAGCACCTAAGCTGTCACATGAGGAGGAGTAGGAGTTTGGTTTCCAAATTAAGATTCTTTGCCGTCATTTCTCAATATCGCCAGTTCCAGTTAAACATTGTTGTAACAACATGTTTAGCAGGAGGTATTCACAGGAATAAACTGCTGGTTGGCACCGTGCACTGAGGTACAAAGGGCTTTGGCATTCTCCCTTGTGTTTCGCAACATACATGGCCTCATAAAACAGACAATGTACCAACTGTAGATGAACAAATTTACAGAGAACTGCAGAATTACTAAAAAATCTGTTTCCCTCTGAGATTACGCAATATTTTACAAAAACTTCCTTTCCAGGCAGTGCAAGCTCATATTCCTTTTTGCTCTGGCTGTCAAAAAGCCTCCTTCCCAAGTGTAGCTTTGATCCTGCCAATTTTCTTTTTCCAGTCTTAGATCCTCTCTAACTATGGAAGCACAAACCTGTCGAAATATAAATGTTAATGTTATTTGGTTTTTGTTGTGTATTCATGCACTATTCATGATATTTTGTTTGCTAATCGTGTGCACTTACTACATTGTATGAACATGTAATTAAAAATGCATCCTTTCAGATATAATTTACAATTCCTTGTTTAAGTTTGCATCATGTATGCCAAAATGTAAATGAAAATGCAATAATTAATTTAATATTTTCACTTTAACATCTTAGTCCAACCATGCCATAACGCAAATGAAAATGCAAATTTAAAATTTTTGTTTGTAATTCCTTCTTCTGACCACATATGTGCCAGTTTTCAATGGTTTATTCAGTTTGACAATGCATTTTCTTTAGCTTTTTCATAGTACTACACTCCCAAAATTAAAAATAGAAATGCCGTTTAATTTCCTCTGCGGGTGCAGCTCCAACACTGCCATGAATCCAAATTAGGCTGGAGTGGGCAGATGTTTTCCAAGAGGAAAGGGGATTGCTGCTCAACCAAGTTCAGATTTGGCCTGGTTGATGACAAGTTTTATTGTCTACAGCTAGTTTTTAGTTATATGACAAATACTTTTCATCTCTGGCTAGCTATCTATCACTTGTGGTAATATACCACACCAGAAGCTATAATGAAGAAATGGGGAAAGAAGTCTGTGGCCAGCTCTTGAACTAAAAAAAAAGAAGTGAAATTAATTATTACAAATTAATTTACATGTTGGTATACATAGGGAATTTTCTTTTTAATTTGCCAAAATATCGGAAACACCCCTGAAAAATGGCTTTAACTTTGAAGCATCTAAACCACAATTACAAAAGCATCTACACAGGTGATTCGTGATTTGAATTCTAATTAGCAGCATGTGTCTGCTTAAAAGAGGTCTAAGCAGCAGCACTTTGCGAAGTAAGTCTCCAAAGCAAGATGAGGATACTAACAGTTCCAAAGGGGCCAAATAGTTGGTGCCCGATTTGCGGGCATTGCAATTTGGGAACCAAAAACAGCAACATTATTTAAGATGGCAAGGGGAACAGTGTCAAAAATTATGAGCACCATAATTCATTGGAAAGTGACACTTTTTATTTTATTTTGGTTGTGTACTCTAGCACTTTGAGTTTGAAATGATACAATGATAATGAGGTTGAAGTTCAGACTGTCAGCTTTAATTCCATTTAGAAATTATGGAACCTTTTGTACATAGCCCCCCCCCACCCCCATTTTCGGGCATCAAACAATATTGGACAGTTTTTAACATAATCATTTTTTATATTTGGTCGCATATCCTTTGCATGCCATGACTTCCTGATGTCTGTGACCCAACAACATAAAAAAACTCTTGATATCTTATTTTCTGATACTCTTACAAGCGATACCATCACCTGTATTTGAATGGATCTCTATGGGAATTGGGGGGTGGGACTAGATTTAGCTGCAAATTGCACTGGATTATGGATGCATAACTTGAAGGGTTTCTTCTCCTGACTTTTCCATAGAGTTCAACCGGAAAATGTATCAGGAGAAACAACCCTTTAAGTTATCCACCAATATCTACTGCATATCTGGCAGCAGAGTGATGGTTTAAGGCTTGTTTGGTACATCAGACCCTTGATGACTTAGAGCCATTTAGCCAGCCATGTGTTCCATACTGTCCCAGTGTAATTTCCAGCTAAATCTACTCCCACTCCCCAATTCCCATAGAGATTCATTCAAATACAGGTGATGGTATCGCTTGTAGGAGTACCAGAAAATAAGATATCAAGAGTCTTTTGATATCGTTGGGTCACAGACATCAGGAAGTCATGGCATGCAAAGGATATGCGACCAAATATAAAAAATGATTACTAAAATTTAAACTGTTTTGAAGGCAAAGGGTGGGCCTACTCGTTATTAGTTACTAAGGGCCAGATTCAGAGTTCAGATAAGCACGCGCAAATGGGACCGAAATTCCGTGTAGCTTAAGCTACAAATGTCATTCAGACATTTGACTTATCCGCTGTTTTTTTAGCGTCTCTCCAGTATATACGCTACATTACGCGTACGGGGTGGAGATTTCATGAAAATGAGGCGTCTGCAAGATGCGCGTATTCAGAGTTTTCACTTAAAAATAACTTTTTTCAGAAAAGTTTATGTCTAGTGCCGCCAATAGATTATTATGATTTTTCTTTTGATTGTGTGATGGGTAGGATCATTTTATCAATGCAACAGATTAATACATTCACTGCCTACCCCGTCACGCAAGAGTAACTATGATGCACAAAGGTAGGATTTTACAAAGGCAAATGCGGTTATTAAAGGCAATGTCACTGACACGTTGAAAATGTATACCCCCACATACATTTTTTTAGTAGAAAGCTGGCATCCCAGGGGGCAGGTACAAGAAACAGGTCATTAGAATATTATGCCCTGTGCCACCCCCATTTTGAGAAATGCACCCGCGTAGCACAGATTAGAATACGACGTATCTTATCCCACGTTAAATCCGCGCAGGCGAGGCACTTAAGCACATGACTTAAGTTGGCCATCTTTGAATCTGGCCCTAGATATTCAGGTTTAGTTGGTGTTTCTGATATTTTGTACATCCAGTTGTATATTTCCTCACCAATTTGGTATGTCCCGATGCATAGCACATAGCACAGCTTAGCACTGCACCACTGAAATGGAGCCATTGTAAAAGCAGTATATTAGCTTGCCTATGGTATAATTCTGCTAGAGGAAATATTTGATAGAAATAGTCATAATTCTTGCATGGCTTTCTAGGCTTATCTAATGAGAAGGCAGATAGTAGGCTAGAAATGGATCTAACATCAGTGCTACTCCTCATACTGTGTGATGGGGAGAGAGCACTCAGCAATCTTTATATCAGTAGCTTTTACACGACCTAATTTATCATCACGTTATCTAAACAAATAACATACGGTGGTGAATGCACATCACACAGATGTTTAATTTAATAGGCACGATCGTTTAGCAGTAGATAAGGTCTGTACTCTGTATTCTTAGTGAACTGTAGCAGCAGATGTAGTGAACTGGTCTGGTCTAGTCTGTCCTTGATCATTATTGATTGGGTGAAGAAATTTCAACCTTATTGGCTATGAAAATGACCAGGCAGAGCTCATTAGACTGTGAGGAAAATGCATGCGTTTTAAAGGGTTAGTTCAGAATTATCATAATATCTCATTTCTGACTTACCTGTGATCTTGTCAATCGATGGAGACCATTTTCAGCTGATTCCATGCTCTCCTTCATATGGACGTCCAACTGTTTCTAATGCTAGTGCAACCTAATGGTATCAGTTAGCATCCACTACCAAATGCACTTAAACACACTCCACGGTGCACCCAAAGCAAATAAAATACCACCACAGACTATCGGGTGGATTTTGATGTTTATACCATCATTTTGAACTCAAACTATCATTGAATCCTTTACTTTGTGCTTTTGCCCCATGTAGCATTAGCATCAGCTGGACGTTCATACAAAGGACAACATGGAATCAGCTGAAAATGGTTTCCATCGATTGACAAGATCACGTAAGATCGTCGTAAATTAGATATTATGTCCAAAGATCCAAAACTAACCCTTTAAACGCAGTTTTATACCCCTGTCACACTGAAGCAACGACCCAGGGAAAGCCCGAATTGGCCTTAAGTGTGAAATGGTCATACCCGCGAACAACAACTCTGGAATTATTTTAATTTTCGCTATAGATTCATGCAAGAGGGGGATTGCTTAGTTGTCAGCGGTATAGGCCATGTAACGGTGAATGACATATTAAATAACAAATAACATTACTTAAAACGTTTTGTGACAGTTTTTACATGAAAGCCAACCTGGTCTCACAACCCATTCGTATCTCTTCAACGAAATTCTAGTACCCTAAAAATCATACTTATCTTACGAATAGGGGACTCCACATTATGTGACTTGATTAGTTTCTCCGAATCAGTAACGAGCCAGATCGGAAATACAATTTTTTTTCGCCAGTGAAATAAAGCCAATGGGTAAGTTGAATAGATACGAATGGGTTGTGAGACCAGGTTGTAAAAGCATTTGCAAGATTTGGAGCACATCATTGGGCTATCGATTCAGGAGTTAACATATGTGACAGGTTCTGGTAAGATGGTCCACAAGTAGCATGGTGTCATTTTTCAGTTTTTTATAGTTTATGAAAGTATGAATCCTGAGCTTTCAAATGACATCTCATACACTGCAATATGCAAATATTTGAAAAAGATATGCTTCTTTAAAGGGTAACTCCATGGGCTGTTTCAGAGTGACCACGCCTCCGTTTGTGGTTCAAAAAATGACAAAATTGGGGGTGGGAAAGATGCTCATGAAAGGGTTGGGCTCGAGTTAGCAAGCCACGCCCTTTTTTACCTGTATGCTCATTCACAGCCATAGTGTGTTTTGTTCGAGCCGCTCGCTCTGGCTGCTGAGCCTGTAGCAGCGGCCGTGGCAGAGGCAGAGAACTGGAGAATGTAGGCTACATAAGGCCTAGTTATAAAGTTAGTTCTCATCTTAATTTGGATAACAGTTAACGTTATTAAAGATTGCTAAGTTAGCCATAAATTAATATACAATGAAACCCGTAGTAACTTCACTAAATTGACTCATATAGCCACATTAAAACCTCAAGAAACATCTCATTTCGGTCAAAACTGCATAAACAGAACATTGACCAGTCATAACCGTTTAACTGTTAGCTAAGTTAACTAACGTAGCTATCTTGTGGGCTACTGTGTCATTTTTAGATCAGTCCTGCTACTTGTTTTTGGCCTCACAAAGCGGGAGAATAGCCGAGAGGGAGAAAGAAAATGTGATTGCTGCGATTAAATTAATTATAGGTTTAGGTTTATTTATTTAAGAAAGGGACAATGCACATTTTTGTGCCAGATTTAGCCATTGGGCAAATTTTCATCTGTAGTCCCTGGGGAGGTTGATGGAGAAATGTTTGAAGAAAAAAAAACGTATTAGACTAGATTTCCCAGAGCATAACCTTATACGCCCATTTGCCTTCGAAAAGTTGGAAAAACCGTATGTCATATGGGCAAACTATGGGTTCACACCTATACCATCTTCTCTCTATCAATAGCCTGTCGCTCACACAAATGCTCCTCTCCACAACTTGCTGGATTTGGGGGAAAAAAACGTATTTATAGTGTAAGGTGGAACTGGGCTTAGCCAGATGCACCAGTTGGTGTGACATCACATGTACGTGTACGTCACAAATACTGTATAACAGCCAATTGTAAGGGTTCTCTATGCCAGAGACACGGAGGAAGTGTTGGAGTTCCAGGTGCGACAGATAAGGAGTCTTAAAGTGTTCTAATGAACACCACAGAAACGGACAATAATCCGTAGTGTAAAGGGGAAAAATAGGGAGAACACAATTAACCTTGCGATAAAAACGCATCCGAGCAATATCCGAGCAAAACAAAATAAATAAGCGGTAACGCTTATCTAACTCCCGTTTGTGGAGCAAATAACCAGAAAGAAAAGAGAAACTCAAGACCCCTAAGACTTGGTTAGAGCACTCGTTGGTATGAGTGTAAAAACAAAGAAACGAAAACCCTAAGCTCTGTGATAAGAGCGAAAAAGATCACTTTGCTTTTCCTAAATTGTACTGCTAACAAGTCCCGCGTTGAGAAGCAAAGCGGTCGATAGCAGTACAACTTCCTATACCTTTTTACCGGCTCGAAAGGTACGTGAAATAACATGGAAGCAACGATAAACGGAGAAAGCGGGGTATAAATAGTGAGCGGAAATGCAGGACAGGTGAACTCACTAATTACTGAGACGAAAGCAAAACCCGCCGCGGAACAAAGAAAAATCTGATAGATTACCGGTAAAAGACAAAAGGAATACAAAACGCGGAGATAAGGAAAGAAGGGCACGATCCATGACAGGACCCCCCCTCTAAGGAACGGCACCAGACATTTCCGCAACCTTATTTCTGCGGAAGTCGCTGATTAACTGAGGGTCCAGGATGTTTCTCCTAGGAACCCAGCAACGTTCCTCCAGGCCGTAGCCCTCCCAGTCCACAAGGTACTGCCACCCTCTGCCCACACGTCTCTCGGCCACAATGCGGCGAACGGTATAAGCCGGACCCCCCTCTATGAGTCGGGGAGGCGGAGGTGGTCTTTCAACCAGGGCGAGAGGGCTGACGAGTACCGGTTTAAGACGGGAGACATGAAACGTGGGGTGGATGCGCATCGAGCGCGGCAGTTGCAGTCGAAATGTGACTGGGTTGATCTTTTTAATAATTTTAAATGGTCCCACAAAACGAGGGGCAAGTTTACGGGACTCGACACGCAATGGAAGATCACAAGTAGTGAGCCAAACCCGCTGTCCAACTCTATAGGACGGTGCAGCCCGACGATGCCTATCAGCCTTGGCTTTTTGTTTAGCCGACGCACGTATAAGAGACGAACGCACTTGTCTCCAAACCGAACGACACCTCCGAGCAAAAGAACCTGCAGAGGGCACCTCCACCTCCCTCTCGAGCTCAGGAAAGAGAGGTGGTTGATAACCCAGCTGAGCTTCGAAGGGGGAGAGACCAGTGGATGCGTTACGCAGTGTGTTACGAGTGTACTCCACCCAGGTGAGGTAGGTTTAGATGCGGCCAGGCAGCGAAGAGTACTCTCTAGTGTCTGATTAGTGTGTTCTGTCTGGCCGTTCGTCTCCGGGTGAAAACCGGAAGACAGACTGACAGAGGCACCTAGCAGGGAGCAAAACGCACGCCAAAACTTGGCAGCAAACTGAGAGCCACGATCGGATACCACATTCGTGGGAAGACCGTGCGGGCGAAATACGTGGTCAATCATCAGTCTCAGGTGCTGAAGGTAGCTTGGGCAGTGCAATGAAATGGGCCGCTTTAGAGAAGCGGTCGACCACCACTAAAATAATAGTATTGCCTGCAGATAGAGGCAAACCCGTGACAAAGTCAAGGGAAATATGACTCCAGGGGCGGGTGGGAATAGGTAGGGGACGAAGGAGACCCGAGGGAGGACGATGAGAAGCCTTTTTGCAAGCGCAAACCGAACAAGCCGCGACAAACGAGCATACGTCCTTCTCCAGACTGGGCCACCAGAACCGTCGAGTTAAAGAATCCCTAGTACGAGGAACACCGCGGTGACCGGTGAGTTGGGAGGCGTGACCCCATTGGAGAACCCGAGACCTAAGACGAGGAGGCACGAAAAGACAGTTAACTGGTGCCCCCCCTGGGCCTGGGTCCGAGCGCAAGGCTCTCTGTACCGCTGCCTCAACCTCCCATATAACTGGGGCACCAATGAGGTCAGTAGCGATAATAGGCTTGGGAACAGAGTCTGTTTCAGAGCGGTTATAAATCTGTGAAAGCGCGTCAGGTTTTACGTTCTTAGATCCATGGCGATACGTGATAATAAAATTGAATCGTAAAAAAAACCGCCCACCGGGCTTGTCGTGAATTACGCCTCTTAGCCAGCTGAACATATTCCAGGTTTTTATGGTCTGTCCATACTGTAAATGGATGTTCCGCTGCGTCGAGCCAATAGCGCCACTCCTCCAAAGCCAACTTGACTGCAAGCAATTCTCGATCCCCTACATCGTAATTTCTCTCCGCCGATGTTAGGACACGAGAGAAATACGCGCAGGGGTGCATTTTGTGGTCAAGTGGCGAGCGTTGGGACAGAATGGCTCCAGCGCCTAGTTTGGAGGCATCCACCTCTACCACAAAGGGAAGGGAGGGGTTGGGTGTAACTAGAATAGGCTCTGACGTGAATCTCCCCCTCAATTCAGTGAACGCCGCCTCCGCCTTAGAACTCCATTGGAACTGGCCGACGAGGTTCTTTTTAGTAAGCGTAGTAATGGGCGCTGCTACCGCACTAAAATTGCGAATAAACCTGCGATAAAAATTTGCAAAGCCTAAGAAGCGTTGCACCTGTTTTATGGAAGATGGCGTGGGCCAATTATTTACAGCGGAAACCTTCTCCGGATCCATCTGTACCTTACCCTCCGCAATGATAAAACCCAAAAATGAAACCGAACCGGTGTGAAAAATGCACTTCTCTGCTTTAACAAATAATTGGGCCTTGATAAGAGCAGAAAGTACCTGACGAACGTGACCAACGTGTGTGGGAAGATCGGGCAAAAATATTAAAATATCGTCAAGATAAACAAAGACGAATCTCTCCAGCATCTCCCTCAGCACGTCGTTAATTAACGCCTGAAAGACAGTTGCAAGTGAGCCCGAACGGCATGACGAGATATTCGTAGTGCCCGCTGTGTGTGTTAAAAGCTGTCTTCCACTCGTCGCCCTCGTGAATGCGAACGAGGTTATTGGCGTTACGTAAGTCTAGTTTAGTAAAAACAGACGCCCCTGAAGACGCTCGAAGGCGGAGTTCATAAGGGGAAGGGGATATCTGTTCTTAACTGTGATGTCGTTAAGGGACCTGTAATCGATACAGGGTCTGAGACCTCCGTCTTTCTTTTTCACAAAAAAAAACCCGCCCCTGCAGGCGAGGTGGAAGGTCTAATAAACCCGTTAGCCAAAGCCTCCTCAATGTATTCCCGCATAGCTGTGCTCTCTGGAATGGACAGGGAATAAAGAGACCCTCTAGAGCAGGTGTGTCAAACTCATTTTCACCCCGGGCCACATCAGCATTATGGTTGCCCTCAAAGGGCCGGTTGATTTTCGCGGACCTCGATTGTAATTGTTGACGGGGGGGGGGGGGTGCAATCAAGAATTTTCTCGGACCTCGATTGTAATTGTTGACGGGGGGGGGGTGCAATCAAGAATTTTCGCGGACCTCGATTGTAATTGTTGACGGGAGGGTGCAATCAGTCGGCGTACTGTTTGGGGACATTAACCGGCAGCTGGAATTCAAGCGCCCCTCCCACTTCAGCACCCTCAGTGTCCGAGACAGAGTGAATCTCCCAATCAATCTCTGAATCGGACGTCAGGAGGTTTCTCAGCAGAGTGATCCCAGGCTAGACTCTCCTCTCCGTTCTCGGAGGAAACACGAGAGGACTCCTGTTTAATGGAGTAATTCTCCTCATCACTCTCTGAATCGCATTCGACATAATCCTCAACCCCTCCTCCCGACAGAAAAGGACTGGAGGAAGAACAGTGATGTTTGCATTGGGAACCCCACTGGCGAATGACGGAACCGGACCCCCCCCAATTAATATGTGGGTTATGACGATTAAGCCAGGAATGGCCCAAGATCAGCGGATATGAAACGCTCCTCTTGGTATGAAACGCGCATGCGTATGGCGGCGGTAACTCGGGAGATGGTGCCTGTCCCCAACGGGCGGCCGTCTAGTGCTGTAACAAGACGAGGAAGAGGCAAAGGGTGGGTGGGAATTTTGTGGGATTTAGCCCACTTGAAATCAATAAAACACTCAACTGCCCCTGAGTCAATAAAAGCGTTGTAGTGGAGCTGGCAATCATTCCAGCGTAAATGAACTGGCAGGAGAGTCTGAGGGTAATTGAAATGCACTCCCGCTAGGCGATTCGGTCTCCCTAGCGGGACCCCTCCCTTACCAGAAAGTTTAGGACACTGATCCTTTATGTGACCCCGCCTCTTACAGTACCTACACCACAATTTACGCGCATGGAGGACTCCTATCTCTCAATAGGAGACCGTGCTGACGTGGAGGAAGAAGGGTAATTAGCTGGGCGATAACTACACCCTTTAGAAACCCTCTCTCTCTCTCTCTCTCTAAAGCGGTTATCTAAACGAATAGCGGTGGACACCAGGGCACCGAACGTAGCGGGTGGTTCTAACCCCGCGAGCGCGTCTTTTATTGGGTCTGACAGAGCGTTGAGAAATAGTGCACTAAGAGGCTCATCGGCCCATCCTGTTACCCCTGCAAGAGCACGAAACGTTATAGAAAAAACGGCCACGGTGTCGGAGCCCTGACGAAGACGGGTCAGACGCATGGTGGCCTCCTTGCCAGAAACGTCCTGATCGAAAACTGACACCATCTCCGCCATAAGCCCATCTAAGCCCTGATAAGTTGGTCGGCCCATGCAAAAGCATTCCCGGTTAGGAGGAAGAGAACGAAGGCTACACGGGACTCTTGTTAATAAAAGCGTGAGGGCTGAATTTTAAAAAAAATTAGGCAATGAATCAAAAACCCCTGACACTCTCCCGACTGCCCGCTATACCGCAACAGGAGCTGAAGTTTCGGTTCCCTAGTGTCAGGTGGAAGTGGCGGGGGAGTGGATTGTGTAGGTGCTTGTGCAACTGGAGGTGGATCTGCCCTGAGAGAGAGAGTTTGGAGATTCTCCGACAGTTCCCGCAGAGCAGCTGATTGAAGGCGTAACTGCTCATGCAGAGTTTGCTGAGAAATCAAAATGGTATAAACGCTCTCTCCCTGGGCAGAAATGGCTGCCTCCTGAGTGACTAGGACTCTGTGGATGTTAGGATCTATTGCTGGTATCTCCCCTATGGCTTCCATGTTCTGTAAGGGTTCTCTATGCCAGAGACACGGAGGAAGTGTTGGAGATCCAGGTGCGACAGATAAGGAGTCTTAAAGTGTTCTAATGAACACCACAGAAACGGACAATAATCCGTAGTGTAAAGGGGAAAAATAGGGAGAACACAATTAACCTCACGATAAAAACGAGGAACTCGATATCCGAGCAAAACAAAATAAATAAGCGGAGCAAATAACCAGAAAGAAAAGAGAAACTCAAGACCCCTAAGACTTGGTTAGATCACTCTTAGGTATGAGTGTAAAAACAAAGAAACGAAAACCCTAAGCTCTGTGATAAGAGCGAAAAAGATCACTTTGCTTTTCCTAAATTGTACTGCTAACAAGTCCCGCGTTGAGAAGCAAAGCGGTCGATAGCAGTACAACTTCCTATACCTTTTTACCGGCTCGAAAGGTACGTGAAATAACATGGAAGCAACGATAAACGGAGAAAGCGGGGTATAAATAGTGAGCGGAAATGCAGGACAGGTGAACTCACTATTTACTGAGACGAAAGCAAAACCCGTCGCGGAACAAATAAAAATCCGATTGATTACCGGTAAAAGACAAAAGGAATACAAAACGTGGAGATAAGGAAAGAAGGGCACGATCCATGACACCAATAGTAAATTACAACTGCAATAGTGAAATGTTTCACCACCAAAACGCTAGTTAGCCAAAATACACTACTCTTGCTATAAAATGCTAAACAGTGTGATGAAATGTCGCTATTTGCAACAGGATCAATCTCTAGCACATGGATATGTCCAAATATATCAGTAATCAGCTAAAAAAAAAGTGGTTTTAGGGTGTACTTACCCTTTAAATGTTGGGACACCTTAAAACACTTTCCGAAGAAAACAGCTCTCAAACATTTGCAATGATTCACACCTCAGACTGGCAAACTTAACGGGTGTGAACAGTACCTGGGTAACCCCACCCTCAACCACTACCCCACTCGAGTATCGGTCACTGACTGTCAGCTGTAATAAAATTAAAACATTCAAATAAACTATAATGGTGTATTTAAAGTCCAAAGTCAGGTCTGCATCAGGACAAGAGTATGCAATAGCAGGGTCCTGCTCTGGTCACGTGGGCAAGAGCACAGTGTCCAATGTTCAGCTCTACAATGTCTAATGCAGCTGGGGAGCTACAGTCGAAGTAAATCTACAAACAGAAAGTCTTTTTCTGAGCTGTTGTGGAGTTTGTTGGAGGGCATGTGATGTCTTGTGCCTCATCAGAGCAGAATTCTCTGATCTTTTCAAAAAGATATTTCTGCCTGGCTGAGTCCAGTCTGGGTGGGGCTTGCACAGGAAGACCATCTCTGGGGGGCCAGACATTAACGTAAAGTAGGCTACTTGCACTTTAAATGAAAGGCATTGTAACACTGGTATAGCTAGGATACTATAGCATTATTCATATAATTAGCATATTCACACCATCTGCTGGGGTAGATTGAGAACTGCCAATAACCTGGCTATTTCTTGGGAGCGTGAGTTAGGCCTATTTTGTGATAATGCGTCAGACCAGATTGCTTTATATTTTCTATACGCACCCATTTGTCAGACAATAAATGACCTTGAAACAGTAGACCTATTTTTTTTTTTTTTAAACAATAACACTCACCAGTCTAGAAGTCTAGAGGACTAGGACGTTGAATGAAGTAATCCACCGATGCCTCCAAATTCAGCGCATTGCAGGGTTTCCATTATCCGGTAATTATTGTTTTTTTAACGGAAAAAACTGTCAAATTTTAATCTAGCTGGTCATAATATCCGGTAGCTAAATATTCCTAAGCACATTTATAATTTTATTGAAATAAATTACATTTCCAAACACCCTTCGATTAAAAAATGACATTTGTATAATGCATTACATTTCCACATATCCTTCTATAAAAAAATAAACCATTTAAATTTTTTTATGAATGTGTATGTGCGATGAATGAAACAAACGTTATGTTACGTTTGTTCCACTTTGATCAAGCGTGGGCTTGGATTGGATGCTATAGGCCTAGCCAGCATTAGGGATGTGCGGGATGAATTGGCTAGCCAAATAAACGGTGTTGCTCCTGCTAGTCGGGAAATACTAGTAAAATAATTTTTTATTAAGACGTTTACCTTTTGTTTTAAACAGTTAGCTAATTTGCACACAAATTACTGTCATGTCTTCCTAATAAAATGTTGCTTTAAAAAAAAAAGTAGCCTAAATTGTTCCCATCCTCACGCGGTCACTCAGGCAAGCACGGGAAAATGTCGGCTGTGTTACATTATGCATACAGGTGCAGCTCAAAAAATTTGAATATCGTGAAAAAGTTCAATATTTTTTGTCACTCATTTCAGAAAGTGAAACTCATATATTATATAGATTCATTACACATAAAGTGAAATATTTCAAGCCTTTATTTCTTGTAATTTTTATGATTATGGCTTACAGCTAATGGAACCCAAAATTCAATGTCTCAGAAAATTTGAATATTTTGCTTTAACATATTTTTAAAGTATCATATTTAATATTTGGTTGCATATGCTTTGCATGCTGTTACTTCCTGAAGTCTGTGACCAATCAACATCAAAAGACTCTCGATATCTTATTTTTAGGTACTGTTACAAGCGATACTATAACCTCTCTGCATTTGAACTGATCTCTATGGGAATTTGGGTGTGAGACTAGATTCAGCTGTAAATTACACTGGTACAGTATGGAACACACAGCTGGCTAAATGGCTGTAAGTCATCAAGGGTCTGAGCTATCGAACGAGCCCCAAACCATCACTCTGTTGCTAGATATGGAGTAGATGTGGATGGATCACTGCAAGGGTTATTTATCCTGACTCATTTTCCTATAGAACTCATGCAAAGGATATGCGACCAAATATTAAATATGATACTTTAAAAATATGTTAAAGCAAAATATTCTAATTTTCTGAGACACTGAATTGGGGGTTTTCATTAGCTGTAAGCCATAATCATCAAAATTACAAGAAATAAAGGCTTGAAATATTTAACTCTATGTGTAATGAATCTATATAATATATGAGTTTCACTTTCTGAAATGAGTGACAAAAAATATTGAACTTTTTCACGATATTCAAATTTTTTGAGCTGCACCTGTATATCCTACAAAACATGACAACCATAAAAGTTAGCCAATAATTTGGCATATTTATTGTAAACCATTTCATTACTGGCAGCTGGTAGGCAATAGCCTATGTTAAAAAAGCAGTAGGCTAGCTACTCAGACCATACATTTTTGCCGAGCGAAATTAATAACATGCATGATGTGAAAATGGCCGGGTCAGTCCTAATATTGAAAACCATTTTCAAATAAACTGACTGGGCAGGATCAGTGATAGGCCTATTGGCATATTATGAAAAAACAAACACTGCTACACTTACTCAGACCATTTTTGTTGAATGACCAGAGATCATTGCGCAAAGCATAGACTGTAGAAAACACACAACACGTAACAACCGCAGCTCATATATGAGCTCTTCTTGCAAGATTTATTCGCTCAATCAAAATGTGAAGCACCGCGACTCAAATTGCTGCGGCAACTACTGGCTCTGTAGTTAAATAAACGCATTTCTCAGAGAAAACTGTAAGCTCAGCTTGTGACAATAACTGACAGCATGACCTAGGCAGTAGCCTATAAATATAATACATCTGTATTATGTTTAAGGCATCTTATCTTACTATTCCGTTTTACTGGTAGCATGAGATGATCTGGCCTAATTCCGCTACTGCTTAGGTCGTGCTGACAGTAACTAAAAGACCTTAAGTAACGATTACCTCAATTGATTGTTCACACACAAAGTTATAAATAGCTTGCTTCACCATGGCAGTAATATCTAAACAATAAAAACGACAATTTGGCAAAATAGTTTTTATTGTTAATAATGTCATGCACTGTACCATAACATTTGTACTTAATTTCAAATACTTAATGATGCATACCATATAGCGATCGAGTAAGGTAATTTCGCTGAGGTAATTCTATTGTTTTTCCTGTCAGATCAAAGGTATTCTGACACTATCATCAAGTGTGTTCTAAAATTGAAGTGTACTTGCGATCTTGCTACAATGAAGTAGCCTATGTTCTAGCTGGTATAGGCCTACTTGGAAGAACGTAGTCTACTATCTAGCATGCAAGAAACAGAAGTTGCTGCAGACGGCTTTGGATCATGGTGCTGCGAAGCCTATTCAGCACCCCTTTCTTCACACTGAAGCATCGCTCCACTGTTGCCGCTGACACGGGAATAGTTGCTAAAAGCACCAGGAGGTTAAACATGTTTGGGTACATGCAATCCATTTTCTGCATTTTGCAGAACTTCAACAGCTCAGGGAAGCTGGCACTGGCTGGTCGCTCATTTGGGGGCAGCTGATCCAAGTGCCTCACGAACAGTTCATATTTCATTTCTGGCACTTTGCACTGAAATGTTGTGTTGAGTTTGATGAGGCATTTTTCCCCTTTGCAATCCCTATCATTTTAAATCGCTTCCCCGTGAAGTGAAAATCGCCGTGCATTGCTGATCGAATCTCCTCTTGATCTCTGTGATTGCTGAAACAGTGTGTAAATAAAGCAGACGGCTTCTTTTTTAGGACGAGTGCTTGCAGACCGGCAACGCGACAACTTACATTTTTTGCCGCATCTTAGCACTGTCCCCTGAGATTGTCGAATGTCATGTTCATTTTTGCCATTGTGTTTTCAAGAATGTTAAACAACTGCTGTGCAGTGGTACTGTCAGTGTCTTGTAATGCAATGATTCTCTCAATAATGCCGCAGCTTTCATTCACATATCGAAAAGCTACTGCCACCTGCTCTCTCGCAGCCACATGGGGTGTTTCGTCTAGAATGACACTATAGTATTTAAGTATTTAGCCTTAGCTAACTCGTCCCTAATCATGTTCTCTAGTGTGGTGGCTAAAGCCGAAACAATATCATTCTGAGACCTATTTCACAAATATCTGGTGTTACTGGGCATTTGAATGTCCCTCATGAATGGATCCCAACGTTTCAAATAGTCAACAATCTCCAGAAAAACACACTTTTTCTCATTCATCATGGCCTCTGAAGGGTAAACCCATTTTGTCCAGTGTATGGCAAAGATCAATGAGGCGAGTGAGGTATTCCTTGTTTCTCTCACTCTCTATTTTGGCTCTCTCGTGATTTTCAGCTGCTACCTGGCTCAACATTAAATCTACATGCTTTTCTTCACGTTTTAAGTAACAGAGTTGGGACATTGCTGCTTTATGTTGATCCCCTGCTGCATGTTTTTTATTTTGACAACCCCATTTTTCCAACTAGCACACCCTCTCGTTATAAAAGCAGCATCATTAAATGCGATTAAACTAGATTTGAATAACCTGCATGCAAAGCAAAAAATTTTGTTGTGGAAATTCTTCTGTTTAATAAAGAAATCAAAGTATTCCACCAGGCAGCGATTTATTCAGTTTTATTCAGCTGAAGAGAGCACCCAGAATACACAGCATAGTGTCTCCTTAGGATAACTCTACCCCATGAGCAAAAATACACAGTTTATATACATTTCACTCTACTGCCCTATACATCATTGTCAACATGCAGAAACAAGACTGGGCTGTCTACCTTATCTAAAGGCCTAATTTAGTATCTAGGTATACAAAAGGTTAAATGCCTATCTTCCAACGTGTAGTGATGTATAACATGTGTAGGCTATTAAAACCCAAATTGTTCCTTTCTCCCACAATCCGGTTGCATTTTTCTGTGTATTCAAGCCACTGTTTAGCTTTTCCAAAGGATATGCAACCAGGCTGATCGGCTAAACATACATATGTTAAAAACACTCAATCACACAGTCCAGTCTGAGTCCGTCAATTTCATGCTCACCCACAAGACGTAAAACAGGTCCGTTAATCACAGGAAAAATACCCGGTACCTAAGTCACCATGAAATTCAGCTGACCTTTTATATTTTATTTTGACCTTCCCCTTCTTCTAGGGGGGATTTTCCCCCGTTTCCTGTTTTTACTTTTTTCATGGTCTGCAGCGGTCTCTGCTGGTTTTATTTGAGTATTACACTTGGAATTTATTTATATAATAATTTTAATGTAATACCATGATACAATTATATCAGAAGCAGTCTGACCATGGTCTAACCATAGTAGTTCCATACATCTCTGATGGGTTAAATAATACTGGCTCTGAGCTTTTTAAATGCTATTTACCACAGGTGGTTGCTTTATAAACCAAAATCTTAAAAACCTACCATGATAATTTATTGGTAATTTATTGTCTTTTATACTGAATGTTTGTGAAGGAAAAGAGAAATGCTTTCTTTGGATTTAATAAACTCTATTAATTTCTCAAAACTGCGCACACACATACATTTCCAAGGCTAGGGAGCCGGACGTTTTAACAGGGAATGTTTAGGGAGTAATTAATGCTATCTCTTCAGACGGGCTAGAAGCATTCAGTTGGTTGCCCGTGTGTGTGTGTGTGTGTGTGTGTGTGTGTGTGTGTGTGTGTGTGTGTGTGTGTGTGTGTGTGTGTGTGTGTGTGTGTGTGTGTGTGTGTGTGTGTGTGTGTGTGTGTGTGTGTGTGTGTGTGTGTGTGTGTGTGTCCATTGCCTGCTTTTTTTGAGATAACTAAAACTCGCCATGGGAAATTTAGGGAGTGTATTGCAATATGGCTGTTTCCGCTGAGAGCGAGTTTTTCCTTCAATTTCCCTGCATGTGGGTGTGTGTATGTCCTTGATTTACAGGTGTCGAGATGAGCTCATACTGTATGCCTTAGCTTGGGACAATTGTTCATTGACTATACTTTGATACAAATAATGAGCCTGTTTTTCCGGCGTGAGTGTCTGCCCTTGAATTTGAGGCCTTGAATGTGTGCTGTTGTGCACATTTGGGCCTTTTGTTCAATTCATCCTACCACAGAAAAACATATTCATATTAACACTACATTTTCATATAGTTGATCCTACAGTATGATATATAATTATATATAAATAATGAATAATCTATCATTTGTCACAACATAAGCACTCATCCCCTATGCTTCCATTCACTTTGGCTGTTTCCACCTCATCACCATCATCCTGATAGCTAGCATCTGTTGGGTGATTGGTTTCCACCGCCTCTGCTTCATTAGCATGGCCAGTACTGCTGCTAGCAGTAACATTCTGGTTTAGGATACCGACAGGGTAAGTTTTTGGTGGCACATTTGCAAAAAAATTGCGTATATCTATGTAGGCATGCTATAAAATTCAAGAACATGAACATTGACTACCAAGCTACTTCAACTAAGAAAGAAAAAAAAACGCTTAGCGCACTGAATTCCAAACCTTCTCGCGATATTGTAGTTGCTGGAAACCCGCCAACCTGTCCTGTGGAACATACAGTTTTAAAACTACCAATCCCGTCAGTTGTTTGGTTATTAATTGTTTTATTTTTAGTTGTATTAATGCATGTATTTAATTTATTATATGTTAAAAGGTTTAATTCTGTCTGATTGTTTTGCCAATCATGGGGTGGCGAGCGTCACCTCTCGCCACAATGAGCGCACACCCCTGGTTGTACAGCAGCTGAAATTCTGTTGCTTCTGCATGTTGGTACTGCACCATGCTCCTTGTAGGATTGGAGAAGGGCAGATAGCTGATTTTTGCCAATCCTGAAAGGAAAAAAATACATTGGTTTGTTAGCTGTGCATTGATACGTTGATATATTGTTTGAACATGTTGCTAGTTAAACAAAGACTGGTCTGGTCAACAAAATGCTTATAGGCTACTTTGTTTGGCTACTAGATAGCTAAATATTAGCTTAGCCAGAAAAGGCTTTGTTTGTGTTATCTAAACAAAGACTGTGTCTGAATCAACACCCTTCTATTCTATTGAGTATGCTAACAGTATTGATCATTTTGCTGATAACAGTATTGAGGATATTTTTGCATTGCTTACTGCACGTCACTAAACGGCCTATGCAGTAGCCTTAGTAGGAAGTTACGCATGCTAGTAACATTATACAGGACGCAGTACCATTAGTTCAGTCAGGACCACTGTCGTTAATGTTAAAAGCTTTTATTAACATTATTAAAGCAACACAGTTAGGTTTGGTGGTATGGATCTGTTCAAAATGCACTTCCGCCAATCCAGACAAGCATGCATGGATCAGGCAGGGAGGGCAGCAGCAAAACCCCCAAAAACAACCATACGCCAAGCGCTGCTAGTATGTGGTCTCCAGCTGACAGGATGACTAACAACCTTTTGCTTCAGGATGAAGCCATTCTGTCCATCTGCTCAAGGCCAGGAATTACGAACATTAGCCATATACCAAAACAGAAACAGCCATGTTTCTATACAGCTGAGCTCATTGCTTCATGGATTGAAATAATTGTCGACACCTGTGCGAAAGCTATGTTCGTAAGCGGCAGATGACTAACGGATTACTTACAGTGTGGACACCGAGGCGACTGTTCATGCGGCTTACTTGGGCAATTCATATTGGGAAAATAGTGGAAAAATGTAAAAAAGTATTGAATATTGTTAGATGTTTGAGGGGTAGAGAGTGGGGAGCAAGTAGGATTTCTTTGAAGACCTTATATATTGGTTTGGTCAGGGCTGCTATAGACTATGGCTCCATAGTCTATCAGTCTGCATCAAATACTTTGTTAAAGAAGTTGGATGTGATTCAATCCTTGAGACTCTGCTGTGGTGCTATAAAAACAACTCCAGTATCAGCCTTGCAGGTGGAAATGAATGAAATGCCCTTGGAAATCCGAAGAATTCAGTTAGCACTAACATATTGGGCAAACCTAAAGGGTCATGAGGAGAATCATCCTACTCAGACAGTATTACAGCCCTGTCAAGAGAAAGAAAAACGACAATTCAAGAGCTTTGGTTGGACAATAGGAGACATAGTTAATGGACTAGGGATAGGGGATATAATTTTAAGCCCCACTGTACTGTTCTCTGTTGTCCCACCTTGGTTGTTTGAGGAGGTTATGGTTGACCTACACCTGCTGGAATTGAGTAGGAAGAAAGAAGAGGAAAAGCTGGATAACAGTCAAGTCAAAAGATATATAGAAGGACGTTATGCTGACCATATTAAAATATATACTGATGCTTCAAAAACAACCAGCAATAGAGTAGGGGTTGCATTCATAAGTCCAGAGTTAAATGTAATGATGAGTAAGAGAGTGAATAATAACTTCTCAGTATTTACAGGGGAATTGTTGGCTATTCTCTTAGCACTCAGTTGGACAGAAACAGTCAAACCAAACAAAGTTTTAATATGTTCGGACTCCAGTAGTGCATTAATTAGTATCGAGGGGGTACAATCAGAAGCAAGACAAGATATTGTGCTGGAAATATCACAAACAATTTTCAGAATTGGCAAAGCAGGAACAACTGTGGAATTCATATGGATTCCAGCACACATAGGGGTGGAGGGGAATGAATTGGCAGATAAATATGCAAAAGATGCAACTAATAAACTAGAAATAAATATGGTAGTAAGTTATAATAAGGCTGAAGTTAAAAGCATAATCAAAGGAGAAATGAAAAAGAAATGGCAGGAAGAGTGGAATAGAGAAGCTAAAGGTAGATATTATTACAGCATCCAAAAGAAAGTAGGAAAAATGAGAGAGGCTAGCAGAACAAAAAAAGAAGAAGATATCATCTCAAGGATGAGATTTGGGCACACTGGCCTTAACAGTACACTGGTGATCATTGGTAAACATGCGACTGGTATGTGTGAGTATTGCAATATACAGGAAACGGTACAACATGTAGTCATTGATTGTCCTTACTACCAACAGGAAAGACAGAGTCTCAAGAGCAGACTGGAAAAAGATCGCATCAAGCTAGAGTTAAAAGAAATATTACAACTGAATTCAGGGCATGTGGGGTACAGGGCTTTATTTGTATTTTTGGAGGAGACCGGACTTGATATAAGAATATAGTTAGAAGACCATTCTGATCCACACTCCATTTCAGAAGGTGGCGGTAATGCACCTATAAGCTGTTTACAAACCGCCATAAAACAACAGAAGAAGAAGAAGACTGTTCATGCAGTCATTGTGGCACCGATGTAGAAGGAGCGGACGGTGTATAGCTGGGCTATATATAGTGGGCTCGAGCGCCGAATGTTTTGAGCCTGGACCCGAATATTTTTGGTCCGTAAAAGGTTTGTGTTGCTCTGCCCAGGAGCTGATTTGAATGTACTGTAGCAGAGCGGAACTTTAGTTGTACTTTCAATTGTTATTGGGGGCGCTTTAAAGCGCTACACAAGCACTGTACTTCCAAAAAGTAAAAAACAAATGAGTCTTCTTGCCTTTTTTCAGAGGAGAAGAAAAGGTAATGAAGAAATAGGCCAACAATTTAAACTGCATCTAAAAAGCGATTATGCAGAAAGAGGTTGTTTTTCCTCACATGGCATATAACGTGAATGCATTAATATTAGCAAACTTGCACAGCTAAATGTAAATTCTGGTTATCTTTACTCATCCTCTTTCTGATGGACAGGCCATTATTACTGAGCGTAAAAATGGTTTCATCATAAAAGCACGTTTGGGGTCTCCGTGTTTACACATAGGCTAGGCTACGGGTATCCCCGAGCACAAACGGAATTACTCTGTTAACTGTGATTTTCAGATCCAAATAAATTTCACATTTCAATTTACAAATGAAACAAAACATTTTTGTTATATTGAGCCTTTTTTGTATGGTTACTCAGACCAAAAGCTCCACAATATTTCCAGTTGTGTTATAGGGTAATTCCGTGTCAAATCAAATAGAATCCAGGAAAGTGGTTGCAGCAGTGTCTCAGATTTTGTTCAGAGTTTGTCTATATAATGTTTGGGTCCCAAAACGAAGGCCTGTAAAATATTTTTGTTCAATTCCAATGTTTTTATATTTTTTTGGCCCTTGATATTTTTAAATTTTACACGCTCAAAAACGCCTTATCTGAGAAGCCATATTTGGGCATTAATATCTTGAAAAGTATTATTCCTAGCCTCACCAAACTTTGCAGAATGGAAGACAAACATCTTAGTATGACTGAACCATTAAAAGTTTGGACTGCATGCCTATTGAAGGCCCTAGATTTGGAAAAAAGTGCAAAATTCCTAAACAATAATGATATTGAGGGTATTATAAACCCATTTCTTTGCACCCATATGGTATCAATCATACTTTTTCCTTCAAATACAATCTTTTAAGAATTTTGTGCCAATATTTGAGGTCTCTACCACTAATGGACATGAAGATATTGACTAAAACAAGGCGTGGTAGCATTTTTCTGACATTTTCATAGGACCAACATGGTATGTGGGGTAGCTAGAAGGAACATGAAAATGTATGTGGAAATAGCTTAATGTATGGTAATTTAGTGTACAAAGAGCCAATGTCTTTGTGAGGGAGTGAGTCTGTTTTGGAGGACCAGACGCAACAGGAGAATGGAAGGGTCTCCGTGAGAGGGAAGGAAATAAATAAACAACACAAATAGCTCCTGTCCTCAATATGAGGAAACAGAGAAATGGAGACTGAAAGTTGGAGAAATGAAAAAAAATGACCCAATATAAGGGTAAAATAGACTCGACTCACGAGTAATAATCAGAAGGACAAACAGAATACCTCTAGCTTCCAATATAAGGACAGTTCGCCACGGCATCTCCAGACTCTTTCACGTCTGTCACATGTGCTCAGTGTGAACCTGCTCTCATCTGTGAAGAGAACGGGGCGCCAATGGCGAACCTGCCAATTCTGGTGTTCTCTGGCAAATGCCAATCGAGCTGCACGGTGCTGGGTTGTGAGCACAGGTCCCACTACAGGACGTCGGGCCCTCATGCCACCCTCATGGAGTCTGTTTTTGACAGTTTGGTCAGAACATGCACACGAGTAGCCTGCTGGAGGTCATTTTGTAGGGCTCTGGCAGTGCTCCTCCTGTTCCTCCTCGCACAAAGAAGCAGATACCGGTCCTGCCGCTGGGTTGTTGCCCTTCTACGGCCCTGTCCAGCTCTCCTCGTGTAATAGCCCATCTCCCGGTATCTCCTCCACGCTCTTGAGACTGTGCTGGGAGACATAGAAAACCTTCTTGCGACGGCATGTATGGATGTGCCATCCTGGAGGAGCTGGACTACCTGTGCAACGTGAATGGGCTGCAGGTACCGCCTCATGCTACCAGTAGTGACAAGGGCACAAGCAAAACACAAAACTAGAGAAAAGGAAGGAAGGATAAGGAGAGAGAAATGGTCTGTGGCCACCACCTGCGAAACCATTTACTTTTTGGGGGTTGTCTTGCTGTTGCCTCTCCTGTCCATCTGTTGTCACTTTCATTTGCACCAAAACAGGTGAAATTGATTCACAATCGTTTACTCTTCCTAACTGGACAGATCGATATCCCAGAAGTTTAATTGACTTGGTGTTATACTGTGTTGATTAAGTGTTCTCTTAATTACTTTGAGCAGTGTACTTGTTTCCATATAAGATGAGATAATGATCTGGTATTATTAGGCATATATAAAGTTGTCCTCCTATAAGATACGGGGGTAGAGGTGGGTTTAAAATGTAATAAAATTATCCTATCCACTAATGTAGCCTACTGATTAGCCTTATTTTAGAAAATGCCCTGTGTGAGGTTGTGTAGAAATGCAGAAAATGAGTTTTAAAAGGCTCAAATTTTTCTGGGGGAGGACCCCAGACCCCCCGCTACTTTCTTCCCCCCTTGTGCCCCACCAACATCTTTTTATGCCCCCCCCCCCCAATCAAATCAGTCTAGAAACAGCCCTGCTGGGTCCTCTATTGGTCGTTGGCGGTTTGCAGAATTTTTTTCCCGAAGTTAAATAGCCTAATAACAAACTAAAGACTACTGTTCACTCAGTGCAATCTGGATTGATAAGAAATTATGCACAATACCGCCAACACACCATCATTACTACTCAATTAGCAGGCATATTATTTCAACCCAGTCTCTTATTGCAGGAATTGGCAAACCAGAAAATTTGTAACAATCTTACGAATTAGACATGACTATTACTGCATGACGCGATGGTTAGCATGACAAAATGACTGAAGCAGAGTTTTTCGGCCAAGCCCCTGGCTGACTTCTGGATCTCTGTGCAAAACGAGTATCCAGAACCATGAAAAATTTCCTGCCGTTTGCCTCAACATATTTATGCGAGGCAGGCTTTTCTGCACTGTTGTACATGAAGTGCAAGTACAGAACCAGGTTACGTGTGGAGATAGAAAAGAATAGAATAACTTTTATTTTCCCAGAAGGGAACTTCAGTTGTAGCCCCAGCAACAACAAAAAAAGAAATGCACAAAGAAAAGTCGAAAACCAGAAATGAAAAGGCTAAGGTACAAAAGGGGCTAGGCTAAATCGAAGTCAAACAAAGGGTGTCTCAAGAATCTCAGGATATACTCAGGCTCAGTAAGGCATAGGCACTGGCAAACTGATCAACATTCTGACAACTAGGCAGAGGAAATGTGGGTCTTAAATACACAGAGGAAGGGGAGGGGTAACAAACAACGTGAGGTTAAAACATTAGGGAAACAATAATTCAATAACGAGGAAAGAACGAATACATGGAAGGGACTCGGAAAACATGCATGACAGACAACGGGCTCGAGTAGGAGCGGAGTGTGCACAGTAATAAGGGGAGGCGTGGTCTCTAAGGATAAGCAGCTAAACTCTTACAAAAGCTGGATATCATTCAAGCTCGGGCAATGAGAATTTGCAATTGCAATGGTGCAATTAGAACATCTCCAGTAGCCGCCCTCCAGGTAGAAATGGGAGAAATGCCGTTGGGTATAAGAAGGAAGCAACTGATGACAAACTAACTACTGGGTTAATTTGAAAGGCCATAATGAATCTCACCCCACCAAAGAAGTATTAAGAAAAAACTGGGATATAGAAAAATGAAATGTGAAATATTTTAAATGGAACTTAGCCAAACTGTAGTAATCCCTATGGTAGCACCGTGGATGTTTAAACAGCCTAATATAGATGAACATATATTAGATCTAAAAAAGAAAGAGAAAAATGAAATAGATCTGGTACATACTTATTATAATTATGTAGAAGTACAGTATAGTGAATACCAACAGTTATTTACAGATGGAGCTAAGAACCCTGATAATGGGAAAACTGGATTTTGAGTGGCAGTTCCAGAAAAAAATTATGATAAGTAAATGGTAAATAAAATGGTAAATGGACTGCACTTATATAGCACCTTTATCCAAAGTGCTTTACAATGGCCTCTCACTCACCCGTTCACACACACATTCACACGCCAATGGCGGCAGCTGCCATGCAAGGTGCTAGCCTGCTCATTGGGAGCAATTTGGGGTTCAGTGTCTTGCCCAAGGACACTTCGACATGTGGACAGGAGGAGCCGGGGATCGAACCGCCAACCCTGCGATCAGCAGACGACCCGCTCTACCTCCTGAGCCACAGCCGCCCGTAAGTAAATGGACATCTGACAAACTAAGTGTTTACACTGTAGAAATGCTGGCAATTTTGAAGCCAATGCAATGGGTGGAAGAAACTAAAGCAAGCAAAGCTTTGATTTGTTCAGATTCAGTGCTTTCAAGTTTAAGATCTTTTAAATCTAGCAGTCGGCAAGATATATTATATGAAGTCATTAACACACTAACTAGAATCTCTAGGCAAGGTAGTAAAGTAAAATTCATGTGGGTTCAGCTGAAACAAATTAACAGGTAGCTCAAGGACAGCTTAGTAATGCATGTAGAAAAGATAAAGCGGGGAAGCTGGTTAAATGTTAGTATCTAACTACAAAAAAGACAGTTTGTTAATGCAAATTTACGTTAATGAGTTTAGTAAAGTGCACGTAACTAATAAAGCACCCGAGTGATTGTTAGCGCGAGTTACTAATATATACAATTATACACGGGAACAAAAGCAGGAAGTAGCAGAAAACGAGACTTCGGAAATACAGAGTTAACCCACGGAAAATCCCGAAGTCACCCGAATAGTGCATGCACGAGACTGGGTAAACAAACACACAGATGAGACTTGGACAACTCACGAACAGAGGGGGATGCAATCATAATGTGGAAAATAATAAATACAGGAATAATAATTAAATAAAAATACAGAACAGACAGACAGATACTCAGAACATAACAGCGATACTATAACGTCTCTGCATTTGAATGGATCTCTATGGGAATTTGTGGGTGGGACTAGATTAAGCTGTAAATTACATGGGAATAGTATGGAACACATGGATAGCTTAATGGCTGCAAGTCATCAAGGGTTTGAGGTATCTAACAAGCCTTAAACCATCACTCTGCTGCCAGATATACAATAGATATGGATGGATCATTTAAAGGGTTGTTTCTCCTGATTTATTGTTCCATAGAGCTCAATTGGAAAATGAGTCATGAGAAACAACCCTTAAAGGGATCCATCTATATCTACTGCATATGTGGAAGCAGAATGATGGTTTGAGGCTCATTTGATACCTCAAACCCTTGATGACTTACAGCCATTTAGCCAACCATGTGTTTTTTGGGCGCTATGCACGGCGCAACGAGCAAATGGGCTGAACCTAACACTTTCATTAATTATAGTGTGTTGTGTGTGTGTGGTGGGCATGCAATAACTATGGAGGTAGATTTCTAAAAAAAAAAAAAAAAAAAAAAGTATAATAAATCCAATTTTTACCACACACACACACACACACACACACCTTGTGTGTCGTTATAATATATATCCACAATTGTTTACCACCACCACACACACCACACAATTTGTGTTTTTCGTAAAAAAAATAAACAAATATGTTTTTTTCATCCACACACACACACAAACACCTCTGTGTGTGTGTTATCAATCATCATTTGAATGCAAAAAAAAAAATATTCAACAAAATAAAAATACATTTCACATGTTTGTTCAAATGTTCACATGTACAAAAAAAAAGCTTGCTTGCTTGCGAACTGGCGACGAATTTATTGCGAAGGACACTTGCTTGATGCTTGCTTGGATTGGATTTACATTTTGAGACAAATATTCCGCTGTTTTTCACCGTGTCGATTCACGCTCGCTTAACTTGCAATTCGTAAGCTAAACTTCTTCTTCTTTGGTGCTACATAACACGGCGGTGTGTGTGTCGGCTCATCAGCGCCACTTTTAGAACAAGTGGCCAAAATTGCACATTATCTTTAAGAAGTGGATTCATGGTAAATTTAATTAAAACAACCGAGTTTTGAATTTATTTAGGTTGTAAAGTTAACCCCACGCTAATCTTGCGATGGCAAGTTTTTTAAACAGTCATTGCACAAAACGTACGGGTTACGGATGTAACCCCGGTTCTATGAATACGGTCAACACGCCACGGTATGGGTCATCCTCGCCGAGAGGGGGAGCTACTAGGAGATTGTTTATCAAATTAACCACCACTACGGGCGGAACCACGTCACGCCATAAATATGGTACACGGCTCGACCTCTTTTGCCGACTTGAGGGCACTTGCCGTCCTGCGGGCGCAAGGTTCCCCGCCTGACAACACCGCGTGGCGTGTTGACCGTATTCATAGAACCGGGGTTACATCCATAACCCGTATGTTCTATTTCATACCGGTCAACACGCCACGGTATGGGTTACTGTATATCAAATAAGTCAGGCGGGGATATAGTGGGGTAACCAGGACCGCACATCATAGCATGAGTGCGGGATCGATCAATAAAATTACACCATTGGCTGCTGTTCTTAACAGAAGAGCAAGCTCAAGTGGGAACGTGGAACATAACCAATGGGTGATAAAAACCCTGAATCATCACCATTTTACTTACAAGGTTGCTCAGCTGCCCCAAGGACTGATGCCGATGACACTACGTCCAAGTTATAAAACCTGGCGAAAGTGAGTGATGAGGCCCAGCCCGCCGCTGCGCAAATGTCAGCGAGTGGGGCGCCACGTAGTAAGGCCCAGGAGGTAGCTACGCCCCGAGTGGAGTGAGCCACCACACCTGTGGGAGGGGGCGCATTAGAGCTGCTGTAAGCCTTGGAAATCGTATCAACGATCCAGTGGGCTAAGCGCTGTTTAGACAGGGCAAGCCTCTGTGTAGCCCCTCCATAACACACAAACAGGTTATTGGTCTTCCTAACCGTACTTGTGCGAGAAATGTAAGACCGCAGGGCCCGGACAGGGCACAGTGAGTGCAGTCTGGCCTCTTCAGGGGTCTCATGGGGAGGAGGATGAAACGCCTCCAACATGATAGGCCGCGAGACGTATGACCGCGAAAGGACCTTAGGCCGAAACGCGGGGTTGGGATGCAAAGAGACCGATGAGCTACTGTCCCCCAGCCTTATACAGGCAGGGTGTATGGACAGTGCATGTAGCTCGCTTACGCGCCTCGTGGAGGCGATAGCGAGTAGGAAGGCCATCTTCCAAGAGAGGAGCTTTAGGCTGAGCCCAGTCAGGGGCTCGAACGGCAGTTCAGTGAGAGCATTTAAGACCAGCTGCAGGTCCCAAGAAGGGACTGCGTTCGATCTAGGCGGCCGAAGCCGCCTGGCTCCTCGGAGGAATTGACTGGCGAGAGGGTGAGCTCCCACCGTCCGGCCTTCAATAAGGTCATGGTAGTCCATTATGGCCGCCAAATATCCCCTTAGTGTAGATTCCGCCAGACCTTCTTCCAGAAGGGACTGGAGGAATGCCAAGACGACTGATACGTCACACCGGGTCGGGCTAGACCCGTTCGTTTCGCACCAGCGGCCGAACCTGCCCCACTTCCCGGCGTACAGCGCCCTTGTGGAAGGGGCCTTGAAGTGTCTCCAGCACTGCTGATTCTAGGCCCTGCCGGCAACTCTGCCCACGGGCTAAACATGCAGGTTGTACATTTCTGGGTTCGGATGCCACAGCAGGCCTTGGGCCTGCGACAGCATATCCGCCCTGGTTGGGAGGCGCCAGGGGGTGCCCCATAGGGATTCCCTTAGGTCCGCCATCCATCTCTGCTGAGGCCAGTTGGGGGCAATCAGCAGAACCTGTGCCCCTGAGTTCCTGATCCTCGCCAGAACTGTGGGCAGGAGAGGCATGGGGGGAAAAACATAGAGCAGGGCTGGAGGCCACTGGTGTGCCAGTGCGTCTACGCCAAATGTCCCAGTCGTGTCCATCATAGAGTACCACAGGGGGCAGTGAGCATTCTCCCTGGATGCGAAGAAGTCCACCTGTGCTTCCCCGAAGCGGGACCAAATGGACTGCACAATCTCTGGGTGCAGGCGCCATTCCCCTGGTCTCGGGCCACCCCTGGACAGAATATCGGCTGCCACATTGGTTATACCCGGCACGTGCATTGCCTTCAGGGACATGCATTGGGCATGTGCCCATAGCAGGATTTGACGTGCTTTCGCATGCAGGATTGGGGACCGTACCCCACCCTGGTGGTTTATGTAGGACACTACCGTGTAGCTGTCTGTCCTCACCCCTGCCGGCCCCAAGGGAACACCCTCCTTGAGGCCAGAGTCACCGCCCGTCTTTGTGCGGGCTCACTCCCTGTGCCGTCGCCTAATGCTGTAACGGGCGCATATGCAGCAGCCCAAGTGGCACCACCTGAGCGGCTGAGGCTATCAGGCCAAGCAGCCTCCGGCAAAGTTTTACTGTCCCCTGCCGCGCTGCAGCAAAATGGGACAGACTCTCCATCAAAGTATGTCGCCTCTCTGGGGTTAGACCCCGAGTCCAAAACCAGACCCAGGAAAACCCTTTCTCTGGAAGGGGTGAGGTGGCTCTTCTCCCTATTCAGGGTCAGGCCCAAGCTGGCTAAATGGTCCAGTACCGACCTTGTGTCCCTTCTCGCTTGCTCCTCTGATGGAGCACAGATCAGCCAGTCGTCCAGGTAATTTGCAATGTGGATACCCTGACGACGGAGTGGGATCAGTGCGGCATCCATGCACTTTGTGAAAGTGCGTGGGGCCAGAGCTAGGCCAAAAGGGGAGGACCGAGTACTCGTACCCTGTGCCCTTGAAGGAAAAGCGGAGGTACTTCCGGTGATCCCGGTGTATGGGGATATGGAAGTATGCATCCTTTAGATCCAGAGAGGTGAACCAGTCGCCATCTCTCACCTGAAGGAGGAGATTGGCGAGGCGGAGCATCCGGAAGGGCAGGTGCTTCAAAAAGCGGTTGAGCCTTCTTAGATCTAGGATGGGGCGGCAGCCCCCGTCCTTCTTGGGGGCTAGAAAATAGACTGAATAAAACCCTTGTCCCGCTGCCACCAGGGGCAGGGGTGTTATTACTCCCTTCTCTAGCAACACCAGAATCTCGTTGGAGAGAGCTCGCGCAGCGGCCCCGTCTCTCACCCGAATAGGAGTAACCCCGTAAAAACGGGGGGCCTTGGTGTTGAATTAGGGCCTGTACCCCGACTCCAATGTGCTGAGCACCCAAGGACATCGGGTACATAGGCGCCACTTTGCGAGATGGAGAGGGGAAAAACACGGTGCCGGAGGCTGGTAACCGTCACCGACGGAACTGGCCTCGGGAAGCTGACTTACCGGAAGGTTTCCGGAACCGCGCCCGGTCCCGCATTAAAAGGTCCCTCTGAAAGGTCGTGTGCTCCCCAGTGGGGGCGGGACCTGAAGCTGGGGGTGCTCTGTGGAAAAAACGGGTCCCTCTTGCTACCGCCCCCAACATCTCTCTCGCCCTGTGTGACTGCTCTAAGGCAGCCTCCGCAGGTGGCCTGAACACCTGCCCCGGAACCACTGGGCCAGTAAGGGCTGCTACCTGTCCTTAGTCTGTTAGACTGGACTGAGACAGCCACACCTGGCGGCGTGCCAGAACGAGTGAGGACATGTAGTGCCCCAGGGCTTGGGCATGAGCACTAGCCCCGCGCATCATAATGTCCACCACACGCAGCATCTCTATTGCTGAGTTACTGGGGGCAGCGGAGGACATGTCCTGCAGCATACCCTCCAGGTACACCAGCAGTAGTGCGTTAGTGTTAGCCAGTCGGGCCGCAAGAGCGGCGGACTGATAAGCCTTACACACCCGCTTGTCAGTAGCCCTGCATCGCCTATTGGGATGCTGGGAATCACTATCAGCTCTAAAGGTAGCGCCTGCGAGCATTGAAAACATAGGCCCAATCTGTGGAGGGGCCGCCAACCCGTAGGACGCGGCACCCGCCATATTAGCCAACTGGGTCTTGGGGAGTCTATATGCCCCAGGAGACTGCCAGGATGCCTGCAGTTCTGTCAAAAAATCAGGCAGGGGTGGTAACCCCCCTGTCATGGGCCGATGAAGGCCACGGCTGAAAAGTGAGGGAGCAGGAACCGCCAAGGGGGGTAAGCGAGCGCGCTCAGCCGCCCTGAGAATCACCGCCCGATCGGAGGGATCCAAGGGCGGGAGTTCAGAAGCATCATCGCTTTCCTGGGCAGACACTGACCCACCTTCAGCGCCAGACTGTTGGGGGTCTCTCCGACAGTAGAGGCTATCCGACGCCGTCATAGACAGCTCGTTGGGGTGACGGCAGGACGTCCAGGCACTGGGCCCTGAGGGTCCCGAGGCCTGGGTGACTGCTGTTCCTGATGCTTACGCTTCCTAGCGCGCTTGCCAAACCCAGCCCCTTGAGCATACGGCTCCATATCATGCTCCACAAAAGTTTATTGCCCAGGTGGGATGTCCTCCCCCGACGGCCCACCATCTCCCGGATTCTGTACGCCTTCCGACATGCTTAGCCCAGAAGTGTGTCCAACACCAAGCCAAGGGCCCAAATCAGTGGTACTGAGGGACCGCGAGGGGATGTGGAAGCCTCCAGCAGCTTCTACTCTCACGAGCAGAGAGGCCCCTCCAGCTTTTTTTTGCTTTTTTCTCTGTTGGAATGGCAGCGTGCTGCCCAAACCTACAGGAATAGAGTATGTCCGACACCAAGCCGAGGGCCCAAATCAGTGGTACTGAAGGACCGAGGGGGGTGTGGAAGCTTCAGGTAGCGTCTGCCCTAATGGACACAGGGGCTCCTTCCAGCCTTTTTGTTGTTCTATTTTTGTTGTTGTTGCTACTGCGCAACTAACAACACCAAGCCCAGCGGCTAATATAAGACAGAAGAATATTAGTTAATAATAATATAAACTTCTGTAAAGAACGGCAGCAATCTGCCTACAACAATGTTTTTCAAGCGAGTCCAGCACCAGTCAAGGGTCCGCAACAGTAGCACTGGAGGACCGCGGGAGGACGCGGAGGCTTTATTGTATCATGCATGTAATTGTTGCTATGCAGATAACAAGTAAAACAACGCAATGCAATCAGAAAGATATCGGGTAAATCCGATCTAATTCTGTAATGAAAAAAAACCGGCCATGAACCGGCTACAACAAGGTAATATCTTACCGTGTAAAGCAGCAAACAACAGCAAGCAAACCGCAGTTCCGTGTTGCTGGGGAGGGAAAGCCCCGGAAACTTACGTTGTCCGGGCGATCGGGAGAGGCAGAAAACAAAAAGTTTTTGCGAAAATCGCAGATTCCAAAGGAACCAACAAACACAATCTCAGCTCGCCTTGAGGAGGCAAAAAGAAGTCGAGCGGTGTACCAGCGCCATATTTATGGCGTGACGTGGTTCCGCCCGTAGTGGTGGTTCATTTGATAAACAATCTCTTAGTAGCTCCCCTTCTCGGCAAGGATGACCCATACCGTGGCATGTTGACCGGTATGAAATAGAACTCAAAACTCGGTTGTTTTAATTAAATTGACCATGAATCCACTTCTTAAAGATAATGTGCAATTTTGGCCACTTGTTCTAAAAGTGGCGCTGATGAGCCGACACACACACACCGCCGTGTTATGTAGCACCAAAGAAGAAGAAGTTTAGTTTACGAATTGGAATATTTGTCTCAAAATTCTGTCCGTAAATCCAAGCAGATCAAGCGTGTCCTTCGATCGGCAAATGTAGATTCGCCAGTTCGCAAGCCAAGCTTTTGATTTGTATATGTGAACATTGGAAACATATCTGTAAATGTTATTTGCATTTGTGAATATAATTTTTGCATTCATCCAAATGATGATTTACGAAACACAAGTTGAGAGGTGTTTGTGTGTGGATGGAAAACACATACTTGTGGATTATTTTTACGAAACACAAATTGAGAGGTGTGTGTGTGTGCACACCTCTCAATTTGTGTTCGTAGATATAATCCACAATTGTATTTACCGTAAATACAATTGTGGATTATATCTACGAACACAAACTGAGAGGTGTGTGTGTGTGGATGGTAAATACAATTGTGGATTATACTTTTGTGCTTGTTTATTTTTGATAGAAATCTACCTCCATAATAAACCAATCAAAATATAGTCAATATTATTCGGACTAACCATTAGCCTATGATTTCCCGGTAATTCCCGACAGGGCTGTTATTTTACAAAATATATGCGCTTACATTTCGTTAAAAGAACCTGCAACAGCTGAGAATAAACTATCGATGGCTTCAGCCTCACCTTAAAAAATGCCAAATTAGCCTGCTTGTTCAAATAATTTCATTTGATTATGCAATGAAAGTGTCAAACATCAATTCCATGAGGCTGTTCTCATGGAGTTCTCGAAGTTCAAGCTTCATCCGAAGTTAATTAGGCTACCTGCATAGTAATATTGATTAATAACATAAATACCGTTATTTTGCTTTAATGATTACACTAAATACAATAAAGCTGTCAGGTTGGCAACCCATACGTTCACGCATATTTCCCCTCATTTTATAATGTCCTGCTTATGGAAATGTGACCAACCTGTTTTACTCGTAGCGTAATGCTTTAAAACAATCCACTTTAAGACCGTGAAGCGTGCAACTTACAGCAGGGGAAACAGAGAACATGCAGCGCACATGCAGAGAATGGCATTAAAATGAATTGTGAATTAATTGTGTAACAAATTTGTTTTCGTTTCTAATTAGACGCTTAGTTCTCTTCTCGTTTTGTTCAGTTATGGAATAACAGGTGGAATCAGCTGGGTTTTAATCAGCTGAAAGTATGGAAACCTTGTCACTGTAATTTAAAAAATATGAAGGATGAAGAATACGGTTCAAATTCAGTTAACATGGTGACATTTATCTCCGTTGTTTAACTGTAGGCTATGGAAAAAACATTATGCACAGAAAATCCTAGGCTATTTGAAAAACAATAAATGCAATATTCACTGGACAAAGTTTTTAACTTTTTTCAGTCAAAACCATTCTATTTACTTACAGGCTGTAGGCCTAGAGCGCTGTATTGTAATGACATCTGAAGCACATTTTCAGAACTGAAATGTCCGTTTATTGCAGTGCACGAGGTTTTCTTTGAATGACAATTCGCGCATTAGGTGTAAATGACAATTCGCACATTAGGCTTGATATAGGTGTTATCAGCAAATGGAAAGCCATTTTTAACGGATAGCCATTGTCCCGTAACAGAAGATTGTCCACCCAGAAGATTACAGGAATTATTGGCAAATATAGGCAAAATCATAGCTTGATCCAGGATAATTGCGAATAGTCGATATAGCCTATACATGTAGCCTTACACCAGGGACATGCGGTCAGGGGAGGCAGAGCCTCACCTGTCATCATGAGAAGTAAAAAAATAAATAATAAAATAAAATAAGTATTAATATTTGTCCACTCGTCTGTGCTTTCAATGCAATTTCGGTGTGGTTCCTATAAGTTTTGATCGTTTTTATAGTCAAAATCGCTGAAATTCTGTATTTCCTGTTCAAATACAACAGAGAGACGAGAGGTGAGGCAGTGACGAGCCGAGCCTCTCCCCAGATTGCGCAATCCCTCACAAACTGGATTGAGCGCGTGCAATTGGCGCGTGCTTGTTGCCATTTCTCTGTATGTTTCCAATATCATGTTTGAAGACACTTTTATTATACGTCTTAATTTCCATAGTGTTCGGTAATGTATTTCACGTATGTGTGTAATATTTAAGTCTTATTGATCTGACATAAATCCACAAGGAAAAGGCTTGCCTTGAGGCAGCCAGTACCTCTGCCTCACAGACGGGGGCGATAGTGAGCCTGAAGTTTACGACTCGGTTTACTCTTGCAAAAGTTAAAAGAACAACAACCAAACAAATGCACTGATTTTTCGCTCTGAAAATGGAGGATTTGATTTCTAAACTGAGAAATTTTTCAAAACTGGACTTTCAATCAAAGCAAGAAGTCATAATTACTGGGAGACCGACGCCGGAGCTACGAGGTTTGCTTCAAACGACGGGACGGAATATAACTCGTTCTTTTCAAACGGACTGGTATACTCGAAAAGATTGGCTTTGTGGCTGTGCTACAAAAAAACGCCTTTACTGCTTTCCCTGCCTTTTATTCTCTACGTGTGACAATGTCTGGACCCAAACTGGATTTTGTGATTTGAAAAACTTGCCAAGAAGCCTCAGCAAACATGAAAGATCAGCTACTCACATTCAAAGTCAGATTTCTTAAAAAAAATTTGGAACCTCGCGGATTGATCTGGCTCTGAATGAACAAGGGAGACTTAATATCAGCATCCACAATGCGAAGGTAAAGGAAAATCGTGAGATTTTGAAAGACCTGATAAATGCAACCTGCTTTTTAGCTAAACAAGAGCTAGCATTTCGTGGTAACGATGAGAGTGCAAGCTCTTCCAATCGTGGAAACTATGTGGAATTATTACATGCTTTTGCAGAGAAAGATGAAAGGTTAGCTAGACACTTGGAGACATCCACTGTGTTTTCTGGCTTATCAAACAGAATACAGAATGATTTGATCGAAGCAGTCGGTGATGTGATCAGACATGATATTAAAAAGGAGATTAATGCCGCCCCATTTGTCGCTGTGGAAGTGGATGAGACAACTGATGTCATAAATAAAGCCCAGATCTCTGTCATTTTGCGTTACGTGGCTAAAAGTGAAGTGGCCTGTGAGGTGAAGGAGGCGTTTCTAGGATTTGATGATCTGAGTGATGACAGACGCGCCGCTGCGGTAGCTGAGTATGTTTTTGGAGTTTTGGAGAAGTACAACTGTGTCAAAAAGCTGGTAGCCCAGACCTACGACGGAACGTCTGTGATGGCATCGGAGCTTAACGGGGTGCAGGCTAAGATAAAAGAAAAGGTCCCTGAGGCCATGTTTACCCACTGTTATGCACATAAATTGAACCTTGTGCTCTCACATTCTGCAAAATGCATGCCTGAGTGTAGAACTTTTTTTAAAACAGTGGAGGGACTAGGGACATTTTTCAGTAAGTCAACAAAACGCACTCACTTACTGGATGATGTTGTGAAGCGGCGTTTACCAAGAGCAGCGCCCACGAGATGGAGCTCAAATTCAAGGCTGGTGCAATCAATAAGCATGTACCAAACTGATCTGCGTGCTGTATTCCGTATCATGAGCGAAAATCCTGACACTTGGGATAACGACACCCTGATGATGGCCACTGGATATGATCGGTGGTTATCCAAAGCATCAACATGCTTTTTCATCATGGCGTATGAGGACATTTTCTGTCATACTGATGCTCTCTTTAGAGTGCTGCAGAACAAAGCAATGGACATTGGATTTTGTTGTGCGCGGATACGTGACACAATTGGAGTTGTCGAGCGTATGAGACAGGAGTTCGACATTTTCTATGAGCGGTTTGAGCGGAGATGCGCCGCACTTGGCCTGACAGATGGTGAGAGAAGCCAAAGTAAACTGTCAGTCAAAGATGAGAGGAAACGGAAGTTTTTCAACATTCTGGACAATGTCAGTGCTCAAATGAAAGCTAGGTTTGATCATTTTGGTGAGCTAGCTTTCCTTGGATTGGTCGATTGTGCAAAATTTCACGAAATGTCACAACACTTTGATGACACCAAACTGCAGAGCTTCTCAAAGTATGCCAGGTTCTTTGACTTTGTCAGGCTAAAGGCCGATCTTATTGGACTGTATAGTTCACAAACGGTGAGGAGTGAATGCAAATCTCCTGGACAGCTTCTCAAATTTTTAGCCCAGAAGGATCTGATTCAGACTGTTCCTGAGGCAACAAAGTTACTCCAGCTGGTGCTCACTATACCGGCAACGACGGCGTCTGTGGAAAGGTCGTTTTCTGCATTGAAAAGACTCAAAACATACAGTCGGAATAGGACTGACCAAGGACGACTTTCTTCCCTGGCAATAATCTCAATTGAGACAGAGAGACTTTTAAAACTCAAAGAAGAAAAGGAGGACTTTTACAACAAAGTCACGGAGATTTTCGTCCAGAAGGAAAGGCGAATGGACTTCATTTACAAGTAAAGGTAAGCTAAGCAATATTTTCACTTTAACTTGTGCGTGTGTCAGGATTATAACAAAATAATAGCAGTGGAAATAGCCTAACTGAAATGAAAATAAAAACTAAAACTAAATAAAATCTACAATGAACGACACAAAACTAACTAAAACGAAAGTTAATTGCATCTAAAATCAGCTATATTTTTCCCGTTTTTTAACAATCACGTTCAAATTTTCCCGTTATTCAGCGCTTACATAGCCGAGGCCAGGGGTCGGTAGGAATGCCCCTCCGGTCCTCGCCGTCAGATATAACGTCTTTTTTAAATAATTGGGGCGGGCTATTTGGTGTGAAAATCAGAATGTTTATGTTATCTGTATTAAAACATTGTATAATAGCACTGTAGATCTGCATTTTCGGTGCGCGTGCACGTGCGGCGCGTTCATATAGCCTACAAAGTGTTCAGGTTTGAGGTTTTGAAAATCTGGTCGCCCTACTCTGATATCCAGTGCCTCCCCAACCATTGACCTCACCGCACGTCACTGCCTTACACGTACCATCACACATCACCTGGATGTTGACGGAGTGGGCTGAAAGCAATGTAATTCGGCATTCCCCTTCGCTGATGGACAGGTAGCTATGTGGTCTTTGACCTATGGACCCTTTTATTATTATGCATTTTTTAATATATAGCCTACACAATAATAATATTTCACATTGTAATCTTGATATTTTTAGTCATGCTTGTGCGCGCCCCTGTGTGTAACAGACAGGAGGGTGTATGCGCGTTCTGCACACGCCTATGTAGACGCACTTATATGCGCCGTTAAAATAACATGTAAACAGCTGCGACATGACTTTAGACCAGGTTTGTGGTGGTTTTAGCGCAAGCGCTTTCTGCTGCCTCAAGATAGCAATACGCCCAAAATAATCGTGGCCACTCCTCATATTAAGACCAAGATTCACTTGTAATGGGTGAAAAATACATGGTATTTAAATGCAAGGCGTTATAATGAACCATGCGCCGGGTGTAAAATAGCAAAGACACTTATGTTTGGGTTCGCGCCGCGTAGTGCCGGGTGTAAAATAGCCCCAAGAGTTTTTTGATGTTGTTGGGTCACAGACATCAGGAAGTCATGGCATGCCAAGGATATTCAACCAAATATTAAATATAATTACTTTATTTCAATGTACTTTTGGTGCCCTAAAATGCCATTAAAAAAATCTAAATTATGTTTTTCTTTCAAAAACATAAAAATGTCTCAGCGATTCCAAACTTGTGGTCTATATGATCAATATAATTTAACGAACACAGTGTTTCAAAAATAGAAGACATGCACACAAGCTACCTATTGTGGATGGCGCGAGCGATACCAGGTGATCTCGTCGCTTTCTGTGTTCACTCTATACCCTGTGAATCTACCGGTCACAGTTGGCACTGGCATGGTCCGGAATCCGCAATTTTTTGTGAAATCTGAAAGAATGCGTTTTTTATTTCATTTTGGCACAATATAGGATGCGACACATGAGAAAAACAAATAGCAATACATAAAAAAATTATACATCAAAAAATTGATGTTTATATTTTGGCAGGTGTAGCCTATGCTTCAACTCCAACCTGCCCGCTCAGGGGAAAGAGGCGAAGTGATTTTATTGAAAAATTTGGCGCTTTGCTTCATGTTTATGACGGTGTTAATTCAATGTTAGACTTTAGACTTAAACCCTCTAGTATAGTCAAGTTAATTTTTTATCACCCCATTCATTCATTAACATACTATTCATTCATTTTGTTTGTCTAAGCACTTTCAGCTACATGTGGTGAAATTAGTCGGCGGGGGTTAAAGATTAATTAAGCCATGAGATATTGTGCGTGTAGCACCTGGCACACGGAAGCGACCCTTGTTCTGAGCAGAGCTGGTCTTCGGCCAAAGCCTGCGCATTGAAGAACGCGTAAAGCAGCTGTTTTCACCTTATGTTAGCCCTCACCACGGAAGGTAAATAAGTTTGTTATTCGTGATCTGTTCTACTGACGTTGTAGGGGAGACCGGGGTACAGTGGATCAAGGGGCACAGTGAATCAGTGGCTATTTATAGAAACTTGTACATGGGAATGCCTTGATGATGTCATCAGTGTGTGCCTCTGTGTAATCTCCATCTGAAAATGTGCTTAATTTCCAGGCAACACACTTTTGTGAAGAATTGAAAGGTAATCCCTGTTTTGTACCATCAAATGTAAAATTTCGGGTTTCTCTTGTTTTTGTGATTTAGTATAGATCATCCAGGAATAAGAAACCAAGCACATGTTGGTAATTTGAGGGATATATAATGAAGTTTTATGAGCATGTGTCCTCTCTGCTGCTAATGGCCATGAATGAAAAAATGTCACATGATTGCACATAGTGCATGCGGGGCACAGTGAATCGGGGCACAGTGGATCAATTTTTCAAGTGATTCACTGTGCCCCGGTAAAAGGAGGTCGCTTTGTTTGTTGACTAACGGCAATATTAACTCCTCAATTTAACTATTTTTTATTCCAAATATAACTATATATATATATTATATCTGTGCCATACTATTGCCATACTATACTATACATACTATACCACATTTGAAGTGAAGTTTATGCGACGTGAGAAACCAAAGTCATTCACGTTCATTTTCCCAAATATCGAAGACATATCAGAAGTTTTGTTTGAAGATGTTGTAGCAAAGCTGCCCAACCCCATTCAACATGGTGGCACAGCACGTGTTGCACGCCATATGATATATATATGTACATCAGTAAACCTGGACAGACTTGTGAAGTCAGAGACCATGATGTATCATTCACATTCATTTTCCCAAATGTGCAGGACGTGTCAGATGCGTGTGCGAAAGTTCCTAGCACTACGCTGGGTTTTACATACTAGTATAGCAAAACATTTCATATTGTTTCAGTATTTTCAACTGTTGGTCTGGTTGATATGTCTATTGTTGATATGTCTTATTTGTACATGAAAGTTTTGCTTCGTTCACACAATAAAGATGCTGTTTGTGAAAAAATAATGTATAATATCTGGACCGATTCACAGTGCCCCAGGTAGCGATCCACTGTACCCCGTTACTGGGGCACAGTGGATCAAATATATTTTTACATTCAACCCCATCTCAGCATGAAAATATTTGGCAGTTGCAGGATATGATAGACATGTTTTATAGAGAACATATTCTGCTATCAATTCCACAATAGACCAGAACCATGCTGTCATCAAGCCAGGAAAAATGCTGAAATATAAGATTTCTGATCCACTGTGCCCCGGTCTCCCCTACTAGATGAGGGGAGCGGCGTCTGTGAGTGGTGTTCCGCTGTGGCAGATGGTCAGACAAATGTGGAGGTTAACGCAGATGCTCTCAGTCATGACCTGCAGTGTGAAGTTGTGTATCATCTTAAGAGATAAAGTCAGTAACTATCCCTTTGAGGTAGGCTACACCTCATTGACACCGTGTATATTTATTGTATCGTATAACTCACAATGTTTCAGAGTTCTTAATGCATGCTTTTAAAATCCAAAGTGTTCGGCAACGTAGGCCTACTGCCCTTTGTATCCGTGATTATGTGCTAGCGTGCACGCGTGATGACCGGCGAGTTTCAGATGGGAAATAGAAAATCATTTAAAAGCAATAAACAAACAATTTTCTTCAGTTGTTTGGATCAGGTCTAATGTTTCAGCTCTGACATTGTGCAGGAAAAGTAGTTTTAAAGAAAAGAAAACGGTTGGTTTCAAGATAGAGATGGTTCTTTTTGTTATTGTTAGTGTAAATCTCGCGCAGCTATAGCAATGAGGGAATAGCTCGGAGCGAAGGTTTAAGCGTGATGTATTCAGTGGCGCCCCCAGAAATTTTTCATCGGGGTGGCCAGATGGGGCCACTGAAATTCTTGGGGTGGCACACCAAAACCAAAAGCCATAACTGAATTTCAGGAATTCTATTATGTTGTTGTAGTATATAGGCTAGTTGAAAACTATGTCAATATGAGACTTAAGGAATCGCATACTGATATACTTTGGTTTCTTATTTTACAGTTAATGTTACTAATTATCTGATGTGCACAGACTAATACCGGTACAGGTAACATTTTGAGTTCCACAACAATCCTGTTTTTTTTTTCATTTTTCATTTATTTGTTTATTTAGACGGGACAATGCATATTAATGAACACTACATAAAGCAGTGTAAATACACCGGATTTAGCAAATATGCTAATTTCCATCCGCAGTCCCCACACTAAACATCAAACAAGGAAACAAGCATGAAACATACATAACAACAATACACATATACAGGTGTGAACCTCTCTAAAATTTAGCAGCGTTTTTGAAGGCAATACAGATTTGTATCTAAAGTGACTTGTGCATAAAGTGCAGTATTGCTTTCAGATAATACATGATTCAAGTATACAGGATACGCTGTTAAAGTGCACTGTGCTATTTGATTATACATGGTAATACATGATTCAAGTATACAGGATACGCTGTTAAAGTGCACTGTGCTATTTGATTATACATGGTAATACATGATTCAAGTATACAGGATACGCTGTTAAAGTGCACTGTGTTATTTGATTATACATGGTAATACATGATGCAAGTATACAGGATACGCTGTTAGAATGCACTGTGCTATTTGATTATACATGGTCACAAATTTGGCTGTCAAGTAGCCATTTTTTTAGATTGAATTTAAAGGATGGGAATGACGGACACTCACGTATTGACAGTGGTAGGTCATTCCAAATTAAACAGCCCTGGACTGATAATATTTTGTTACCAAAGGCAGTTTTCCGGTGTGGCACTTCACAGTCCCCTCTAGTGGTTGCCCTAGTGCTGATTCCTCTATCAGGCTTCCTTTTTATGAATTCCCTCAGGGGAGGCGGGCACAGACCATGTAGGGTCTTGTATATAATACTAACCTGTTTAAAGATCTTAAAGTTTGAAAAATTAAAAAAACTGTACTTCCTCAGGATATTACAGTGGTGGTAGGAGTATGGTTTCCTATCAAACACCTTAAGCGCACTCTTATACAGCTGTTCAATGGGTTTGAGGAACGTTGTACCTGTGCAGGACCAGTTTGTGGAACAGTATTCAATGTGTGATAGGATCATGCATTGTAGATAGGATTTAGCAGCACCAACTGTCAGGAAAGGCCTAATTTGTTTGAAGTTTTGGAGGTTGAATTTGATTGTATTTGAGACTTTTTTTACATGTTTTTTAAAGGTTAGGGTTGAGTCTAACATCCCGAGGTACTTGAACTCTGACACAAGTTCAAGTTCCTCCCCACCCAGAAACACATTTGATGACTCCATCACAACTGGTCTTTTGGAAAAAGCCATACATACGGTCTTTTTTGCGTTCAGGAGCAGGCACGAATCTGTAAGCCAGTCCTGAACTCTGGTCAAAGCAGAAGTTAAGATGGTAGACACTTCTGTATAGCTTTTCCCATAGGTTAGTATAACAGCATCATCGGCATACATCTGGACATGTACACTGTTACATACATCAGGTAAATCATTTATAAACAGAGAAAACAAAATTGGTCCTAGTATTGATCCCTGGGGGACACCTACTGGACAAGTGTGGTATGAAGACTTGGCACCATTAATACTTACACACTGTTTTCTATTTGATAGATATGAGCTAAACCATTGAATGGTCTCTGGGGAAAAGTTGAAATGTGTTAATTTGGACAGGAGGACCTGATGGCTGACGGAGTCAAAGGCTTTTTTAAAGTCTAAGAACACCGCCATTGAACAGGGGGCCCTGTCCAAGGCACATTTCACCCTTTCGGTGAATAAGCAGTTTGCTGACTCAGTGGAGTGGAAGGCCCGAAACCCAAACTGCATAGGATGCAGTGGGGTGTGACCTTTGTCTAGGTGTTTAATAATAGACTTGACAATCCACTTTTCAGCCACTTTTGATATCACTGGTAGGATGCTTATGGGTCTGTAATTTTCTATGTCCGTTTTTGCTCCAGATTTAAAGATTGGTGTTATCACTGCAGCCTTCCACTGGGTTGGAACAGTGCGTTGTCTTATGGACAGATTCACCAGGTGTGTAATAGGTGCTACCAGAGAGTCAACATTTGTTTTTAAAAAGTTTGTATCAAGCCCATGGGCATCCTTGGCTTTGGATGCTTTCAGAGATCTGACGATATTTGTCACCTCATTCTCAGTGATTTCCTCCAGGTTAAAAATGGGGAGGTCATTTTTGATAGGGCGTGGTACAAACTTGGAGGGTTTAAACAGCTTTGTGATTTCATTTACAGAGTTTAGAAAGAACATGATAAAGTTATTAGCAAGAGTGTGGGGGTCTTTCACCAGGATGTTGTCTATTTTAAATTCTACGTTGTTATTATCCTGCTTATAGTATTTTCCTGTCAGTTTATTTATGTATTCCCAGACTTTTTTGCCATTTCCTTTGGCACTCTCTATGATGGATATATAAAATTTAGCTTTGGCCTTCCTTAGGAAGTTAGTGACTAAGTTTCGGGCGTGGGATAATTTCTGTCTGTCTGTTGTTAGGCCAGTCTTGTGTGCCTGTTTAAGTAATAGATCTCTGTTTTTCATTAAGTTTCTGCATTCCTTATCAACCCAGGGAAGAGTGATTTTTTGCCCTTTCCTCTGGCGCCCTCTTCTGGTGAAAGATTCCCTCACCCTGTCGATTTTAGACAGTAAAATACTGCACCCACTCTCCACATCATCACATGAAAAGATGTCATTCCACTCAAGCCCTTGTAGGGCGACCTCAAAGCTGTGTTCCAGACACCTTGGGATTGTTTTGGCTATGGGTTGGGGCTGAGTTTTACTGACACTTTGTTTTGAAAGTTTTCTAGAGAATAAAATTATATTGTGGTCAGAGAGACCTGTCAAGAAATTATAAGTTTTAGTGATTCTCTCCACTTTATTTGAGAACAGTAAATCTATTTTGGTTGCTGAGTGGCTGGTGATTCTTGTGGGCTGCTCTATTAATTGGGTTAAATTGTAGTGGTCTGTTACCTGTTTGAGATTTTTTCTTTGCTTTTTATCATCCCAGTTTACGTTTATATCACCAAAAAGAATTACTTCATGTTTAAACTCACAAGCTGTGAGGATAGATTTTAGCTGGTCATAGACTTCTACTTAGCTGACGGCTGACGGTATAAGCAGATCAGAGTGAACGTCATCTCTGTGGATAGTATAATTTCTACACCTACACATTCTGCCTGGATCTCGGTGGGCCATATGACTTGTTTACACCGTATGGTGTTCTTGATATAAAGTAGTGCCCCCCCACCCTTCCCCGCTGTTGCTCTGTCCTTTCTGAATACATTATAACCAGGCATGCTCACTAGAGCATCTGAGGATGACCGTTTTAGCCAGGTTTCCGTCAGCCCTAGACAGTCAATATTAGAGTTTACAAGTAAATTTTCTAGTTCACTATGCTTATTTACCATACTGCGGATGTTTAAGTGGCCGCAGAGAAGACCTTTTGGTTTACACAGAGGGTCCCATCCAGTTTTTGCTTGGTTTAGTGTTTCAAAGAATTTGTGACATGTGTATTTTTTGAAGACAGGGTTTCTGTATTTTACCTTAGCCATAGGTGGCTTTGGAGGGGGCGGATGAGGGGGGGTGGTGTTATGCCATTGTCCAGGGGCCCAGCTCCAACCCAGAGACTTCTGGGCATGGTGTCCTCTGTCCCAGGAGGTGTGCTGTGGCCGGCGATAGGTGGCTCCACTCCGGGGCGAGGTCTGGCTGCCGGTGGTGATAGCCTCCTCTCAGCTGCTAGGCTAACGATAGCCGTCGGCGCAGCCCCGCTGAGGACTGCCGGTGGTGTTAGCCTCCTCTCAGCTGCTGGGCTAACGTTAGCCGTCGGCGCAGCCCCGCTGAGGGCTGCCGGTGTTGTTAGCCCCCTCTCAGCTGCTAGGCTAACGTTATCCGTCGGCGCAGCCCCGCTGAGGGCTGCCGGTGATGTTAGCTCCCCAGCTAACATTGGTGGTGGTGATCGAGGCAGCCGCCCGGTCCGCAACCCCGACGTGGAAGCCAGCTGGTCAGGTAGCAACACCGCTGCGGATGATGATGGCCGCCCGGCTGTGTTATGTATCTTAATGTGTTATGTATCTGTATATAAATGTGTTAGGCGATTCATTGTTCTTCAAATAGGCTAGTAGTTGTCCTTTTTCTTAAAAAGACAAATATACAGCTTTAATTTGAAGGAGTAGCTACATTGATTGTAAGGAACAAAACATTTACTGGGAACAAGCTTACTAGAGTTTAAAAACACCACACAGAGGCCTCCAATTCATTTCAATACAGCTTTATTTGGCTGTTGCTGTGTCTTTTTGTAAATGAAAACATTATAATAAAACAAAACAAAAAAGCATAATCATGGACAATAATATACATTTTATTATAACCTACTCACAACCTATTCATAGCACTGCTTTATTAGGCTACATTCTTCTCAGCCTGTTTCACACAGTCACAGTTATCATAGGCTAGACTATGTGTAGCCTATAGTTTTTTAAAGGGTTTCCGCATTGTTATGGTTTTGAAAGCTCCGCATTATGATGGCTATGATGCAGCTTTGGCAAAAACTGGTATGCAGTAGCAGCATAACCTTTTTATTTTATTTATTTATAATTGCTGATATAATTGCTTACTTGTGGCGAAAGTGCCGCCGTGGTGATAGATTTATTTTAACATCTGTCTGAGAATGTAAACTAGTCATCCATTTTCACGGTAAGAAGAACTTTTATGACAACTTTACCTGTATTTCGCTGGCTTAGCCTACATGAACAGTTACAACCTGCCTGAGAAGAGTAGCCTACCCATTGAAAGCTGATTGCTTTTTCTTTGTCTCACCATTTGTTTGGAATCTACATGCATACAACGATGAAAAATTATCGTTCTTTGGATGCCCACAACTTTTTTGTTAGTGGATGATAATATTTTGCACTTGCAAATATAATACTGTAACGTTATAGCACTCCGATTTATCCACATTCCACTACAAACCATTTGCATATGGTCAAAATGTTTTAGCGTTTCTTACAGCAATATTAGTTAGATAATTTGACAATTGGATAACTTATTTGACTTAGGCTACCTGTGAAACAATGCCTGCTGCACACATAAGAATGTAGAGTTTCAGGGTCCCACATTTTTCTCTTTCTTCTCACTGACGCCTCACGTCTTATTGCTCGGATCGACTTTTCTCATCTTATGGGCTCCGTTTTGCGGTTCGGAATCTTATAAAACCACAATTCTGTTTTTTTTAATCTTGTTTGTAGTGCATCCCACCTAACAACAACTTTTAGGCATTTTTATGCTGTTAGCTAACGGATCAAAATGACAAGAAGGCACTGGCACGTCAAGTCAATGGAGGGCGAGAGCGGGATGTGTTTTCTTATATTATTCTTATTTTCTTATAAGGGCGGAGTCTACGTGCGCTCTGTCTCCTGGCAGTGCACTGTGCATCAGCAGCACAGTGACGGACGGTCAAAAGCGGCTGGCTGGCTATGCATTTGTTATTTTCTTTCACATGCATTTTAACCATTATGAACAATATAATTATTGATTTAAATGAATAGTACCTAATGTAAAATATCAGATAGAAGCATATTATGTATATGCGATTCGCGAGTGACGGACAGTGGGACGGCCAGCGATTGTATCAGGGTGGCCATGGCCCCCCCTGGCCACCCCTTGGCGGCGCCACTGGATGTATTCCGCTATTCCTGGGGAGGAAAAAAAGTTATTGTGGGTAAAAGTTATTGTGAAATATCACTAATTTATTTACTCATTTATCTGACTCCAATTAGAATTTATGCTTGATTGCGAGTGAAATTCTGTTCTGTTGAAACTATCTATATCGGGGACGCTGATAGCCCTGGATACGGGGTGCAGACTGACACAAGCTCAGAGACCCTAGCCCATAGAAACTCAGAGGGTTTGGAACGTGTCACCATTACAGGTGTACAGAAGTTTTGTACCATAGAATCTACGAGGTTAATTAGAAACTCAGAGGGTTTGAAACGTATCGCAGAGGTTTTTGACTATAGAATCTACCAAGTACTAGGAAACAGAAACTCAGAGGTTTGAACATATCACCATCACAGGTGCTCAGAGGTTTTAGAACATAGAATCCTCCTAGTACTGGCTAAGGCCTAGCAGAGCAGTCACATTACCACAAACAAGATTAGTCAGTGTGAAACCCAGTAATAGAGACACAATTCACAGAGACCACACAAATCAAGTCTAGAAATAGAACAATTTATTAGCCAGGCAGGTGGACATGGAAGTGAGATGTGCGGGAGAGTCTGACTACAGCTTCCCCATACTGGAATGACTATGGTACCACTACAGCACCAGGAGACCTGTTAAGCAGATTCTCCCATACTGGGAACTTGCACTCAGCCCTGAGCGAGACGCAGGGGTTCTGACTCCGAGAATCAAGAATACATACCACAGTGCTCGTAACACTGCAGCTCTGATCATATGCTCTGGTTAAGCACTTGGAGCTGGAAAAATGGTTGAAAAGAAAGATGCAGATGATGGGAATCATGGTAATTTATGAATAACTATAATCGCTGGTTATGACTGTGAGAGCAAATATGAACACATTCAATACCTATAGCTAAACACAGGATAACATGCTGCTAAGACAAAGAAACATGAACAGGTTCACCAACAAAGTAGATAACAAAATGATTCCGTACGGTGTGACTACGGTACCAAGAGAACTGTTAAGCATATTCTCCCATACGGTGTGACTATGGTGCCACTACAGCACCAGGAGACCTGTTAAGCAGATTCTCCCTGAATGTCCCTTTGGACTTCCCTTAAATGCAGTCCTGAGCAGGCTTTCCACATTCCACAATTCCCTTTGTCCAAATAAGGTCTGGCAGGAAGAGAGATGTAACTCCTCACCACCCGGAGACCCCCCTCTAGGAAGATAAACTACATAGTCTACTCCTTCCGATCTAGTGATAGTAACAAGATTTTTTGTACGACGGTGTGTGATCTTATGATCTTTCCTATCATTTATCTAGATACCAGGTGAGGTTCAGGTGATGGCCACTCTGTGCTCCAGATACTTATGTGGACAAGTGCATCCCTGATAACCTATACAATCCTCCTTTCTTTCACATTCTTTATTCCTTCTCATGTATTTTGCCCCCTCCTATACTTTCACATACCCCACACTTCAATTGGCATTAATCCCAGTTCACCACATTTATCATATTATCCACAATTATTTACATACACATACATATGATGCAATATATATATACAGCTTTGTTTAAGTCCAGAATACATTTAACATAGGGTGCTTGTTCACAGACCTTGTAAACAGGCCTGGGTTCCTGGCGTCATTAGGAGGAACAAACATCACAAAACTGCTCTATGTCCTGCAGAATGGCGTTTACTTCTAATGTCCAGGGTCAATTCCAGCTGTCGTTTATGACCTTGTGCTTTTTATGACTCAAAGTTTCAGAGCAGTGGAGTTGGAAGTCCCATGGGAAGAGGCAAAGATGCAACGTGGTGGATAGCTTAGGCCACCTGGTGAATTGTTTTATTGCACCCTCAAGGAAGTCGCCACCAGCTCAGTAACCCAGGGTTTATGACTGATAATCCAAAGGATCAATAATTTTCAGTCTTACATTAGTAATATAATGGGAAATGAGGAAACGTTTTACATAATTAATTTGTGATGGGTGATCTTGATTAAAATAGTCAGTTTATTAACCCCTTGCGCACAGGCGTAACTTTACCCATTTTTTGTCGGTTTTGTACTGTTCTGTTTATAGCTTTATAACTCCAGATATCAATGTTACACAAACACCAATAATGGCTTAAATTAAAGAAGACCCTGGTACCATTTATTATCATGCCTTAAATTCTATCATTTTCAAGATGTAAATTATGGGCAGTGAATACACAACCCCCGGTGAAAAATAAAGTTCCACCACTCTAGTTTGCAGTTAACACCTGAGAGTCAAATATGTGAATAAAGTTAATATTTACATTTTCTGGTTTGCAAACTTTCTGTCTGCATGTGTACAAAATATGAAAGTGATATGTATTACTGCTCAAATCCTATGAGGCAATTTGAAACGGTGTACCTTGGTGTCAAAAAATCTATCCAAAATGGATGGATTGTGCATCACAGTAATTCGGGAGACAATTTACATTTTTCAACAGATAAACTCTTTTGACTTGTTGGAATTATATTTGCATCTATATCCAACATATGTCCAACCTTTGCAAAAGATTACGGGAATGGTTGTAGTTGTCCAAAAACCTACCCAGACCTTTCCAAACCCATCAGAACCCATTGAAACGTATGCAAAGTATCCAAGCTATCCAAAGCTATCCAAACATGAACACAGCTTTAGTGTCCATTTGAAGCACATTATTATGTCCTATGAGGAGGCAATTAATGAGGGGAATGACCCTTAGATAATACATTTCTTTGTCTCAGTTTAGTTTCCAGTGCCAGAAATGTCCAACACACCCTCCATTTTCCATAGAGATCCATTCAAATGCAGAGAAGTTATAGTATCGCTTGTAGGAGTACCAGAAAATAATATCTCTTTTGATATTGTTGGGTCACAGACATCAAGAAGTCATGGCATACAAAGGATATGTAACCAAATATTTAAAATGATTATTTTATTCTACATTATGTTAAACTGTCCAATATTTTTTGATGCCTGATAATTGGGGGGGGATTATGTACAAAAGGTTCCATAATTTCTAAACGGTTCATCCAATATGGATGAAAATACCCTCAACTTAAAGCTGACAGTCTGCCCTTCATCTTAATTGTCTTTGTATCTTTTCAAACTCAAAGTGCTAGAGTACAGAACCAAAATAACAAAAAATGTGTCACTGTCCAATGAATTATGGTGCTCACTGTATGTACGTTAGTTTTTCCACTCGAGCACTGTCTTGTCCAATATGATTGATAAGGATATTGTTATTTTCACATTTTGAGTGCATTTCACATACTGTAGTGCAATTGTTAATTTTATGTTTGATGTAGGCTACCGATTTTATAATATACTGTAGGCTATAGCGTATATACTTGTTACTTAGGGCATGGCAAATGCTCATTCCAATTTACTGTGCACTATGTGGTAGATTCATGTAAAAAATTTCTTGGAGGCATTATGAATGGGAACATTAAAAAAAAAACTACAGAAAAATGCAATCCCAGGACAAAAGTATACCTACTGTAGAGTACAGATAAAAGTGATGTTTTATTGAGGTACAAGAGTGAATGATTAGGCTACATGTTTAGGTGTATGTAACACTGTGATATAAATGTTTTTATCTTAAACCATCGGAAGGAGCAAATGTATATGCTTTATAATGGACAAAACCAATTTTATTAAATGTTTTGGATAGGGGTTTGAACCCATAGATAGCTACCTTCTATACTGATGAAAATATAGTAATCCCTACTTGAAAATGATGCAAAAGTGAGTTTTATGAGCCAAAACTGTTGATCTGTAGTGACATATATCATAAGCAGTGTACAAGTTAGTCATTTGGATAGATTTGGAGACACTAATGGACAACAGGGTACACTGCCTATATTTTGCATCATATATCTTTAGTAGTTTTGCATATCACCCTCAGATTTTGCACACTTGTGGACATGGAGTGACCAATGGATCCAGGAAATGTATAGATTTACCTGTTACACTTATGTCGCTCTCAGTATTTTGTTGCAAACTAAAGAAAAAAGTTTTTTTGCATTTGTGGCACTTTATTTTGACTTTAATTATGAAAATAAACAAATCTAAGTTTGCATTGTAAATGGAACACCTGTCTTGTTTTATTTAAAGTGATGGTCAAGGGGTTTTAAAAACTTCAAATAACCTATCAACATATCACAGAGGGGTGTATCCACTACACACCCACCAAATATCTTCAAGAAAATGTGAATAGGTATATTAATATACATCTCAAAGTCAGCTAATAAACTCAGTCTTGAAAGGACACCCCAAGGATTGTAGGGCTGTGGTCTAAATCCACGCCCTCAACCCGAGTGCCATGGACGTCATCCAGCCCTGCGTTTGAACCACAGAGCTGCTCTTATACAGCTCTGTGGTTTGAATCCTAGGTTTGAACCCGGCGAGGAATTAATGCAATCAATTAAAAGTAAAATACAGTGCGGCTGCTATCAAGAGATAAATATCACACGCAAGCTCGCAATCAAAGTTAAGTTAACTTAAACGCTAGGCAGAGTTTTGCAACCATTTGATCTAACGTTAGTCTATTTAAAGCAAGCTAAATTGTTTCACCAAATGCATGTTCCACACAAATAATTAAATAATGTTAGGTTTTATCAAGTTTTTAAAATGTATTTAAAGGCCCATTCCTTAATTTCGGTTGCTACTCGAACGAAAATTACGTGCATGGCAAGTACTTCGGTGAATAATGGTTCTCGTCGTATTTTTGTTACTGTAACCAGCCACTGAACAATACGACAAAACCAAGGCATGGTTTATTTGGCATAATCTTAACTATTTATTATTTTCGATATATTATCTGACGAATGAGCAGTGCACCAAGTAAAAACAATACGTGAGTGATTAGTTCGTTTCCATGCTGAGCTGTGCAAGGAGCAAGCTAATGTCACTAGCTAGCACCATGGAGGGATGGATAAAAAGGTGAAAGATTGGTATAGGGATAAGGAGAGCGGGAAAAAATAAACAATTGATCCAAATGCTGATAATGCGTACAACTATTCTCAAGGGCAAACAAAACGAGCGTTTTGTTCAGACTTCGGACAGGATTTCTTAGTGGGACAGGACGGTTTTATTCGCCTCAGACTATGGGAGAAGTTATGTAATGAGATCAAAAAATTTATTGGTTGAGGTTCCACGTCTACGTCACCATGGACCCATTTCGACTGATTTTCTTCAGAATACAGGAATAAAAAGATATAGATAAACTAAAATTTAACGAGATTGCAAGGGAATTTATTCCTCGCGCTTTATTGGTTCTCAATACATACCTTAATAGCCATAAATAACGTGATTTTAAGCATATTACGGATTTTTTGTGACCATCACTTTAAGCCATTTACCAAGTTTCTGTGATGCTCAGACCTGGAGTTATAAAGCCTTAAACAGAGCACCTCCTAAATAGGTGAGAATTTACCAAATATGCCATCTGAATTGAATAGCATAGGGTTCAATTGGCTACCAAATTGGGAGAAAAAGGAAAGAAATCAGAAAGAAAAAAAATGCACTATACAAATTGAATTGAAGTGAATGTGTTTCTGCGTACTGTATGTTTGTGTGTGTGTCCAGCAGGAGGATGGTGCAGAAGTTTACTGTATTAGGCGTTGCGGCATTTCTGGTGGCAGCGGTGTGCATCTTCGTTGGGGTGTTTTATGGGGTGGGCAGGAAGTCATCATCACACTTCAGCAAAGCCGCTGTTGCGGCTGATGCAGGACCCTGCTCAGAAATAGGCAGGTAAAAACACACACAGACAGAAACACACACACAAGCACACACATATACTCACACAGGGGTACTCACATTTTGCGCTCTGTTTCAGGGATATGCTGCAGAAAGGTGGCTCAGCGGTGGATGCCTCTATTGCCGCCCTGCTATGTGTGGGACTGATGAATGCACATAGCATGGGCATCGGAGGAGGACTCTTTCTCACCATCTATAACAGCTCTACAGGTACGCACACCTGTACGCCTCTTAAGGTACTCATAATTGTATACCTGCATAATACCACCTCTACAACACATCTGGAGGTACACACACCTGTAAACCTGTACACTTCTACAGACACACACACCTTTACACCTGCACCTTATTCATATTTATTTTAAAATGTATTTTCTTTTAAAAATAAAGGAAAGGTGGAGATAATTGATGCGAGAGAAACAGCACCCAGGATGGCCACTGAAGGCATGTTTGGAAGTGATGAAGAGCTCGCCCGCAAAGGTGAACTTTTTTTTGTTGATAACCTTTTTCAGGGTAACTATTACAACTGGGTGTGTTATTTGTTTGTTTTTTAATGCCCCCCTCCACATTCTCCCCAATTTGTAATGATCTCCCGATCTCTCAATCAGTGCTCATTGCTGGAACCTCCGGGAAGGTACAGAGCAGCATGTGTTTGCCTCTGAAACGTGTTACCAAGCACTACCTCCTATGACATCACATCTCAGCTCATGTGCATGTGTTGCCCTGCAGGGCTACCAGCACAGGCATGGTCAGAATTTAATTCTGGGGCCTGTTCCAGAAAGCTGGATAACTGCATGCAGCATTGAGTAAAACCTGGAACCGTCCCAGATCTGGAACATGGACTGAAGTAAAAAGAGCTGTTCCAGGTTTTAATTAGAGCAGCGAACGTGCAAATTTGGGGCTCTATTTTGCGGCCCGAAATATATAAATCCCCGAAGCAGGAAAAATTCATAGCTTCTTTGCATCTATTGTTCGTTGTCTTTTTTCATGTAAGGCTAATCCCTGTATTTATTTATTACATTACATTCATTTAGCAGACGCTTTTATCCAAAGCGACGTACAGTAAGTGCATACAGAAGGTCATCGAAGTAACTACAGAACAGATAAGAAAGCACATTCTTCCCATACAGTAGCAGCTATCCCTAGTAATGAACACAATGCAGTTCACAGTGAACTGGGTAAATCGGCTCTAATGCAATTCTATTCTAAATATTATACACTTGAATACACAGTTCAACAAGAACACATACCATGAGGTCCTAGATAAGTATTAGTCCAGGTGGAGTCTGAAAAGGTGCGTTTTTAGGCCACGACGGAAAGTAGGCAGGGTTGGCATGGAACGAAGGGGAAAAGCTCCGCAGTCGGGACGAGCGAGTGCCATTTACACGGCATTTATGTTTTTAATTGTTTATGGCTGTTATTATACTGGACTGTGGTCCCAGGGGTACTGTATTCTTTCTTACACCCGTCTGTAATGAAAATAATGACAAACGAATGATACCTTTTAACTCAATTACATTCAATTAAATCAATGCAAAATAGATAGCCTATGGCATGGATATTCAAATCTGGACCTCGAATCCAAGTATGGCTCTGATTTTCTTTCTCCCAGGTAATTAATTGTACAATGCTAGTGATTGGCCAGACTGTATTCACACCTGACTTCCAGGTAAAGGGAGGATGGAAAACCAGCAGGTCTCAGACCTCGAGGATAATGATTTGAATACCAGGTCTTGAATATGGTCTTCCACTGCGGTTGTAGTCAGAAATTGACAGTGGGTGGACTCGTTCTGCAAGCCGGGGGCCTCCTGACCACAACGGAATGGGCGTGTTCTGCTATCGTTTTTCAAGTGCTCTTCGGAAGCTCCTATTTCCCAGTTGCCAAATTGTAATTACGAGGTTGACGCATTCACATGCTCAAAAATCGGAATTAGGCTACCAGCAAACACGGAGGTTTAGAAAGTAGGCTAAGGGCTCTATCTTGGCGATCTTAACGCTTGGTCTAAGCGCATGGCATTAAGTGCATTTAGGGCGTGTCCAAGTCCACTTTTGCTATTTAGACGGAGTGTTTTTTGAGCACTAAGCACGGCACAACGAACCTAGTCTCTTCATTAATTATAGGTGTGTCTTGGGTGTGACATGCAATAAACCAATCAAAATGTCATATCCCATTCTCTTTAAAAGCCTGCTTTTCCACCTTGGCGGATTGCTTATATGATGGTGAAACAAACATGCTCGTGCGTGTTTAGTGCAATCAAGGAATAGGCTATATAGATCAATAGTAGCCTATGATCAATATTATTCGGACTAATCATCAGACCAATCAGTTCCCGGTAATTCCCGACAATGCTGTTATTTTACAAAATACATGCGGTTAAATTTAGTTAAAAGCACCTGCAACAGCTGAGAATAAGCTACTAATGGCTTCTGTCTCACCTTAGAAAAAGCCAAATTAGCCTGCTTGTTTAACACATTTCATTTGATGACGCAATGAAGCAATGAACTCATGTTCAAGCTTCATCCGAAGCTGCATTCAAATTTTTATTAATAACATAAATAACGTTATTTTGCCTTAATGATGACACTAGATACAATAAAGCTGTCAGGTTGGCACCATAGGTTCACGCATATTTTCTTTTGTTTTATAATGTCTTGCTTATGGAAATGTGACCAACGTCTTTTACTGGTTGTGTAATGCTTTAAAACAATCCACTTTCCCAGGAAGATTGTGAAAAGTGCAATTTACAGCAGGGGAAACATACCTGCTCCTGCATGAAGTTAAAGCGCACATGCAGAGAATGGCATTAAAATTAATTGTGAATTAATTGTGCAACGTGCTGAAAATTCTTTTTCGTTTCTAATTAGACGCTTAGTTCTCTTTAAAAAAAATTTGTTCACTTATGAAATAACAGGTGAAATAAGCTGATTGTATGGAAACCTTGTCACTGTAATTAAAAAAATATGAGTTCAGTTAACATGGTCACATTTATCTTCGTCTTTTAACCATAGGCTATTGAAAAAACAGCGAATCAGCTGTAGCCTCGGCTATTTGAAAAACAATTAATGCAATATTCACTGGACAAGGTTTTGAACTTTTTTCAGTCAAAACCATTAAATTTACTTACAGGCTGCAGGCCAAGAGAGCTGTGTTGTAATGACATCTGAAGCGCATTTTCAGAACTCAAATGTGCTTCTATTGCAGTGTGCGAGTTTTCCATTGAATGACAATTCACGCATTAGGTATAAATGACAATTTGCGCATTAGGCTTGATATAGGGGTTATCAGCAAAGTTTTCAATAGATAGCCATTGTCCCGTAACAGAAGATTGTCCCCCGAGAAGATTACAGAAATTATTGTCAAATATAGGCTAAATCATAGCTTGATCCAGGATAATTGCGAATAGTCTATAGCCTATACACGCAACCTTACACGTACCATCGCACATCGCCTGGATGTTGATGAAGTGGGCTGAAAGCAATTTTATTCTTCATTCCCCTTCGCTGAGGGACAGGACTAGCCTATGTGGTCTTTGACCTATGGACCCTTTTATTATTAGCCTATGCATTTTTTGATATAGTCTACACAATAATGATATTTCACATTGTAATCTTGATATTTTTAGTCATGCTTGTGCGCGCCCCTGTGTGTAACAGACAGGAGGGTGTATGCGCGTTGTGCACGCCTATGTAGACGCACTTATATGTGCCGTTAAAACAACATGTAAACAACTGCGACATGACTTTAGACCAGGTTTGTGGTGGTTTTAGCGCAAGCGCTTTCTGCTGGCTCAAGATAGCAATACGCCTGAAATAATCCTGGCCACTCCTCATATTAAGACCAACACGCCCAGTTCACTTGCAATGGGTGCAAGAATACAGGGTATTACATGAGCGCTAGGCATTTTAATGAACCCAGCGCCGGGTGTAAGATAGTAAAAACACTTGCGCTTGGGTTAGCGCCGGGTGTAAGATAGGGCCTTAAATGCTTTTTTAAATCTTTTACGAAAAAATAAATAAATAAAAGGAGAGCTGCTATCACTTTCTGCACAAGAAAGAAGAGGAAGGGAAACATATGAGGAGAGCAATTTATGATATATTAAAGTATATTTTACTAAATGGTTGTGTGCTGTGTGTGCGTGACCATCAGTATGATAATCTGCTGCTTGGTTGCATTGCCATATGTGAATATCGCATTTTCTGCCATTTCGATTTGGCAACGAGGATACTTCTGAGGAGCACTTGAAGGATCGAGAGGTAAAAGGTCAGTGGTGAAACGTCACAACTCGGGAACTCGGGTAGCTAAATAATCCAGGTGAAGCATACCGACTGATAAATATTCAGCATAACCCCGCCCATTTTCAACCTGCGCAGCGTGCTGTGCGCTCCTCGCCTCTGGTCCAAAAAATTGCGAAATTCAGTAACCACGCCCAGTGCGCCATGCACTACGCCATTGACTATGCCATGCCATGCGCTTGCTGGAAAATAGAGCCCTAAATCTGCACTCTGCTCCTCATTAAGCAAAACCCGGCAGCAATTCTTCTGCTATTATGGTCAGGCCACACCCCTGCTTGAATGAGAGACACAAAAATACCACCTTTTATAGCACCATTTATAGTGCCTTATACTATTTTAGTCCCTTTTACAGCCTGCGGCTGGTCAAGTGATTTGCTAATGCATAAACGCAGGTCACATGATTCCTTGATGGGCAATCTTTGACCCCTCATCTGAAGCAAACGTGGTATAGTTGTGAGGTTCACATGTTGTCTTCCCATAGAACCTTCATAATGCACTTCTGTACTGAAATTAATGCTATTCCAAACAGTGAAACACTTAACTTTTTAACATCAAGAAACTTTCCCCTGGACCTCACCCTGTTTTTTGTTTGTTTCAATGTGAACATAGTGGTGTGGTTCAAACATTTGGTTCCTTTTCTCTGGAGACATGTGACTGGAGCTCATCTTTCATGATCCTATTACAGTCAGACTGCAGGAAGAGCAACACAGCTTTTGATTGGTTGGCAGGTGGTTTGTCTATCGCAGTCCCAGGGGAGATTCGTGGGTATGGTCTGGCGCACCAGAGGCATGGCAGGCTCCCATGGAAGGACCTATTCACCCCCAGTATTCGGCTGGCCCGCTCCGGTTTTCCTGTGAGCAAAGCGCTAGCAAATGCCATAGCAAGCAGTAAGAGCACCATCCTCAGTGATGCAGCTTTATGGTGAGCTCCACACACAGCTTAGTGCCTAACCACTGCTCCACTATTACTCCACACTAACCACTGCTCCACTATTACTCCAAACTAACCACTGCTCCACTATTACTCCACACTAACCACTGCTCCACTATTACTCCACACTAACCACTGCTCCACTATTACTCCACACAAACCACTGCTCCACTATTACTCCACACTAACCACTGCTCCACTATTACTCCACACTAACCACTGCTCCACTATTACTCCACACTAACCACTGCTCCACTATTACTCCACACTAACCACTGCTCCACTATTACTCCACACTAACCACTGCTCCACTATTACTCCACACAAACCACTGCTCCACTATTACTCCACACTGACCACTGCTCCACTATTACTCCACACTGACCACTGTTCCACTATTACTCCACACTGACCACTGCTCCACTATTACTCCACACTGACCACTGCTCCACTGTTACTCCATACTAACCACTACTCCACTTTTACTCCACACTGACCACTGCTCAGTTTTTTTGCATTCAACACTCATACAGTTATACATGTAGAAGGTACAGTATACCTTCATTACTCCATACCGACCATTACTCCACTCTTGCTCCATACTAACCACTGTTACTAAGGGTGGGGGATATTACAATATTACATAGTAACCGGTTGAAAATACGCCACAATTTGAAACGAGCCACTTTCCCAGGCATACAGATCATCATTATTCTTGAAAACTTGCATTTATATGGAAACCACACCCACACAGCACAAACTCGGCACCTGCTGGGCGGGATTTGGAGTGAACCAAAAGTTTTAATGAAAAACATTCACCCAAATGGCCCATCATTTTAAGGGTAAAACTGCATAGAAACACACAGCTGATTGGATGGGAAAACATGTTGTCATGGTGTCATGATGTATTTTTTTTCACTCAAACTATTATTGCTTGCTTAACTCATTCAATGCCAGAGTGTTCTGGAACACTAAGCCTCAGCAGTGCCAAGCCTTTGATTCTGTCAATGTGCAAACCTCTAATAAAACACATAATTTTACCTATTCAACATAATATTTTGTAAATGAGGATAGATGGCACTAAATAGCACACCTTCTGGTTCAGTTCACGATTACAACAACTTCAAACAATATTGATGGAAATATAAATAATTTATTTTCAGTGCTTCTTAGTTGGTTAACATGACTTTTACATTGGTGACTCTTACTTGATCACTGGCGCAGAAACGTGTTGGTACAAATTGACCGGGAAGCATTATTCCCACACCCCAATCTTAGTTTAGATGGTTAGACATTTTTTTAATAAACATGGGATACATATAACTTCAAATATTTCCATCTAGAATCATGTGAAAGAGCAAATCCGGGTAAAAGAACGTAATTGTAAATTGGTCATTGTCTCATTTTTCCTGACTCAAATCCAGAATTCTTTACCAGTGTAGCAGACTATAGTCGCCCACAGCACTGAATGAGTTAAGCACCATCTTTTTTGAAGAGAAGCGCAAAAATAAAATGGTTCCTATTCTTGAACCCCTTTGACTACAGGCATAATCTCCTGTAAGGTACCCCTTAGGAGTTTGTTTTCCAAGAGTCAGAATTACTCAAAGAAGTATTACTGAAACAAAGTAACAGAAGCTCAAAACAGTGGGATTCTTTTCTCACCTAATTATTATCACCTAAGGATACCAACTTTACCGTGATTCGTATCGTCTGTAGATTTTCCCACATAATGTCATCATCATTTTGAGTGAGCCTGTTTTGTGTCATGTTACAAAATAAGGAACCGTTGTCGCTATAACATTGGGATAATCTTATAAAATAGTTTATAGAAACAGAATCGTGAATTGTAACACTTTCAAACAGTATATTGTGTGACCGGATTGATTGAAAATTTAGCAGTAATAAAAGAGCAGTGAATGCAAATAAACTAAACCACTTCTGGCCAGAATACGGGCCATTGCTAAGATGATCAGCATGTTCATTTAAGAAATAACTGATTTCTTGCTCTTGTTTTTTGTTTCAGCGAAGTATTTTGTGACTCAAACAAAAACCTTCTGAAGGAGAAAGACACCATTACATTTCCCAAGCTGGCCATCACCTATGAGCAGCTGTCCTTAGAGGGACCAGAGGCTTTCTACAATGGGACCATGGCACAGAATATTGTAAATGACATAAAGGCTGCAGGTGATTTATTTCATTCTTATTACTCATTGTAGGCAGAACTCATTTGTGTGATCAGCACATTTTTAATGCTTTGTCTTCCAGAAAAATCTGTTTTCTGACTGGCTTGTGTGAGTAGATGACATAGTATATGTTAGGGCTGCCCATCACATGGTCATGCTCTCCTGTCACTGCTGGAAACTGTTTTGGTTACCACAACAACATGTGTCCTGGCCCTCTCTCCTCCAGGGGGCATCGTAACACTGGAGGACCTGCAGGACTACATGCCCATTCTAAATGAGCATCCCTTGAATTTTAGCGTGGGGCCATACACCATGGCGGTCCCTAATGCCCCCTCCAGCGGTCCAATCCTCGGCCTCATGCTAAACCTTCTCCAAGGTGTGGAACAAGACCCTTCTCATTGTATTACTTCATGCAGTGATCAAACATATCCCATTTGCTTTATTTTTTACAGTCATATTTTCATTTTACATTAAGGACTAGCTTATCCAGTCACATGCACAACTTACATTTTGCTTGTACGATCCATTTATACAGCTGGATATTTACTGAAGCAATCCAGCTGAAGTATGTATATGCGTTATGTATCTTAGATATACTTGTGTTCAGCAGGTATAGATGTGCAGATATACCTGCATACAGGAGGTGTAGATGTATATCAGATATACCTGTGTGCAGCAAGTGTAGGTACATATTACTTGTTGTGTGTTATAAATTAAATATTTAGATAGTTAAAAGGGTCTTGTTTATCATTCTCGTTTCTGCTGCTAGCTGTTTGGAGCCACCTTCAGTGTTTTAAGTTGTGGTGTTGGGGTCTCCGTCTCGGCACTACTACAAGACTTTTTTCATCACTAAGGGATAGTGATAGTTAGCGGGTTAAAATGTGGCCAAAGCTGTGCAAGAGTTGCAGGATGATCGCACTCCTGGAAAGCCATTTTGATTTCCGGCTCATTGAGCACCTTGAGATCAAGATCTTTGTTCTTGAGGTCCAACTAGCTGGACTTCACAGTCCGCAATTGGTAGAGTTCCAGGAACGAAGTAGCAGACAGTAGAGTGCAAGCGCAGAAAAGGGTGTGCCTACCACGCAGGCAAGGCATCTCCAGAGGTTGTGATGTCTAACCGATTCCAGCCCTTACAGGAATTGGACCTGACCCTTGACCCTGAGAGTGGGAGGACTGATGGGCCTCAGGGCACCCAGATGGCCACATCCTCCAGAAAAATGGAGTTACTGATAGTGGGGGACTCAATTATTAGAGGTGTAGACAGTATCGTTTGTTTGCACAACAAAAAGTCTCGTACGGTGTTGCCTCCCTGGTGCCCAGGTAGGAGATCTCCTGGAGCGTGCAGACAAGCTCCTGTCCAGAGCAGGGAGGGATCCAGTGGTTATGGTCCATGTTGGAACCAATGACATAGGTAAGGGTTTGAGGTTCTCTAGGACAAGTTTGTGGAATTAGCCGATAAGATTAGGAGGAGAACCGGTACCACATGCAAGCAGAGGGAAGCAAAGACATATTTGGAGGTTTAACAGGTAGCTACAAACCTGGTGTAGGAAAGAGGGTTACAGGTTTATGGGGCACTGGTACTCCTTTTGGTGATCTGTACAATTGCGATGGGTTGCATCTGAATCAGAGGGTTACTGTTGTATTGGGCCAGCGTATGCTTAGGGCAGCCCAGGGCTATTTAAACTGGGGACCTAGTGGGCAAGGAGGTTATAGAATCAAAAAGGTAGGGAGGTGCAGTCTTCCCAGATGGAAGCTGTCAAGGCTATACATATAATAATGAGAACAATAATATATTTTTAGAGCATAATTCTAGTAAGTGTGGTTTGGGGCAGTTGGGAGTGATGGAACGGGAGAGGATGTGCAGTAGTGGAAGTAACAAATGTCTTTGTTTAAATGCTAAAAGTATAAAAAATAAATTTTCAGAACTTGAGGCTGTTATGAATAATGGTAGTTATGACATAGTGTAATTGGTTTATTGATAGTTCGGAGATTCAAACGCAAAGGTGGGGAGATCAGAAGTCAGCTGAGGACCACAAATTAGGGGGAGAAAAATAATAAAGGAAGAAAGAAAAGACAGGAAATTAATTTCTTCAGGCTAACCGCCAAAACGAAAATAAACCCATTAAAACGGGCAAACTACTGAACGTAATGAGCTAAAAACGGGAAACTTAGTAAAACAAAAGAACACACTCGGCTGCCATAGCTCAAAGCCGGAAGAGTGAAAAAACCAAAACGAAAGAACAAAAAAAAACGGTCTCAGAGAGAACAGCGGTCACTAATTCCCGGCTATACCTGGCTCGAAAGAAATGTTGTGAGACAATTAAGCACCGGAGAAGCGGAAGTGAGAAACTTAAGTACCCTGCAGGTAGAAGCACAGGTGAAAACAATAATAAGGACGGCAAACCACGAAACAGAACGTGGAAAAAATACGATAGATTCACAATCGTGAAGGCAGGTCAAGAGCCGCAAAAAAATCTAACAAACTGCCACAAACCACTACAGGACCCCCTGCTCTAAGGGATGACCCCAGCTTACTACTGCGGAAATTTTTAATTAAATCCGGATCTAAAATATCTCTGGCCGGAACCCAACACCGCTCCTCTGGACCATACCCCTCCCAGTCCACCAAAAACTGCCACCCCCTGCCGACCCATCTCTCCGCCACAATACGGCGGATGGTATACACAGGACCTCCATCCACAAACCGAGGAGGAGGAGGTCTCTCAGCAGGAGACAACGGGCTGACAAGCAATGGCTTTAGCCGTGAAACATGGAACATTGGGTGAATCCGCAAGTTTTCGTGACTCAACCCTCAAGGGCAAATCACGCGATGAGAGCCGGACTTGCTGACCGACCCGATAAGAGGGAGCTGTCCGGCGATGTCTGTCGGTCGAAACCTTTTGGGACGCCGCAACAGAGATGAGTGACACCTCCAAACAAAATAACCAGCCGAGGGAACCCCCACATAAGCGGAGACGCAGCCTCCTCCAGCTCTGAATCGGAATCCAAAGCGATAAAACTTAATATGGGGTTTGTGCTTAACGAGCCACGTATGCCCCAAAACAAGGGAATGAGTGGGAGAATCGCTTAAAAGAAACTGAATTATTTCAGTATGGTTATCCGGATGAACAGACATAGTAAGCAGAGCCGTAGTCTCCTTAATAGTACCCGAGCCTAATGGGCGACTGTCGAGAGCGGTGACAAATCGGGACTGTGCGAGGAGCTGAATAGGGATGTGGTGTTCTTTAGCTCACCGGGCATCCATAACAACAGCCCCAGAGTCAATAAAAGCCTCGACCTGGAGAGAATGCTGTCTCCACCGGAGGTTGACAGATAATAAAGTACACAATGTAGTGTCTTGGATTCTCGCTCTAGAACCTGGTTCCTCTAGAGAAATCTTCTTTTTCTTTAATTTTCCACACTGATAGTGTGACCTCTCTTTTTACAGTATTGACACCACTCAGCCCGGTGATGGAAATTTTTATCAGAAACATTAGAGACCCCATCAATCTGCATGGGTCTCTCAGTACTAGGCGATAGGGATTTTACTGCAGGAGGAACGAACTTGGTAACCGAAATAAATGAAGACCTAATTCGGAGGTCCTTTCTCTGTTTTAAACGGTCCCGCAGACGATTGTCTATTCGAATAGCGGAGGACACTAGCGCACCTAACGAAGACCGACTCCATTTCACTCATAAGTGTCTTAATATTATCTAAAACCGACGAACTGCCCCTGATTAAAGGAGTTTCCCACTCAAGCGCGGCTCCCGTAAGTTTCTAGATGTTGTAAATTAAAAAATTTTGCCACAGTATGCCAGTCAGCTTACAAGAGGGACATCAATTCTGGATCTGGTGCTGTGTAATGATCCTGACAGAATTTTCAGCACAAAGGTAGTGGAGCTGTCAGGCCAAAATTGATCCGTGAGCCAAAATTGATCCGGGCCAGAGATCGGAATGCTTGGAATGTCGTTGCTATGCCAACAGACACGACCAGCATGACGACTGCGTGTTCGCACTTGACTTGCTTTGACCTCGGGGTGGGTGACAAGTTTGCTTTGCTTTTGCTCAGAAGAGAATCGCCGGATCGACGGATAATCAGATTATCACACAAATCAACCATCAAATATCACTCTCACTCAGATTATAGTTTCCCTTTTCCCTAGGCTACTAGGCTTTTATTTTGTTATTTGTTAATTTTTTTAGATTGTGTTTGTTTGTTTTATTTTTGAATCAAATAATTATAAGTAATCTATAAACGTTGCTCAACTCGTCGGTTAATCTATTATAATAATTAATATATGTATACATTTTAATTACATTTTTATACATATATGTCAAATCAATGTCATGTTTTCCTTGCTTTAATGTTGCTTATAAAAAAAAATCAAAAAAATAATGTTTAAAAAAAAAAAAAAAAAAAAAAAAAAAAAAAAAAAAAAAAAAAAAAAAAAAAAAAAAAAAAAAATAACGTTGAAAAAGTTAAAAGGCCTACCAGCGAACGTAAAAGATAAAAAACCAATAAAAGCGTAATTGTATGTCACAATAAAATAAAATACTAATAATTTTTTTTTATTTTTATTTTTTGGGCCTTTTTTTGGTTTTATTATTTTTTTTTTTTTTTTTTTTTTTTTATTCTATTTTTTTTTTTTCGATATATTTTGTATTGTTTTTTATTTCACCAAAAAAAAATGTATTTTTGTGAGATAGCGCGCAAGTGCGAGTGTTGTCACCCCCACTTGTGACAAGTCACAAAGTTGTCGTCCACAAACACGTCACGTTGCATGCAAGCACAAATTCCAAGCATTCCGAATTTTCTCCTCACATTCCAAGCATTCCGATCTCTGGCCCGGACAGAGCCACTTGGGACAAGTGATCATTGCAGTTAGTATTGAGGTACTTTGGCAATTTAGGAGGGCCTCCTCTAAGTCCAGAATAAAAAATTGTAGGTGTGCCAACTTTAACAAGAACTAAGGGTATAAAAAGGCTGTTTGAATGGCGAATTGCCCAAGATGCAAAAAGTAATCCTAAACGTTTCTTTCAATACTGCAGTAAAAAAAGGAAAGTTAAGGATGAGGTTAAATGCATTAAGAATAGCAGATAGCAGATATTGAGATAGAATAGAGAAGTACTAGGTAAATTTCATAAACTAAAGACAAACCAGACAGCAGGCCCTGGTTTACACTGGAGTAGTAGGCTCAGGGGCCATGCAGAGACCTTTTGAGGGGCAGGTGCTCAAAGTGAGAAAAGGGACCATCAACCTATAAAAATTAAAATCTTTGAAAAACAGCACTGAAATGTTCATTTCAAGTGCCTTTTGAGAACAGTATTTAGTAATCTGCTGTTCAAATATTATAAACAAAAGCACTCCAAACAAGCTAATAATACTGCAGAACAAACCAATCTTTTTGTGCTTTTGCTAAATTTCCCTCCTTCCTTTCATGTTCTTATGTAGCTGGATCATATGCTGTATTATTATATATTATTATGTTTCTATTTAAATACTACAGCAAAAAAACAATATTTATGTGTATATCATGGCTGAGATGGACTCGTTTCACTGCCTCTCTCTACTGTCACCATTACTCCTACCTGCTGTGGCTCAGTTGAGCCGCAGCAGCTGGCCTCACTCCCTTCTCCTCCATTATCTTGAATCTAACATTTATAATGAGGTCAAATACAAGCCTTATTCACTTAATTTCATCAGGAGGAAAATAGTTTGTTGTCATATCAAAATGATCTAAATAATGAAAACGTCTACCTAAACCGTGTCAAAGGCTACCATGAGCATTTAACGTTAAAGCTCTGATTTACCAAGCCAACTCATTGGATCAAATTGATAGGAGGCTTCGGTATCCCAACCGCCTTTACTCGCAATTTTTCTTCAGAGTTAAAGGATTGAATAGAATCTAGTGATGTGTTCTTCACAAACGATCCGATTCTTTTGAACGGCTCTTTGGTAGGAACGAAGGGAACCGAGTCTCGTAGGTATCTAAGTATCTGAGCCGTTCTTTTTTGCCAAGTTTTCCCTGGAGTGTTTCCCATCAAAAATATTGAATAAAACGCGACCATAATGTTTTTGGTATATTATATTTAATATTAGAGTACATTTCCATAGCCTATAAGATTTTAGTAACATTAACTGTCGCTGTTAAAAATACAGAGCGAAGTTCACAAACTCCGTTGGTAGGTTTAAATAAATTTTTCATGCTGACGTTGTGGAATGCGTTCTTTTGATACTTGTGTTGCTTGCAAAATAAACTGAGAGTTTGCATTAGCTCTTCAACTCGCAAATTATTCGTCATCTCTCTATCACTCAACTTCCACAACCTTGCATAATATATCGGCAGGAAGTCGTAGGCTACGTCTTATTGAGTGGGAAAATATTATGCATTAGTCTATATAGCCTATATTATATCTAATCCATTTCTAATTATTATTATATTCTAATTTAAGTGTGTGTGTGTGTGGCTCGGGGGCGGTAGAAAACCGTAATGAAGGGCACGTAAATATGAACAAAATTTAAAAAAAGATATGGAGTGTCATAGGCTATATGTTCACGTGTTATTCATGTCATCTGCCAATGGGCAGATGTTCCTCTGCCAGAAATCTGGCGAGTAGTAGCCTATGTGCATTATTAGATTTAGTAGGCTAGTGTAATCCTGCCATTCATAGTCGTAAAGTGCCCCCCTCTCACAATAGGCTATATGTGCGCTCACACACACGCAAAAAGAATGAAGAGCTATTAAAACTATTTACAGTACAAATCGCCACTGTCAATGCCACTGTTACGTTCCCCCAAACTGGAATGGACCCAAACGCAGGACTCGGAGACAGACTCAAGCAAAACTCTGTACGGAGGGATTTATTTAGAGTAGACAGGACAAACGAGCAAGGCAGGGGAACAGGGTGATGGTCAGGATACAGGGTTGGTGATATACTAGGACAGGAGTGGTAACGGGGCAGGAACAAGCAGGAGCTGGGTGACGAACAGGTAGGCTGAGTGACAGACAGGATGCGGGGTAGGCGAAAGCAGAATGCTGACTGGACGGGCGAACTAGAAACAAAGACTGACAAATTACTAGCCCGAAAAACACGTCAACACACACGAACTTGACGGAATGAACTGGCGACGAGACAAACAAAGAGGGCAATATAAATAGGGTGATGCACAGGTGAAGTGAGTGGTGAGTAATGAAGGTGTGAAGAATGTATGCAAGAGTGAATTGGGTAATGTGTGAGGGCGGAATGCGAGCGGGGAAGGCGAGTTATTGGCTGTATGATAAATGGGGAGACAATGAGGAAACAACAACGATAACCACGCCCAGTCTGCACAAACACGGACAAACAGACAAGGTAAAAGGAAAAACATGACATGCAACGAGAGGAATGGGGAAAACACGGAGAACGAGAGGAAGGTAGGATGGAAGGGAACAGCGGACATTACAGACACAACCATAAATCTATTATAAACATGACCATCACAGTACTTTGACAAACGTTCTCTTTTGGTCCTACCTTAGTCAAAGAAGAACGTTACAATATGACCATCACAGTACTTTCAAAAAAAAAATTTTTTGGTCTTACCTTAGTCACAAAAGAACGTTACAATATGACCATGACAGTACTTTCAAAAATGTTCTCTTTTGGTCCTACCTTAGTCATGGAACAACGTTACAAACATGACCATCATAGTACTTTGAGAAATGTTCTCTTTCGGTCCTACCTTGGTCACAGAAGAACGTTAAAATATGACCATCACAGTACTTTCAAAAACGTTCTTGTTTGGTCCTACCTTAGTCACAGAAGAACGTTACAATATGACTAGGGGTGCAACGGATCACAAAACTCACGGTTCGGATCGTATCACGGTTTTGAGTCACAGATCGGATCATTTTTCGGATCAGCAAAAAAAAAAAAGGGAGACAAGTATATCTTTGCTTTCCATTTATTCTGTAAAACACTTAAAGCAAGGAACTTTTGCCCATGGTCTTAAATGAAAACAACATTCAAGATGTCCAATGTTTAAGTAAAATCTTAAAATATATAAAATATTCAATACTCAATTGTTAAATCAAAGTGCAATATGAGGCATGATACCTTCTTCCTTTAAACATGGTAGTGAATGAAAAAATAGCCTGTGTAAACGTTGACGTTAATATTATACTTTAGGTGAGTCTGGCTTGGTTAACATTAGCCATAGCCTTGGATCAAGACGGTCAGGCTTGTACCAACAAGGCTAGTTAGCCATATATATAACGTTATAATTAATAATTAGAACAGTGGTGTTAACATCACTAGCCTTGCCTTATCCATATGAATAACAAAATTAAATACCCCGGGCTCCATTACATATTGTTTGACGAGGCGAAGCACAGACTGGAAAGTAACATAGCGTTAAGGAGACGCTCCTTCTAACGCTATGGACCAGAGCTATGTTGTAATCATAAAACTCCGTTTTTTTAAAAATAGTCATGCACACATTTTTACAGTGCATACGGCAGGCCTTGTTGACGGATTTGGAAGAGATTTCGTAGCTCTGGTTCCAAAAATGAACGAGTATTTAATGTGTTAAATCCGTGAAAATTACATTACAGTGGGTGAGCTGGCTCTCAAACTGTCTCCCCCTGCGAAGAGGGGCGGGGCTTAGCGATAGGTCCAATGCGCTTCAGAGTAAAACACAGCACGCATCTGTCTTTTCACTGCAACTCTGCATCGAGATTTAGGGAATTATTACTTTAAAAAGTACTAGCGGTAGTAAAACTGTAATTCACTATGATGGTTAAATTTTGCAATTAATCCGCGGTTCACATGCGTGCCGAACCGTGGGGGGCGATCCGTACGGATCACGGATCAACTACGATCCGTTACACCACTAAATATGACCATCACAGTACTTTCAAAAACGTTCTTGTTTGGTCTTACCTTGGTCATGGAACAACGTTATAAACATGACCATCACAGTACTTTGAGAAACGTTCTCTTTTGGTCCTACCTTGGTCATGGAACATTGTTACAAACATGACCATCATAGTACTTTGAGAAACGTTCTCTTTCGGTCCTACCTTAGTCAAAGAAGAACGTTACAAACATGACCATCATAGTACTTTGAGAAACGTTCTCTTTCGGTCCTACCTTGGTCACAGAAGAACGTTAAAATATGACCATCACAGTACTTTCAAAAACGTTCTTGTTTGGTCCTACTTTGGTCACAAAAAAACGTAAAATATGACCATCGCAGTACTTTCAAAAACGTTCTCGTTTGGTCCTACCTTGGTCACAAAAGAACGTTACAATGTGACCATGACAGTACTTTCAAAAACGTTCTTGTTTGGTCCTACCTTGGTCGCAGAAGAACGTTACAATATGACCATCACAGTACTTTCAAAAAATTGTCTTTTGGTCCTACCTTGGTCACAGAAGAACGTTACAATATGACCCTCACAGTATTTTCAAAAACGTTCTTGTTTGGTCCTACTTTGGTCACACAAAAACGTTACAATATGACCATCGCAGTACTTTCAAAAACGTTCTCGTTTGGTCTTACCTTGGTCAAGGAACAAGGTTACAAACATGACCATCACAGTACATTGAGAAATGTTCTCTTTTGGTCCTACCTTGGTCATGGATCAACGTCACAAACATGACCATCAAAGTACAATATGACCGTCACAGTACTTTGGTCTCTTTTGGTCGCTAACTGAAAACACTACTGCGCATGCCTGATCACTTCCTTTTGTGCAGACAAAAAATACAATGGGGAAAGGCGGCAGTTGTGTATCTTGTCTTATTTACAATCTTTGCCTGTTCCTAACGTATCATTTTTCTCGGCCACTTCCGGTCCGTCACTCAAACATGACTAATAACAAAGAGGGTAGGCGGATATTAAAAACATTATTTTTGGTTTTATGCATTACAATAATACCCTTGAAGATGTATTTTTAACCTTATTTTACTTTTGGCAAAATATCATAATCATAAACAGAAATTTTCTAAAGGTAAATTAACTTTATATGAAAACAATATAATTTTCTAAAAACAAGAAAGCAATCAAAAACTGTTGACTGTCTTTTTATAAATTATTATTTTGTTTAGTTTAATATATGTACCCCTGGCTGTGTTCTGTGTCTATGAATATCACTTGTTGAATATAGTTTTTAAAAAATAAAAAAAGGGTAGGCTAGTCGGATATCTAAAATCTTTACTAATAACCAATCACTGCTCAACTACAAGCGGAAAGTTCAATCAGATAACACTTTCGTTGTGCATGTTTATGAAAGGACGAGCTACCCAGCAAACAAAATTACGTCCTGAGGACGTCCTCTAAATGGACCACAAAGTTTTTAGGGCGTTGGAAATGAACGTTCTCCAGGCGTTATTTTGTAGGGGTCCTTTGATGTCCTGGAGACGTTTCTATGGACCACAAAGTTATTATGACGTTGTATGACAGTATTAAGAACATCTTGAAAACGTCGTTTTGACATTAAGAAAAACGTCCCCGGAACAACAGTGGAACCCTACAAAATAACCCTGGAGAACGTTCATTTTTAACGTCCTGATAACGTTGTGTTCTATTTAGAGGACGTCCACAGGACGTCATTTTATGGTAATTGCATTTATCTAACCAAAAACTGGTACTAGACACTTTGGAGATAATTGAAGGACTTGACAAAAAAAGGGTTATTTGGTGTGGGGATTTTAATGCTTAATACTGTGTGGGGAAGGGAAAAGGCAGATCACAATGGGTTAATAGTTGAGGAGTTAATGGAAGCTCAAGGCCTTGTGTGTTTAAATGATGGAAGCAGCACAAGAATTAATCATTGTACGGGAAACTAATCTGTATTAGACCTAACTTTAGCATCACAGTCACTGGCAGGATTATGTGCATGGGAGGTGTGGAATCACACAACAGTTGGAAGTGATCACTATCAAATTGTATGTCAAGTCGGTATAGAGAACAATGTGGTAACAGATGATAAGATGGAAAAGTGGGTTTTTGGAAAGGCTGAGTAGGGTAAATTGAAAATAATAAGTGAAGAAAGATTAGTGTTGATAGACAAAGAATTGGATGTAGACACGTTTAATGAAAAAATGACAGCAGCTATAATAGGAGCTGCGAATCAGGGCATTAAAAAGAAGTCTGGTAAGGGAAGAAGAAGATTAGTGCCCTGGTGGACACAGGAGTGTTCTGTGGTAGTGATTTAGTAGTAGCCTAGTCAAAATTACTTTGGAATGAGCTGGGGCGATTATCTCATTCACAAAATTGTGTGCAATATTGTTTAGATCAACTTTAAATGTATTCAAGATAGGTTAGCACGATTCCCTCGAACTGGCGAGTCGACTCAGACGACTCAGCATAAAGAGTCGACTCATAATACAGATTCGTTCGCGAACTGCACATCACTATTCTGTGGCTGTGTAGAATCGAAATAAGGCTTTTAGGGAATTAAAAAGGAATCACAACTTCCGAATAACTTATAAAAGGTGCCAAGCAATGGTCCGGAAAACCATTAAAAAAGAAAAAAGGAAATATTGGAGAAATTATTGCAAAACACTTGGGAGAAGCACACCAATAGAAGAGGTGTGGGGAATGATAAAAAAGATGAGTGGAGTGAGGAAAGAATGGGGGTATCCTGTGTTAGAAAGTGATAGAATATTAGCAGTAGAAAATGAAGAAAAGGCAGACATGTTAGTTAAAGCTTTAGTTAAAGTACATAATTCCGATAACATGTCAGAAGAGGCAAGGCAAAGAAGGGAAAAAACAAAGGAAGATCATTTAGAAATGTTGTATTGGAGAAATGGAAACAATGACACAAGCATAAATGTAATTTTCTCATTAGAAGAGATGAAAAGGGCAATTGGCAAATCTGGATTAACATCTCCCGGAAAAGATCAAGTTTGTTATATATTGCTAGAGCATCTAACAGATATAGCTTTCAAAGTTGTTTTAGAACTTTTTAATAAAGTATGGCAGGAGGATAGATTTCCTGGGAGTTGGAAACAGGCAGTGGTAGTCCCAATCAGGAAACCAGGAAAGGATCCCACAAAACCTACAAATTACAGACCAATAGCTCTTACATCTCATTTATGTAAAATAATGGAACGTATGATTACAGAGAGACTAACATACCATCTAGAAATAAGAAATCTCAGGTCAAATTGTCAAAGTGGGTTTAGGAAAGGGAAGGGGTACCATGGATCCAGTTATATGTCTAGAATCAGAAATTAGAAAAGCACAAATAAATAAGGAGGTGGTGGTAGCGGTGTTTTTCGATGTAGAGAAAGCTTATGATTTAATGTGGAAGGATGGTTTGCTTATTAAAATGAATAGCTTAGGAATTGTAGGAAGGATGTTTAACTGGATTAAGGACTTTCTTGTAGGTCGGCCATTCCAAGTGAGAGTGGGAAGAAAGTATTCGTCTTGCTTTCTGGTGGATAATGGAACCCCACAGGGACGTGTTATTAGTGCTCTTTTATTTTCAATAATGATTGAGGATGTGTACCCGAAGGTGGAACAAGGGACAGGGAGATCATTATTTGCTGATGATGGGGCTTTATGGACGAGAGGAAGGAATGTAAATCATAGAGTGAAAACACTACAGGAGGCTATTAAACTAGTGGAGCAATGGTCCTTGGAGTGGGGATTTAAGTTCTCTGCGGAAAAAACAAACATTACCTTTTTTACATGTAAAAAGATTGGGGAAGAAATTAAAGTGAAATTGTACGGAAGAGATTTGGAGAGGGCGAATGTGGTTAGATTTTTAGGTATGTGGTTCGATACGAGGCTCACATGGAGTACTCATATTGACAAGGTAATAACAAAGTGTAAAAAAGTTGAATGTAATGAGATGTTTGGTTGGTAAGGACTGGGGAGCAGATAGGACATCTTTGAAAACAATATATATGGGACTAATAAGATCAGTGCTCGATTATGGATGTGTGGCATATGGGTCAGCCTCAAAAACCTTACTCAAAAAAATAGAAGTGATTCAAGCACAAGCACTTAGGATATGTTGTGGAGCATTTAAAAGTACTTCAGTGTCAGCCTTGCACGTGGAGATTGGGGGAAATGTCATTAATACTGAGAAGTGAACCATGTTGGGAGCATGAGAAAGGGAACACCAGAAGTTTTGGTTGGAATGTGAAGGAAAAGGCAAGCGAGATGGGGATTTTAAATAAGAAATACAGCCCAACAGTGGTTCTTCCAGCTATACCTCTTTGGTTATTGCCACAAGCAATGGTAAATTTTGAGCTACATAACCAAAAAAGAGATGAATGGAGGGGAAATAAGTATGAAGGTATCGTGAATTAACATATTAGCAATCGGTTTTATGGATTTTTAAGAATATATACAGATGGATCAAAAGATCCAAATTCAGGAAGAGTCTCAGCTGCTTTTGTCATCCCAGAGTTAGGAATTAAGGAGGGAAAAAGATTACCTAATGACTTATCTGTATTTACAAGTGAAATGATGGCTATGGTAATTGCATTACAGTGGGTAGAAGAAGCTCAACCAGAGAGGGTGGTCATCTGCTCTGACTCGTATGCAGTATGAGTTTGGAGTCTTTTAATTCCAGTAGCAGACATGACATTTTATTTGAAATTCTTCAGACGCTATTCAGAATACAAAAAATAAAACTAATTGTTAGATTTGTATGGGTACCTGCTCATGTGGGAGTTAAAGGGAATGAGGAAACAGATATAATTGCAGAAAATGCATTAAAGACAGACCATATACAGATAGATGTTAAAATCAGTAAAGAAGAGGTTAAAGGGGTCATTAAAAATTAAATTAAAAAGAGATGGCAAGAGAAATTTACCAGGGAAAGTAAAGGTCTGCATTTATTTCGAATAAAACCATTGGTTGCAAATACACAATCTGGACTGGGAAATAGGAAGGAAGACAGGGTTATCACAAGGTTAAGGGTAGGACACAAGAGGTCTAAATAGTACTTTTCTTGATAAACAAACATGGAGATGGCAGATGTGAATTTTGTGGGGAACAAGAAACAGTGAATCATGTAGTATACAGCTGCATAAAATATGTCAGACAGAGAGAGACTAAAAACCAAGCTACATGGAGTGGGGACACTTAATATATACAGAATTTTGAAACTACAACAGGGGATACATGTATTACATTTCTGTTGGAGTATTTACATTCAACAGGCTTAAAAAATTTAATTTGAGTTTTATTATTAATATAAACTTTAATTTTATTATTAGTATTTTAAAAAAATTATTTTATTATTAAGCAAGGATATTACTGATTCCCAGTCCACACTCCAGACCAGTGGGTGGCGGTAAATGCACCACTAAAGTTGTTTGCCAACCTCCATAAAATAAAAGCAGAAGAAGAAGATGAAGAAGGGAGCAAGAGAGAATGAGGGAGAGTGGGGTGGAGTTTGAGATGGGGTTTTTAGATAGACACTCTGGGGATGGGGGATATAGGCACTTATTTAGATTTTTGAGGGAAACGGGATTATATAAAAGGGTTTAGAGGATTTTGGTTGTGGTTTAATTAATGTAAGGTAAGAGTTTATTTTCCATTTGTATGTATTCTTGGTGGTAGTTGGGTGGTTTAATTTGTTTTGTAGGATGTTTAATGTGGTTGGTTGGGTTTAGTGGGTTGGGTCCCTGGTCCATACTCCAGTTCGGTAGGTGGCGGTAAAGCTCCTAAAGTTGGATGCAAACCGCCATAAAATATCTAAGAAGAAGAAGAAGAAGAAGCGCAAGAGAGAAATGTATAAAATTTTTATGGTAAATTTGTCAGTGGTGATTTGTATTGTAAATAGTTACGTTTTTTAAAGTGTTAATAGCTAGCTAATTGCTAACGTTAGTGATTTAACTAACGTAAGCCTAAACTAGCTCATTTTTTGTAACGTTAGCTTTTGCCATTTCATTTGGCTGCATTTGAAAGAAAATGTAAACATCCTGGATCGGATTCTGCGGGATTAACGTAACGTTATTTTCAGTCCAACTGTGAAGAAAGATTGCAAGTTAAGGCGGATGGGAGACAGAAGCCTCCCATCAATCTTATCCAGTGAGTGGGTTCGGTAAATCAGCTTTAACGCTGCGTTCACACATCCAGCAACTTCGGTCGCCCAGTCGCCGGAAGTCCATTCATTCTCTATGAAGCTGAACGACGGTCAGCGACCTGAGCGACTAGAAAACTGAGCGACCAAAATATATGGGGGTAGATTTCTATCAAAAATAACCAAGCACAAAAGTATAATCCACAATTGTATTTATCATCCACACACACACACCTCTCAATTTGTGTTTCGTAAAAATAATCCACAATCGTATTTACCATCCACACACACACACCTCTCAATTTGTGTTTCGTAAAAATAATCCACACTCGTATTTACCATCCACACACACACACCTCTCAATTTGTGTTTCGTAACACTGGCGAATCTACATTTGCCGATCGAAGGACACGCTTGATGTGCTTGGATTTACGGACAGAATTTTGAGACAAATATTCCGCTGTTTTTCACCGTGTCGTTTCACGCTCGCTTAACTTGCAATTCGTAAACTAAACTTCTTCTTCTTTGGTGCTACATAACACGGCGGTGGGTCTGTTCGGCTCATCAGCGCCACTTTTAGAACAAGTGGCCAAAATTGCACATTATCTTTAAGAAGTGGATTCATGGTAAATTTAATTAAAACAACCGAGTTGTGAGTTTATTTAGGTTGTAAAGTTAACCCCACGCTAATCTTGCGATGGCAAGTTTTTTAAACAGTCATTGCACAAAACTCCTATCAGATTGCATGTAGCTAGCTAGATTACATTACACAGGGGTAGGTCCGTACACAGTAGCTACATAACTCTTTCGCCCCTCATGGGAAAGATTATGTAAAACAAACTCAACCATGTGAAGTATTATAGCCAATTAAATAAATTTGACAGCTATTCTCACTGATACCGATGTCTCCTATGAAATCTTTTATTTGTTCAGCTAGCTAGCTAGTAGATAAGACACATAAATGAAAATGAGAATTCAAATTGCATGGAGTGCTCTCCTTATTTTAGCTCATAGTGTTGTACTTCCTAGTTCCTATCAATGTACGGACCTACCCCTGTGTAATGTAATGATAGGAGGCGTGCAAAAATTGGAGTTTTGTGCAATGACTGTTTAAAAAACTTGCCATCGCAAGATTAGCGTGGGGTTAACTTTACAACCAAAATAAACTCACAACTCGGTTGTTTTAATTAAATTTACCATGAATCCACTTCTTAAAGATAATGTGCAATTTTGGCCACTTGTTCTAAAAGTGGCGCTGATGAGCCGAACAGACCCACCGCCGTGTTATGTAGCACCAAAGAAGAAGAAGTTTAGTTTACGATTACGAATTGCAAGTTAAGCGAGCGTGTAACGACACGGTGAAAAACAGCGGAATATTTGTCTCAAAATTCTGTCCGTAAATCCAAGCACATCAAGCGTGTCCTTCGATCGGCAAATGTAGATTCGCCAGTGTTACGAAACACAAATTGAGAGGTGTGTGTGTGTGGATGGTAAATACGATTGTGGATTATTTTTACGAAACACAAATTGAGAGGTGTGTGTGTGTGGATGGTAAATACGATTGTGGATTATTTTTACGAAACACAAATTGAGAGGTGTGTGTGTGTGGATGGTAAATACGATTGTGGATTATTTTTACGAAACACAAATTGAGAGGTGTGTGTGTGTGGATGATAAATACAATTGTGGATTATACTTTTGTGCTTGGTTATTTTTTATAGAAATCTACCTCCATAAAAATATGTCTTTGTTATACGTAGGCTAGTGCTGTTGTTTCTCTTTATCAAAAAATTGTAGCAGCACGAGCTGACTTGGATGACACAACGGGAAGCTCTTGCCCCGCCCCCAGCCTAGTAGAATTGACCGACTCAGCGACCAGTCGATCGCTGTGTGAACACAGCGTAACGTTAAATGCTCGTAGTAGCCTACATCGAGGTGGATTAGTTACAGGCAGCTTGAATTAATGCAAAATCGAAGGAGCATAGCAGTAGTGTAACCGTGCAAATTGAGTCTGAGAATAATAAGTTTATTGATGAAGGTGCACACATAACAAAATAACGTTAGTGCGGAAAACCGTGACATTCCTGAGAGGTTGATCGATGTGATTCTTGGGTTGCCGTGAGCTGGCATTTAGGGGAATAACGAGAGTGAAAATTGGGATAACAGAGCAGGAAGTTAATTGACTGAGCTTCCTTCCCGCTATGATGACGTTCAGGCTGCACCCTTAAAGTCGCCCTCTGTATTCTCCGGGATGTCAAATGGTCTATTCGCACTGGACTAGGGTATTAGGCTACCTGGTGACCTCATATGATTTAGGAATTATCCCCCGACGAGTTTCATGTGGCGCATTCGCACGGGATAAACACAGTCAGTATTTCACTCAAATTTACTTATGAAATTCCTATCAACGGGTACGAATGAAACATAACATTTCTATAGGCTACTTCCATATTCTCAGTTTTTCTGCACATTTGCACAGCGTATGCAAATTGGTGTGTTGAAGTTGGCTACAAAATCGAATAGGCTACAATTACTTTCAATTCAGTCACGTTCAATTCAGCAGTAACATTTTAATACTTTTGGTATAAGAATCGCACCTAAAATATCAGAATTAGCAATAATAATTTTCACCGCAGCCTCCATAAATCTCAACTCATAAAGATGAAGAAAGAAACCTGGGAAAAACAAGGAATTCTTGCTGGGGAAAAAAAATATCACCCCAAATTACTGAGATGCCGATTCACACAGGACTAATATTATTAGATGACCTGTTTTGTGCAATATGGTAGGTAATTTACGGTGGGCAATTTTGACTTAACAAATTACGGAAATGCAGATTAGCTCGGGATTATGATCACAGACAACCTCCACAAATCACATGAGGTCCCCAGGTAATACTACTCCAGTGAATAGGGCATAAGATGATTCAAAATTATCTGAACAAAGCTATTTCAGCTACGGAGCAGGTGGATTTTGGATTTGTAGCTGTGAAATTGACAATCACGGGAATAGTATTATATAGACGTTCACAGATAAAACTTTGGATTTCCTGGGGTTCTGCCCCAGCAGAGAACGCTCTTAGGCTATATATGTGAAACCTAAAAGAACCCACTCCAACATCCTGGAGATTTGCGATGCTACGTGTAAGGTTACACATGTATCTGCAAATTATTCTGGATCAAGCGACGACTCTACATTGGCCAATAGTTCCTGCAATCTTCCGGGGGTGACAATCTTCTGTCAGGTGTTAATGACTATCCATTGTCATTGTTATGCAATCTAAAACACACAAAAACAGTAGACAGACATCTGGGGCCACATTTATAAACAGTGCTGAGTGGAAAAATGCCCTCAGAAAGTCGTGTAAGCGAGTTTCCACGCATAAATTCAGATGTATAATATAACACGTGCTGTGAGAATCTGCGTACCTCTGCACATGATGGACACCATATGTACGTGATGTTTGGAGTCTGTGTGATATGGCGACACTGTGACAGAAAGGCAGAGTTGAACTTTTTTTAAGCAGATTTCCGACTTTCACCCTGAGCATTCTTTCACACATTCTTTTACTCAGAGTTTTATACATGTGGCCCTTGAAGTGTTGAATATACGCTTCAGATGTCTGGAGGTGGAACATTACAATACAGCCTTCTTCGTCTACAGCCAATAAGTTAAAGGAATGGTTTTGATTGAAAATGTACAGTGAATATTGCATTTATTCAGAATTTTAAAATCACATTAATTAAGACCTAATTAGTTTAAAATTTTTTAAATGACAGTGACCAGGTTTCCATACTTTCAGCAATTAAAACCAGCTGATTTCACCTGTTATTCCATAACTCAGTGTTTCTCAAACTGTGGGGCGCGACCCCCTAGTGGGGCGCAGTGGTATTACAGGGGGGGCGCAGGGGGAAATGCAGAAATGCAGCGCGGAACCAATGTTTTTTTTTCATTTGTTTTATATAAATCTGACGCGTGTATCTACGTGGCTGGTTAACGGGGATTAACTTTTACGCAGACGCGGACGCACACCCGTGGTACATACGTTAAATAAACCAATAAATGGAGGTTGTATTGCACCCCATTCCCCCCCCCCCGTCAACAATAACAATCGAGGTCCGCGAAAATTCTTGATTGCACCCCCCCCCCCCCGTCAACAATTACAATCGAGGTCCGCGAAAAACCTTGATAATAAAAAGGGCGGTGGGGCATGAACATTTTTCTTCCTCCAAAGTGGGGCGTGACAGAAAAAGTTTGAGAACCACTGCCATAACTGAACATGATTTTAAAGAGAACTAAAAGTCTAATTAAGGAAAATAAACATTTTCAACAATTAGAAACGAAAACAAATTTGCAGCACATTACACAATTCATTCTGAGAATTGTAATGCCGTATATTGTCTGCATACAATTAGCTTTGTCCACAAGCAGGTCTGTTTCGCCAGCTTTAAATCTCTGTTCTCAGTCTTACTAAATCCATCATTATATTAGCAATCCGACAAGGTGTAAATGCAGGTAGCTTTTAAATGGAATGGGAGATGACTCTCTTTTTGGTTTATTGTATGTATAAGATGTCATTTTATGCCAACCCTGCCTGCTTTCTGTCGTGGCCTGAAAACGCACCTTTTCAGACTCCACCTAGACTGATACTTATCTAGGACCTCATGGTATTTGTTCTTGTTGAACTGTGTATTCAAGTTTATAATATTTAGAATAGAATTGTAGTAGAGATGATTTACCCAGTTTACTGTGAACTGCATTCAATGTTCATTACTAGGGATAGCTGCTACTTTATGGGAAGAATGTGCTTTCTTATCTGTTCTGTAGTTACTTCGATGACGTTTCTGTATGCACTTACTGAATGTCGCTTTGGATAAAAGCGTCTGCTAAATGACTGTAATGTAATGTAATAAGACACACCTATAATTCATGAAGAGACTGAAGTTCAGCCCAGTATATCAGGTGTCGTATGAAAGCTGTAACATTTTTGGGCTTTCAGGTTTCGGGCTCACTGGGGCAAGTGTGTCCTCCCCTGAGAGGAAAGCTTTGATGTACCACCGCATTGTGGAAGCCTTCCGGTTTGCATACGCCCAGCGGAGCAGACTGGGGGACCCTGACTTCCTCAACATCACAGAAGTGAGCAACCCTCAACAACCGGTTGCTCCCTTACCCAGACCATAGTGCTGCTAGGTGGTGTGTCGGTATACCCCTTTACCCCTTTCTTCACTCCAGGAGGACATCTGCAGTTATCTACTTCACTTAATTTTTTAAAATGTTTATTATTTATGAGAGGCAATATGCATGTCTACTCCTAATCTTCTGTTCCTTCATTTAGACTCATAAATAGTTCATTTAAAAAATTATTTTTCTGTGCAAGCTCAGACTGGACACTGATAAATGATGTGTTTGTGCTCCGCGAGTCACCATGGCTACATGTTGTATGCAGCTGCCTCCCTCTTTTCCTCAGCTGATTCACAACATAACCTCAGAAGAATTTGCCAATGATATCCGTCGCAGGATCACTGACAACACTACACACCCAGTCAGCTACTACAATCCTGAATTCTCCCTCCCAGAAAACCACGGCACCGCCCACCTGTCTGTCATAGCCGAGGATGGGAGCGCTGTGGCCGCCACCAGCACCATCAACCACTAGTGAGGGATGGGGTATTGACAGGATGTGTGGGGTACTGACAGGCTGTGATTTGTGAGTGTCAGGGCTCTCCAGGGAATGTGCTGTCCATGGGATGGTCTCACTGATCTTTTAACTGCTCTCCACAGCTTTGGCTCCAAAGTACGATCACCATCAACGGGCATAATCTTCAACAATGAGATGGACGACTTCAGCTCCCCAAATATTACTAACCACTTTGGTGTGCCCCCTTCCCCCAACAACTTCATTCGTCCGGGTGAGGAGGGGATAGGAGTAATATGTAATATGGCTTTGTCTCCTGCATGTAATGCAAGTAATCACAGCATGTAATGAAACAAAAATGAGCTACAGGAAAAACTATATTCCACATATTCCTCCCATTGGGTGATGATTTGTTCCCAGTTATTATTTTTCACCTTTAGGCCACATCTCACAGAAAAGTGGGTTATTTTGTTCAGCTCTCCAGAGCCCACAGAATGTTTGATTATTTCTGTTTAATAATGTATGACAAAAAAGTGTTTTAAGTGATATGTTTGTTTTGGTTAGAAGCCGAAAAAGTCAGGAAATTCAAATGAGCACCACCAAAACATGTCTCTCAGTACAATCCCGTATTTCCAGTAGTCCGTTTATTTTATACAGTATAATTCTTTGGACAGTGACACATTTTTTGTTATTTTGGTTCTGTACTCTAGCATTTGGAGTTTGAAAGGATAGAATGACAATGAGGTTGAAGTGCAGACTGTCAGCTTTAATTTGAGGGTATTTTCATCCATACCGGATGAACCGTTTAGAAATGATAGAACCTTTGGTACATAGTCCCCCCCATTTTCGGGCATCAAAAAATATTGGACAGTTTAACGTAATGTAGAATAAAGTAATTCTAAAGTAATTCTAAATGGCTCTAAGTCATCAAGTGTCTGAAGTATCAAACAGAGGGATGGTTTGAGGCTCGTTTGATACCTCAGACCCTTGATGACTTACAGCCATTTCGCCAACCATGTATTCCATACTGTTCCAGCATAATTTACAGCTAAATCTAGTCCCACCCCCCAATTCCCATAGAGATCCATTCAAATATTGTTGGGTTACAGACATCAGGAAGTCATGGCGTGCAAAGTATATGCGACCAAATATAAAAAATTATGAATATTTGGTCGCATACCCCCGCATACCCCCCAGTGTTTGATATTTTTTAAAGCTCAGTCATCGTGCTTTTTCACTCAAGAGTCTGAGGTAGAATTTGTACTCGCATTACTCACCGGATCCGCACTTGACTGGGCTACTCCGTTAATCCGGAGAAATTCTCCTGTTTTAAACTCTAGTAAAACACTTATGAGCGAAATGGAGTCGGTTTTCGACCATACTATCTTGAGTCAAGAGTCGGCTAGACTGCTTAAGCACCTTCGCCAGGGTAACGAGACAGTGGCTGAATTTGCGATTAGGTTTCGTACAATGGCAGATGAGACAGGTTGGCCAGAAGCTCTTCTTAGGACGCTATTTATTAGGGGTGAGTCAGAATATTTGATTATTTGTTCATGACGGCAAGAATTTAAAACAATCTTTTTTTTGGGGGGGGGGGGCACAACGACTTTTCTGTAGGTAGTTTTTACTCTAAAAATAAGTCATATTTAATTTCTTGTGAAATGTATTTTGGGGATGAATAAATACATACAATTCAGATTTCTTATGTCATATTTAATAAATAAATATAAAAATAAAAGTTTGCACACTAGACTGTGTAGACCACAGATGCTGGAGATACGCGAAAGCGAAGTGTGGAAAAACTCTGTGGGTGTGTCCCAATGTTCTTCACTCCCCACCTCCCTTCCTCCACTCCCCCACTACCACTCCTCTCCTACCCGGAAGTATGCAAAACTGTCTGAATGTTTCGAGTACAAGTATTTTCTGGCACAATATACAATGTACCTGACATTGCGGTTTGCGTCGCGACATTCATTAATATGTAACCATTAATACGTAATTAAGATGTAACCAGCAACATCAAATTAAAACCCAAAGATTTGTTTCTGGTGCACGGAGGAGAGGAGGTGGTAGTGGAGGAAAGGAGGGTGCATTTTTTTAGTATTGGGAGTTTATTGTTTCATAAATAAATGCAAATCACTGAACAGAACCATTATGCACTTCACTTTGTGGTTCCATCAAACTATTAGTGAGAAACACCTAGAGACTACTTCTCGCTGGGGACGCATTAGCCTTTCCTAGCAAGCCGCTAAGCCAGCAAAAATGTCCGTATCGAAAAAAGCTAGAAAAAGCTCAGCCTGGGACCAATTTAAAACAATCAAGTGCAGTGCAATATTTGTAATATTAAATTGTCTTACCACGATGGGCTGCCGCGTTAGCTCAACGGTAAAAGCGCTGACTTTCAGTCAGCGCAGTTGTGCTCCGAGGATCGGGGTTCGCGCCCAGGTCCTGCCATATCCGAGCGTGGCCGGCGCCCTGTGGAAGCAGCAATTGGCGGCTGCTTCCGGGTGGGGGGAGGGGCTCGGAGAGAATCGCTGCGCACGGGGACCTAGGGCGTGTCACGGTCAGGAGCTCGCGGAGCTACGTCCTGTAGAGGACATGGCCACGACTTCCACAACTAATACCGATTGACGGGGTTGTGTAGCAGTGGTTCTCTAGCGGTTGCTACATGGGGGGGAATTGAATTAGAATAGGGGTTCAATTGGCTACCAAATTGGGAGAAAAAGGGAAAAAAATCAGAAACAAAATTTTTTAATAATAATAATAAATTGTCTTACCACGGATCGACCTTGACAAAGATGATCTCAAAAACAACCATCGTTGACGAAGAGTCCGGCCCGGTGCAGGCTACATCTTCTTTCTTGCAAACTCGCAAATATGACAAACCTTGAGCTGAAAAAATATCTGTGAAAATCGCTGGTATGCTAAGGACACTAGATAACAGCAGTGTAATCTTTGCAAAGGGTAGGTGCATAAAGTACTGAAAACAGCTGTTATTTTGTTGATTGCGGCTATCCTATTTCATGTGCTTTGGCGTGTTTTGATTATAGCCTAGATGTGTGTTTATAGCACATTATAGCCTACTTGTATTTTGAAATTTCGTTCTTTTTTTATTTTATATAAATATGTAATTTTCTTGATCTACGTATTTTATATTATAGAATTGTAAATTGTTGCCTGAATTGCCACAATTTCATTGTTAATAGGCCTAAAATTGAATAAATAGCCTATTTAATATAGCTTAATGCTTCTTGCGTGCATTTTATTTACGGTCTTTTCCTAAAGCTGTAGTTTTTAATTTCAGACAAACATGAATACTGTAATTGTGACAGATAGGTCTACCACTAGGGGTCCAACGTGGATCGGGTTAAAGAAATCTGGAAATCCAAGTTGGCTTTAGTGAATTTACCAAGATGAGAAGGGTGACAGCGGGAGGAGGGAGGAGGGTTAAGCCGACACAACCTGCAAGATGAAACCATAATGTGTTAAGCATTCACTATTTAAGATCAGAAAAATTACGGCACATTCATAGGCCTACAATAGTGGCTGCAACAACAATATTGTTGCTTATTTGACGCCTTCTCCATTCAGAGTGACGTGCAGTCGCTTAACTTTTACCGCGTCAGGAAAATCTACTGCATTTCGCACTTGACAGGTGTCAATTTCTGATCCTGTCGGCACATCCGAATAATCGATTATTCGCTCATACCACCCACTGATTATTCGACCATGACAAATATGAGTTTTGCACACCCCTACTATTTATGATTTACGATTCCGTCCAAGATGCCTTAGCAGTGCTTGAGCAGGCTGATTCACTGGATAAGTTAGTGTCCATTACCATTCGGATAGACAATCGCTATCGGGACTATGTCCAGATTAAAAATAGCAGGAGAGACCGCCGGATGAGCTCTTACTTCACTTCGGTTATGGCGTCCATCCCTTCTTTGTCTACCCCCCTGTCTTATAAAAGAGAGGAGCCCATACAGGTAGATGGGGTCTCCCACTGTAAAAAGAAAGGCCACACCATCAGTCAGTGCATCAAATTAAAGAGAAGGGGAGTCTCGCTAGAGGAACCTCACTACCTGTCGGTTTCTTGTGGAGACAGCACTCCCTTCAGGCTGAGGCTTTTATTGACTCTGGGGCCGTTGAGTGCTTCATTGATGCCCAGTGGGCTAGAAAACACCACATTCCTGTCCAGCACCTCTACCAGTCCCGACTAGTCACCGCTCTCGATGATCGCCCGTTAGGCTCGGGTACTATTAAGGAGACTACTGCTCTCCTCACAATGTTTACTCTTCAGGATACTCACACTGAGAGAATTCTGTTTTTTTTGTCGATTCCCCCGCTTATCCACTTGTTTTAGGTCACGCTTGGCTTGTAAAACATGATCCCCATATCAAGCGGGGAGGGGCTAAGTTCATCATTCGTCAATGGGGTCCCTTATGTACATCTCAGGGTCACCTTACTCCTTCCTGTTTGTCCGAGGAACGTTCTAACGATTCTGATTCAGAGTCTGACGTGGAGGAGGTTGCTTCTCCGCCCAATCAGTAGGAGCCCGTCTTAAGTTCTGAGTCTGGTGGCGAGAGTTTGGAATGGGACTTTCTGGCTGACGGATATTCCAATTGGAGGGAGCTCTCTACTGATGAGCTCTCCGACTCTGAGATTCAGTGGCCTCCTCCTCCTGATTTGCCCACTCAGAGGGGAATGACTAAAATTGCAGGGACACTTGAGTTTCCTTTGCCACTCAACGTCCCAGCTGAATATACCAAAATAGCTGAGGTTTTTAGTAAGAAGAGGGCAACCCCCCTTCCTCCCCACTGCTCTTATGATTGCGCCATAGAACTTTACCCGGGCACCACTCCTACTAGAGGGAGCATATATTCCTTAGCGGCCCCGGAGAGTGCGGCCATGAAGGAGTATATAGGAGGCGTTAGCCAATGGGTTCATAACGCCATCTGCTTCGCCAGCTGGCGTAGGATTTTTTTTTGTAAAGAACAAGGATGGAGGATTAAGGCCCTGCATTGACTATAGTTCTCTTAATAGTATAACTATTAAAAACCGGTATCCGCTTCCCATGATGAATTTGGTGTTTGAACGTCTCCAGGGGACCACCATTTTTTCCAAACTCGACCTTCGCAATGCCTATAACCTGGTGCGCATGCGTGAGGACGATTAATGGATAACCGCTAGCTCACTAGCGCCCCCTCTGTGTTTCAAGCGTTAGTGAACAATGAACTGCGGGAGATGCTAGAGAGATTAGTTTTTGTCTGCATAGATGATATTTTAATTTTCTCTTCCGATCTGCAAACCCACATCGGTCATGTAAAACAAGTTTTGAAAGCCATTTTGGAGGCCAAATAGTTTGTGAAAGCAGAGAAGTGCTCATTTCACGCTAGCACGATTTATTGTATCAGAGGGCAAGGTCCGTATGGATCCCGAGAAGGTTTCTGCTGTACTTAATTAGCCTACTCCGCGCTCAGTTAAACAAGTCCAGTGCTTCCTTGGGTTCGCAAATTTTTATAGCTGTTTTATTTGTAATTTTAGTGTGCTCGCCGCACCTATTACAGCCCTGACTAAGAAAACGTCGGCGACTCACTTTCAGTGGAAGGCTGAGTCTGCTTTTGAGGAACTCAAGAAGAGGTTCATTTCTGAGCCTATTCTAGTTACGCTCAATCCCTCCCCCCCCCTTTTGTTGTGGAGGCTGATGTTTCTGAATTGGGGTAGGCGCTATATTGTCCCAGCATTCACCCATCGTTCGCAAAATGCACTATTTCTCTCTGGCTCTTACTCCGGCCAAGTGGAATTACGACGTGGGTGATTGGGAGCAGCTTGCAGTTAAATTGGCCCTGGAGGAGTGGCGCCATTAGTCAGAGGGAGCTGAACACCCCTTTACTGTGTGGACAACAGGCGTTGCTACTTAACCCGGGTCCGGGTGGGGGCCCCACCAATTGCCTTTTTGTACCTCCCGAGGTGAGGTCTCGGGTACTCCAATGGGGCCATTTTTAATATTTGCGGCGCATTCTGGTGCTCACCGCACCAAGGAATTTCTCTGCAGACACTTTTAGTGGCCTGGTATGGAGAGGGACGTGCACAAATTTGTTGCTGCTTGTTCTGTTTGCCCCCAGAACAAGGGTTCTCGACTCCCACCCTTGGGGTTATTATGCCCTTTACCCGTGCCCAGTCAATCTTGGAGCCATATTGCTTTGGATTTTGTAACCGGATTGCCTGATTCGCATGGCAACACGGTTATTTTAGCCATTGTGGATAGGTTTTCTAAGGCGGCTCATTTTCTTGCTCTGGCCAAATTTCCATCGGTGCTGGAGACCGCTCAGTTGGTGATCAATCGCGTGTTTCATATACCCGGATTGCCTCAGGACATAGTATCGGTCCGTGGTCCTCAATTTATTGCCAAGTTTTGGCGTTCCTTTTGCGCACAGTTGGGCGTGTCGGTTAGTCTGTCCTCCGGTTTTCACCCACAGACTAACAGGCAAATGGAGCGCACCAACCAAACTATGGAAAACACCCTTCGCTGCTTGGCGGCTACTAATCCTACGTCGTAGAGCCGTTATCTTCCATGGGCTGAGTACGCCCATAATACTCTGCGTAAGGCCTTCACTAGCCTCTCTCCCTTCGAGGCCCAAGTAGGTTATCTGCCCCCACTCTTCCCTTAGCTGGAAAAGAATGCGGAGGTTCCCTCTGCTGGCTTTTTTGTTTGGAGGTATCGTTCGGTGTGGAAACGAGTTCACTCATCACTTTTGCGAGCTTCGGCATCCCAAAAAGATTCTGCAGACAGACATCGCCAGACAGCCCCCTCTTATCAGGTGGGTCAGCGAGTCTGGCTCTCGTCGCAAGATCTGCGGGTTGAATCTCGCAAATTTGCCCCATTAGCCGCCGCGGTAGTACAACGGTAAGAGCGCTGACTTTCAGTCAGCGTAGTTGTACTCCGAGGATCGGGGTTCGCGCCCCGGTCCTGCCATATCCGAGCGTGGCCGGTGCCCTGTGGAAGCGGCAATTGGCAGCCGCTTCCGGGTGGGGGGAGGGGCTCGGAGAGAATCGCTGCGCACGGGACCCAGGGCGTGTCACGGTCAGGAGCTCGAGGAGCTGCGCCCTGTAGAGGACGTGGCCTCGCCTTCCAACTACTAATATACCGATTGACGGGGTTGTGTAGCAGTGGTTCTCTAGCGGTTGCTACACGGGGGGGAATTGAATTAGAATAGGGGTTCAATTGGCTACCAAATTGGGAGAAAAAGGGAAAAAATCTGAAACAAATTTTTTTTTTGAATTTAAAAAAATAATAATAATTTGCCCCATTTTACGTGGGACCATTAATGATCATCCGTAAGATCAACCCAGTGACGGTATGTCTTCAATTTTCACACTCTATGCGTATTCATCCTACGTTTCACGTGTCACAATTAAAACCGTTACTGATCAGCTCTTTGTCTCCTACTGAGAGACCCCCTCGCCCTCCTCGGATCGTAGAGGGAGGTCCGGTGTATACTGTCCGCCGCATTTTAGTGGAGAGACGGGTAGGTAGAGGTTGGAAGTTTTTAGTGGACTGGGAGGGCTATGGCCCAGAGGAATGGTGTTGGGTTCCATCTAGGAATATTTTGGATCCCGAACGAATCAAAGATTTCCGTAGATATCGGTCTGAGGGATCGTCTGGGGTCGTCCCTTAGAGGAGGGGACCTGTCATGGTTCGTGGGTTCTTTTTTTCCTTTTTTGTTGCGGTTCTTGTCCTTTTTCCCCGATTGAGAATATGTTGGATTTTTTCACCTCGCTTATTATAAATTTCACCTGTGCTACTACCTACGGGGTATTTAAGTTTCTCACTTCCGCTTCCCCGGTGCTTCTTTGTCATTCCGCATTACGTTGAGCGAGGTATAGCCAGGTACAAGCGACCTCGTGATATTAAATTGTTTTATGTTCATTTGCTTCTTAGCTTTATTATTCGGGTATAGGATTATTTCCTCCTATTAGATTCACTGTGCTATTTAATCCATGCTGTTCTCACTGGGACAGTTTTTTTTTGGTGGTTTCACTTTTGTTTCACCTTCTTCTGGCCTTGTTAGTGTTACGTGCCAAAGGTGTTCTTTTCTTTTCTAGTTTTCTGTGTTAGCTCTAGTATTGAGCTGGGGAGACTTAGTTTTGTGTTCTTACTCATGTTTCGAGTTCGCCCTATTTTCCTGGGCTGATTATTATTTGGCTGTTTTAGCTACTATGATTATTCCTTTTCTTTTCTACCCTTTTGGGGTTTAAGCTATTAGTGGTACCAGAAAATAAGATATCAAGAGTTTTTTTATGTTGTTGGGTCACAGACATCAGAAAGTCATGGCATGCAAAAGATATGCTCCCAAAATTAAAAACATTATTACTTTATTCTATGTATAAATGCAGGGGTGCCAATAATTGTGGCACACATGGTTTTGTTAAAAATAATTATTTCTTGATGAGGGAGTTTATTCTCATAATAAATTTACTTCAAAGGATTTTTCTAATTTTTTCAGTGTGTGATTAAGCTAATTCACCAAACGGTAAATTTTTTCTAACCCTTTTTACTCATCTTTACCAGGGGTGCCAATAATAGTGGAGGGCACTGCATATGTAAAATAGAATTTACAAATCACTGCTTTTATGTGCATTTTACATACTGTCCCAACTTTTTTGGAATTGGGGTTTGTATGTAGGCTAATGATTTAAATAATGTGAACCTGTGTTAAACAATTATACAGTGCCGTGAAAAAGTTTTTGCCCCCTTCCTGATTTCCTCTGTTCTTGCATATTTCTCACACTGGATGTTTTCAGATCTTTAGACAAAATATAATATTGATTTTAGGGAACCTGAGTAAACAAATGACACATTTGTTTTTTACTTATTAAATTTATTTAATGAACAATAAATCCCAACACCCATTTCCCTTGTGTGAAAAAGTAATTGCCCCCTTACAATAACTGCAGCCAATGTATAATAAAGTAATCATTTGTAATATTTGGTCACATATCCTTTGCATGCCATGACTTCCTGATGTCTTTGACCCAACAATATCAAAAGACTCTTGAAATCGTATTTTCTGGTTGTGGCGAAGTGAGCCGTAGCGCTCGCGTGAAGTAAGCAGAGTCCAGCCCAAGCTTGGGTAAGGAGAACGGGGTTTTTATTTTCCTTCTTTTAATACAAACACAACACACAGTAAGATCGTCAGATCTCAGTCACTTCTCTCTCTCAACTCCCAGAATGCTCCTTTTAAAGGTTCTCAGGCTCACTGTTGAACAATCAAGGCAATTGGTTAATTGATACAAACAATAAGACAATCAATCATCACCAATTGCCTGATTGCCGACAGCTGTGCCGGTTCCATAAACCACCCGAGTTCACTCTCTCTCTTGCCGGCCACGCCTAAAACCACGCCCACCTACCACATACCCCCACCGCCCGACTTAGGCCGGGAAGCCATCCGGCCAATGCTCAACTCACCCCCCCTTCCTCCTCCTCCTCCTCCTCCACTGGACGGGAGAGAAAGTCAGCCACCACCATCTGCGCTCCCGGCCTATGAACCACCTTGAAATTAAAAGGTTGTAAAGCCAGATACCAACGAGTGATTCGGGCGTTGGTATCTTTCATGCGGTGAAGCCATTGGAGGGGAGCATGGTCCGAGCAGAGGGTGAATGGGCGACCCAGTAGATAATAACGGAGGGACCCGACCGCCCATCTAATGGCCAGACACTCCTTCTCGACCGTGCTGTACTTAGCCTCTCGTTGTGATAGTTTCCTGCTAATGTACAGCACTGGTCGTCGACCCCCTCCACCTGCTGAGTCAAAACGGCCCCCAGCCCTCTGTTCGATGCGTCAGTCTGCAAATTAAAGGGGAGAGAGAAGTTAGGGGTGAACAAGAGCGGTTTCCCACAAAGAGCTTCCTTCACCCTCTCAAACGCCTGCCGACACAATTCCGTCCACTGGACCGGATCTGAGGCACCTTTCCGAGTCAAATCGGTTAGGGGACTGGTCAGCTCAGAGAAAGCCGGAATAAACCTTCTGTAGTAGCTGGCCAGTCCCAAAAACCTCCTCACATCTTTTTTGGTCTTGGGTCGTGGACAGGTCGCAATCGCTGCGGTTTTGTCCACTAGAGGCCGCACCTGTCCACTTCCCAAGTGGTACCCCAAATACCGTACCTCCGCTCTGCCAATCGCACACTTCTTTGGGTTAGCCGTGAGTCCCGCCTGTCTCAGGGACTCTAGCACCGCCCCCACATGCCGCACATGCTGAGCCCAGCTGTTACTGTGGATGATGATGTCATCCAGATAAGCTGCAGCGAAAGCCGCATGTGGGCGCAGCACCCTGTCCATAAGACGTTGAAATGTGGCAGGGGCCCCGGAGCGGAGAAAGCCGTTTTTTCCTTGGACTCTGGAGACAAGGGAATTTGCCAGTAGCCCTTGGTTAAATCCAGTGTCGAAATAAAACGAGCTGTGCCCAGCCTATCCAAGAGCTCGTCGACCCGAGGCATTGGATAGGCATCGAACCGTGACACTCCATTCACCTTACGATAGTCTACACAGAACCGAATAGATCCATCAGGCTTACCCACCAGCACGATGGGGCTATTCCACGCACTGTTAGACTCCTCTATTACCCCTAATTCCAGCATTGCCTTTATTTCTGCCTGCACCAATTTCTTTTTATGTTCAGGCAGTCTGTAGGGGCGCGAACGCACCGTCACCCCCGGGGTTGTCTCAATGTGGTGGTTTATGAGATTGGTGCGGCCTGGTAGAGGGGAAAACACATCAGCGAACTGCTTTTGCAACAAGGCAAGATCCGCTCTCTGATTCAGTAAGAGATGGCTATTAGAAAGGGGAGAGGTTTGATTGGTAGAATTTGGAACCTCCGGCCCCAGCTCATCTCTCTCCTGATCTACCGATACCATGGAGACCGGTACCACCTCTTTCCATGCTTTTAGTAGATTGAGGTGATAAATCTGTTTCGCCCCCTCTCTATCAGATGGCTCCACCTCATAATCGACTTCCCCCACTCATCGTGTGGCCACGAAGGGTCCTTGCCACTTGGCGAGTAATTTTGTGCTGGAAGTAGGTAGCAATACCAGGACTTTATCTCCCGGTGAAAATTGCCGTAGCTTAGTTCCTCTATTGTAGTGCCTCTGTTGACGTTCCTGAGCCTCGAGCAAATTCTCCCGTGACAATCTACCAAGTGTATGGAGTTTTGCTCGCAGGTCCATAACGTATTGAATCTCATTTTTACTGGGACTTGGACCCTCCTCCCAGTTTTCTTTAACTAGGTCCAAGACACCCCTGGGTTGTCTGCCGAACAGCAATTCAAAGGGAGAAAATCCCGTGGAGGCCTGGGGAACCTCTCGCACTGCGAACAATAGAGGAACTAACCACTTATCCCAATTTCGGCTATCATCGTGTACGAACTTTCGAATCATAGATTTCAAAGTCCTATTAAAACGCTCAACGAGCCCATCCGTTTGTGGATGGTACACGCTCGTTCTAATGGACTGAACACCTAATAATTCATACAATTCGCGTAATGTGCGTGACATAAACGAAGTGCCTTGATCCGTCAGAATCTCTTTCGGGATTCCGACGCGGGAGATTATTTGGAACAATGCCTGCGCAACACTCTTGGCTGAGATATTGCGTAATGGCACTGCTTCGGGATACCGAGTTGCATAATCCACAAGGACTAATACAAATCGGTATCCCTGAGTGCTCCTGTTAAATGGTCCGATGAGGTCCATGCCCACTCTATCAAAAGGGACCTCAATTAATGGTAGAGGGCGCAATGGCGCTTTTGGGATGGCCGGGGAATTCACTAGCTGACATTCCGGACAAGACGCACACCACCGACGTACGTCCGCCCAAATGCCCGGCCAATAGAAACGGGCCATTATCCGGCCAAGTGTTTTTCCATATCCTAAATGACCAGCCATGGGGTTGTAATGAGCCGCCTGAAAAATCATTTCCCGGCGGCTTTTTGGTACCAACAACTGGGTAGTCTCCTCACCTGTCTGAGTGTCATGACTCACTCTGTATAACCTGTCTTTAATAATGGCAAAATATGGGTAAGAGCGTGCAGCATCAGGGCGCACCAGCTGACCATCAACATATATCACTTGGTCAAAGGCGAAGCGTAGGGTGTCGTCACGAGACTGAGCGAGTGGGAAATCCTCCACGGGTTGGAACACCGGCACCTGGGGAGTCCCCACTGGAGGCTCTCCCGGAGCCGCCTCCCCCCCCCCCCGTTAGTGTCGGACGACCCCACGTCACCACTGTCAGCTGCACACACACACCACACACCCTATCTCTCGTTGATCCCCCCCCAGCTTCTATCTCACTTTGTTTTAAACCCCGGCCAAATCTGTGCCCAAAATCAGAGGGTGCGAGCGCGGAGAGCGGGAGCCTCTATATATAATTTTTTTTTTTTTTTTTTTTTTTTACACTTTCTATAATTTATACTTGTGCCGATTGCCGACACACACACACACACACACACAAACCCGCCCACACGAACCACAAGGCTCTGTTCAGAACCAGTTGGATCTGTTGGATCATCCCTGCTAAATCCAACTGCCTGGCCCCTTCACTGTTGCACACCCTTGGTCCCTTACCCCCCTTGCGTAGCGGAGGGGGAGCGGGGACGCGGGGGGCGGCCGGTGACACGGACCACCTGCCCCACCTCCATGAGTTGACAATCGCGGCGCAGGTGGCCCAGTCGCCCACACCGCCAACACTCCGGTCCAGGTGTTTGAGGAGCTCCCCGTGGGCCGGACTGCACCGCCACTGAACCTGAGATGGGAGAAGGGAGAGAGATTATACGGGGATAAACACCAGGGAAGGAGGGGTTCTGGGGACGGGAAACAGAAAGGGGGGCAGAACGAGGGGGGCTCCGTTCTGAACTCTATGGAAAAATAAGTCAGGAGAAACAACCCTTAAAGTGAACCATCCACATCTACTGCATATCTGGCAGCAGAGTGATGGTTTGAGGCTCGTTTGATACATCAGACCCTTGATGACTTAGAGCCATTTAGCCAACCATGTGTTCCATACTATTCCAGTGTAATTTACAACTAAATCTAGTCCCACCCCCCAATTCCCATAGAGATCCATTCAAGTGCAGAGAGGTTATAGTATCGCTTGTAGAAATACCAGAAAATAAGATTTCAAGAGTCTTTTGATATTGTTGGGTCAAATACATCAGGAAGTCATGGCATGCAAAGGATATGTGACCAAATATTACAAATGATTACTTTATTATACATTGGCTGCAGTTATTGTAAGGGGGCAATTACTTTTTCACACAAGGGAAATGGGTGTTGGGATTTATTGTTCATTAAATACATTTAATAAGTAAAAAACAAATGTGTCATTTGTTTACTCAGGTTCCCTAAAATCAATATTATATTTTGTCTAAAGATCTGAAAACATCCAGTATGAGAAATATGCAAGAATAGAGGAAATCAGGAAGGGGGCAAAAACTTTTTCACAGCACTGTATAATGTCAGCTAGCATTAACCCCTTTGCGCAGATGCCTAGTGGCCATGGTGCCGGGGTGCCATTATTTTTTATTTTTTTTATTTAGTACAATTAGGAACACAGAAGACAAACTACAACAAACAAAAAAAAAGTGTATAGTAGAGACAAGAGACCCAAAAGGGCTTTAAAAATAGAAATAAATAAATAATAATATTTTTAATGTATTTTATCAACAAGTTGCAATACGAATACGAAACCCGTATTGATGTTCATAGAGTATTTTCTGTTCACTTAAATGTGTAAGTATCTGCTTATAAACAAGTTTTTCTAGAACTATTGAGAAACAAGACATAATTGATATTGGGTGATATATTGTGAAGCTACTAAGGTCCCCAGATTTAAAGAGAGGAATAACTTTGGCAATTTTCATGCTTTTAGGAACTACTCCGGTTTCCATAAATTTTGCACAGATGCATGTGAGAGGATGAACAATAGAGGAACTAACCTCCTTTTGCAATGAGGCACTTATTTCATCATGAACTGCTGCAGAATTCCTGAGATCAGCTATTATATCCAGTACTTCAGTGGTGCTAGGTGGATTAAACTGAAATACTGAGGGATAGAGACCATTCAAGTAGTCCATTGGATTTCCAGCTGTATCTTTTATTCTATTTGAGAGAGAAGCACCCACGTTAACAAATAAAATATTGAAGCCACAAGAGATGTCATACAGATAATTTATTGCACTATTGCCATTCGAAAACTGAGAGGAAAGTGTAGAAGTTGCCTTTTTTTATTCAATAATTGATTTATGATCTCCCATGTGGATTTTATGTTGTTGGCAGATTCCTTTAATTTTTGTGTAAAATACTTTGATATACGGAGTAAATGAATAAATGTGTTTTTGTATTTTTTGTAGTTAGTTGAATTTATGAGACTTGGATGAGATAAAAATTGTATAACTGTATAATTTATTATTTTTCATTAAGCCACTGGTGAACCAGGGTTTATCATGATTAGGGTCCTTCTTTTTACTGCATTTAACCAGGGGGAAATATTAATGGAAAACTGAATTGAAAGAATCCATGAAAAATTGATGAGCTGTTTTATATCAGGTTCAGTAAAAACATTTTTCCATGAAACCGCATCAATTAAAACGATCTGTATTTCTCTTAAATATTCTACACTTATATTCTTTATTTTCTGGTAATTGGTTTCCAGTAGCAAAAGTTAACTGACAAATTGAGTACACCACTTTTGGTTGTATGTTCAAATAAATTAGTGAATATGTTGTCTATTAGAGTAGCTGAGGTACATGTGACACTAGTTGGCTTATGAATCAGAGGGTATAAATAATTAGAATACATAGTGTTCAAGAAATTTCCCGTTTGGGAGTGCTTCTTTTTCATAAATAAGTTTATATTAAAATATTCAAGCAGATAACACAATTTTCCCTCCTTATTTATAAGATCCAAGGTAGATGAGAGGGCATCAGAAAAATGATCGATATCAAAGTCAGGAGGACAATATAAACACCCTATTATCACATGTTTGCCACCAAAATGAGAATAAAAAGGTATTTCAAGAAAAACAGATTCTATATTCACAAGATCTGATTTCAGCATGAGATCGTCTCTAGTAGTGAAGTGGATATTTTTATGCAGAAATAGAGAGACACCTCCCCCTGTTCTTAGTTCTCTATGACGATGAACGGCAGGTCATACAGAGATTCCATGTCTTTGGTGAGCCAAGTCTCAGAGAAGGCGATAACGGTAAATTAATGTTGCAAGCTGGACAAGTGGTGAATTAGATGATCATAGTTCGGATCTTCCAGTCTTCCGGTGCGCGCGTTCAATCTCGATGGTTTTTTGATCCAGTGTCAGCCTTTCTGCACTTTGCCCTCAGTTTCTGACCATCCTTCGTGTTCAGTTTCCTTGATTCCCTCAAAAATGAGATTGTTCCTTCTATATTGATTTTCCAAATAATCCGAGCGGAAAGTGAGAGTGAGCAGACTCTCACATACTTTGTACAAGTCCTGTTGAGTGGAGTCACATTTGGTGGTTTGTGAGGCGATTCTGCCTTTGATCTCATCGATGTCTTTTTAGGTGAACTGAATACCGTGTTTGAGTTCATGTATATCCTTAGACATTGCGTCAAGACATTTATTGGTGGAATCCATTATTACCTCAAGAATTTTTTTTTTATTCTGATGCTGTAGTTGAGTTAATTTGTGAAAAAAGGTTATTTTGCTGGAGCAGTAAATCCTTTGCCTGAGCCATTGTGATGAAATCTTCTTCACCCGTCTTTGGTGCAGCCTTTGGCGGCATGATGAAATCACGGATGGGCGGCCGGTGGAGAATTTTGGAAACTCTGAGGCTCCGAAGCTGGGAAACTGTATGCGGCTTGTAATTTGCAGAGGACGATAAATTCTTACAGCGAGTTCAAACTCACGCAGTTCGATTAAATATGCTGCCGTTGGGATTAAAACAGCAAATACATAGAGCTCCGTTCATGTATTCAATACCGCATTAAAAATTTCGAATCACAGATGCAAATACACAACTGATTTTGCCCAACTGAGACATTCGTTGCTCCTGCAGCCAAACTATGAGTGGGGAAAAATAAACTCTGTGTTGTATCTTTATTAGTATATGATTTGTGACAACTCTGCCGAATACGGAGTTTCTAAGTGTCACTATTCTCCCATCCAATTAACAAGCAAACCCCGTCCAGTCTTGCCTGCAACTACACCTAACCATGCGTGCCATTGTGAACAATAGCGTCTGTGTGAGATCATAAATATATTTTTCATCACCTAAAATTAGAATTCCGTCATAGCAAGAAGTTAAACCCAACAATAGCCCAATCGTATGCCAAAAAAGCTGTGAAAAGCCCTCCTCACTCAAATCCAAAATAAACATGTGAAATTCTTGTGTAATGATATCACATCATTCTACTAGGAATACCGGCTACTAAATATGAAATACATATACAATCCTACCATTAGTTTTACACATGTTCCTTTCAAAATTCAGTGGTCATTAAGGGCCAGATTCAGAGTTGAGATAAGCATGCGCATGAAATTCCGCGTAGCTTAAGCTATTTGTGATTCAGACATTTGACTTATCCACTGTTTTAAGCATCTCTCCAGTATATATGCGTCATTATGCGCGCAGGGTGGATATTTGATGAAAATGAGGCATGTCTGCAAGATATGCGTATTCAGAGTTTTCACTTAATCATTTTTTTCCGCGCAAATTTGTTTGGAAAAAAAGGTGGTCTATGTCTAGCGCCGCCAATAGATACAGCATCTTTCACAAAAATGGATATTAGAATGAGTGCATGTTCTTTGAAAAAAATATTGGTTTTATTTTCCTTTGTCTAGCCTACTTAAAATTATCAAAGAGCTGTCATAAAAATAAAAATATGTAAAAGGCTATAATTGACTGTCTGGTATATAATACCAGACTAATATTAGATAGATTCATTGCTAGACAGTGTTTGAATCATAATCGCTTTGACAGAGAGACAATTTTGTAGCCTACTTGTGTGAGCACAGCTGCTCCAAAATTATTAGGAAACGCAAAGTAACTCTCCGCAGTGTAGATCTACCAGTGCTCCAGGTTAAAATCTCTCTCCTTCCTGGCCACATCCTTCCAGCATGTGACAGATTCACTCAAAAAAAATATTTTTGGACAGTGGTTGCAAGTAATGGGCTATTATTAATATGTGACTTCAACTGGTTAAGTTGAAGACATCGCATATAGGCTATTATCGTACATTACTTTATTAGATAGGCTAAATCGTAAAAACAATATTTATAAATCTTTTTTTAAGTAAATCCTATGATTTATTTGTTTACTTAGTAATATTGCGTACAACCACTGTCCATCGATAATTTTTTTGATTGTGTGATGGGTGTATCCCAGTCATCAATAGAAGCTATGATAATTTTATCAATGCTATGTATTAATATGTTCACTGCATGTGTTATGTTCCGAGTGAGTTCTGTCTGATTTTTATTTTTATTTTCATTATTATTACTTTTCATTTAATCTGTTCGTTCCCCTCTGTTCGTGGGTTGTCTAACTCACATTCATGTGTTTGTTTACCCTGTCTCGCGTATGCACTGTTTGGGTGACTTCGGGATTTTCCGAGGGTTCACGCTGTATTTCCGAAGTTTCGTTTTCTGTTTACTTCCTGCTTTACGTTTCCTGTGTTTATATTGTTGATATTACTAACTTGTGCTAACAATCACTCGGGTGTTTATTAGTTAGATGCACATTACTAAAACCGTTAACTTAAATGTTTACTAACATACTAATTGTCTGTATTTAGTTAGAACTAACAATTAACAAGTTTCCTCGCTGTATCTTTTCTATCTGCGATACTGAGCTGTCCTTGAGATACTGTTTAACTAGTTTCTGCTGTGTCTCCTTTGAGACCACGCCTCCTTAATTCTAGTCACGTTCCGCTCCGACTTCTTCTTCTTCTTCTTCTTCGTGTTTTTACGGCGGTTGGCATCCAGCTTGTTGGTGCATTACCGCCACCTTCTGCTCCGGAGTGTGGATCAGACAATAGGCTTTCGTTCTACTTCCCTTCATTCTAAACTACATTTTACCTAGTTCTACTATACACTCCATATCCATATCAGACACTCTAGCACCCTATACCTGCTTGTCCATCATATCCTATTAAAAACTCCTGTATCCCTTAAGAAGGTTAACAGTACCCTGACCTGTGCTCTCTCACCCATTTTCAGTATAACTTTTAATGTGAAATCCTGCACCCCCAATTCCCTCAATTTATTCCTCATCTTCTCTCTCTGTGCCCCGTACCTCCTACAACTCAGCACTACGTGCTCCACTGATTCCTCTCCCTGACATCCCCCACACAAGCCTGTCTGGTGTTTCCCTATCATTTTCAGTGTTTTGTTTAGTGCACAGTGCCCCAACCTTAACCTTGTCAACACAGTTTCCTCTCTCCTGTTTCCACTACCTACCCTAGTTACTTTGACACTCTTTTGAATTTGATAAAGATGCCTTCCTTTCCCCTCTCTGTCCCACCTTGCTTGCCACATTTGATAGATTTTTTCCCAGATTACACATTTAACCTCCGCTTTACTAATACTGATATGCATTTCTATTTTATTTTTCTTTAATGCCCTCCTTGCCAACTCATCCACCCTCTCATTCCCCTTCACCCCTACATGCGCTGGAACCCACAAAAAAGTTACCTGCCCTCCCTGATTTGCAATTCTTGTGACTGACTGAAGGATTTCAAATAGTATGTCTTGACGGCTGTTTGAGTGAAACGACCTTAAACTTGCTAGGGCTGAGGATGAGTCTGAGCATATTAACACCTTTTCCTGTCTCGTTTCTTCCACCCATCGTAGTGCAACCAAAACTGCTAACATCTCCACTGTGTAAACCCCTAAATTATTGGATGTTCTTCTATTTATTCCAATTCCTTTTGCTGGAATTGACACCCCGAATCCTGTTACTCCTGTCTCAGGTTGTTTTGTACCATCTGTATAAATCTGTGTGAAATCACAATACTCTTTCATTACATGATAATAAAATGCACTTACCAAATCAATTTTGTCTTTTCTTTTTCTTTTTAACTCTAGCAAGTGCCAATCTATTTCAGGCCATACAAGCAACCAAGGAGCCACCACTGGATAAACTACTGAAGGGCTTATCCTCAGATCAAACACTCCAAATTCTTTTGCAATATCATTCCCTACCCGCCCAAAGTTATCCCTTTGGTTCCTCCCATTCTCCCAGCACTCCTGCAACACTCCTTTTGTGGGGTGAGAATCAGTGTGTCCCTTAAGATTAGCCCAGTAATTTGCCATCAGCTGCTTCCTTCTTAATTCCAATGGCATTTCTCCCATTTCTACCTGTAGGGCAGGTACAGGTGATGTTTTAAAAGCCCCACTGCACACTCTCAACGCTTGTGTCTGAATGACATCCAATTTCCTTGTTATAGACCTGGCTGCTGATCCATATGCTATGCTGCCGTAATCCAACACAGATCTTATCAAGGCCACATAGATTATTTTCAACGAAGAACAACTTGCTCCCCATTCCCTACCAGTCAAACATCTCAACACATTTATTACTTTTTTGCATTTTTCTTCTATTTTCCTGACATGATCTGCCCATGTTAACCGTGTATCAAAAATAACTCCCAAAAATTTAAATGTTCCAACCCTCTCTAATTCTTTCCCATACATGCTTAGCTTCATCCCTTCCACAGTTCTTTTCCTGGTGAAGAATACTGTTTTAGTTTTTTCTACTGAGAACCTACACCCCCAATCATTACCCCACTCCACCACCTCATCTATTGCTCCTTGTACTTTCCTGATTATATGCTCCAGGTTCCTTCCTCTCCTCCACAAGGCTCCATCATCCGCAAACAATGACCTACCTATATCTACTGGGACCTTTGAATAAATGTCATTAATCATAATGATGAAAAGGAGCGGGCTTATTACACTGCCTTGAGGTGTGCCATTATCTAACTTGTATTGTTTTGACAGGTCTGATCCAATTCGTACTTGTATTTTTCGTCCAAACAAAAAATCTTTTATCCAGTTAAAAACTCTCCCACCTACACCCAAATTATGCAACTTAATTAACAGTCCTTCCTTCCACATCATGTCATAAGCCTTCTCAATGTCAAAAAACACTGCTATTACTGACTCTTTATTTGCCTGGGCTTTTCTTACTTCAGTCTCTAGCCTTATCACCGAATCCATGGTATTCCTTCCTTTTCTAAAACCACTCTGATAATTTGCCAGCATACCTCTCCTCTCAAGTTCATATGATAATCTTTCCGTTATCATCCTTTCCATTATCTTGCAAACATTTGAAGTTAAGGCTATTGGCCTATAACTAGTAGATTTAGACGGATCCTTTCCAGGCTTCCTTATTGGAATTACCACTGCTTCTTTCCATACACTTGGTAATCTACCTTCCTCCCACACTCTATTATAAAGGTGCAGCAATTTCAATACCGCTCCTTCCCCTAGATGCTTTAGCATATCATAGCATATTTGATCTTTCCCCGGCGAGGTTGGTCTTGACCTATTTAATGCTCTTACCATCTCTGCCAATGTAAATGGTACATCAGTTACATTATCTGATTCTGCTCTTCTGTCTAACACTCCTGGATATTGACTCAATGTTCTTTCCCTACTCCTTCTTCCTTCTTCTGACAAATTTTCTGAACTTTGTATCTTAGTAAATGTCTTGACCATTATCTCAGCCTTATCGCTATTAGTAATTGCTGTTTCCTCCTCAGATGTTATAACTGGGTAATCCCATTCCCTTCTGTCTCCTCCCATCCTCTTTATCATTCCCCAAACCTCTCCCACAGGTGTTGTTCTTCCTATTTTATTGCAGTAATGTCTCCAACTTGCCCTCTTTGCTTGACGCACTGTTCTTCTCACCACTGCCTGTGCCTTCTTATATTTAATCAAATCCTGCATGTTGTGGGTTCTTTTAATCAGTCTGAATGATCTATTTCTGTTTTTAACAGCCTGACGACACTCCTCTGTCCACCATGGTACCAATTTCCTGTTAATCCTGTTTTTGCTCCTGGGTATAGCTCCATCTGCTGCCATAATAATCGCAGAGGTAACCTGATCATTTACCGCATCTACGTCTCCAGAAAGGTCTATTCTTGACATAGTATCCTCACTTAACTTCTGGAACTTACCCCAATCTGCTTTCCCTAGGACCCACTTTGGGATTCCATCTCCTGGTCTCACTTCCACTCTTCCTCCCACAGAGCATGCAACTGGGTAGTGATCGCTACCAAGTGTAGTAGTTGTCCATACTTCCCACCTACTAATTCCAGCCAAGGTATTAGATACTAATGTAATATCTAATGCCGATTCAGTACCTGTTGTCACATTTATCCTTGTTCCTCTACCATCATTCACACAGACCAAATCCCTTTCCTCCATTAACTCTTCAATTACCTTTCCATTTGAGTCTGTGTGAGTACCCCCCCACAGAGTACTGTGAGCATTGAAATCTGCACACCATATTATTTTATGTCTATTTTGTCCTTGCACTCTTAGTAGGCTATCCAAATCCAACCTTTTGCATGGATTGTAGTAATTCATTATAACCACCTCCTCCCCTCTTTCCCACACTTCCACCACTATGTACTCCTGTTCATTTCCCTTTTCCAGTACCCTATATGGAATATTTTGTTTGATAAATGTGGCACAGCCTCCTCCTCCCCCCTGATTTCTGTCTTTCCTTATCATTGAATAGCCATGCAATACAAAGTTTAAAGTTGGTTTTAACCACGTTTCCTGAACACAAACTAAATCCGGTTTTACTGCCATTTCTTTAATAAAATACTTGAATTCCTGGCCATTGGCCAGTAAGCTCCTAGCATTCCATTGTAAAATAATTACCATAATTAATATTAACCAATACATGTATCCTGGCTAGACTGTGTATTGAGGTTCTCCCTCACTTGTTCCCATGTCAGTCCCACAAATCCTAAATGGTTCACTGCTGCCTTGATAACCAATTGAATTTTATCATTTTTTGACTTTACCTCAAACGTACTGTTTATCACCCCTGCAATGAATGTTACCAAATCCTTTTTGTCCACATAAATCCTGTCATTTGTTATTTGTTGTGGCTCTAGAACCCCCATTGCTCCTTGTTTATTAGTAGCATTAATCTGTTCTCTTGACACTCTTACTGCTTCTGCATATGTGATCCTTCTTTCCGCTCTTACTTTTTGGATTTCATTCTCCCGTCTCATAACCTCACACCCACCATATGCCACACTATGGGCCCCTCCACAGTTACAACACTTTGGTTGCACCCCTACTCCACACTTTCCATACTCATGGTCACCTCCACACCTAGCACATCTCCTCTGCTCTTTACAGTTTTTAGCTGTGTGTCCAAACCTTTGACACTTAAAACACCTCAATGGCTTTGGTACATACACTCTCACTGGGTAACTCATAAAACCCAGGAATACCTTCTTTGGAACACTCTCTCCTTCAAATTCTATTAATACTGTTTCACTATCCTTTTTCACTCCTCCTTTTGTATTTGTCAATCTTTGGGCATTCACTATTTTCCCTCCTTTGAGATTCTTCTTTAACTCCTCCATACCTACACTCATTGGCACCCCCGTGATCACTCCTTTACATCCTACTCTATTTTTTTCTCCCACCCTCCCTGTGTTTGCCACCTTAATTTTTCCTATTTCTTTTAGTTTGAGTGCTTTCTCAAGTTGTTCATCATTTGCACAACTCACTAATAGGTTACCATCACTAAGGACCTTTGCATAGATTATGTCCCCTATCTTACCTGCCAGAGTTTTTGTTAGCACGAACGGGCTTATTGTCTTTACGCTTCCTTGATCCTTTTCATTAAACCGTATTATGGCAATACGTTTCTCTGGTCTTTCCTTCAGAACTTGCTTATGCCCTTCTTCCTCGCTTTCAGAAATTTCATCAGTGTCATTTCTAACTCGTTTATTCCCTTTTACCTGCTTGCCTCGATTTTCATCATCTTTCCCTTCACAATTGGACATTTCTACCAAACTGTCTACCTCTGATCCATTCACGGAGCAGTCGTGCACAACCGCCATTAACAAAGTATCATCAGCTTTATTAAACTTTCCCGAATTTCGCCGACTATTACTCCCTCGTTCACGTCCCGCTGACGTCTCCGCCATATTCCTCCGTCTTTGAAATTGTCAGATGAGTCCTCTTCTCAATCTGCTGCGTTGTTCCGCAAAAACCTACACAACACCCTGACAGACTCACTGCCTCAAGTAAATGGCTCGCAAACAAACAGCTTTCTCCGCTCCGACTTGAGCCCGTTGTTTGTAAGGCTTGTTTCCGAGTCCCTTCCATGTTTTCGTGATTTCCTTGTTATCGAGATATTGTCTCCTAATGTGTTCCTTATGTTGTTTGTAACCCCTTCCACTTCCTTGTGTATTTAACCCAGTCGTCCTAGTCCCTCTTCGCGAGTTCCTCATACTTAATAGCATTTGTCTTTCTGCCAATCTTTTTTGAGTGTTCCCAGTATTTGTGTTTTCTGAGTCTTCGTTTCGTGTGTTAGTTAGATTTTTAGTATCTGTTTTCTTTGTGTCGAATTTGTTCGTTTTGTGTTTTGTGTCTCATTGATCTCCTGTTTTTTTTACTTCTGCCCGTGTTCTCGCAACCCTGTTTCCTGGACTGTGATTTTGTACCTCTGCCGTGCCTTCCCGTTTTTGACCTCTGCCTGTTTTTTTACTTTCCTTTGGATTTTGATTTTGTACCTTTTCCTCACATTAAACTTCGGTTTTTTGTACTCTGCCTGCTACTGGGTCCCTATATTCCACCGGCCGTAACAGCATGCCTATACCCCGTCACGAAAGAGCAACTATAATGCGCAAAGACTGGATTTTACAAAAGGCAAATACGGTTATTAAAGGCACTGTCACTGACACGTTGAAAACGCATAACCCCACAAACATTTTTTTTGTAGATACCTGGCAACCTGGGGGGTAGGTACAAGTAACAGGTCATTAAATTATCATGCCCTGTACCACTCACATTTTGAGATGAGCACTTGCACAACACAAGTTGGAATACGGCAGTTCGCGTTAAATCCGCGCAGGAGAGGCATGACTTAAGTTGGCCATCTCTGAATCCGGCCCTTATTGTCTTGTACAATCTGTTTGAGAAATACACACCAGTTTAGAACGTTATTACACAACATGGAGTGTCTGCGTGAAACACCCCATATACTGTACCTGCAGCTTTGAAGTATGTCACATCATTCCGGTTTTATACACAACTGTTTTATCCAATAGATTACAGTATATCCTTCTCAACAGTGTTTGCAATTTGTTATTGGGTGCTTTGAACAGTAAATTACAGCGCAGTATAACCACATTTTTTTATTTTATCAATGTAGTATGGCGCAAACAGCTACAGAAAATGCATTCGCTGAAGTTTTTCTTCCTCGATATGAATGTAGTACTGCTTGTAATATGTGGTTCTTCTCGCTGGCTACATATGTCAAATAAATAAATCTATATTTTGATTTATTAATACTAGTTGTCACAATACGCTTCACAGCCTAAATCCCCATAAGAGCAAGCCAAAGGCAACAGTGGCAAGGAAACTCTCCCTGGTGTAACTTGGAAGAAACCTTGGGAGGAACCAGACTCCATACTCAAGGGGGGAACCCAACCTCCTCTGGTTGGCTCTGGGTCTAGGTCTTAATGACCAGCATGGTCAAAACAGCCAATGTCCATGTTAATAGAATTAGCAGCAGCTAGATGACAGTCCAAATGTGGCGGCAACGATGGTGGGGAACCGGGTGCCATTGGCGGCAGGAGCAGCGGGCAGCGGTGGTGAGGAGGGGAGGGGCAAGCGGTGACGGACAGCAGTGGTGAGGGAGTCCAGTTGACAGCAACTTTCAAGATGCGGGGCATAAGCCCCATCGGCAGAATATAGAAAAAAAAGAGAGAAAACAGTTAGGAAAATTGTAATAGAGCAGCAGGAGCACCAACTGGGGGGCGGGGGGGGTTGGGGTTAGACATGTGCCCCTGCCAGGAGTAATCTATAGCTGCACAGCTATGAAGACAGAGTTTGAGAACCCATCTAGTCATGAGAGGGAAAACAATCTTACCCACCTATCAAGAGCCAGTTGGAGTGAAAGTGCTAAAACAGAATGGAGATTATGTAAATTATGCCAATTAAGTATTCCGTCTGATTTAATAAAACAGGCATTAATAGCGACTCATCTTGTTTCTACTAATCACTTCTACATTATTCTTTCTCAGTCATACAGTTGTAATGCCGCGGTTCCTACTTATGCTCGTTATTGCGCAGGACAAATCATTTGTCTGTTTGTAAAATTATGGCTGAAATAGGTCTATAGGCTAGGCTAATTGTTAAACTTTTATTTTTGGTTTGGCAGGGGATAAATTACATATAGGTAACTAAACTGTTGTGGCCTGTAAACTAATTTGTTCCGCTACTGTTTCAGAATGAAGGGAAACTTTTTTTACTCTCATAATAAACATAAAAGATCACTAGCCTAGCCTACTGCTTTGCACCGTCGCTTGAGCTAAGCCCTCGCAGAATGCATTTTGAGGAGACAACACTGTTTTCAGTAATTATCTATTTGCTGGCTACATTGATGTGAATGTGGTTACAATGGTTATTATAGCATTATTTCCAGCATCAAGCTAGAAAGCTGTATCCTGACTGTGAAGTTGAATGTGATGTCTAAATCTGACTTAGCATGGGGTGCCATTTATTTTTACTGCCCTATTGGACCGAAACACTTTAAATAAACCAGTACAACAAACGAGACAGCTTTTATTTAATTTCTTTGATGGCTCAAGTGCACCAGATTGATGCATTTAGGCCTAACTGTTCAAATTGACAAAATTTTCTCTCAGGGGAGCATGCCACCGGACCCCCCTAGAGGGTGGGGGTGTACCACCTCATAGTTTTACAACCTCATGTTCTCCAGAGTAACTTATTTTAATGAACGTTTGAAATAGATGAAATAGATAACGTCTTCACACGCCTTTGCTTGCCAAAATCTTTGCCCTCGTTGTCACCCTTTGTGTGATTTAAAATGAGAAAAATTGCGGAGCGCTATTAGCTGGGTATATTTAATTATGACCACTTTTTTCCGTCTTTTTCTCTGCAGGTAAAAGGCCCATGTCCTCCATGTGTCCAGCCATCTTACTGGACAAAAACAACGAAGTCAAAATGGTGGTGGGGGCCTCAGGTGGGACCCGGATCACCACAGCAACTGCATTGGTGAGCCTGCCAACTTCCTGCATCTGTCTCTCCTCCCACAGATTCATTAGTCACTTTTTCACTCTCTCTTTCTCTCTCTTTCATCTCACTGTTTCTATCTCTCTTTGTCTCTCTTAACCACAGCTGGGTTCTACACTCATGACAGGACAGTTTGGGCACACGTTTTGTAAATCGCAACATCTACTTCGGATTTACTAAACGGTCGCATTGGGTAAAAATGACTATTAGGATGTAATTTGCGGGGTAACGTCACTCTGCGACTTTCCTTTTGATGCATAATTAAATGTGTTCATGCATATGTATACCTGGAGTGAAAGTGCTAAAACAGAATTGAGATTATGTAAATTATGCCAATTAAGTATTCCGTCTGATTTACTAAAGCAGGCATTAATAGCGACTCTCATCTTGTTTCTACTAATCACTTCTCACTTTCAGATATGGGCTAATATGGCATTAAATTTGTTTTATTGAAAGGACTTCTATTGAAGTCATTAGCCTGCATTTAGTATATAAAAACGTTGTGCCTATATGGGTTCAGTATGGCTTACGGTATAATGAATTTGGAATACAGTTATCTTCCGGCACTCTGTGGTCTTCTTCCGTCACAAGTTCACCCGTGTCTATTCCTCCCACTCCCACAACTTGCTCATTTTGCATACCTTTCACCTTTTGTTCTATCTGTGTTAATAGGTCACTTTTTCTTTAGTTTGACAATCACCCGTGTCATTTTCCCGCATTATGTTATAGGAAAGTTCTAAGATAACGCAATTTTGTTTTCTTTACAGCCTCTACTGTTCATAAATAAATTTTGTATGTGATGTCATTCCAAAATCTTCTCCTCTCCATTATTGTTGTATATGCTGTAATACAGCGTTGTGTACCTTGTAAATTTAAATGTAATTTTTTTTGGTTATATCGTGACTTCTTGTTATATACGGTTTCTCCGTATTCCTTTATTAGCGCATTGTTATGGATGTCTCCGACCGCAAAAATTGCGAATGGGGGCGGTACCTGCAACCGCAAAAGATACGCAATATAGGTGATAGTTTTGCGCTGCGACTGTGTTCGTGGTAAATTCAGTCCTCAGTGTTAAGAACTGTTAGGAAACAAAGCTTTGTTTTGTGAAGTCGAAGTCAGCATAATGTAGAAATTAACCATGCAACAAACACTTTACCAAAGAAAGTAAAAGTGTATTGCAATCACACTGGTCAGCGGGAATATATCTGAAACACAACACAAGTTTGCTCCGCAGTAACCCTCATTGCACTGGTCTTCTATCTTGGTTTAAATATCATCAAAATGGTCTGAGATGACACACATGTTCCACCTTATCTGGGCCGACACGCGAGTGCCTGTGTTTAGGAATGACATAGGCTTTGTTCACAAACATCAAACGCTCTTATGTCTTGCGTTTTAACCCGATACATTACCCATAACCCAGGCCCCTGTGACTATGCCACACAGGTTCTACTAAATCAAACACGCACACTTAACTACTCTTATTACAAAAAATTGCGAACCCATTAGAGCATGGGGCTGAGCGTCTGGTGTACCTATAGAATCTCTGGCCCTCCCCTCTGGCATGTTCCTCTGTGTTCACCATTGCCCCCTCTCTGAGACCTGTGGCCTTCCCCTCAGGTCATCCTGAATGCATTGTTCTTTAAGTACGACCTGAAGAGGGCGGTGTCTGAACCTCGGCTGCACAACCAGCTCCTACCCAACAGAACGCTCCTTGAGAGTGACTTTGACAAGGTGGGTGGGGCCAGCTCTGTGATGTTATAACTGGCACATAGATATTTCATGCTGAATATCTCACTGGAGAAAGTACACATTAGCTCATTATGTGTTTCTGCATGGCTATATGTTTTTTTGTGTGTGTGTGTGTGTGTTTCAGGGCGTGATGGCTGGTTTGAAGCAGCGGAACCATGTGGTAGAGGTGCTGAAGGAGACGGTGGCAGTGGTGCAGGCCGTGGTGAAGCAGGGGAACCGAATCTATGCTGAATCAGACCACAGAAAGGGTGGCTACCCTGCAGGGTACTGATGATGACTCACAAAAATATGAACCGGAACTTCAACCAGAACCACCCTTTTATTGTGCTAAATTTCATGGTGCCTTGGTGGGAGAAGGTGATGTGGTCGGGGCTCTCTCCCTCTTCCCCCTCTCCACTTCTCTTTTTATTAATGTTTCAGCCATCATCAGAAGCATAATCATCATTAACATAATCCCTACTATCATCATCAATATTATTATCATCATTCTCATTATTATCATCACTGTTATCTTTATCGGCATCATTATCTTCATCATTAGGATAAGAATGACAATCTTCCAATAGAGACAATAACTATTCTTGTGAAATGTTATGTCCTGTGGAGGTATGATATATGCACATCCAAAATTCGTCGCTGGTGTAGGACAAGAAATGAATCATAAAAATGAAATCAATTCCTGCAAAGTTTAATGCATTAAAAATAATGATCTGTATCTGTATTGAGGTTGGCTGGTGGGAATGGAGGTTATCTGTTCATTTTGCACTGTTACTAAGTGCATTTAATTTAAAAGTGTCATTTTTTTAATGTGATTGGTCCATGATTGGTTCTAAAAATGAGTGCATATTCGAGCCAACCAAGTTGCGTACGAAAATTTCACGTGTGATTCATCAAACTTGCATAAACCACTGATCTGAGCGGTGTAAATGTTTTCTCGCGCCAAAAAGATTTTATGATTTATTGGAGACAGCCATGTGAAAATAATTATGCATCACCAGTCATGTTGTATAAAAGAATGGTCGATCTAGCTTTATTATAAGACCTAGCAAATGCCGCACCCCAGCGTGAGTGAAAAAGTTTTTGTCCATGCATGTTTATCTCAGTTAAACAGGGGCAAGTTGCTGTCGCAGTCTTCCATCACCCAACTTTTCCAATGATATACTCCATCCTCTCATCTAGGTGAGAGGTCCGGGATAACCTTTCCTCCATCTGTACCGCCATAACTTTTTTTGTTAAGGATTAGGCTATTTCCTTTTTTGCTGCAAGCTTCATATCGAAGCATTTCTTTTTTCTCAGCTGTAGTTCGTTATTCAGAGGAAGCATTATTTACAGTCCTGGTTATCTTCTGCCACATAGTGGCTTTTGAGCTAGCCTGCACACCACTAACACTCCCAAAACGCACACGTTTATTTTCATCTACTTCATCTCACAAGAATTTCAATTTCAACCTCACAGAAAAGTTATTTTTTGCTTCCATGTTGCCTGCCATGGCCAGAGAAAACCGTGTTTTACAAGAGGTGGCCCTGCCAAATATGGTAGTAAATGGGCGTGTGTGTATGGTAATTCATGATGTACATATGCTTCCTAATATACGGTCAAGTCTGATTTATCTACCTGCAATTCGAACACATTTATGCTCAGATGAGTGGTTTACACAAGTTTTGATAAATCACAAGTACTCATTTCCGTACTCAAGTATAGGCTCATTTTTACGACCATATTCATAAATGAGGTCGATTATCTCCTTGTTTTTTTAAATATAATATCCAACAGATCTACCTCGATTGGCTTCACAACAATATGTATTATATTGTTGTCCTACCAGTAAGTTTAAATTGGGAACAATAATCTGTGTGTGATCTTTTTCCTTTCAACCCCCCTCTCCTCTCAGCTTCTCACTTAGCCTACAGCAGTGCTTTAAATCAAATTCCAGAATCAAATGCACGGCCATCTGTACATTATATTACCACGTGTATTATACATGTTTATTTTCTTCTTTCTCTTTCAAATAAATATTTATAATTGTCACATGTAGAGACTGCCCCTTCATTCATCATTAAAAAAAAATTCCATGGGAACAAATGCTTTTGTCAGCTGGTTACAGATTACAGAAGCAATTCTCCTGTCCAACCATCTACAAAAGAATGCAATAAACAAACTCAGGATTGCATTAATTTAATTTTGTATCTTGTATATACTACACCATTACCATATACTGCCTAGTTGTGTTTTACTTATGCTGTGTTGTTGAAGAGCTAACTGTATGAGCAGCAAGTTGGTGTAATTGTTGATACGGTATGGTGATCATTTAAAAAGTGACCAGTGGGAAAGATGTGTGGTGTGATACGTGTACAAGGTAAGCCAGAGAAATCCTGTTTTTATATAAATTATTGATTTGTTTGTACGTCCTCCTGTGCCACATTTGCATTTAATGGCCTTGTGATTCTGTGCGTTGATATAGGGATAATAGAAAATATCAGCAAACGTGGAGTTACAAACAGATCAATAACATACAGTGTGCACCATAATTCATTGGACAGAGACACATTTTTTGTTGTTATACTATTTTCAGACATCAAAACATATGGGACAGTTTAACATAATGTAGTACCTCAGACCTTATCGCTTGTAAGAGAGTACCAGAAAATAAGATATAAAGAGTCTTTTGATGTTATCAGGAAGTCATGGCATGCAAAGGATATGTGACCAAATATTAAAAATCATTACTTTATTATGCATTATACATTAAACTGTCCAATATTTTTTGGTGTCCAAAAATGGGGGGACTATGTACAAAAGGTTCTATAATGTTTAAACGGTTCATCTGATATGGATGAAAATATCCTCAAATTAAAGCTGACAGCCTGACTTCAACCTTATTGTCATTGTATCCTTTCAAACTCAGAGTACAGAACCAAAATAACAACGAGGCAACTGATAATTTTGCAGTGGTCTTTTCATTTTTTCCAGAGCTTTATATGTAACTCCAACATGCCCATTAGTTAGGCCAACAAATTGACATGAACAATCATGTCTGTCAATATTTGCATTTTTTTTATGTTAGGCTTTAATAGAGAGAAAAGGCTATAAAATGTATTATGTTGAATGTCGAATTTTGCTGCGGATTAACAGCAGCGAACCAACAGGATCCCCCAAGGCCACCGTAGTGTGTTGGGGGCGTATCTTGTAGTGAGGGGCATGTCTTGGAGGGCGTGTTTTGGAGTTTGCAGGCTGCAGCTCTACTCTACTCCGAAAATCAGATAGATGCATCACATGCTTACATTAGTCAGTAAACTTCAGGGGAGTTTCATCGTCAGCCAATCCGTATAAAGGTATAAGATCCAACCAATGGGAAGAGGTAAAAAAAGAAAACACAGATATGCATGTTAAACTCTCAAAATCAGAAAGAAAGAGCATTGTACGAAAGGAAATCAATAAAGAGTGGCAGCAACAATGGGATCAGGAGACAATAGGAAGACATCTGCATTCTATTCAAAATAGAGTTGATAATGTGAGAAGTAGGGGAGGAAAAAGAAAAGAGGAGACAATCATGACTAAATTAAGAATAGGACACAGTAATCTAAACAGTACACATCATATTATAGGGAAGCATCCAACTGGTTTTTGTAATCATTGTCAGATAACAGAAACTGTAGAGCATGTGCTTGTTAGTTGCAGGAAATATGTATCAGAGAGAAAGGACATGATGGAAGAAATTAAAAGAGTAGGGATAACAGGAGCAGGAGTAAAGAATATACTGGAGTGTGGTGGAAGTGAACAAGGCAGAAGATGCTTGGTCAGCTTCCTAATGAGAACAGGACTGATGAGGAAAATATGAAACACAGGACAATATAAGAATTAACTAAAACCAGAAGATGGCAGTAGTGCAACATTAAGGATTCCAGCTGCCGTTAAAAACCAAAGAAGAAGAAGAATGGGAAGAGGTGGTGATGTCTGGACGGAAATCAAACTTCTGTAGGAGCGGGAGGAAAACGACTGGAATCTTATTGAAGAAACGCCATAGATAAACATGCTAAACACGATTCACGTCTGGGCTTTATGGACGTGAATCTAGATTGAAACAGGTATGCGAAACACTATTTTAACAAAGAATCAGGAAGCAAGGCGGATTGCAATCAACCGTACCGTGAGTGTAGAATGGGTGACAGCTCAGAGGGTGGTGATGAGGAAAATATGGAGTGGTATACTATGTTGAATAAAAGAAAGAAACCGAAGGAGATGAAAGGTATAAGAGAAGATTGGTCAGATCATGGTAGGTGCTGCTAAAAAAAAAGTAAAAGATAATCGGGGCAATACAGGACAGTTGGAAAAGATGCAAGAGACGGAAAAGGAATGGAAAGTTGTAATTGTGTTTGGGACGGAGACAGGTCAGTTTCACCCAGTGCGAATGACTAAAGCAATTGAAAAAGAAATGGGAAAGATTAGATTTGCCAAATTACTTAACAACCGAAAAATCCTTATCTCTGCTACAAATAAACAGCAACAAGACAAAATCCTCAAGCTAGATGTACAGGTGCAGCTCAAAAAATTAGAATATCGTGAAAAAGTTCAATATTTTTTGTCACTCATGTCAGAAAGTGAAACTCATATATTATATAGATTCATTACACATAGAGTGAAATATTTCAAGCCTTTATTTCTTGTAATTTTGATGATCATGGCTTACAGCTAATGAAAACCCAAATTCAGTGTCTCAGAAAATTTGAATATTACATAAGATCAATAAAAAAGGATATTTTAAACAGAAATGTCAGCCTTCTGAAAAGTATGTTCATTTCTATGCACTCAATACTTGGTTGGGGCTCCTTTTGCATGAATTACTGCATCAATACGGCGTGGCATGGAGGCGATCAGCCTGTGGAACTGCTGAGGTGTAATGGAAGCCCAGGTTGCTTTGATAGCGGCCTTCAGGTCGTCTGCATTGTTGGGTCTGGTGTCTCATCTTCCTCTTGACAATACCCCATAGATTCTCTATTGGGTTCAGGTCAGGCGAGTTTGCTGGCCAATCAAGCACAGTAATACCATGGTCATTGAACCAGCTTTTGGTACTTTTGGCAGTGTGGGCAGGTGCCAAGTCCTGCTGGAAAATGAAATCAGCATCTCCATAAAGCTTGTCAGCAGAAGGAAGCATGAAGTGCTCTAAAACCAGTTGTCTCTGGTTCAGGAGTGGCAGGAGTGGCTTGACACGAGGAATGCGACATTTGTAGCCCATGTCCTGGATTCGTCTGTGCGTGGTGGCTCTTGATGCACTGACTCCAGCCTCAGTCCACTCTTGTGAAGCTCCCCCAAATTCTTGAATGGATTTTGTTTGACAATCCTCTCAAGGCTGCGGTTATCCCTGTTGCTTGCGCACCTTTTCCTACCACACTTTTTCCTTCCACTCAACTTTCTATGAATATGCTTGAATACAGCACTCTGTGAACAACCAGCTTCTTTAGCAATGAACTTTTGTGGCTTACCCTCCTTGTGGAGGGTGTCAATGACTGTCTTCTGGACATCTGTCAAGTCAGCAGTCTTCCCCATGATTGTGTAGCCTACTGAACCAGACTGAGAGACCATTTAAAGGCTCAGGAAACCTTTGCAGGTGTTTTCAGTTAATTAGCTGATTAGAGTGTGACACCATGAGTTTCCAATATTTAACTTTTTCACAATATTCTAATTTTCTGAGACACTGAATTTGGGTTTTCATTAGCTGTAAGCCATAATCATCAAAATTACAAGAAATAAAGGCTTCAAATATTTCACTCTATGTGTAATGAATCTATATAATATATGAGTTTCACTTTCTGAAAAATATTGAACTTTTTCACGTTATTCTAATTTTTTGAGCTGCACCTGTACTTGATGGTACAAAGATCACAGCTCATATTACTGGAATAATAGCTAAACTGAGAGGTGTAATCTCAAATGTTACAATAGAAATGACTGTCAATTAAGTCAAAAAAGAAATTAGAGGGGGGAAAATAATAGAAGTTAAGAGATTGCAGACAAACAAAGATGGAGTAAAGAAGGATAGTCTGTCAATGTTGGTGCAATTTCAGAGCACGCTTCCTAAAGAGATCAAAATGGGATGGATCAATTATAGGGTGAGAGAATATATCCCAAACCCAATACAATGCTACAAATGCCAAAGAATTGGACACATAGCCCAACAGTGCCACTGTAAACAAAGATGTGCAAAATGTGGGGGAGAACACGATTACGGTAAATGTGAGAAGGGCACTAAACTGCAATGTTGCAACTGTGGAGGAGATCATAGTGCTGCGTTTGGGGGCTGTGCAGTTCAGATTAAAGCAAAAGAGGTACAGCAATATAAAGTGATTAATAATATATCCTATGCAGAAGCTTTAAAGAATGTAAATGATGAAATTAAAAGAACTGTAACATATGAAGAGGTGGGGAGAGGTGAAGAAGGTAGTGGTAGGCCTAGGCCTTTACCCCAGAGAAAAAGCAGACTAAGAATACAGCAAGAAGACAGAAGTGATCCGATTGTACAGCAGACTCAATGTGTCCATAAATGTAAGGTTAAAGAAGACTCGTTGGTAGTGGATCAGACAAGTTTCATAGCCTTCATTTGTAAAATAATGAATGTGGCTACCAAGCAAGAGAAGAAAAGTGATAGAATTAAGACAGTGGTGAATGCAGCAGAATAATTTTTGGGTACTAAAGACTTGAAAGCAGAAGATATACATAAATTGCTGAAAGTAAACTCTGCTGGAGGGGGGCAGGCTAATAATGAAAATTGTTATTATGGTGATCCATTTACTACAATGGAACGCGAGAAGTCTCATGGCCTAGAATTAAAAATGCTAATGGCCAAGAATTTAAAAGATATGTAACTGACGTAAAACCACAACCGGATATCATATGTGTACAATGAACGGCCCCATCTAGATTTTATTATTCCAGGATATATCTCAGCCCGATATGACAGGGTAGACAATCAAGGCGGCGGTTGTGCTACAGATAGTGTATGTGATGGTTTTCCCTTCCTTTCCACTAATTCCACGCCTCGTCTTTTTTCGGTCTATCGGATTTTTTCTCCGCATTCCCTTGCGGGATTTTCCTTTCGCCCAGGTGATTATCTGGTTCACTTGTCGCCCGCGTCAGGAGGTCTAAACCTTGAGTTCCGCTTCCTGGCGCTTCTTTATCATTTCGTGCCTTCACGTATGTACGGTTGTTGTTTGTTTCCTCTGCTCGCAGTTAAAAGATTGTTATTCTTTATTCGCGTAGTAGAGCGATATCCAGATAACTACTAGAAGCTCAGGGGATATAGTTAGGTTTTCCCCTCTTTTCTCTTCTCCGTTTCCACTCCCGCTCTCTTTGTTGTTGGAGGGCGTGAGCGTTATTTTATTTTCATTTGTTTCACCAGTTATCGGGCGTTATAGTCACGTTCCGAGGGTGCCTTTGTTTTTGCTGTTCTTCTGGCTATTAGTATCGCCCGTGTTTACGTGGCTATCCCGGTTTACAAGGGTGTTTTTGGTTTCGGCTACGGCTGGGAGGTTCTTTCATTCTTTCATCGCGTTTGGCTCATCGTTGTACCACTACAACGCCCTTACAGTGTAGTCTTCCGAAGAATACCATCACCAGCAGACATAGAATGCGTTATTATTGAAGTGTGTAATGCAGATGTCAGTCTCAAAATAATCAACTTTTACAACGAGTGCTGAAATGTTTAATACAATTTAACATGGTAGAGGAGAAATCTTGTGTGGTGATTTCAATGCACATAATAGCTTATGGGGCAGTATACATACAGACAATAATGGCAATGTAGTTGAAGAACTGTTGGAAGAAATATCTCTAGTATGTCTTAATGATGGAAAAGGAACAAGATTAGATATATACAGAAATATCCTATCATGTCTGGATCTAACTTATGTTCTGTACATATGTCTGTGTTTGTATTATTATTGTTCATTTCATTTCATCATTGCATTCCCCTCTGTTCGTGGGTTGTCCGAGTCTCATCTGTGTGTTTGTTTACCCAGTCTCGTGCATGCACTATTCGGGTGACTTCGGGAGTTTTCGTGGGTTAACGCTGTATTTCCGAAGTTTCGTTTTCTGCTACTTCCTGATTTCCTTTCCGTGTATAATTGTATATATTACTAACTCGCGCTAACAATCACTCGGGTGCTTTATTAGTTACGTGCACTTTACTAAAGCAATTAACATGGATGTATACTAACAACTAAACTGTCTGTCTTATAGTTAGATACTAACATTTAACCAGCTTCTCCGCTTTCTCTTTGTACTCGCATTTCTAACGGTTCCTGAGCTATCTCTGTAATTCGCTCCAGCTGTTTGTACGTAGACTTCACCTCTCGTGATTACTGAGCACACTCTGCTCCTCTTCGAGCCCGTGGTTTGTTATGCGTGTTTCTGGGTCCCTTCCATGTTTTCGTTATGTTCTCGTGATTGAATCATTGTTTACCTAATGTGTTAACCTCACGTTGTTTGTTACTCCTCCCTTTCCTATGTGTATATAAGACCCACTATTCTGTTCCTTCCCCATCAGAACGTTGATCACTTTTCCTGAGCCTGTTATTGTAAAATCAGAGATTAGCTGAAATTCCTGAGACACCCTTTGTTTTTGATTCCGATTTAGCCTAGCCCTTTCTTGTACTTTTGCCTTTGATTTTCTGGTTTCGACTTTTTTTGTGTGTTTACCGACTTTTGATTAGCCTAGCACTTTTGTACCTTAGCCCTTTGATTTCCGGTTTTGACCTTTGCTTGTTTTTCTGACACTGATTTTGGATATCGTTTTGGAATTTCTTGATTACCTGGCTTTTTGACATTGGACTGGAAATAAACTACGTTTCTGCCTTATCCTGGTCTGCTATTGGGTTTTTCAGAGTCCAGACGTTACACTAACATTAGTATCTAGAAATATAGTATGCTCATGTGAATGGAACGTGGATGATAGTTCTAGTATAGGAAGTGATCATTACCCAATCTTCTGCTCTATAGAAATTTATATGCATGCCCAAGATACGTGTTAGAAAAATGGTGCTTTGAAAAAGCTGACTGGGAAAAATATCAAGAATACTGCATAGAGGAAACTAAGTCAATTACAATGAATGGTAGTATATGACTTACAGCCATTTAGCCAGCCATGTGTTCCATACTGTACCTGAAAATAAGATATCGAGAGTCTTTTGATGTTGATTAGTCACAGACTTCAGGAAGTAACAGCATGTAAAGGATATGCGACCAAATATTAAATATGATACTTTAAAAATATGTTAAAGCAAAATATTCTAATTTTCTGAGACACTGAATTTTGGGTTTCATTAGCTGGAAGCCATAATCATCAAAATTACAAGAAATAAAGGCTTGAAATATTTCACTATGTGTAATGAATCTATATAATATATGAGTTTCACTTTCTAAAATGAGTGACAAAAAATATTGAACTTTTTCACGATATTCAAATTTTTTGAGCTGCACCTGTATATATATATATATACATATAATTTTTATTTTTATTTTTAATCCTGTTCTATATACTCCGGTGCGGTAGGTGGCGGTAAGCACCTAAACTTGGTATTGCAATCTGCCAAAAAACACAAAGAAAAAGAAGAATGGGAAGAGGTGTGATATCGATTTCCGGTGAAGAAAGTACTGCTGCCAAGCCTTGGCTAGGAGGGCGGTTGGGAAGGCCGATATTGAGGTCGGTGTGACGATGGGTAGGGCGGAGGCAAACAATATTATTAAGGAGCGGGTGAAAAGGCTGTGGCAGGAGGCCTGGGACCGGGAGGGCAGAGGTAGGCAATTGTATAGGGTGCAGCGGACAGTGGGTCGGATCAGGCCTGCGGGGAGGTGTAGGAGGGAGGAGACAATTTTAACAAGGCTTCGGGTGGGGCATGCGGGTTTGAATGGAGTTTTGTTTTTAATAAAGAAGCATCCGGATGGGCGGTGCGGGTATTGTCAGGAGGAGAAGACGGTGGCGCATGTGCTGCTGGAGTGTGGGAAGTATGGGAGGGAGAGCGGGCGGATGGTGTCACGACTGAGGGAGAGTGGGGTGATGTTCTATCTGGGGTTCTTGGACAGGCCATCTGGGGACGGGGGTTATAGGCAGCTATTTAGGTTTTTGAGGGATACGGTTTTGTTTGATAGGGTTTAGAGTCTTCTGTTTGTTAAGTTATTGCTTTACTTTAAGTGCTATCTTTTCCTTTTGTTTGTATTCTTGGTGGTAGTTGGGTGTTTTATTTAGGTTTTTTTTGGGTTGTTTTTATTTTGTTTGGTTTTGGTTTTTGGTGGGTAGTCTGATGGTCGGATTTGTTTTGGGAGTGGGTTGGGTCCCTGGTCCATACTCCAGTTCGGTAGGCGGCGATAATGCTCCTGTTGTTGGTTTCCGGCCGCCATAAAACGAAGAAGACGAAGACGAAGACGAAGAAGAAGACGACGAAGAAGAAGAAGAAGAAGAAGAAGACGACCACCATGAATCACGTCCTGTAAAAGGTTATTAGGATTTTTTTGTTCAGGGCAGGAGCTGGAGTAGGAATTTCTGCTACAAGCATGTCTTTCATTGAGCTGGAAAGCAACTTGCCAGCAAGTAAATTCACAGATGATTTTTTGAAAAAACTGCTCCACAACAGCTGCTGTCCTTCAGAAATCTGAAGACGTAAATTGTAATGAGTTGGAGCTAACTAACTAGCCTACTGTAGTCCCTTATTTGAAGTCATTGCACTGTTGCACGTAATAACATTGTGTTTCAAACAAATTATGTGACATAGTGGCAACTAAAGCGTGTTTACATTTTATAGCTGTTACTGAACGCATACCTAAATTAATTACCTCCTTCAATTAATAAATATAATAATAATCGTAATTAATCAATAATAATAATAGTAGAACTAATTATAATAAATACAACAAAAATAGATCGTTTAATAGATGTATTTTCCTCAATTCTGCAAAGCAATCATTTTATTAAAGATAAGTCGAATATGTATTCATGATATAAGCAGTTTACTTTTCAGAACTGATCATGTTGAAACATGACAGTGTCTTAATAGATTACCGGTCGTAATTTGGTTCTGACAGAGGATGAATCCGTGAAGTCCGGTTTGGCGATGCTGATGGGGGGGTCCACTGCGCCGTGCGTCATGCTATGTGTGTCGGCCATCAGCGTGACCGACACGGCGGAGAATAACAAAGGGCGTGTTCGGCTTGAGCCGATTTACGTCATATCTGCGTCGGCCTGCATCGGAAACTGTCCGAGATGGCCGAAAAATCCAAGTTTACATAGCTGCAGCTGCAGACTCCAAGAAACGCCCTCCACTACAAGAAACGCCCCTTCAGCTAATTAGCTATGTGAACGTAGTTGAACGTCAAAAAAAACAAAACAGAGGGAATTTAGCCTACGTTATCATAGCAACGTGTTAACGTGTGTTAACGTAAGTTAGTTTGCTGACTCTCTTTAGTTTATCTAGCAAGTGATCATCCATGTAACTAGCTAGGTATAGCACATTCAGTTCTAGAAGGGAACTAACTGACGTAGTTACTTCAGCTGCTTATTGTCAGAGAGCAATGCAGGGCAACATTAATGTTAAATGATGTCATGTTGTAGGGCCTATCTGTGTGGAATTGTGTATTTTTGTAAGCGGCGTAATGAGCGAAATCTGGCCGTCGACTGAGGTCATTAGACTCCGTAAAGTATGCCGTTACCAGCCTATTCGTTCATTTTCAGCAATGCCACTTAATATGAAATACAAAGTTTGTTCAGAAACACGTCTAATCCAGTGCTGAAACTAGCTACTAAAGTGATGTGTCAAACTAAAGAATGTTGTGCTATCAGTCAGACACCGTCTGCCAATCACAATTTGTTCTTCCCTGCGGAGAGGGGTACCCTAAATTACCCCAGACCTTATCAGAATGCCCATTTGTATTATTGATAGAAGCATGGCGCAAATAATCAGAAATAGCTTTACTTTTCATGATGTGATATAGGCCAACTACACTACAATAATGGCATTCCTGGTTAGTTAAACTAAGAGTAAGATTTTCAATTAAAATTATTAATTTATAGTCCACCAGGCAATAGCCTACATTTTAGATTAATGTTAGCTACACACATTCTGCAAATTTCTCATTGTGTAAATAACGTTATTTAATGACGGTTTTAGGACGAAATAATAAATAAATATATATATATTTGTTTCACGGAACATTTTAGTTGGGCTATTCGTTTTTCACGATCAGCCTTAAAACAGTACAGTGAGATTTACTATTAACCCCGAGAATTAGGTTACCTATTGTCTCCCAGCACAGTCTCAAGAGCGTGGAGGAGATATTACACGAGGAGTTGATTAAGTGTTCCCTTAATTTCTTTAAGCAGTGTATATATATATATACTATATGGCCAAAAGTATGTGGACACCCCTACTAAGTATTGAGTTCAGGTGTTTCAGCCTCCCCCACTGCTAAGAGGCACATAAAATCAAGCACATAGCCATGAAATCTCCATAGATAAACATTGGCATTAGAATGGGTCGTACTGAAGAGCTTAGTGACTTTAAACATGGCACTGTCATAGGATGCCACCTAGAAAAAGTTTTATAATTTCTAAACCGTTCATCCGATATGGATGGAAATACCCTCAAATTAAAGCTGACAGTCTGCACTTCAACCTCATTGTCATTGTATCCTTTCAAAAGTGCTAGAGTACGGAACTGAAATAACGAGACAACTGATCATTTTGCAATTTTTTCCAGAGCTGTATATGTAACTCCAACCTGCCCATTAGTTAGGCCAACAAATTGACGTGAACAATCATGTCTGTCAATATGTGCATTTTTTAATTATTATTATTTTTTAATTGAGAGAAAAGGCTATAAAATGTATTATGCTGGAAGTCGTTTTCCTATTCCAATAGGCCAATACAGCCCATTAAAATGCTACTGTTGCATTAAAGAATCTCAGAGTGGACTTAGGAGTGACATTTTAAAAAGAGGGGTTGTTATGTTTTAATAATGAACAAAATGAAACGGCTAGCACAGCTGGTGGTAACAAGCTTGCTCGAATGATAACCTGCCGAATGATTAAACAATAATGATTCAGAAATACAAAATAACAATTCAAAATTACAATTAGGTTACACATAGGTTCATTGAACAGTTCTAAATTGCATTAACGAATGAGTTTCATTCATAAAATATTCCTAAATTATTCTACTTTTGTCTTCAATACAACGAAATAACAAAGTAATAAATTGCTTTCGATATGAATATCTTCAGACACAGCACCATATTATTCCATTGAAAAAAGTGAATGCTGTGGGCCGCTTAAGCGGCCAAAAGCAATCGAGTAATTCTGTAAATTTATCTATTTATCTATTTGGCACTTCACCTCTCCACAAATATCAGCCGGCTGGGGCAGGCTATGAACGGTTCGCCGTAATCCATACTTTTAGCGAGCTATAACAGATCATTTCAATACAAACTACTGACTTCTTCAATAGACTCCCCGGCCATGTTAATTTTCACTAGCTTGTATTGTAAAAATATATTGCACTCTAACGTAATTCATTTGGCTCATGACAGAAATATGAGTGGTAACAATGGATAGAATGGATATGGATAGAACGGACTGTTTAGCTGGCTTACATACATTTAAATGCTTTCAGTATATACCCATTTATATTAGTGTGCATAATTTTGCTGCGGATTAACAGCAGCGAACCAACAGGATCCCCCAAGGCCACCGTAGTTGGTTGGGGGAGTTTCTTGGAGTCTGCAGGCTGCAGCTATACCCTACTCCAGGGATCTTCAACAGGGGGTCCGCGGAGGTACTGCAGGGGGTCCCCCAATTTTTGTGGGATTTAAAAATAATTAAATCTAACAATTTTTAAATGTATTTTCGACAAAAAAATATTATATTGAGTAAATTCAAAGCATTAATAGGCAATAATAAGCTACTTTTGTTGACAAAAACTATATAAAAAAGAATGATTCCCATGATGCAACCACTTGTTTGTTTTTTTTATATCTGGGGGTCCCCGCTCTGTTTCTATCGGCCAAGGGGGTCCTTAGGCTGAAAAAGGTTGAAGACCCCTGCCCTACTCAATCAGTGAGCTGGAGGAGTTTGACAGAAAGATTCAACATCAGTTGAGTTTTCAACTTTCGGCCCAAAGTTTTTTCTCTGATTGGCCAACGTGATCTGTCACGTGAAGGTGGTCGTTTTCTCCCTTTTCACAGAGTAATGGCTGCCATTGTAACTAGTTAGTGACTATACCATGTATAGCGACGACTGTAAAGTTATGCTCCCGAATAAATAAGCACAATGAAAGGTAACTTTGTTAGCTACCGTTAGTTAGCTCGCAGTAGCAGCCAGAGGCCTAGAAAGGACATATGCTATCACAAAAGCCCGTTGATGATACACCAATGCAAATTTAAAATAAAATAAGCCAGGCATAACGTTAGCTAGTTAGCTAGTTAGCTATACTTTAGAACATATTTGGCTAATCTTAACGTAACCCCTTGAAACTGCAATGGACATAGCTAACGTCACGATAACCTTCCAATATCAACATATAGGCTACTGCACGTTAAGACCGCATAAAAGGGCACAAGTGTCCGCTATGAACGTTAAGATTAATAATAATAATAAATGTTATATAGCCTATTCTTTGCTTGTTTACTGCAGTCTCCTGTATATGTTCATAGACATAGACATCCTAGCTATATATAGCTAGCTACGCTGTGTAGCCTGTGAGCGAATACATTTTCCCCTGGTTACATTGGTTCAGTTCAAGTTACTACGACGAGGGTGATGCAGGAAAATAAACAGACCTAACAGCAAAGCATATTTGTGGTTAATGCTAATTTAGCTCAAGCCTTACAGCCTTACAGCAATTCATATAAATGAGTCGCGAAGTTACAAAAATGTTGAATATCTATGTCGTTACTAGCTAACTACATTATTAACAAGCTGTTTGGTTAGCGTTAACTAAGCTATACTCGTCTTATGTTGTTCGAAGCTCTGTTGAACAAAGCAGGCTTATTATCCAACATATTAGCCCACCCTCCCAGAAAGCAGGAACCTTTTGCGACCATAACCGTGGGCTGGTTCACGAATCGGAAAGCTTGAGAGAGCGGTTGGGACTCGGGATCTACCGGTGTAGCCTTCCTATATCACAGACGGCGGATTAAGCAAAATAAACAAGTGGACGCAATAATCATTATTTAATTATGTGAATGTAATCATACATTAATGTATCTATGCATCGATTGTTCAGTGGATCTGTGGTGGGCACTGGACTGGAAAGAAATTTGTTTTAATATGGGAAAGGTTGGTCAAACATTAGCCGTTTATGTTTCACACCAATACATGGCGTGAAGAAATAGCCTATTTTGTCTAACTGCATGACACAGTAACTGCATTATGCGATGTTTGCGAAGAAGAGCGAGTGCTCAAGTTTATTGTAGGCTATAGTAAGCCTACAGTTCTGAGAGCATAATTTAGCAGTCGTCGCTAGCTAACGACATGTCTACAATAAACGGGAGCACTAGCTCTTCTTCCATATTAAAAACACATTTCTTTCCAGTCCAGCGCCCACCACTAGAACAATCAATGTTATGTGAAAACCAAAACAATAAATACATAGATACATTAACGTTATGTGTATGATTACATTCACAAAATTAAATAATGATTCTTGCGTCCACATGTTTATTTAGCTTAATCCGCCGTCTGTGATATTGGCAAGCTACACCGGTAGATCCCGAGTCCCGGGGAGCATACAGCGCGGTAGCTGACTGTAGTTTGAAGGTTAACAGTTATCTTGTGCATAATAATGAAATGGTTTTTAAATGCTTTTACGTGTGTAATATTTCTGAGGACAGACTTCACATCTCAAGATACGTTACTAGTAACCTACCCCAGTGAACATGTTGAAACGTTTATTGACGAGTTGGCTGTAACGTTCGCTTGTTGGCTAAGCCTGCTTTGTTCACGTACAGCTTCGAACAACATAACATCGACGTTAATCAAAGTTTGTTAATAACGCTAGTTAACGAGATGACTATTAAACATTTTTAGTTACTATTCGCGGCTCATTTATCTGAATTCGCAGTTGTGAGGCGATTTCAACCAGGTAGGGTAACGTTAGCTTACGAAGCCTTCAACATTAATCTATCTAATGTAGACACAAGTTCACCATAGTTCATTATATCAGTCCAGCATGGACATTCCAGGGAGACTATGCAAAATAGGCTAACGTGCAATTTTCACAGTGGCCATTTCCATCACGATTTATCTTAATTTAGACCACGTTAGCTAGCCGCGCCAGGCTGGTTCACGGAAAGCTTGAGAGAGTGGTCGGGTCCCTGCGAGCTAACCAGTGGAGATCATGAGATTTAATTTGAGGCGAAATTGCGAATAGGCATGCTCACGTGATTGTACTGTGACGTAACTAGGGTTACCACGTGACCATGTTCCAAATCTCATCGGTTTGTTCTTAACCAATCAGAGTTCAGTGCGCCTACTCAACACTCACCGATTAGTTTTTTTAAATCATGTCTCTTTTTTCCGCAATTATCCTGGATCAAACTATGATTTAGCCTATATTTGCCAATAATTCCTGTAATCTTCTGGGTGGACAATCTTCTGTTGCGGGACAATGGCTATCCATTAAAAATGGCTTTCCATTTGCTGATAACACCTATATCAAGCCTAATGCGCGAATTGTCATTTACACCAAATACGTGATTGTCATTCAAAGCAAACTCGCGCAATAGACGGACATTTGAGTTCTGAAAATGCGTTTTAGATGTCAGTACAATACAGCTCTAGTAAATAGAATGGTTTTGACTGAAAAAAGTTCAAAACCTTGTCCAGTGAATATTGCATTTATTGTTTTTCAAATAGCCTAAGCTACAGCGGATTCGCTCTGCATAAGGTTTTTTCCATAGCCTACGGTTAAACAACGGAGATAAATGTCACCATGTTAACTGAATTTGAACCTTAGTATTCTTCGTCCTTCATACTTTTAAATTACAGTGACAAGGTTTCCATACTCTCAGTTTATTAAAAACCCAGCTGATTCCACCTGTTATTCCATAACTGAACAACACCAGAAGAGAACTAAGCATCGAATTAGAAACGAAAACAAATTTGCAGCACGTTACACAATTAACTCACAATTCATTTTAATGCCATTCTCTGCATGTGCGCTGCATGTTCTCTGTTTCTCCTGCTGTAAGTCGCACGTTTCACGGTCTTAAAGTGGATTGTTTTAAAGCATTACGCTACAAGTAAAACAGGTTGCTCACATTTCCATAAGCAGGACATTATAAAACAAGGGGAAATGTGCGTGAACATATTGGTTGCAAACCTGACAGCTTTATTGTATTTAGTCTCATCATTAAGGCAAAATAACGGTATTTATGTTATTAATCAATATAACTATGCTGGTAGCCTAATGAACTTCGGATGAAGCTTGAACTTGGAGAACTCATGGAATTGATGTTTGACACTTTAATTGCATAATCAAACGAAATTCGTTGAACAAGCAGGCTAATTTGACGTTTTCTAAGGTGAGACTGAAGCCATTGATAGCTTATTCTCAGCTGTTGCAGGCTTATTCTCAGCTGTTGCATTACCGGGAACTCATAGGGTAATGGTTAGTCCGAATAATATTGATCATACTATTGAATGATCCATTTAGCCTATTCCTTGATCGCACTAAACACGCACGAGCATGTTTGTTTCGCCATCAAGGAATCCGCCAAGGTGAAAAAGCAGGCTTTTAAATTGAATGGGATAGGACATTTTGATTGTTTTATTGCATGTCACGCCCAAGACCCTATAATTAATGAAGAGACTAAGTTCAGCCCATTTGCGCGTTGCGTCATTTTCAGAACTCAAATGTGCGTCTATTGCACTGCGCGAGTTTTCCATTGAATGACAATTCACGCATTAGGTGTAAATGACAATTCGCGCATTAGGCTTGATATAGGTGTTATCAGCAAAGTTTTCAATAGATAGCCATTGTCTCATAACAGAAGATTGTCGCCCTAGAAGATTAGGCTACAGGAACTATTGGCAAATATAGCTTGATCCAGGATAATTGCGAATAGTCAATGCATGTAACCAGTGGTGGATTAACCCTATAAGCAAAATAAGCACGTGCTTAGGGCATCAAGGGAAGGAGGGGCACCTCAGAAATTTTTCATAGCCGAATTTACCATTTAAATTATTAGAGGACTTCAACAGTAATTTCTCAGCTGAGCTTCAGCAGTTTAATTTATATGTGCGCCATAAGTTCAGTGCAACAGAAAATGTAAAAACAAGATTCAGTCATGCTGAACTTTATAAAATAATTTTAGAAGACAATATTGAGTGTGCCTTTCCAAATCTAGACATTGCCTTTCGTATATTTTTAACATTAATGGTCACAAATTGCTCAGCTGAGCGTTCATTTTCACGGTTGAAATATATTAAAAATCCCCTCAAAACAACTATGCAACAAGGCAGGCTGGATGCCTTATCTCTATTATGTATAGAAGCAGATGTGTTACGTAAGATTGGTTATGAGGATCTGATCAAAGACTTTGCAAGGAAAAAAAGTAGGAGAAAATTATTCAACTATAAATAAAATGGAAGCATTCAAAATAAATATTATTTTCCTTCTTACTGTAAGTTTTGTTTAATTTCGAATTTTCGATAAATAAAATGTTATTTTATGGTTTATTATTGTTTATATTTTGAATTACAAATGTATGGGGGCACCAAAAATTTTTAGTGCTTAGGGCCTCTAAGGGTCTTAATCCGGCCCTGCATGTAACCTTACACGTACCATCGCCTGGATATTGATGGAGTGGGCTGAAAGCAATTTAATACGGCATTCCCCTTCGCCGAGGGACAGGACGGTCTTTGACCTATGGACCCTTTTATTGTTATGCATTTTTTGATACAGCCTACACCATAATAAAATTTCACGTTGTAATCTTGATATTTTAGTCATGCTTGTGCGCGCCCCTGTGTGTAACAGACAGGAGGGTGTATGCGTGGTGTGCACATGCCTATGTAGACGCACTTATATGCGCCGTTAAAATAACATGTAAACAACTGCGACATGACTTTAGACCAGGTTTGTGGTGGTTTTAGCGCAAGCGCTTTCTGCTAGCTCAAGATAGCAATACGCCAAAAATTATCCTGGCCACTCCTCATATTAAAATCAACACGCCCAGTTCACTTGCAATGGGCGCAAGTAAGTTCCGGGCTATTGTCAGCACATCAGTGTTCAGAAGAAAGGCTCACTTGGCTGACTGGACAGTAAATTAATTTTTTGTACATAGAAATGTTTATTTACCTTGTAAATCACTGTTACTTTATGATGTTGAGCTTATTTATTTATTATGCACGTAGAATGTGTTTTATGGCATGTTCATGGTATCAAACTATGGTTAGTATAGTACTTAACTGTACGTTAACATTTTTTGTATGGTGTGCACCTTTGATGCATTCCATGAATTGAGATGTTGTCTAACACTCTTTAAATCAGACATTTACTTGTATTTTTAAATGTGATTTCTGGCTGTGTCAACAGGGAATGTTATTCAGAAGAATTCAGAAATGAATACAGCACTGAGCACCAGGTCTCAGAATATTTGGAATGTGGCACAAACCATAAAGACATTCTCGAAGGGTTCTATGGCAATGGGAAGAAGGGAGTGTTCTATGCTTTTTAGGGACTTTCAGGGCGTCTGTTCCAATTACTGTTTTTATGAAAGTAGCTGTTATTTCTGAGTTGCTTTCTTACAAAACTCATGGTAGCAGTGTAGAGTACTCAAGTGACCACGTCACGCTGGTTTCAGAAGTAAATTCCCCATTAATTTAGAGCCTAGACATTAACTAAGGCTTACTTTTAAACCATTTCTACTGATTATGTCTTCCCGTCAATTTCCCGGATTGTTCAATATAACGCCCGTTCACAAACTATGTCGTTTTTCTGGACCAGCTTCGAGTATATATTTTACGTTTTAGTATTTTTTGTGTAAACATACCAGCGCTGGCATTGTTTAAAAACTCCACGTCCCATAATTCAGTAGCACACAGCTCCGTTTTTAAACACTTTTTTCTAATGTTAGCTAGCTAGCTTGAAGGACTAAAAGCTAGAATTACTTAATGGGTTAACCGTAGCGCAGTTTCTGACCTTGTCGGGTGAGCTTCTCTACTTAGCAAGCAAACGTTAGCTCCTCTTCAGTGGCAGGAGCCTCCCATCTGCCACAGTCAGACAGACGAGATGATGATATCATTATTGGTTGAGAACCACCCATGCGTTGCAGTACTGGATTTGTAGTCCGTTAAAGTGAAATACAATCGAAATACAATCATTAATGCATTACTTTAAAAAATGTAAATGGGAACATGGAATGTATGGTTTATATCCTTGTACCACAGGGATAATCCAGGAACGTTTAGGCTCATTTTATAAATCAGATTTTAAAAAATAGTCAATAGTCTCCGAAGCCCATTCTATCTTCCATAGGGAATTTACTTCGGAAACCAGACTACGCCCACGACTGACGTACTCACTTGAGTACTCTATTACCCTTCCAGCGTGGGAAGAGGATTAAGGTTTGTGTTGTTGTTTGTTTTGTTTTACCTTTTTTTGTACAAATTTGTTAAAATGCATATTTTCATTAAAATGCACATGTGAATCTTTCTTGTGTTTTTTTTCCCCCTCAACATTTATGCTGAAACAAGAGCAGTGATTGCCTGATGAATTACTATACTTGATTTGTACCTGTTCGGCTGCATCTTGTTTTTCATGTGTAAGCTTACTGACACCCTGATGTTTCATAGAAAAAAGAAAATATTGCAATATTATTTTATTGACACAGCTTAATTCCATTTACTCCTTACTCCACATGATCCAATTGATTAACATGGTAACCACACACTGGGGTATGTTGGAATACTCGGAAAGGATACATACACAGGTAACACTTGTTGTAACTACACTAGGGTGCTGAGGTGTATAAATACAATTGAATTTGGTCAAAATTCTAGATAGAATTTTTAAAAGGATTATGTCATGCGGACCTGGGTTTTCATATTAATGAATTAATGGTTTATTTTTACATCCTGCCATGAATAGGTGGACCATCACATATATACTTTCTTTTAGTTGTAATTCACACGACTAGTATATTACATGTAATAGACACAGGTGTGAGCAACAGGTGCAGCCTTTAACGCACACTTTATTTTGAGCATCCTATTATTTGATTAATTGATTCAAACATCAATTAGATTTTATCACTGTCATCAAACCAATGAAATCATAATAAACATAACAGGAAAGTCAAGTCCATCCATATCACAAAAGTAGTGGCTCTACAACCTCCAGTAAGAAAGCTTGTTTGCAATAATTCAGAAAATGTTTGCAATCTGTTATTTTTCATTAAAACGCGAACAGGAGGATTCAGTTATGATACAAGAAAACTTTTTATTATCGAACATGTCATACAACACTCGCATCACAAAACAACAAACAAAAGGTAGCTGAAGGTTTGTATGTCCAATAATACCATTCGCCGTGAAAAATAAAGAAAGACAAACACAGGCTTTAAACATAGACCGAACGTGTGTGACGGAGTTGTGGAAAATGCGCATGTGTGTAATTTACGGAATTATCGAACAATAGAAATATGCTCGACACGCCCCGTTCTCCGATCTGCAGATAGTCATACTTGGAGAAATGGCAGGGAATGTTACACGAAGCAATCTATGACCAACTCAGCTGCAACTTAGTTGCAAGCAACAAAATGTAACAACACCTTTATAGCCGATTTTGAGCACCAAACCGTCCAGCAGGGATAAGGATAATAGCCTACTATGACGTCACGTACCAAAGCAGATCATAAAATGTAGCCTACTTAAGACAATCACATGTGCACAAGTAGCAATGTATACCATAACTAGTTGCAAGCAACACAATTGCTTCGTGTAACAACACCTTTATAGCCGATTTTGAGGGGATCTTAGCGTCTCGGTGTAAAATTGGCGAATGTCCCGAACGAACATTAACTGTAGGATAATAAAACTATAGTATGACTACAGCATACGATACAATTGCTATAGTAATTCTGTAGTTTTTTCGTACATACTATAGTGCTACTGTTGTCCTATAGTGATAAATACTAAATTACTATAGGGGGTGAAAATACAGTAGTGATACTATTGTCCTATAGTGACAAATACTACAGATTTGTGGCGGAAAAACTACATCGTTTTCTAATTATAGCAATACTATAGTTCATTTTCGTAAGGGGCGAAGTCCCCTCTGTGAGAATATTTGTCCGCTACATTGTCCAGATATTCAATATAATTGTTTTTTTTAATGTCATTTAACAGAGGTGTATACGCTTCTAATCCGCTATAAAAAAGATCTTGGTCTCTCCTAAGTGCAATAAAATTATTATTCTTATTAGTCACAAAATAAAACCTCATAATATTTAAATAGGTTATACTAACAAAGGTATAAAACATGTTTATGCCATGTTTTACACTGTTGCTGCTTTACATTTCTTACAGAGGCATCATCTTTTATTGCATATTTCAATTTGTGTGAGCGTGTTTAATAATAGTCGCAAAAGCCTACTTCCCTTCTGGAACAGAGAAGTAAAATGACATAGAATAGAATAACTTTTATTTTCCGGCAAGATAACTTCAGTTGTAGCCCCAGCAACAACAAAAAAAGACAGACCCACAACACACAAACAAACATATCAAACAAAGACATCCACAGAATCATTTAATCAATTAAGTGAATTAAAGTGCAATACAGCCATGATTTAAAAAAATACTCCCGCTGTCCCGAGATGTTCAGTGTCAGCAGTCCAACACACAAACTCCGCCTCCACGACTCTTCTCCATGGACGCAGCGCAGCGGTCTCTGCCCACCGCCGAAACGGAGCACCGAACTGCGTCAATCCTGCCAGTCGTCTCCTCATTCCTCCCCCGCATCACGCTCTCCCTCCCTTGCCGCTTCCCGAAGATTACCTACTCTCCCGGACCAGTCCCGAAATCCTCAACTCCGGTGAAGAGCGATGGTACACTTTGTTGCTGCAGTCTGCCGATCCAACGGACATTCCCGAGCATATGTTGTGAATGCGTATTTCATATGAAAACATATTTCATAAATTAACAATGAAGTTGATCTAATCTAACAAATGTACAGAATAATACAATATGTATTATTTGGAATATTGAAATTTTAAGCTTCCTGGCTTGGGAAAGGATGGGAAACTGTTTTCAATAGAATGTAAGTCAAGTCATTACGTATTCTGGACATGATAAATGACAGCACCAAACCGTCCAGCAGGGATAAGGATAATAGCCTACTATGACGTCACTTACCAAAGCAGATCATAAAATGTAGCCTACTTAAGTGACAATCACATGTGCACAAGTAGCAATGTATACCATAACTAGGCCTACTTAGTGAAAACAAAGTTACTTGAGAAATGAAAATGTTCAAGTTATTTCAAAATGGGTACCATCAAATCAATATGTGATGAGGGTTCAGTGTCAAATGACGTGGAGCAACTTGAAGAGGTACAACCAGTGACTGAAGTCATGGATGACTTTCTCTTGCTCAGAAAACGTGGATACAATGTTATCAGTGATATAGGTGAAGGGTCATTTTCCAAAGTGAAGTCTGCTTACTCAGAGCGCCACAAGAACAATGTTGCCGTCAAGATAATCAACAGAAGAAAAGCGTCCATTAATTTTCTTGAAAAGTTCTTGCCACGAGAACTCGACATCCTGCCGTCCCTCAACTTTCGCCACATTGTGAAGACCTACGAGATCTTCGAAACTGCAGAGGGCAAAGTGTACATGGTGATGGAGCTTGGTGTGCACGGGAACCTTCTGGAGTTCATCAAGAATTGCGGAGCCCTGCCGGACCACTTGAGTAGAAAACTCTTTCGGCAGCTCTCACTAGCGGTCAAATTCGCCCACGATCTGGACATCGCTCACAGGGACCTGAAGTGCGAGAATCTGCTCCTGGACAAGGACTTCAACCTCAAGGTTTCGGATTTCGGTTTCAGCAAGAGGATCGCCTACGACGACAGCGAGAAGGTTATTCTGAGCAATACCTTCTGCGGGTCACTTGCCTACGCACCTCCTGAGATCCTACAACACCAACCCTATAATCCCAAGATATATGACATCTGGAGCATGGGGGTTATTCTGTATACCATGGTCTTTGGAACAATGCCATTCGACGAGTCAAATCTGAGGAAAATGCTTCAAATGCAAAAGGAGCACTGCTACCAGTTCCCTTCGAAAACCGTGTCCCCTGAGTGTAAAAACCTGATCCACCGTATGCTCCACCCTGACGTGCAGAGGAGGATACACATTCAGACCATTGTCGAACACCCATGGCTACAAGAGAGAGGTAAACCGCAAGATGCTAACACAAAGCAACGAGAGGAGCCATCAACCTCTGATTCCAGCAATACAGAAATGGAGGGAAAGCCAGCAAGTTCACAGAAAGGATAACAAACCTATGAAGCACCCTCCAGAGGTAAAGTGGGACATTGCAATCATCTCTGGACATAGAAAGTTTTCAATGTCAGTTCATTCTTCAAAATGTAAAACTCACCTGAGGTGAAGTACAGCCCTGTATTGAAAGGGAGAATATCTCCTCTCAAGCTGATTTAGTCATTAGTTAATGCAAAATATGTAGTCTAATGACTGGGGCCTGTTTTTTGTATTTTTTAACCATTACCCCCTCACCCGTGTTTATTTCACATTTTCCTGTTAAGTGGTTTTGACACTTTTCCTTGTCAAGTTCTGCTTTTCCTCTTCCGTTACTCTCTGTAATATTGCTAAATGGACCAATATCTTAAATAACACAGATCAGTCAAATGCAATGAAGCACCCGTTTTGCGTTACGGTTTCGGGATGGTTTGCATCTCCCTGGGTTTTACAGAAAAAGGGACCTTTGTGCAATTTTGGTCAACATCTATGGTGGAAAATTCATGTTTTAATCTAAATAAATAAAAATGCACTTGTTTTGTAGACGCCCATATGCAGAAATACTCATTATTGAATTTTCTCAATATATTTAACTGATCTGACATTTTTATAAAACTGAGCTACAGCTACAGATTGTCCAGACGTGTCCTTGGTGGAATGGTTTAGTGCAGTTTGATACAGGCGTGAATGAGCAAAAATTAAATGGGTGTAGGAGCAGTTTGGCAACTGTGGGGGACACTTTAGTGCTAGGGGGGGTATGGCGGTATCTCAAATTTCTCATCTTATCACAATGATCTAACTAATGAAAATGTCTAGGCTACCTAAATTGTGTTAAATGAAAGTTTGAATGGACTGGCTAAAATTTAAATTCTCTAGCCTATGTGCTAGCCCAGTGGTTCCCAACCTCGGCCCCTGTGTATGCTGGTTTTCATTTCTCGTGCAAAATTAATTCAAAATCTGATATAGCTAGCCTACGACATGGTTTGGGTAGTTTTTTCATTTTGTTCCATTTTTCAGTAGAACATATAAAGATATGTCTGAGTAGGTACCCAGCAAACAAGGATTTTTCAAGGCTAGGGGTACGTTCCCTTATGGTTTAAATTAACGTTCCCTTGCCGTTTTCCAGAAAAGGTTTCTTAACGCATCTGGAACGTTCACATCTGGTGTTACATGTGGTTCCCAGAACGTTCCTTTAACATTACTATAACATTGCATTATTTGCATAGTTATGGGAACATTCTCCTAACCTAATAAGAAAGTTCCGGCAGAGTTTCCAGCAGACAATTTTTGTTTCTGAGAACGTTCCGGGAAGGTTTTTTCAAGGTTAGGGGTACGTTCCTATACGGTTGCAAATATAACGTTCCTTTGCGGTTTTCCAGGAAAGTTTTCTTAACGTATCTGGAACGTTCCCATCTGGTATTATATGTGGTTCCCAGAACGTTCCTTTAATGTTAACAGAACATTGCATAGTTATGGGATAACAGTATTACCAATAATTCACATCAACATGAAATAAATATTTAAATGTCTTAGGTTCCTCATAATAATATATTCCAACGTGTTTCTCACTTTCTGAGTTCTTAGATCTACCATTAAAATACCATGGAAAAGGCGGGCAGGTCTGCATTCAAATATAATACGCCTTAATAATAGTCATCATTGAAGGAAAACACATTATAAATACGTTTTATGTTTCATTTTACAGATCACTACATGTAAAAGCCATATGAACATATCAGCCAAATGAGCACAAGTGAGAAATAAACATGAACATATTTATTTCAACCTGCATAATGAACAACAGTAAAGATACCAGTGCTTCTTCCTATCTTTTGTGCTGTATATTTATGTATTGTGCTGTATAGTTTGCAGTGTGATGAGTCTCGCAGTCTTTTAGAGAAATTTTAATCAAACTTCACAAAAGCTAAATATTGTGCTCAAGTCTTAAATCATCCCTTGCATTTCTATTCATATTCTGAAGTTATTTTTTCATATCAAACTATATACGGTATATAACTTCAAACAAAATATGCCAAACAAGTGTCAAAATCTCCAAAAATATTCACTGCACATTTATAGTTTAAAGATCAAATTGATAGATACATACTCCTGTTTTTTTTTTAAATAATGTTTTTATATAGCCTACGTACAAAAAATGTGTAAAAACATTCAAGCGTTTTTACATAACAGCAACATATTACAGCCTCACGTGCGATAGTTAGTCACTGTGGAAATGCGGTGGGCATTGGTGAAATGGAATAAGAAACTACAACTTTTGAATTTCAGAGAAATATGAATACTGTAATTCGCACGTCGACAACTACCACTAGGGGGCCATCATGTATAGGGTTAAATCAATTCTTTACATTTCTATTCATATTCCGAAGTTATTTTTTCACGTCAAACTATGTACAGTATACTATTCAAACAAAATATGTATAAACAACCAAACAAAATTATTTCAAAATAATTTTCAATCCAAAAAATAAAGCCATTAATTCAATTCCTTTCAATTCCTGCGTGGGGCAAATTCTCAGGGCCACTGCGATGAGTTTCTCCATTACATTTACATTACAGAGCGACGTACATAGTGCATTTCCGAACTAGGAACAAGTGCGTTAAAACAACCAACGAATACGAATTAAAGTACCAGGCACAGTCAGTATGATTGGGAATTTTTGTAAAATGTTTAAAAAAAAAAATTTGTAAGGGGGGGTAATCACACAACCACACAACCACATAATCAAGGGAGGTCACAAGAAGGTAGGGAGGGGCAGAGAGAGGTGCAGCTTGAAGAGGTGAGTCTTCAATCTGCGCTTGAAGGCGGTCAGACTTTCTGTTGTTCTGACCTCCACAGGGAGCTCATTCCACCACCGTGGGGCCAGGACAGACAGACGTCGAGACCGGGTGCTAGTATGAAGAGGGGGGGGGGGGGTACCAGTCGTCCTGAGGAGGCAGAACGCAGGGATCTGGCAGGTGTGTAGGGTCTGATGAGCTTTTGGAGGTATGGAGGGGCAGATCCTCGGACTGCCTGGAAGGCGAGCGCCAATGTTTTGAATTTGATGCGAGCCATCACAGGTATCCAGTGGAGGTCAATGAGCAGGGGGGTGACATGGGAGTGTCGGGGGAGGTTGAAGACCAGGCGCGCTGCTGCGTTCTGGATAAGCTGAAGGGGTCTTATGGCCGATGCTGGCAGGCCAGCCAGGAGAGAGTTGCAATAGTCCAGGCGGGACAGCACCATCGCTTGGACCAGGAGCTGGGTTGAGTGGGTGGTGAGGAAGGGACGGATTCTCCTGATGTTGTACAGGAAGGACCTGCACGCCCGGGTTACCACTACGATGTTCTCGGAGAGGGACAGCCTGTTGTCCATCACCACTCCGAGGTTCCTGGCACAGGGCGTTGGGGTGAGTGGAGTGTCCCCTAGGAAAATGGAGAGATTGAGAGGGGAGAGGTTAGAGCAGGAATGTAGATTATACTTTTGTGCTTGTTTATTTTCGATAGAAATCTACCTCCATAGATCCGAGCAATAAGACGTGGGGCGTTGGTGGGACGAAAGGGAAAAATGTGGGACCCTGAAACTCTACATGCTTATGTGTGCAGCAGGCATTGTTTCACAGGTATTATATTGTATATGTATATTATATTAACCTATTGTATACAGGTTTTCTAAATTAGTCTATGATTTCATCGGAATTCCTATGCAAAAGCACTTCATGTTACTGTCAATTTAAATGAGTGAAATATATGCATCATGAAGAATTTTTATTGAAGTTTTGCCTTACAGTATTAGTCAATTACAAAAATGTGTGTATTCAATTGTGTTAATGTGGTGTTCAAATGGTAAAAAAATAAGAAACAATAAAACATATGTTCTATTTCTAGGAGCAATCATGAAAAACTGAAGGCAACTGATGTGGAAGATTGATTTCTGATTTCCTTTTCTTTCCAAAACTATTGAACGTGCTGTTTCTAACCAACTGTCGCCTTTCCTTACCCAGAACAACCTGCTAGACCCCCACCAGTCCGGCTTCAAACCTGGCCACTCAACGGAGACCGCACTCCTCTCCGTCAGCGAGATGCTTCATGCAGCTCGGGCAGCCTCCCTCTCCTCTGTGCTAATACTTCTAGATCTCTCTGCTGCCCCTTATTAACAAAGGGGATGATGCCAAAGGTAATGAGCTTTTGAACCTACTGGACAGCTTTGGACTGACACAACATGTCCACGAAGCCACACACCAACAGGGTAACACTTTGGACTTGGTAATAACAACAGGGCTAAACATTGAGAATGTATCAGTACACGTAATGCCTATCTCTGACCATTATTGTGTGTTTTATGATACAAGGCTAATCTTAACAAGGACCAGAAGCAAAGTCCTCGTTCACAAGAGGCTTTTAGACGCCAGCGCTGCAGCACAGTTCTCTAACGTTATGAGATCATTTGAGTCACGCTATGAACGCTCTTTACATCAGATGGTCAAAAACTTCCACAATGCCCTGTCAACAGCGTTAGATACTGTTGCCCCCCTAAAGGTTAAAAAGCTAAAAACTGACAGAATCTCTCCATGGCTGAATAACACCAATGTTAAAGACAACAAGAGAATATGTAGGACAGCTGAGCGACAATGGAGGAAATCTAAGCTCACAGTTCACTGTAATATTTATAAAGATGCCATGACTGCTTACAATAAAGCAATACGACTTGCGAGAAAGGATTACTTCTCTAAAATCATTTCAGAAAATACGGGTAACTCCAGAGTGCTATTCTCCACTATCGACCTGCTGATAAACACACCACCCCCCCACCGCAACTGTCAGCCACGAAATGTGAAGAGCTCGCACTGTTCTTTGATGATAAGATAACTATGATTAGAGCGAGTATCATCCGTGATGTAAACTTAAACGAGATCAGCAAACCACACAGAACTGAGGTAACTATGAAGGAATTCACCTGTATTACATTACCAGACCTTTGTAAGACTGTCTCTGAGTGTAATTCCGCCACCTCCTGCTTCGATCCTATACCAACGGCATTCCTTAAGCGGGTGTTTGATAGTGTTTCAAACCATGTCCTGAAGATCATAAATATGTCGCTTCAAACAGGCATCTTTCCAGATGCCTTCAAAACAGCTGTTGTAAAACCGCTATTAAAGAAAGCCAACCTAGATGCAAATGAGCTGAAAAACTACAGGCCAATATCCAACCTTCCATTTATTAGTAAGATACTCGAAAAAATAGTTTCAGTACAAATAATCTCCTTTCTCAAGGAAAACAACATCATGGAGGAATTGCAATCAGGCTTTAGAACAAATCACAGCACCGAAACTGCTCTTACTAAAATAGTTAGCGACCTCAGGCTAAACTCTGATGCAAATAAGGTCTCAATTCTTGTCCTATTAGACCTAAGTGCAGCGTTTGACACAATCGACCATGATATCCTAATCAATCGTCTTGAAAGGCTGGTTGGACTTTCTGACCGTGTGCTAAATTGGTTCAGAACATGCATTAAAGGGAGAAAGTTTTACGTTAAGCTTGGAGATCATGTGTCCAAGAAAGTGGCTTTGGAGTTGCACAAGGAAGCTGCCTTGGTCCACTACTTTTCTCACTATATATGTTGCCACTCGGGGACATCATTAGAGACCACAATGTATGCTTCCATAGTTATGCAGATGACACGCAACTATACATCTCTGCAGAACCAAACGACACTATAGCTATACACTCCATTACAAACTGTCTCCTAGCAATAAATAAGTGGATGAGCAATAACTTTTTAAAGCTAAATGAAAACAAAACAGAAATCCTACTGATCGGCCCTAAAGCAAAAAGGGAAATGCTGTTTAAAAACCTGGGGAAGCTGACATCCTGGATCAAACCTGAGGTTACAAGTTTAGGTGTCATTCTAGACTCAAATTTAAGCTTTAAGTCCCATATTAACAAGGTGACGAAAACATCATTTTTCCACCTTAGAAATATAGCAAAAGTACGACCACTTATAAACCAAAAGGATGCGGAAAAGCTGATTCATGCCTTTGCCTCAAGCCGGCTTGACTACTGTAATGCACTTTTCACTGGTCTTCCTAAAATAACTACTGTGAGGCTTCAACTCATCCAAAACTCTGCAGCTCGACTATTAACCAGAACCAAGAGGAGAGAACACATTACCCCAGTTCTGGCTGCTCTGCACTGGCTACCGGTAACATTTAGAATTTACTTTAAGGTCCTTCTCCTTATATACAAAGCCCTCAATGGGCGAGGACCAGAATATATTGCTAACTCCCTTGTCACCTATGTGCCTTCAAGAACACTGCGATCATCTACTGCTGGTTTATTAGAGGCACCCAGTAACGGTCAGAAGAAGATCGGGAGTGCAGCTTTTGTAAACTATGCCCCAAAGCTATGGAACACACTACCTATAGATATCAGGGAAGCCAGCTCGATAAATATCTTTAAAAGAAAGCTAAAAACATATTTCTTCACTCTAGCCTTTAACCAGTGCAATTCGGTTTGAAGTGCAATTCGGAAGTCTTACTGAAGTTTTACTGAAATGTTTTATTTGTATTGCTTAATGTTTTGAAATGTTTTCGGGTTTGTTGTGATTCTGTTGAACAGACTTTGCTTCACTGTGGGTAAAAAGAACCACAGGTGAGGCCACAACAAAACGTGTACTTAAAAGTTTGACGTAGGGACCGACGGGTACATCACGCTTCAGATTTGCTGCAGGTGATTTCAAACTAGGGAGGCTGAGTTGAGCGCTCCCAAGAAGTACAAAATCTATGTTTTAAAAACAAAGACGCTGTAAAAGTTTGACGTAGGGACCGACGGGTACATCACGCTTCAGATTTGCTGCAGGTGATTTCAAACTAGGGAGGATTTGTATTGCCTCTACTGTTTTGTTTTATCATTTTATGCACTTTAGCCCTAACTAGCCCTTATTTTTTTTACTATGCTCTTACTGAAGCAATGCACATGGTCTTTTAAAGGGAACCTAAAATTGTGAGTTAAGGCAACTACACCTTTGTGTTTTAGGCCTCAGTGGAGGCAACTACACAGGGTAGTTAATAATATTGTGAGTTTTCTCGGTTCCTCACTCTCACTATGTACCTGCTTGCTGCTGCACCCGTATTTTTATTGTTTTATCTCCTTCCCCCGCTTTTATCATTCTATGTTTTATGTATTTCCCTGTTGTAAAGCACTTTGAGCTGCATTCGTTGTATGAAAGGTGCTATATAAATAAAATTTTACTTACTTACTTACTTACTTAGACACGGTAGATCACTCCATCCTCGCTACTACCCTGTTCATAGGAGATTTCATAGTCTGGGACATCAGGTACGCTAATGCAATCGCACATTACTTTCCTGGGGCTACTGCTCTCGACATTCTCGAGAAGCTTCCCGGCTTATTGGACAGGCTTCCATCCATTAAAAAAGTTATTGTACATGTCGGCATGAATGACGTGACCCTTTAGCAGTCTTGAGTTGATGAAAGCTGATTTTATCCACCTTTTTAATTTCCTAAACAGTTGTGGGAAATCTGTTTTTATAGCATACTAGCAGCTAATCTTTTGCACGCTGTGCTGTCCGCCCCACTTGACTGACTATTTATATCGCACACGTGTGCCCCTGGCCCCACATCCTCTCCTATTCTAGCCAATTCCCCCTTGTAGTTAGGATATCAAAAAATAAATCCCATTACCACGGTTATCATGGCCCGAAACCCCATGAATCATCGCCCCTCCTGTCAACTTTTACCACCTGATCCATATTCTCTGCAAACAATTGCAGTTTCCCCACTTTTTAATGCAAGATCGGTTTTAAATAAGATGGCTCTTTTAAATGTCAGTTCAGTTTCTAATAAGTTGTTTATTTTAAATGATTTTATTTCAAGCCGAAATTTAGACTTTTTATTTTTTAACTGAAACTTAGCTAAACTTAGCTAAGCCCAGGGCAAAATAGCCCTCTTATTGAGCTATGCCCTCCCAACTACAGTTATTTTAACTCCCCCCGGCTCACTAGGAGGGGTGGGGGCCTGGTAGTAGTTTTTAACAGTGATCGTTTTAAATGCCGTTTATTGTCTGACGAAAAATATTCAAGTTTTGAAGTACAACTGTGTAAGGCGGAAATGTCTAACCCTGTGATCTGTGCTCTTATGTATCGGCCTCCAAAATCCAATAAGGATTTTGTTCAAGAATTTTCAGACTTTTTGTCTTTTATTGTGCCCAAGTCCGATAATATTTTAATTCTTGGTGATTTTAACATCCATATTTGTTGCCCTTCTAAGCCTTTGGTCAGTGAGTTTTTAAATCTTATTGACTCATTTAATTTGGTGCAGTCAGTTACAGGCCCTACACATCAGCATGGTCATACTCTCGACCTTGTTTTAACACTTGGCTTTCCTGTCTCCAATGTTGTTGTAAATTATGTTTGTTTGTCTGATCACTGGCCTATCATGTTTGATGCCAAATTCCCATGTCAAACTGAAAAATCTCAACTGCCTGTAAATTGTTCTTGTTCCATTACCCCTTTCACTGCCAGGCAGTTCTCCGACGCCTACATAGCTGCTCTTCTAATCAGCACTATTGTGGCCTCCCCTCCTTGCCTGGGCATAGAGGAGATGGTCACTCTATTTAATTCCACCTGTGCTGACATTTTAAACTCTGTTGCTCGGCTAAAAACCAGGAGACCTAAAGTTAGAGCTCAGCCCTGGCTAAATAATGTCACCCGTGCCCTTCGACAGGAGTGCAGAAAATTTGAACGTAAATGAAAAAAATAGTGTCCTATTCTAAGTGACTTCTTAGTAAAATACCAGCACGCGGTCAAAACAGCGAGGGCCAAATATTTTTCAAATATTATTTAAAAAAATTCCCATAGTCCTAGAGTTCTTTTTAGCATAATTAATTCAGCTATTAACACTGCTGTCACTGCCTGTCCTGATCCAACTCCTGAGGCATGTAAAGATTTTTTGAACTTCTTTGCTGAAAGTATATATTTGCTGGCAGCCTCCCTCTCCTCTGTGCTAATACTTCTAGATCTCTCTGCCACCTTCGACACCGTAGATCACTGCATCCTCCTGTCGTCCCTGTATGCAGCGGGGATCGGCGGCTCTGCCCTGGCCTGGATTGAGTCCTACCTCTCGGAACACTCGTCCCAGGTTGCCTGGGCTGGTAAAGTATCGGCACCCCGTCCCCTTACCACAGGAGTCCCCCGGGGCTCAGACCTTGGTCCCCTCCTTTTCTCCACCTACACCAAATCCCTTGGCCCTGTTATCACTGTTCATGGTCTTTCTTACCACTGCTATGCTCAACTCTTTCTCTCCTTCTCACCCTCTGACACTCAGGTGTCAGCCCGCATCTCCGCTTGCCTGAGAGACATCCAGAGCTGGATGGACAACCACCATCTCAACAGTATAAGATCTCACATCTCACCTTCCACTTATGATCTGTCTGATTTAATAATTTCCCCTGTTTCTCTAAGCAAGTTTGAACATGTGTCTCTTTCTCATCTGCTAGATATAGTCTCACACATGAAGCCAACTACCTGCCCCCTGGACATTGTTCCCTCACGTCTCCTTAAAGAAGTGTTGGATACTATTGGTCCCAGTATTTTATCAATAATAAATAGCTGCCTCGTAAATGGCTTTGTTCCATCCTGTTTTAAACATGCAGTGGTCCACCCTCTTATTAAAAAACCCAACTTAGACCCTGCAGTTTTTAACAATTTCCGACCATTTTTAGCAAAAGTTCTGGAAAAGGTTGTTTTTTCCCAGTTTTCTTTCTATTTAAAAAACAATTACATTCTGGAAAAATTTCAATCAGGTTTTAGGCCAGATCATAGCACTGAGTCGGCTCTCCTTAAGGTGTCTAATGATCTACTCTTGTCCATTGATTCAGGAAACTGTGCTATCCTAATTCTGTTGGATCTTAGTGCTGTGTTTGATACAGTTGATCACACTATTCTCTTGGACCGTCTTAAGCATGAGGTTGGTATTCAGGGTACTGCTTTACAATGGTTTACCTCCTACTTACACAATAGAAAATTTTCTATTAAGATAGGGAGCTCTTCTTCTTCCACGGCACCTATCACCTATGGAGTACCTCGAGGTTCTATTTTAGACCCTATTTTATTTTCTCTGTATATGCTCCCTCTAGGTTCTATTTTTCGTAAACATAGCATTTCCTACCACTGTTACGCCGATGACACACAGTTATACCTTCCGCTGAAACCTGGTGATGATCAGTCCATAAAGTCTGTCCTTGATTGACATGAGGACATTCAATTTTGGATGGCGAAAAAGTTTCTCCTGCTAAACGAAAAAAAGACGGAGGTTATCTTATTTGGTCCCCCTGACTCCACCAGAGGTTTAGCCACCAACCTAGGACCTCTGTCCTCAAATATACATACACATTTGAAAAATCTTGGCGTCATCTTTGATTCTGCCCTAAAATTTTACAATCAAATCAACTTTGTTGTGGGTGGCAGTTTCTTCCAGCTTAGAGCCATAGCAAAATTAAAATGTTTCCTCTCATTTAAGGATTTGGAGATTGTTTTACATGCCTTCATCACCTCCCATATCGACTATGTAATTCTCTTTACATGGGAGTCTGTCAGTCATCCTTATCTCGGCTGCAGTTAGTGCAAAATGCAGCTGCTAGGCTCCAGACCGGCACTAAGAAGAGGGACCACATTTACCCAACACTGGCCTCTCTTCACTGGCTGCCTGTCAAAAACAGAATTGATTTTAAGGTTTTACTATTTGTTTTTAAAGCTCTACATGGTTTGGCACCACAGTATATTTCTTTGTCCCTATTCCACCTCCAGGCCTTTTAGATCCTCTGACAAATTACTCCGATCTGTTCCTCGGTCCCGGTTGAAAACTAAGGGCGACTGTGCCTTTTCAAATGCTGCCCCAAGGCTTTGGAATAGTCTACCATTTTCTATTAGGTCTTCCCCCTCCATTGACTCTTTTAAATCCCGTATTAAGACACACCTTTTTACATTGGCGTTTGAGTCTTAATGCTTGGCATGTGTTGCGTTTTTGTGTATTGTATTTTATACTTTTATTCTATTTATTTATTTTATGCATCTTATTTTTTATTTTTTTATTGTACAGCACTTTGGTCAACTTCTGTTGTTTTTAAATGTGCTTTATAAATAAACTTGACTTGACGACTGTTTTTTCATTTTACCATCTGAAGAGAATGCGGCATTCAAGTTTTAAAGCACAACTGAAATTTTGTAGAACTTTGGGTTGTGTAGTTACCTGGCCATGATATGAGTCCAAATGGTGGCGAAATATGTTAATTAGTTGCTCTGTGATAATCCAGAATACATTCACTTGTATAGGGCAGCGAAAACGGTCTCAAAATGACACTTCTAGCACGTATACGAACAAGAACGAAGCGGATTCTGTCAATACAAACAATAACTAGTTCAAATTTTTTTTGTGCAATTAAAAATATTTATAAAAGTACTATTTTCTTTAATGTTGTTAGCAAGCTACGAGAAAAGAATGTCAGCAGGTCGGTTTGTTTACCATAGATAGTGGTTTCTGATGCATCAGCGCATTAATGCTGTTTCTGGTGCAAGAATTACCTACTGGATCTACATTCCAAATAAAATACAAAAAAGCCAGGATGGGGCCATTAAAATAAAAAATAAAAAACATGTACGAGGACTGGTTATTGACCGTTTGTATTGACAGAATCCACTTTGTTCACGTTCTAGAAGTGTCATTTTGGGACCGTTTTAGCTGCCCTATAGAAGTGAATGTAGAGCGACAAATAACCCTATTCTGGACTATCACCCCAGGGAAGCACAGAGCAACTAACGAACATATTTCACCAGGTAACTACACAACCCAAGGTTCTACAAAATTTCAGTTGTGCTTTAAATGTCAAATGACAAAAAACTGCCTCATAGAAGAACACATCATTTCAATTCATGTTTTAAACAATTCATGAAATATTACACTCCAGAAAGGATATATTTTATACTTGGTTGTCAAGTTAATTGAAAGGGGGGATGAATAAATAAATACAGATAAAAAATTATAGATATTCAGACCTCGTAAATAACCTAATTATTGAATCTTAAAAACAGATCGAGACATGTTTGCCACATTCATGTAGCCTACTGTATGTTTGTGGGTCAGATGAAGCCAAATAAGTAAAATAGCACAATTTATTTTTAAATGTAAAATCATAATGTTATTTGTGAACACAATTTTGTGAACAAAATAATGTTTAGGGTCTGTAGGACCACTCAGGTTTATATTTATTTAAAGACAAATATTCCAAATGAATAATAATAATAACAATAATAATCATAATAATTATCAAATATAATAATGCATGTTATTCATGATGTACTTCTCATAGACTCAAAGCACTGGAAGCAGACAATAGTTCAAACATATAGTCTAGTAATATTTTACATTTCTAAGTGTAACACATCTGAATTGCAGATTATTTTCACTATAAATGATTGCCATTTGACACTTTTGACGTGGCGCATGAAGTTTGAATTACCACATTCTCCTCAGATGGTAAGATGAAAAAACATGAGGCCAAGTTACATTCAATAATTTAGAAAGGATTGAGGAGCATTGCTTTGGAATAGAGCTAGTGTAATTAGTTTGAGCTACAATAGGCAATATTGTTTGTTGTAACTTGGCCTCATTTTGATATCAATACTTGGCAACTTGGAATTTTTGTATGTTGAAAATGTTTACTTAAAAGAATGCTATGAAATTGTGTTAAGATACCTTGAAGATGAGGCAATGTGCTTCCAATGATGGCTCTGCGGATGAAGCATGTGCTGTTAAAATAATAAGTGTGAAAAGTCCTTAATGTACTATATGTGATAATATTTTAAAAGTAGATTTATTTAAAATAGGCAATATTTCTCATAAAAATGCAGGTATATGTAGTAGAAAATAAGGATGCCCACGTGCAGTTTTGAGGAGCAGCTTTAAATGTCTTTTGGTTTAAAAAAAAAAATAAAAAAATCTTTGCAAAAATTAAAACACATTAAGGCTAATATCATATACATTGGCATACATAACTTTACCGTTCTACTTTACATTACATTACATTATAGACATTTAGCAGACACTCTTATCCAGAGCGATGTACATAGTGCATTTTCAAACTAGGAACAAGAGCGTTTAAAAACAACCCCAAAAAGGCAAATACGAATCTAAGTACTAGGCGCAGTCAGTATGATTGGGTTTATTTTTTATTTTTTATTTTTTATTTTTTTTGGGGGGGGGGGAGGTAATTACACAACATTAATAACAATAGTCACAGGGAGGTAGGGAGGGGTGGAGAGAGGTGCAGCTTGAAGAGGTGAGTCTTCAATCTGCGCTTGAAGGCGGTCAGACTTTCTGCTGTTCTGACCTCCACAGGGAGGTCATTCCACCACCGTGGGGCCAGGACAGACAGACGTTGAGACCGGGTGCTAGTATGAAGAGGGGGGGGGGGGGAGGGTACCAGTCGTCCTGAGGAGGCGGAACGCAGGGATCTGGCAGGTGTGTAGGGTCTGATTAGTTTTTGGAGGTATGGAGGGGCAGATCCTCGGACTGCCTGGAAGGCGAGCACCAATGTTTTGAATTTGATGCGAGCCATCACCGGTAGCCAGTGGAGGTCAATGAGCAGGGGGGTGACATGGGAGTGTCGGGGGAGGTTGAAGACCAGGCGCGCTGCTGCGTTCTGGATAAGCTGAAGGGGTCTAATGGCCGATGCTGGCAGGCCAGCCAGGAGAGAGTTGCAATAGTCCAGGCGGGACAGCACCATTGCTTGGACCAGGAGCTGGGTTGAGTGGGTGGTGAGGAAGGGGCGGATTCTCCTGATGTTGTACAGGAAGAACCTGCATGCCCGGGTTACTGCTGCGATGTTCTCGGAGAGGGACAGCCTGTTGTCCATCACGACTCCGAGGTTCCTGGCACAGGGCGTTGGGGTCAGTGGAGTGTCTCCTAGGGAAATAGAGAGATTGAGAGGAGGAGAGGTTAGAGCAGGAATGTAGATGAGCTCAGTCTTGCCAGGATTGAGCTTGAGATGGCGGTTGTCCATCCAGCTCTGGATGTCTCTCAGGCAAGCGGAGATGCGGGCTGATACCTGAGTGTCAGAGGGTGAGAAGGAGAGAAAGAGTTGAGTATCGTCAGCATAGCAGTGGTAAGAAAGACCATGAGCAGTGATAACAGGGCCAAGGGATTTGGTGTAGGTGGAGAAAAGGAGGGGACCAAGGACTGAGCCCTGGGGGACTCCTGTGGTAAGGGGACGGGGTGCCGATACTTTACCAGCCCAGGCAACCTGGGAGGAGCGTTCCGAGAGGTAGGACTCAATCCAGGCCAGGACTACTTACCCCGCAATGTGCCTTTAGCTAGGCTACGGAAAGACTGTTTAAGCCTGTCTGAGCCTACATACACAAAATAATCAGAATGGTGATTTTGCATTTGAGTTACTCAATTTAATCTCATTTGTGTATTTGAAAGCAAACAATTAAATAATAAAATAAGTGAATATTAAGAATATACTCGAATGTTGTGCAATTTTGTGTGAATCACACACACAACTCAATGTGTACTTCATGGAGAGAACTTACATGTTGGTGGGACAAGTTTGGACATTCTGTAGTAACGTTAGCTACTCCTCTGTGACAAGTCTGTCATCATCTGGAAAGGAAACATTTCAAAATGTTTTCCACGTTTGAAGTAAAACACCAAGTCCCTCAATTAAGGAGTGAAGTGAGTTACCGTGTAATCTTCGCAAACAGTGAGAAAATGTGTTCTCAACATTAAAAGGGAGAGAATATAGTGAGAAATTAGAGGTTGTCTTTATCAAAACAAAAAATGATGCCAGCGCTCTCTTTAATATTGTAGAGAAAAAAAACACATAGCCACTGTGGTGCTGAGGGTAAATGCCGTTAGTAAGACGAGGCTGAAGTTGGTTCCTTATTCGCAGCTTCTTATTCATAATTCCCGGTCCACCTTAAATTTCTTATTTGCGGCTGCTTGTTCACAATTTCACAGGCTGATTCAGAACTGTTTTTAAAGGCTTAAAATCGTCATGGCCCGTACGTGACACACACTACATCAACGCAAATATACATGTACTTTGTAAAAAAAATAGATTTTTGCCTGGCCAGTACATGTTTCATGCTTAAAAACGGGCTGAAGTTTTCTTATTCGCAGTTCTGGATTTAGGCAAATATTATGGTGAACGATATGCGATCCATAGTGAAATCAGGACAGCTTTTAAATGGTTTATTAATTTTGGGCCAGTCATAATGCCACTGATTCTTGAAGAGAGGGTACACCCCTGTTCAACCAGTCTAATTTCTGCCCGGCCCAAATGGGTTTTCCATTCAAAAAGTGGTCGCGAAAATGCATCTGCGGACTAATTTAGCCCCTCTTTTTAAAGGGTTAAATCGTTTTGGGCCACACATTATACACAATATGTCAATGCAAATATACATGTACTTTGTCTAAAAGGTGAGTTAGTTTTAGATTAGATTTTTGGACGTCAATAGATCTTCAAGATCTTTTTTGCCTGGCCCAGTATGTTATGTCCCAGACTCAGAGACCCAAATGCAGACAAGGATAAGGCAGAAACGTTGTTTAATTCCAGTCCAGTGTCAAAAGCCAGGCAATCAAGAATTTCCAAATGAGATGCAAAATCAAAGTCAGAGAAACGAGCAAAAGTCAAAACCAGAAATCAAAGGGCTAAGGTACAAAAGGGCTAGGCTAATCAAACGTAGGTAAACACAAAAGAAAGTCGAAACCAGAAAATCAAAGGGCTAAGGTACAAAAGGGCTAGGCTAATCAAACGTAGGTAAACACAAAAGAAAGTCCAAACCAGGAAATCAAAGGAAAAAGTACAGAAAAGGGCTAGGCTAAATCGGAATCAAAAACAAAGGGTGTCTCAGGAATTTCAGCTAATCTCTGGCTTTACGATAACAGGCACAGGAAAAGTGATCAATGTTCTGACGGAGAAGAAACAGATTTGTGGGTCTTATATACACATAGGAAAGGGAGGGGTAACAAACGACGTGAGGTTAACACATTAGGTAAACAATAATTAAATCACGAGAACATAACGAAAACATGGAAGGGACTCGGAAACATTCATAATAAACAACGGGCTCGAAGAGGAGCGGAGTGTGCTCGGTAATCACGAGAGGTGAAGTCTACGTACAAACAGCTGGAGCGTACAAACAGCTGGAGCGAATTAGAGATAGCTCAGGAGCAGTTAGAAATGCGAGTAACAAAGAAAAAGCAGAGAAGCTGGTTAACTGTTAGTATCTAACTATAAGACAGACAGTTAGTTGTTAGTATACATCTATGTTAATTGGTTTAGTAAAGTGCACGTAACTAAAAAAGCACCCGAGTGATTGTTAGCAATATATACAATTATACACGGGAAGGAAATCAGGAAGTAGCAGAAAACGAAACTTCGGAAATACAGCATTAACCCACGAAAACTCCCGAAGTCACCCGAATAGTGCATGCACGAGACTGGGTAAACAAACACACAGATGAGACTCGGACAACCCATGAACAGATGGGAATGCAATGATGAAATGAAAAATAATTAATCCAGAATAAATATCAAATAATTAATAGCGTATTTGGAATTAATAGCGTTGCCCAAGGCAACTGATGACTCCAGGAAGTAGGGTTTCTGGAGCAAAGGCATCGTAACACTGTCTCTATGACTTCATTAGCTCGCTCAGTCTGGCCATTGCTCTGTGGGTGGAAGCCTGAAGATAGACTAACCAATGTGCCGAGTAATTTGCAGAATGCTTTCCAGAAGTGAGCTGTGAATTGAGGACCTCTGTCCGAAACTATGTCTGTGGGGATGCCATGTAATCTAATGATGTGTTGTACTAAAAGGGATGCTGTGTCTTTAGCAGAGGGAAGCTTAGTGAGGGGAACAAAGTGACGTAACTAGGATTACCATGTTCCAAATCTCATCGGTTTGTTTTTAACCAATCAGAGTTCAGTGCGCCTACTCAACACTCACCGATTAGTTTTTTTAAAATCATGCCTCACTTTTTTCTATGTAGCCTAAAAAAATGTGGACCCAATTTTGCCTGCTTCTATTGATTATGTTGTGAACTTTTGGTACCTAGATTGCGCTGGGGCGACTCCGTTGACTTTCACAACGCTCCATTGGAAATACATGGCAGCGCTCATTGGTAATACTATTTCCGGCCATGGCAGCCATCTTGCAGTGGTGCCATTGCGGAAGAACCACATTGAATAGGGTTGAATGGAACCACGTGACCACATTTCCTTTCTAGTTCTTATATAGTTCTGTGGTGCTGTTATGCTATGCTGTGTTATGCTATGCTGTGATTATGCATCTTTGAGAGGTGTGCAAATCTAACGTTAGGTTGACAGACTTGTCAATTTAATTAAATTTATCCTTAATTTAGAGAAGGTTTTACCCGGATATATGTGTAGCTGAACAGGCTAGATAAAATATTTACTCTCTATTTCCTTTCTTCCATCTTTACATTCTGTAATTGACTGCTAATTCTAAGCTAATGCCCCTGCCTGTTATTTAATTATTTTTATTTGTAACTTTCGTAGTCTCCATGACTCTAATCCATTTTATACCCTTTTCAGCCTAAATTACGACTGAATACTCAGGGGCCTGGTACAGCAAGTCTTTACTGGTGTTCTCAAGTTGGGAAAAGCAGCAAAGTTCTGCCCACAAAACAGGGTTGGTGGTGCATGGTTCTGGTGATTTGATGTGAAGAGAACCCTTGGACGTTCTACGTCGGTTCTTGTCAAATTCGCCTTAAGGAGCCCTCTGAATGCACTCTGACCTGGGCTCGCAACTAACTATGTAAAAAAATAATGCATGTATTGTGTTGGCTAGACCCTCAACCTCTTTTTCTCCACCGAACTGAGATTCAGCAATAATGCTGATTCCGGCAAGCATATATTGAGTAATGGTTGTGCCCAAGGACAAGTCGAGTGTAACCACTCCGAGCTCCACGCATGATTAAAACCAAAAAATCTAAATTCTAGTTCTAAATGGAGTCAGATAAACGAGTAAATAAATGAGTGATATTTCACACAATAACTTTTACCTTTTCCCACAGCAATAGCGGAATACATCACGCTTAAACCTTCGCTCCGAGCTATTCCCTCATTGGTCTAGCGAGTTCTACAGCACCACTCACACTTCAGTAGCCAAAAATTTCTGGAAAATTTCTGACATACCGTAAATTTGTCGGGAGATCGTAGCCTAGTCTTTAGAACGTAGGAGCAATTAGTCGCTGATCTTTGACTCTCTTTTGGCCTTACGACGCTAGGATTTCTCTACGACTATGCAACGTAGTGTGCGACAGCAAAATCGTGGAGAAATTGCAGTATATCCCCAGCTTTAGTTCATGTTAAGGTCGGTATACACTGCGATTTCTGCCACGATTTTTCAGTCCCAGATGAAATTTGCGAATCATAGAAGAATCATTCGTCGTGGCCGAAATCGCACGTCCTGGATCGCTCAGTGTGAAATACTCTCGGACGTTCGATTTTTGTTAATCTTAGCCTACGACGGAAGACTGACAGTCTTCAGAAATTTCCAATAGTATGTGCCTGCAATACCGGTATGTGCCTGCCAAAGCTACCAGCATTGAGCATGCCAATTGCATGCTTTCTCAAGACTTGCAACATCTGTCAGAATCGTGTCATGTGACAAAAACACACATTTGAGTGGTCTTTTATTGTCCCCAGCAAAAGTTGTGTCAGTGTAATGGTCACACCCTGTCTGGTGGTGGATTATCTCATTGAAGGAGAAATGCTTAGTAGCATGAATGTAAACAAATTTGTGCACAAAATTGAAAACAAATTACTTTTATTTGTGCAGGGAAGTACATGGCCATTTTCAGAGGCTCCACTTTAATGTTCCCAGCGTTGTACATTCCGCCTCATCGGAGGTTCACGGTTGGACCTGGTTTCCTGTTGAGAGAGAGAGAAAGAGAGAGATGCAAAAATACAATAGAAAACAAAATATAAATAACATATTATTGACACTTAAGAGTTAATTTCACTGACACAAATTCAGCCTAGTACTGGACCAAAAGACATTCTGAATATTCTGTTCTGGATTGAGCTTAATCTGTGTCTGTGAAATCACTTCATATATACAGCACATGACAGAATCTAACACATGTAAGTAGTGTAAGTCTATAGTTGCAGAATACATAATAACTGACTATTAAAAATACCCAACATTACAAAACAATGTCCAAATGAAAAGACTGGCTGATAACACGTACTGTGGGGGTAAACAGGCAGTCAGAACAGATTAGCTAATTATTAGGATTATTTAAACTTCATTAAAATGGTAAAACAATTAGTATTAAACAAACATTTACACTGAAGACAGTACTGCTGATGTAATGTAGCTGACAGACACAGATCATATCGACATGCTCTTATCATCTTTTGAAGTTTAATCAATGTGCTGGCTAGAATTCATTATCATAGTCAACTAGTCGTGCTTTCAAAAATCGCGCTACGTTATAATTAAACAAATAAACAAATGAGGCTAAATTCAACGTTAGTTCGTTTTGCAGCAAGCTATCGGAAAACTAAGGTTATAACAGATTATTATTTGTAGTGACACTTACTGTATGTCGCTTTGGATAAAAGCATCTGCTAAATGACTGTAATGTAATGTAATGTAGTGCCTTTTAAATGCGTTTTGATTATCTTGGAATCGAACATTAAGCAAAGACTATCATAAGCTAACGTTTATTATTATTTATAGCTAACTGTTTAGCTAAACGTTAGATACATTAGCTAGCAAGATATATTTATGTAACGTTAGCTAGCTAACATAACATGCCCAACCTAATGCTAACGTTAGACCCAAAGCCATACACTCTGGCTAACTATCGAAACAGTGTCAGATTCTCACTTAAGTTCGCGTTACATACATAACGTTAGTTAGCTACTCACACTTCGACGAGCTAGCTAACGTTAACTTTGCTGTCCAATTCAAGACACCAGAATTGTTTTTAACGTAAAACAAATAAAACTTGATTCACATTCAGTCTTGTACTCACATGCAGATTGTCATCCATCTTCTTGTTGTTTCTCTTGGGCATGCGCAGGACTCTAGGGTCCTAAGACTGTCCCGGTCCTGAGACTGCACTGCTCCGGTATTGCAGGCACACCCTTCACAAAATTTCGGCCCAAATCCGTGCAGTGTGCCCGCTGCTACGACCACAGACTGTGGAAGTTTCATGAACAACTTGGCCCATGGTGAAATTCATGTAGTCTACCCCTTTCAAGAACCACTTGATACTAATATGCTTTCAATCGAGGCCTGTCACCTACGTCACAATTCGGTCAGACACGCCCACTTGTTTACGCCAACCGCCATCTTGGAGGACCAAATGCCGGTGTTCCATAACGTTATGCAAACCAAATTTATAGGCTATCACATTTAATCAGAAGGTTGCTTGATTTTCCTTTATTTCCATCATTGGAATTTGCTTTGCGCAATGCTTAAAGATAGCTCAGTAATATAAAAAATATACAGTGCACAACATGACGAAATAATTTTTCCGTTTCAGCGGTGTACAGAGACCACGGCGCTGCGTGTATGGAACAGAGTCTTGGTTTGTGTGTTGGATTGCTTGGTGACACTGGACATCTCGGGACAGCGGGGGCTATTTTTAATCATGGCTGTATTGCACTTTCATGCACTTAATTCACTTGATTGATGTAATGATTCTGTTGGATGTCTTTGTTTGATATGCTTGTTTGTGTGTTGTGGGTCTGCCCCACTGTCTATGTCTTTTTTGTTGTTGCTGGGGCTACAACTGAAGTTCCCTAGCAGGAAATAAAAGTTATTATATTATATTCTATTCTAATAATACCAACATAAATAAATATTATAAGGAGTCTTGGGGGGTATATGTACGAAGCAGGATTAATCACTGAGTAAAACCCGGAACCCTCTCAAATCTGGAACATGCATGGACTGAAGTAAAAAGAGCTGTTCTGGGTTTTATTGAGTTATCCAGCAAGTACTAACTCAGTAATCCTGCTTCGTAGTATACCACCTTGGTAAGTAAAGTGCTTGTGCCGTTCATATGGGAGCAAAGTGATACGTTACATGTTAAAGTATTAATGGTAGGCTACAGTAGCCTACTTCAGCAATAAAACATATTTTAACTTGATGGATAGAATAGAATAAATTGTATTTTCCCGATAGGGAACTTCAGTTGTAGCCACCATAAAAGGCGAATCAGTTCAACACAAAGTACTTTTACTGCTACTTTCAAATACATTGTTATTTGGTGCTTAATCCTTGGGCGGCTGTGGCTCAGGAGGTAGAGCGGGTCGTCTGCTGATCGCAGGGTTGGCAGTTCGATCCCCGGCTCCTCCTGTCCACATGTCGAAGTGTCCTTGGGCAAGACACTGAACCCCAAATTGCTCCCAATGAGCAGGCTAGCACCTTGCATGGAAGCTGCCGCCATTGGTGTGTGAATGTGTGTGTGAACGGGTGAGTGAGAGGCCATTGTAAAGCGCTTTGGATAAAGGCGCTATATAAGTGCAGTCCATTTACCATTTTAATCGTTACGTTACATTTTCTTTTCACCCACTTCTGGGTTCTCATATTGCTCGCACCCTGCCTGGCCAGCACAGGTTTTCAGTTAATCCAATCTATTTTTGAGACATCGTACAATGTAGCACCCCTATCAATGTAATAATAGTTCAAATGTTTTGATGTTCACAATATGCTTGACGTATAGCATTAGGTTAACATTAATGTTTTGCAGGTGTAGCAGTTGTTCACACAAATGATATAGCTACTAACGTTAGCTAAACCTAGCGATGAATTCACTTTTAACTTTCTTACATTAAGATAATTCACATAAACGTACATTAGGCCAGCTAGTTTTGTATACATTAACTAGCCAACTTTATAATTTGTTCATAAAATGTAATTTACCATTAATGATCTATGCTGTAATGATCCGAGCCGGGTTGCTGTCTAAATCCAGCTCACTCCTCTCTTCTTTCGGTCGTAAAATTTAGTTCGTTCACCCTGCCTGGTGGTTTAGCTACTATGGTGAGTATTCAGATTATCATGTAAAAGGACATTTTCCCCTTTTCCCAGCTTTATTTGCTTTATCAATACGCAGTGCAGAAGTTCGTCATTGTAGGACAGCAATCATAGTAGCGTTAGCTAGCTACTTGACTCGTTTCATGGAGTAGCAAACACTACTAGTAACGTTAAGCGTCTGTTAGGGTTGGTCCTCCAACATGGCGGCGCGTCCCTGTAACCATTGGTAACTACAGTGCTGGTTCTATGTGACAGGCCTCTATAGGAGAACAGCAATGCATGACATAAGAGACAAACTCCTTTGTTTTCTCGATAACATTACCGTTTTGCAACCACTCTCAAACCATTTCGGGTCCAAAATAAACAGCCTTAAACTATTGATGCAATTGAGGTTAAGTAATTGGATTCCGATCCGTTAGGCATTTTGCATTCCTAAATGACCTTTTTTCGTTGAGCGTATCAGCCTTGTGTTTCATATTCTTGCTGTACTGATATACCTATTAGGCAATTCTAATCATGATGAAATCCAGTAGAAGGCTGCCTCTTGATATCTGAAATCTGCCTACACAATAAAATTTTACATCACCTTAGAATTTGATTTCCAATTTTGACATGCCGATGTCGGTTTTACTTTTTAATCGCAAGTAATCCAGGCAGGGAAAACCACAGGAATGCGGTAGTGCTAACGTCATTTTGCAGAACATTTATCAGTACGCACGTTAACTTAAAAATAATATCACTCTATTTACCAGAGAGCACTATCCACAAACTGGAAACTTTGCTGTTCCACTTTCAAAAGCGGTGTTTGTGATCTGAGCCATCGGCTCGCCTATAGCCTACCTTTCACGCGTTTAATTTAGACAACATAGCTAATTAAGAAGCAGCCATTGTTTCCCTTTTATGTAGCTACGGCCTTTTTTTTTAAATCTCACAATTAGCCGAGTGTGCCCCCTCCATAAATAAAGTCACAAATTAAGGTTAATGAAAGCGTTATGAATTAGCCTGCCCTATACACTTGAATAGCTCATTTGTTGTGCAGTTAGCGTCATGCTGCTACCAGTCCCGCTCTACTGGGTGAATCATGGCTAATACAGTAGCTATTTTCAAGGATTTACAGTATTTTTATATAGCTACCCGACAGTTAAGCTACCACTCACGATAATATTAATTGGTCAAGCCATTATCATGTCCATAAAAAGTGTTGACTTTATATATTTTTTTAAAATTTTTAAACTTACTACAATTAGTAGCCTAGTTAGCAATTTGTCAGAGGACACATGGCTACTAAGTTAGCCTACATGGAGTTTTTTTGCTTTGGCGAGAGATCAATTTCGTTTTACATCAAATAACAGCTAGTTAGTGTGTACCGTACTGTAGGCAACGTAGCCTACAATGAACGGGAAATGATAAGCCTGTTTTTTGTAGGTGACAAACAGTGAACCACACGATTGGCTTAATGTAGGCTACTGTAATCAAGCTAAGAACGAGTTTCCGTTATATTCCTGAAATGATTGGACTTGTTAACAGGCTTTATGTTAATATGTCTGCAAGAAAACTCAAATTTAGTTTGTTCGGCAATTTTGTGATAGTTGTTATGCCAGACCAGCTTCTCGTTAAACTTGCTATGCAAATTGCACTCTCAGACTAACTCGTGCATACGTCATCTGGTCCCAGTATGCTTTGCGCACAGGCTAACTGTAGCATTTAGCTTTCAGGCTTAATAGAAACAAGGATTTCAATTTAGAAACTCGGATTAAAATTAAGATTTCTATTTAGAATTATGGATTTTATTTTGGAAACTAAAATTTATATTAAGAAACAAGGGTTTCTATTTACAAACAAGGATTTCTTTTTAGAAACAAGGATTTAATTTAGCAATAAGGATTTAATTTAGCAATAAGGATTTCTATTTTGAAATAAGGATTTTGTTTTAGAAACGAGGATTGTGTTTTAGAAACAAGGATTTTGTTTTAGAAATGAGGATTGTTTTAGAAACGAGGATTGTGTTTTAGAAACGAGGATTTACATTTAGAAACAAGGATTTACATTTAGATACAAGGATATTTTTTTAGAAACAAGAATTCAATTTAGAAATAAGGATTTTGTTTTAGAAACAAGGATTTCTTTTTAGAAAAGAGAACTTCTATTTAGAAACAAAGATTGCTTTTTAGAAATGTGGATTGCACCTCTGGGCCACCGTAGAAATGTTTGTTTGCCGAAAATTTAATTGATCAGCCCTAACGCTAACATCAGCCTGCTCTCCAAGGTGTATCAGCACAGAGCACTGACCGCCATGTCTACTGTACTTCAAACACTCACCACTGGCCAGTTTGCTTAAGATTGAAAACATTCTCTCAAAGAGCTTAATATGAGTATGTAGGTGCTCTAGTCTGTACACTATTGGCAATTGTGGGTATTAAAGCTGCCCAGTGGTGAATACATGTGGTTTGAAGTAGGCTACAGTAGACATGCAAGGGCTGAAGCAGTTTGTCAAAGCTCTGAACTGAATTTTGAGGATTTTGGGCAAATGCAAACATTTCACTTAAAACATAATTTAGTAGTAAGCCTACGATCATTAATGAATGTATGATTAAAAAAAATGTATTCTAATTGACTGTTTCATTTAATAAAAGTATTTAATTTTAAGAACCGATAGTTTTTCACTTGCTGGTTGATTCCACAAGGTTACTGTGTGACTAACCAAGCAACCTATTCAGCGATTTAATTTATGATGGTCATTATTCAATAATAATTATATTATTCAATGAAATGACATAAAATACATTTAAAATGTAGGTTAAGTGAGGGGTTTTAGCAGGCAATACCGCTTGTGTTCAGTATTCAGAGTGCTGAACATTTTAACAAGGGCATTGACTGTTGGAATTGCTGTATTTAGAAAATAAACACACTTTGCTTCGTTCTCACTTCCCTGACACCATCAAACATGCTCCTCCCTGCAGTGAGAGACACAGGAACCCACCCCAGAATCTTCTCCGTTTCCGATCCAGCGTGTGAAGGCCGTCCTCAAGGAAATGTTTAGTAAGAAAATTACCCCCCCCCCCCCCGCCGAGACCTCTATCATGACCAAAGCCTACTTAAACCAGGTGGGATTCGTGGCATTTATTCCATTTTTCAGTGCACCTCTGCTATTCCCTCCCCCCACCAACACAAAACTTTACCCCTCCTGATGAGCATCTGTCTCCATTTCTGCCAAACTGAAAGCGGGAGGTTTCCGAAACTTCAGCTCAAACCCCTACCAAAGAGACTAAGTAAGCAAAGTGGGGTGTGTGCATAAAATAACTACCTTGTGGCTGTAAAGACACTGGATGGTTGACTCAGTATTAACATTGAAAGCATTATTTACCTTCTGTTAAATGAAACATTAGCAATTTTACACCTTGTCATAAGCTAATGCAGCTCCAGAAACTCTTGTAACTAGCTGAAACCTCCTGTCGTTAAGATAAATAGAATGGAGGAACTTGAATCTGTGATCTGTGGTGAAGACAAAGTAAACAATAAGAAGTGCTTGCTACTGCCGTTTGCTGACAAATGTGATGATTAAAATAGTAATAAATTGCGGAGTAAAACATTGGGGGGGGGGGGTTGGTTTGCACAGCAGCGTGTGGGTGCTTTTCTTCCTTACTGTGAGTGAGCCCCCAGTAGGCGGCTGCCTAAAAGCAAGAAGCCAGGTTGATTTGCGGCCTTCGTTTCCCTCGTTTAGGGAGGGGTCCTGCCTGGGCCAGGCCGAGAGGGTGATACTGCCCTCCCTCAAGCAGAGCTTGGCCCGCAGCATGGTGGAGCAACAGAAGAGACCGTCAGCCCCGCAGAGGGGATGCATGAGGAGAACAGAGCTCTGAGATGGACAAACTGCACCAAACTCCAGACGCATGGACAACAAAGACACAGGATCGTGCGCTCAGCAGAAACGCACAGCATCATTGGACAATTTGATCCATCCGGATGGCTTCCTTCCTGAGGAATTTACTTGCACCTCCTACCACTGTACTTTATACTATTCTAATTTTTTAAATTTTAACTACCATTTACTTTTACAAATATAAACCAAGATAATAGTTAGTTTTGAACATTTTGTGTATTCAGCCATAGTTGTAAATAGTCAGTGGCAAAACTGTTGAAAGGTAAATTATGAATTGTATCTGAACAGCAAAATATTTATTGTCAGCTACTCATGAAAATTACCTTTGATTATATATGCACTTAAAAAAAGGTTTACACAGCAAAGTATACAATTAAGGGGAATACATTATTTTCAGCACGGTTTCCTACAAATGGGTGGAAAGTGGGGAAGGGATGTTTCTCCATTGCCAGCCAAAGTGACGAGTTCATAGCCCAAGGTAGCAGTGGTGAAGGTGGCCTGCTGTGCCGGGAGGTTCCTGCGGGTGGCGCTAGGCTGCGGATAGGCAAGCCTGCCTCACGCTCTGGGCCCAGGTGTTAAGCAGCGCCGTCACCGAGTGTTTATCAGGAAGCTGCAGAAGCTTCGAGGTCATGTTTCTGTGGACTGTCTGCAGGAAAGGGTTTGCACCTGCAGGGGGGGGGGGGGGGGAAGAAAGAGAGAGAATTACCAGGCAGGTCCGTCAGAGACTGTGCATGAGTCATGCGATGCTGTGAGAGTTGTGTCGGTCCCATTTTTACTTTTCTAACTATACAGCTGGAACCAGGCAGGCTCATTATAAATCTTTCCCACTGAGCTGGAAATGTATTTAAAACAGACAGTTAAAACACACAAAGGTTAAAAACAGAGACAATAGTAAAACTATAGTGAGATAAGAACAAAGAACACAAATTAAAAGTAAAATAATGTAACCTAAAGTTACAATGCATCAAAAATAAATAAATAAATAAATAAGACGTGTAATGATTAACTAAAAGCTACCCTATACCCCAATTAAAATAAGTGATAAAAGAAGACCGATTTGGCTAGCCTGATCTCAAGCAGGTCGTTCCAAGCAGGTGAGTGTCAGTGCTCTGATGGAATAGGCTCGATCCCCCTTTGTTTTCAGCGTAGAGTCACTGTGGAACAACCAGAAGGCCCTTGTCTGAGGATCTCAGGCTGCTCTTAGGCTCATGGGTCAGGCCACCAATTTCTTGACCGTGTGACTCGCAGGGATTTAAACTTGTAATTCAACTGCTATCCTCCAGTGGCCCCTCTAGGCACTCAAACGGCACAATCAAGTGACTAATTATACAATTGAGAGAGAGAAAAAAGGAAGATACAATTGAGACTTAAAACAATTAGTTGACCTTATACACTGCCTGGTCAAAAAAAAGTCCCACACTCTAATATTATGTTGGATTATGGCGCGCATTCGTTGTGGCATTGTTTCGACAACCTTATGCAACGTCACAGCATTTATATCTGTCCAGAGTTGCATTAATTTTTGGCCGAGATCTTGTATTGACGACAGGAGTTGAACCACTCTGTAAAGTCTTCTCCAGCACATCCCAAAAACTTTCAATGGGGTTAAGGTCAAGACTCTGGTGACCAATTAATGTGTGAAAATGATTCCTCATGCTCCCTGAACCACTCTTTCACAATTTGAGCCCGATGAATCTTGGCAGTGTCGTCCTGGAATATGCCCATTGATGGGATAACCTGGTCATTCAGTACATTCAGGTACTCTGCTGACTTTTATTGCTGCATAACATTGCTGAGCCTAGACCTGACCAATTGAAGCAACCCCAGATCATAACACTGCCACCAAAAGCTTGTACAGTGGGCACTGTGCATGACGGGTGCAACAGCGTCTTTTATTTTGGCCAGGCAGCGTACATGAGTCAGAGAATGGAAAGTTAACATGGATGGAACACAAAAAGCATATCTTTGAGTGAACAACTACAGCAGTATCCGCCTGGACATTGCACACCGATGGATTTTATTTATTTTGCTCAACTTGCCAAATGTAATAATTAATTTGAAGAGTGCAGTTCATCAGCAGGTGAAGTTTTATGTGCTTTACTTAAAAAGGGACAAGAGTCGCGAAGGGCATTCAAACTGCGTAATGCCCAGCCCCAAGGTCATTATCTCACTTATACAATGGCTTACCAACACAAAGCATAATTGCCATTAAAACATGCATTCCAAAATACGCAATTATATTGCAATGTAATAATCTACGATCATGTGATGTATTTTTTATACTATAGCATACCATTTTATACATAGCCGCAGATGTTTGGGAGCAAACTGGTTTAAAGACAGATGTGGAGCTCCCATATTCTACTGGACAGGTAGGTCAAAAGTTTCAACACAAATTTACCTGGACTTCCTGCTTGCCAGTCAACTGTAATTACCTATAATGAATAGTAGTAGTTTGGTATTATTGCTAACGTTACTTTATTCGGCGGCTTGTTCTTGGAAGAAGGAAATGTTTGCTAACGTTATATGTCATATAGATCGCGTTAGCTCAGTGGTTCTCAAACTCGGTCCTGGGGCCCCCTTATGTATGCTGGGCCCAGGTATTTCGTTCCAACCACAATTGCGAGCCGAGAATTTTAACAAGCTGTTCATTTTTCCTAATTGTACTTTTCACGTTTTGATGGATTATTTACCCTCTTAAGCCAAATTATGTCAAATAGCTATGCATGCCATGTAGAATAAATGTCCCATGTTCACATTTTTCTTATAGTGCTATATTGCAAACAATTTAATTGAAAGCGGTAACAAAACTGAGTAAATGAAAGGCCGAAGTGAATCAATAGGCTCCTAATTGGTGACACATGGCCACGAAACAAACCATTTGGTTGATAAAAAATTCAAAGACAACGCAAATTGATAATGAGCCAAACCTGCATTGTGTTAATAAATTTAAGGTAACAAAATTATGAAGGAACTTAAACGCGTGTTCAACAACCTAATTAGGAGCATATTGATACACCTCGGCCTTTCATTTACTGGGATAAGACAGGCCAAAGGAGACGCCCTGGCCACCCAGCTGACGCACAAGCCAGCTGTAATCAACTCACCGCAGACTTAGTAAGACTGATCAAACATCCCAGGAATAGCTTAGGATTTTAGTCTGAATTGTTTCGCGGTAATGTGATTGTATCTTGACTTTGTGCGATAATACCTGTATAAACCTGTTCCACTGGTTAGCAAGCTAGCCTGTTGGCCTATCGTTTATGTGGTAGTACTAGTACTCTTAACTAACCAAAGCAGGTCTCATGGTTTGCTCCTCTTCTTTAACATTTACTAACATTTGTGTGATATGAGCTCATTTTAGCTTACTGTAGATCAGCGGTTCTCAAACTGTGGGTACTGCAGGTGGTCCGTAGGAAAAAAAAAATGAATGAACGTGAATGTGTTTACTCACTATTTTGCAATAGAGGCCTGTCACATCGAACTAGAACTGTCGTTACCAATGGTTACAGGGACGCGCCGTCAGTTTGGAGGACCAACCCTAACAGAGACGCTTAACGTTACCACTGAACTCGTAGTGTTCGCTACTCCATGAAACGAGTTTCATGCTAACGCTACGATGATTGCTGTCCTACAATGACGAACTTCTGCACTGCGTACTGATGTGCGAATAAAACTGGGGAAAGGCGAAAATGTCCTTTTACATGATAATCTGAGTACTCACCATAGTAGCTAAACTACCAGGCAGGGTGAACGAACTAAATTTTACGACCGAAAGAAGAGACGGTGGTTGAAAGCAGGAGTGAGCTGGATTTAGACAGCAACCGGGCTCGGATCGTTACAGCATAGGCTCGGATCATTAATGGTAAATTACGTTTTATGAACAAATTATAAAGTTAGCCAGTTAATATATACATAACTAGCTGGCCTAACATTATCTTAATGTTAGAAAGTTAAAAGTGAATTAATCGCTTGGTTTAGCTAACGTTAGTAGCTATATCATTTGTGTGATCGACTGCTACGCCTGCGAAACATTAATGTTAACCTAATGCGATACGTCAAGCATATTGTGAACATCAAAACAGTGTTCATTTGAACTATTATTACATTGCTAGGGGTGCTACGTTGTACGATGTCTCACAAATAGATTGGATAAACTGTAAACATTACCTGTGCTGGCCAGGCAGGGTGTGAGCAATATGAGAATCCAAAAAGAAAATGTAACGTTACGATATTAAGCACCAAATAACAATGTATTTGAAAGTAATAATGAAAGTAACGGTAAATGTACTTTATGTGTTGAACTGATTTGCCTTTTATGGTGTCTACAACTGAAGTTCCCTATCGGGAAAAAAAGTAATTATATTCTATCCATCGAGCTAAAATATTTTATTGCTGAAGTAGGCTACTGTAGCCTACCTAACATGTAACGTATCACTTTGCTCCCATATTAACTGCACAAGCACTTTACTTACCAAGGTGGTATACTACAAAGCAGGATTACTGAGTTAGTACTAGCTGGATAACTCAATAAAACCCAGAACAGCTCTTTCTACTTCAGCCCATGCATGTTCCAGATTTGGGACGGTTCCGGGGTTTACTCTGTAATTAATCTTACTTCGTACGTATACCCCCCCAATACTCCTTATAATATTTGTTTATGTTGGTATTATTAGAATAGAATATAATAACTTTTATTACAACTTCAGTTGTAGCCCCAGCAACAACCAAAAAGACAGACAGTGGGACCCACAAACAAACATATCAAATAAAGACATCCAACAGAATCATTACATCAATAAAGTGAATGAAAGTGCAATACAGCCATGATTAAAAATAGCCCCCGCTGTCCCGAGTCACCAAGCAGTCCAACGCACAAACTCCACATCCACGAATTTCCTCCATACATGCAGTGCCGCGGTCTCTGTACACCGCCAAAATTGTTTTGTTATGTTGTGCACTGTATATTTTGTATATTGCTGAGCTACCTGTAAGCATTGCGCAAAGCAAATTCCGATGATGGCAATAAAGGGAAATTAAGCAACCTCCAGATTAAATGTAATCGCCTATTAGTTTGGTTTGGGGGGGGGGAGCCTATTAGTTTGGTTTGGGGGGTGCAATCACCTTAGACTTTACAGCCGTGGGTTCGTAACAATATATGTACTTATTTTTGCGGTTTGCATATGAGGTGGTCCGCGAAAATCCTTGATAATAAAAAGTGGTCCGCATAAACAAAAAGTTTGAGAACCCCTGCTGTAGATGGTTAACAGTATTTCCTGACCGAACTTATTTATAGTAACGTTAGATTTGAGATCAATAACCACCATCATGCTGCGACACAGCCAGTTTACTCCACACTCCTTTGTTCTCTGAGCACACGTGGCACGCGCACACGTGCGCATACCCACACAAATACTCCAATACGCACACAGCACGATATGTCTATTTAGTAGAATGTGATATTCCTGTTTTTCCTTGTTTAATAAATCTATTTTTGTTAAACCTGGTGTCTGTTTTGATATCATATGAACATGAGGGCAGAGTCAACCTAATCATTAGAACGTAATACCGCAACCCTTATGAGTTATTAGTTATAATAATCCATAATAATCAAAATGAGACTGATTTAATTTTAACCTCATTTAAGAATAATATGGGTAAACCTCATTATTCCATAGTTATTGCCTATATTTCTGGCAACCCATGTAAGGGTTTATACATATTTATTGGCGCCCCGTACGAGGATATTCCCGATATAATTGGTGCCGTGTGAGGACTGATGATTCAGAAATAATATTATTAATCATCTTGCTCACTGCTACCAGATTCATACGTATTCTCTACATTAGTTGGTGCCCGGGTGAAGACTGGTAAGACGGACATATTTTATTTGTCTGATCACCACAATTGCTAAATGTATTTGTAAACGGCTTGCATGAGTAATACTCCACATGTAAGAATATAGAGGCATATTCCCTACAACATGCATAGCTATTTTCTGACATAATCTGGTTTAAGAGGGTAAATAATCCATCAAAACATGAAAAGTTCAATTTAAAAAAATTAACAGCTTGTTAAAATTCTCGGATCACAATTGTGGTTGGAACGAAAACCAGCATACACAGGGGGGGCCCCAGGACCAAGTTTGAGAACCAATGCATTAGCTAGAACCAGCTATGCAACAAGAGAAAATATTCTGTTGTTTTACCTGGACTTTTATATGACTTTACTGTAATGTTAGCTGTAGAGTATTCAAACAATGTGTCGTAGGCAGTGGTGCCCCCAGAAAATCTTGGGGTGGCACACCAAAACCAAAAGCCATAACTGAATTTCAGGAATTCTATTATGTTGTCGTAGTATATAGGCTAGTTGAAAACTATGTCAATATGAGAGTTAAGGAATCGCATTCTGATATACTTTGGCTTCTTATTTTACAGTTAATGTTACTAATTATCTGATGTGCACAGACTAATACCGGTACAGTTAACATTTTGAGTTCCACAAAAATCCTGTTTTAATGTGTTATGTATCAGTATATACATAGGTGATTCATTGTTCTTCAAATAGGCTAGTAGTTGTCCTTTTCCTTAAAAAGACAAATATACAGCTAATTTGAAAGAGTAGCTACATTGATTGTAAGGAACAAAACATTTACTGGGAACAAGCCTACTAGAAACACCACACAGAGGCCTCCAATTCTTTTCAATACAGCTGTATTTGACTGTTGCTGTGTCTTTTTGTAAACGAAAATATTATATTATAAGTGTCCAAAAATGAAAAACAAAACAAAAAAGCATAATCATGGACAACAATATACATTTTGTTATAGCCTACTCACAACCTATTCATATCCCTGCTTTATTAGGCTACATTCTTCTCAGCCCGTTTCGTCCACAGTTATCATAGGCTAGGCTATGTGTAGCCTATGGTTTTTATTTTATTTATTTATTTATTTTTAAAGGGTTTCCGCATTGTTATGGTTTTGAAAGCTCCGCGCTATGATAGCTATGATGCAGCTTTGGCAAAAACTACTACTTTAAAAAAAGAGGGCCTTTCCCGATATAATTGCTGAGTTGTGGCGAAAGCACCACCATGGTGATAGATTTACTTTAACATCTGTCCGAGAATGTAAACAAGTCGTCCATTTTCACGGTGAGAAGAAAAATCTATGACAACGTTACCTCTATTTCTCTAGCTTAGCCTACTTGAACAGTGAACAACCTGCATGAGAAGAGTAGCCTACCCATTGAAAGTGGATTACTTTTTCTTTGTCTCACCGTTTGTTTGGAATCTACAGGCATACAACAATGAAAAATTATCGTTCTTTGGATGCGACTTTTTTCTTAGTGGATGATAATATTTTGCACTTGCACATATAATACTGTAACGTTATAGCACTCCAATTTATCCACATTCCACTACAAACCATTTGCATATGGTCAAAATGTTTAGCGTTTCTTACAGCAATATTAGGTAGCCATAAATTGACAATGGGATAACTTATTTGACTACCTGTTAAACAATGCCTACTGCACACATAAGCATGTGGAGTTTCAGGGTCCAACATTTTTCCCTTTCTTCCCACCAACGGCTCACGTCTTATTGCTCGGATCCACTGTTCGTATCTTATGGGCTCCGTTTTGCGGTTAGGAATCTTATAAAACCGCAATTCTGGGTTTCTTGCCTTGTTTGTAGTGCATCCCACCAAACAACAACCTTTAGGCATTTTTATGCTGTTAGCTAACAGATCGAAATGACAAGAAGGCACCGGCACGTCAAGTCAATGGAGGGCGAGAGCGGGATCTGTTTTCTCCCCGGGATGGTCGGGGCCTATTTGCGCTCGGTCTCCTGGCAGTGCACTGTGCAGCAGCAGCGCAGTGACGGACGGTCTACTCCATATCTGGCAACAGAGTGATGGTTTGGGGCTCGTTCGATAGCTCAGACCCTTGATGACTTGCAGCCATTTAGCCAGCCATGTGTTCCATACTGTACCAGTGTAATTTACAGCTGAATCTAGTCTCACCCCCAAATTCCCATAGAGATCAGTTCAAATGTAGAGAGGTTATAGTATCGCTTGTAACAGTACCTGAAAATAAGATATCGAGTCTTTTGATGTTGATTGGTCACAGACTTCAGGAAGTAACAGCATGCAAAGGATATGCAACCAAATATTAAATATGATACTTTAAAAATATGTTAAAGCAAAATATTCTAATTTTCTGAGACACTGAATTTTGGGTTTCATTAGCTGTAAGCCATAATAATCAAAATTACAAGAAATAAAGGCTTGAAATATTTCACTCTATGTGTAATGAATCTATATAATATATGAGTTTCACTTTCTGAAATGAGTGACAAAATATTGAACTTTTTCACGATATTCTAATTTTTTGAGCTGCACCTGTAGTGTGTGCACTGGATAATAATCACTATAGTGCTGCTGTTTTTGTAAACTTGTCTAAAGCCTTTTTAGATCAACACAGTTGATCACTTCATGCTATTATGGAGACTTGCTTATTGGTTTTGATTCTATAGCTTAGATGATTTCAACATTACCTTACAGATAGATCTCAATGTGTTGTATTGAGTGATGTACAATCAGAGTTTCTTAATATAAATAAAGGAATATCACAGGGTCCAAATTTAGGGCCCATGTTGTTCACCATCTAACATTAATGATGTCTCCTCCATAGGCACTGGTAATATCAATCTTTATGCAGATGACAGTTTTATAATATTACTGATGCTATAACCCAGGCCATTGAAAATCTGCAGCTCGCTTTCATTGGCCTGCAAAATGCACTCAATCTAAAATGGGTACTTAATTCTAATATAAATAAGTATATGCTTTTCCAATTAAAGTCCGGAGAAACAACCCTTAAAGTGATCAATCCATATCTACTGCATATCTGGCAGCAGAGTGATTTTGAGGCAGGTTTGATAACTGGCTGAATAGACCCTTGATGACTTACAGCCATTAAGCCAACCATGTGTCCCATACTATTCCTGTGTAATTTACAGTTTATTCTAGTCCCATTGCCCAATTCCCATAGAGATCCATTAAAATGCAGAGGTTACAGTATCGCTTGTAAGAGTACTTGAAAATAACGTCTTTTGACGTTGTAGGGTCACAGACATCAGGAAGTCATGGCATGCAAAGGATATGTACTAATGATGACTTTATTTAAGTTTGTTAATGTGTCCAATTACTCTTGTTCCCTGTAATTGGGGGACTATGTCGGGGCGACTGTGGCTAAGGAGGTAGAGCGGGTCGTCCGCTGATCACAGGGTTGGCGGTTCGATCCCCGGCTCCTCCTGTCCACATGTCGAAGTGTCCTTGGGCAAGACACTGAACCCCAAATTGCTCCCAATGAGCAGGCTAGCACCTTGCATGGCAGCTGCCGTCATTGGTGTGTGAATGGGTGAGTGAGAGGCCATTGTAAAGCGCTTTGGATAAAGGCGCTATATAAGTGCAGTCCATTTTACCATTTTTACCATGTGTAAAAATTGCACATTTAAATTTGAAACATGGTTCACCCGATATGGATGTAAAAACCATGAAATTAACCCCTTCGCGGAGATGCCAAATTTGATCAATTCTCACCTATTTAGGGGGTGTTCTATTTAAGGCATTGTAACTCCAGGTGTGAGCATCACAGAAACTTGGGAAATGGCTTAAATGAGCCATTATCAGAAAGTATTATAAAAAATTAAAACATAAGAGGTATGATAATTAGTGAAGAACAACATAAGCTAGGGCTCTGTGCAGATGATGTGATTATGTACTTAACTGAAGTTTATAATTCATTGCCAGCACTAATGAAAGCTTTTTTTCTGGCTATAAATTAAACACTTTTAAATCAGAGGCAATGAAAATGGGAGAACTAATTGAAAAATAATTTAAGAAACAGGGATCGCACTAAATTGAGATACCGGGGAGTAACAATTTCAAAGGATCTAGAACTTTTATTTCAATGCAATTATAGAGTACTAGAAAACCAAGTGAGGCAAGACTTGAATAGGTGGAAAATACTGCCGTTATCATTGTCGGGGAAAATAGATACAATTAAAATGTATATTCTCCCAAGATTTTTATTCTTATTTCAGAAACTTATATCCCATCTAAGTACTTTAAGGAATGGGATAACTTTTTCAGAAAATGCATATGGGATGAGAAAAAACCAAGAGTAAAATAAAAAATAAAAAACAGAAAAGTGACGGTAGGTTTGCAGTTCCAAATCTGATAAATTATTATTATGCAGCACAAATGAAGCCCCTAATGACATGGATGAATAAGGAATCAAATGCCAAATGGAAAGTTATCGAAGAGAGATTAGTAAACATCTTTTGTGGGAAAAAAGAGGACTAAAGGTAATATAAATAACTATTGTATTGAAAATACTGTTAATAACTGGAGAAGGATCTGTAAGACGATGAATATTAAAGATAATGAAATGATCCGTCTACGAGAAATTGCACGGGATCCAGAATTTAAACCGAATTCCAATTAGAATGTTTTAAAAGTTGGGCTAAATGTGGACTTGTAAGATTTTGTCAAATGTACGATGAAAAGGGGATCGACACTTTCGAAAATCTCTCTAAATGATCAGATTCCTAATAACCAATTTTTTTGATATATGCAAATACAAAGCTATTTAAACGAGGTCTATCAGATAAAATCATTACAAGATATCATCCCCTTTTGATGTACATAATAAAAAAATACAATTGTAAACTTAAGAATGCAACAGGAAATATTTTTAAGATACTCCAAGGAAAAGATGTGGTTAAAGGTGGGAACACACCAAGTGGGAGAAATAATTAGAAATAAGGATTAACAGACATAGATTGGTAGTCATAAAGAAGTCTTCAGTACAACTAAATCTACATTTTGGAAAAAATTTGCCTGGAAAATGAATATGAGGTATTTTTTAATGCCAGAAATAATGTCTAAGAGTAAAAAAAGAGTCAAGCTCTAGTTGCTGGAGAAACTGTTGAGAAAGTGTGGCCAACTATCTACATATCTTTTATTTATGTAGAATTTTGAATAACGTCTGGTCTGATGTAGTTAAAATCATGGAAGATGTATTTAAAAGATCGTTGCATTTAAAAGCAGAAAACATCCTCTTAGGGAAATGTCCCACTAACCTCAATGGAAATGATAAATATTTATTTAGAATACTTGCACTGAAACAAATTACAAAGAACTGGAGGAGAGTCACACACCCAGAAATAAATAGTTGGAAGAATACAGCGTAGGAGGTGTATTTGATGGAGGCTTTCATACAGAATTCAAAATAGGGAGGATTAAAGAGAAATTTTAAATTTGGTGAAGTGTTGTGGTGCTGAAGCCTGTTTTGTTCTATGCTAGTTGGGCCTGTCTGCAGGTGTATGAATGGCTATTTTAAAAAATTATTTTAATTATAAAATTTTTTTTGTGTGTGTATATTGAAGTTTCGTCGCTCATTGTTGAGTTATGTAAATTTTTTGGGGAAAAAATAAAAAGTATTAAAAAAATTAAACAAGACAGTTGTACCATTTACAATACTAACTAGATTTATATATACGTTTATTTTCATAATTTAGGTCAATATAAAGTGCCACTAATGCAAATAAACTTATAATGAAATAAAAAAATAATTAAATAAATAATTTTTATTTAGTTTGCAATGACTATGAACTAGGTAAAACTACATTTCCTGGATCATAGATTCCGTGTCCACAAGAGGGCAAAATCTGAGGGTGATATGCAGAACTACTAAAGATCTATGATGCAAAATATAGGCAGTATACCCTGTTGTCCATTAGTGTCTCCAAATCTATACAAATAGCTAAATTGTGCACTGCTGTAAATCATAAAATAGTGATATATTTAACTGCAAATCAACAGTTTGTGCTCATAAAACTCACTTTTGCATCATTGTCAAGTTGGAATTACTATCTTTTCATTAGTATAGGGTGATAGATATCTATGGGTCCATTACCCTATCCAAAACATGTCATAAAATGAATTAAAAATATATTTTTTACATAATAAAGCATACACATTGTTAATGTATATACATGTTAAAGATGAAAACATTGATATTACACACCTAAATACGTATGTAGCCTAATCATTCACTCTTGTACCTCAATAACATCACTTTTTCCTGTATTCTACAGTATGTATACTTTTGCTTTATGCCCTGGGAAAACCCAGATTTCTCCATTTCTCAGATTTCTTTTTTTATATATATATTTTTTAAAAGGATAATGACTCAAAGGAAATTTTTACATTAATCTTGCACGCATCAGTGTACGGTAAATTGGAATGAGTATTTTCCATGCCCTAAGTGACAAGTATATCACCTATACCACCATCAGCAAAATGCTGGCAAATATCTTCAATAAAAATCTGTAGGCTACATCACACATAAAATGAACGCTTGCACTACAGTATGTGAAATGCACACAAAATGCAAAAATAACAATCGGCCTATCAATCATATTGGACAAGACAGTGCTTGAGTGGAAAAACTAAGGTACATATGTAGCCAGCGAAACCAACCGCATATTAGAAGCAGTACTACCACTCCAACGAGCCGACATCTCCCACCAAGGTCAATGGCACTCGCTCGTCCCGACTGCGGAGCTTTTCCACCCTAGCTCCCCAGTGGTGGAACGAACTTCCCATTCCCCTACGTTCTATGCCAACCCTGCCTGCTTTCCGTCGTGGCCTGAAAACCTTTTCAGACTCCACCTGGACTGATACTTATCTAGGACCTCATGGTATTTGTTCTTGTTGAACTGTGTACTCAAGTTTATAATATTTAGAATAGAATTGTAGTAGAGCTGATTTACCCAGTTTACTGTGAACTGCATTCAATGTTCATTACTAGGGATAGCTGCTACTTTATGGGAAGAATGTGCTTTCTTATCTGTTCTGGAGTTACTTCGATGACGTTTCTGTATGCACTTACTGTATGTCGCTATGGATAAAAGCGTCTGCTAAATGACTGTAATGTAATGTAAATGATGCCAATGTTATGTTGAAACCAATAACGTTAACATTAAGCAGCAGACAACTGAATACTAGGAGTTGGCTAGCTAGCTAACATTAGCAAATTAGCACTAATGTTACTAACTTTGTGTGTTTTTTTGCAAACATTCGCAGTTCAATTAACGTCAGTTTTATGTGTGTTGCTAATGTAACGTTATGTATGTAAAGTTAGCCCCCTACTGTAGTTAGATACAAGCTTTCTGTTGTCAAGTCAGTCTTTTAATGTTAGTTTACTAGCTACCATTGTTTTTTGTGGGGGAGGGGGTGATAAATGGATCCTTTTGGCCTGGTCAGTAAATAGTCACCCAAGCTTTTGTAGAGCAATGGCAACCTTGGGTCCCCATATAAACGTGACTGAGTGAGCCAGTTCATGCTTTCAGAGCAACAATCTGAATCAATTCATGAAATTAAAAATATAATTACAGATAGTCAACATGTAATGTTATTATTGGCAATGATTATTATTATTATTGTACTGTATTAAATATTAAATATGATGACATAGGAATCTGTGTGAATCACTACAATGAGCCATTTCAAATGTTATTGTACTTACACTGTTATGATTATTTCTTCTTTTTTTTTTTTTTTTTTTACAGATGCATCGTTCCATTCTGCAGGGAAATTAAACTTTGCAACTTGACAGATGCACAACCTGCTGCAAATTGTACCACTGTCCACTTTAACACAAGACAAAAAAAATAGCTGATCCCTTTTCTGGTCTGGCTTCCCAGTAATGTATCATGTATTATCTTGTGTCATATTATCTTCTCTGTTATATTTACTGTGTATTACTGGAGTGTAAAAATATATATAAGAACGCACACCCAAAAGTAAGAAAGGTGCTGATTATCGGTCCATTGAATTAGAGAAAATATATGAGTGCAACAACGATTACCCATTGTGGGATCAATAAAGTACTACTACTACATCCCCAGTGCTTTCAATATGATTCAACCACACCTACTAGCTAAACAACTACAAGTCATGCACTTACACCCATCCAGAATATTGTGGATAAGGTTTATTCAGAACTGCGTCCTGAGAACAGCACCAGAGGTCTGGCCTGATTAACCCATAGGGTGGTGCTATAGAGCACAATGATTTTTCATAATTTAAAAATTCACTAAAAATCACTGTTTTATTATAGAGATTTGAAATGGGTAACATGAACATGTATGTTTCAACCACTGCCACCTTTAATTGGCAACTATTTTGGATTGTTTTGCTTCATTTGCTACTTGTCCCACTTTCACTTATTTGATCAATGAATCAAACTGACAGAAATTATGTCCCAAACACCATTGACCAAATTTGTTGCCGTTTAGCCATATGGTGGCACTATAGCAGTCTTTTCAATTCCAAAGAAGTAAACATTGATAGGTCCTCCTCTGTTTGACATAGCCTACCGACCTGAAATTGTCACACAATCCCCCTTCTCTCACAAAATAAATAGGCCTCAAGGATCGATTAGAGCATCAATGTGGATGTACCACCATTTTGAAAGAATTAAAAATCACTTAAAATCTATCTCATCATAGATGCATTGACCCATTTGCATTAAATTTGTTATCTAGCATCTACAAACAAAAACAAGGTAGAGTCCGCACACAGGGATTTGAAAAAAAGACTTGAAAGTCAGTATTTAGAAAAATATATTTCATATAGTCTAAGAAAATTGCAGCAGCAAAAGTGCAAAAAGATCAAGTGACAAGTGCAAAAAAGTGAGAGCAAACAGTTCAGTCCATAGGACTTTCCTCAGTGCAAAAAGACAATGCAGTAGGCAACTCGGCAAACAAAATCACCCTCAGAATCTGATGGCTATGAAATACTCGATGCTGAAGTGTGGGCATTGTCAGGAAAAGGGACATATCTGGACCTAGGTAGGCAACTTATCATTGGAGAGCCATGGATAGACTTTCCCATCTCTATAATCAATACAGTCTCTTCTGAATTTCTGAATTATTTGCTTCTGTACTTCTAATTGCAATTTCTCAGTGGTGGATATTAATTAATCTAAAAAGGCAATTTCTAGCTGTATTTTTGTAAGCTCTCTGTGTAAATTCAATTATAAGAACGGTCAAGTCCAGTGAGGCCTTGTTCAAAATCTCACACCACTTGGTGAAAATATCTGCATTATTATGACTGATTATCTTTTGTCTGTGCAGTCCTCTGGGTATACGTTTGGACTGCACATACTTACTGAGTGTGGCCCCATGTAGATGGAATCTTTTCTTCTGCTGGAAAGTTTTGAGGTTTCTGAAGAGATCATCACTGGATTCACTTGAGGGGAGTCGCTATGTTAGGCACCACGATTGCTTCAATATTCTAAAAAGCTACTTAACCCAGGTGCGTAGGTCTGTAAACAATTTGAACAAAAACAAGGCACACTGGAATTAGAAAAAAAGACTTGAGTCAGTATTTAGAAAAATGTATTTTATATAGTCTTAGAAAATTGCAGCATCAAAAGTGCAAAAAGATAAAGTGACAAGTGTAAATATCTAAAAGAAAAAGTAATATAAAAGAGTACTTAATTAAACCCCAATTCCAGAAAAGTTGGGACAGTATGTAAAATGCACATAAAAGCAGAAAGCAGTGATTTGTAAATAGTCTTTTACATATATTTAATTTAAAACAGTACAAAAATATATATATTTAATGCTTTACCTTATCAACATTATTGATTTTTGTGAATATATGCTAATTCTGAATTTGATGCCTACAACACGTTTCAAAAAAGTTGGGACAGGTCCAAAAAAAAAAAAAGACTGGGAAGCTCAAAAAAACACCTGTTTGCCATTCCACAGGTAATGCTATCATGACTGGGTATAAAATTATATCAAAAGACTCCTCTCTGCATTTGAATGGATCTCTATGGGAATTGGAGGGTGGGACTAGATTTAGCTGTAAATTATGCTGGAACAGTATGGAACACATGGTTGGCTAAATGGTTCTAGGTCCTCAAGGGTCTGAGGTATCAAATGAGCCTCAAACTATCACCCTGCTGCCAGATATGCAACAGATATGGATGGATCACTTTAAGGGTCGTTTGTCCCGACTCATTTTCCTATTGAACTATATGGAAACAGTATTGTAACATGTAACCATGAGTACGTCCATTCATTACTCAATCCTGAGACAGCCTCACAGTTTTGACCCAAATAACCAAGTGTGACGCTATAGAGCTCAAAAATATGTTTACTTTTAAAAAACCACTGCTTTAATATATAGATTTGAAACTTGCTACAGTGACTATACCCCTCAGTTCGTCTATAGCCATGTATGTTTCAATCACCATCTTGAATTGGGGACCATTTTAGATTTTGTTGGTTCATATGCTACTTTTCCCACTTTCATCTGGTTTATTCAAATTAAACTGGGCACACTTGAAGGACGGAAGTGTCCAAGCATAACTGACCGAATTTGCTGCGGATTGGCCCTATCCTGGTGCAACAGCAGTCTTTAGAATTAGATATTAATAAATTTTGCTGCGTTTGACTCTGGGACCTGAACTCAGTGTCAAAAGATCCCGCTTTGCACAGAAAATAAACAGGCTTAAGGATTCATTAGCTTGCCATTATGAATTTTCCACAGATATGAATAAATTACAAAACAGTTAAAATATATCTGCTCCAAGATGCACGAAATCAACGTCCACAGAATGTGCCATTTAGCATCTACTCACAAGTAAATTGCTTTTAAAAAGTTTACTAAAAATCACTTTTTTGATGACATTTGAAACTAGCTAGGCTGTTTGGTGGTAGGTGAAATGAATATCTGAGTTGAGCAAAATCTTGGTGGCAGCACCATGGCCACTAGTAGGTCTGTGCATAGGGGTTAAACCTGAAAGTCTGCACTTTAACCTCATCGTCACTGTCACCATTTCAAATCCAATGTGCTGGAGCCAAAGCAACAAAAAATGTGTCACTGTCCTAGCACTTTTGGAGTGCACTACAGGTGTCATTTGCCTCAAGGATCAATAAGGTCCATCAGAGTAGATTTTCCACCATCTTGGAAATTTCATAAAATCTTAGAAAATTGTCTTCTCATGAACCATAAGTCCAAATGACACAAAATTTTATATGCATGTTCCATCGACATTACACTCATTGTATAAAGATTTGGTAAAGAACGGCCGAGTTATTAGACAATCAAATTCTGCTGTTATTTCATCCATTACAACTCAGTGGACTAGGACCTTGTAACTTAGCAGGTACATCAAGAGTATGAACCTTAGGGACTGTACCAAGTTGTTGATAGCTTAAAAAACCACACAGTAGGAATTTCAATTTATGCAATGCTAACCGCTAATGCTAGAAATCTCACACAAACAGTATCTACTCATAAACTATGATTCAAATTCAGTCTAGATTGTTTGTGGACACCTCTCACATCAGTCTGAAGTGATTTTGAGAAAATTTGATTCATTCAAACATGGCAGCATGGTACCAATAGATGTATGTTAATTTTGGGCTAATGCTACAAATAATTCAAATACCTCATGAACTGTAAGTCTGAATGACACCAAATATGGTATCAATGTTCCATGGACATGCCCAAACATAGGGAATACAACGCTACACAGTTTGAAAAGATAAAAAGCTCCATTCCTGATATTTTACACTTTTTCCAAACAAAGGTTTGGAAGAAGATCCGGTCGATAGCCTATGAGGAACTTCCTTATTTCGTTTTTGCGCCAGTAATGGTCCCACCACAGAACTGTATAAGAACTCCCACCCACTTTCTGAAACGTGCGTTAGTAAACAAACCGAGTAAGATAGCGAAGAAGTTATTAACAGTTGCTAGTTCTCAGAAAATAGTTCTTCAAAATGAAATCAATCAAAATTTGTTTAAAAAGTTTCAAATGATCGGTGCTGGGTGTCGCGATTTTATATAAGCGGCATAATCTGCGTTGTTTGCATTAGTTTATGTGCTAAAAGCTTTTGAAACCTGTTTCGCAATGCAATGGGAGTGAATGGAGAGAAAAAACGTCATTCTCCGTTGGTCAGTTGCTGACCACTGGAGCAAGCCATGAAGATGAGCGTGAATATTACAACTCATATCGGCGCCAGGTAGCTATACAATATTATGTGCTAACAAAGTTCAGTATGCCTTTAATTTTATTTTTGTAACACACCGAAATTTAAAGAGAATAACAGGCTCCATTAAAGATCCTGCTGAACTGTGTAGGGGACATGGCGATACAATCCTTCTACAACTGGTGGCGTCCTTTTAGTGTAATAAATTAGTCTCATTAAGTTTTATATACCATTCTCAAAAAAATATATACTAAATATACTACACTATAAATGGGCAGCTTCAATTAATAATTTAAGTAATTCTCAATAAAATGACACATTAATAAACTCCTCAAAAAAAGTTCGGAAACGTTATTTCGGTCGATTATTCCTCCCCTTTAATAATACCAATTGGTATTGTATTTTATATCGTTGGAAAGCCTGATTAGTCACCTTTACAACGAGGTACAACTTGTAAGGATCGTGCATTCGTGGAATGAGCAACACAGCTAACCGTGTGGGTAGCGGCCCAAAAAAATTTGCCAAAATCCCTAAGAATGTGGAGCAACGTCATGTTCAGTGATGAATCAAGGTTCTGTCTGCGGACGCTGGATGGCAGGATCAAAGTATGGAGATGGCGTGGAGAACGCTATGCAGATTGCTGCACAGATCGCGTGACACCTTTCAATGGGGGCAGTGTCATGGTGTGGGGCGGTATCTCTCTCACAGGCAAAACAGAACTTGTCATCATTGAAGGCAATCTCAATGCAGTGAGATATCGGAATGAGATTCTGGAGCCAGTGGCGATCCCATATCTCCAGAATCTGGGACCTAACTCCATCCTCCAGGATGACAACGCTCGCCCCCACAGAGCCAGGATCATCACAGAGTACCTCCAGAATTTGGGAGTGGAGAGGATGGAATGGCCTGCCGTGAGTCCAGACCTCAACCCAATTGAACACTTGTGGGATCAGCTTGGGCGTGCTGTACGTGCCAGAGTGACCAACGCAACCATGTTGGCTGACTTGCGACAAATCCTGGTTGAGGAATGGGATGCCATCCCACAGCAGTGTGTGACCAGGCTGGTGACCAGCATGAGGAGGAGGTGCCAAGCTGTTGTGGCTGCGTATGGATCTTCCACACGCTACTGAGGTCCCTGACAGTGTAAAATGAATAAAGTGTAAAAATGGCCAATATGTGTTGTTTTTTCCTTATTACTGTGGGAGAGTGCAATCATCCAGTCCACCAAGCAACTCAAAACGAGAGTGAATACCAACAGAAGAATATTGCAGGGGATTTTGGCACATTTTTTTGGGCCGCTACCCACACGGTTAGCTGTGTTGCTCATTCCACGAATGCACGATCCTTACAAGTTGTACCTCGTTGTAAAGGTGACTAATCAGGCTTTCCAACGATATAAAATACAATACCAATTGGTATTATTAAAGGGGAGGAATAATCGACCGAAATAACGTTTCCAAACTTTTTTTGAGGAGTTTAGTTAATCTTAGCAACATAAGCATTTTAGCAACTTTGTAAGAGTACCAGAAAATAAGATAGAGTATTTTGATGTTGTTGGGTCACAGACATCAGGAAGTCATGGCATGCAATAGATAAAAAATAATTACTTTATTTTATATATAAATGTAGGGGTGCCAATAATTGTTTTGTTAATAATTATTTCTTGATGAAGGATTTTTTTTTCTCATAATAAATTTACTGCAATTAAAGGTTGGATTTTTCTCATTTTTTCCGTGTCAGATTAAGCTAATTCACCAAACTGTGAATGTTTTATAACTGTTTTTACTCATCTTTACCCGGGGTGCCAATAATAGTGGAAGGCACTGTATATTAAAATGAATGCAGCGCAGATGGCTATAAGCCATCCAAAAGAAAATAACACAAAATGTTTACAATAACACTTCAATAGCATAAGTTCAGCAAAAAATGGGTTCTTAATTGGGTTCTTTGAACCGATTCAGAGGGCAGATGAGCTTCCGTCGCTCAATTGAGTCGACGTCGTGGATGGCCGATGATTCCTTGTGGGGCAGGAACTCTCCCCTGGTGTGCATGTCGCAGAAGAGGGAGACGAGGGAGTGCCGAGGCCAAGCAAGTCGAGAGAGCGAGAGAAGGGCAGAGTTGCGAAGGGCAAACTTTATTGCCAGTTGCGAACTTCGGTCACACAGTATTGCATTACAGCTGGAAAAATGTCCTCCATCACTTGCAATGTGGCAGAGGGGTCTCCTGTGGAATGTATGGAATTATAGTTCTATTGTCCCTACAACTGCTTTAAAGCACCTGTCCCTTCTGAGGTTTCCTTATGTTGCCACGGCATTTGTGCTTTTTTTTTTTTTTTAACAATTCCTGTGACTGTGGCTTCTGCAGAGATCATTTTCAAACCTGAAACTTATCAAGAACTACTTTAGAAGTAGCCTAGTTTAATTGGAAATGCTAGTTGTCCACTTTATAGCAGGACAGGACTATAGGAATCTCTCAAGTTGGAGTAAGGCTGATTTAATTTGATTACATTTTGTGGAAGAATTTAACAGATCGTCTTCTCTCTTCAAAAATAACAACGTTCAAGATGTATTTAGAGTGTTTTTCTGTATGCGTAATATTTTCTTGTCAGCACCTGACATTCCAGGAGTGCTGGCAAATATGTAAACTGCTATATTTTATCAGTTCCCTTAGAAAAAGAAAGAAGAAACTGTTATTCACATGTTCCATGTCTCATCTCTTTTCTTCCTATAAACCGCTGTGAGAAAGTGACTGCCTGCCCTTCTCACCATGATATCATGTGTTAAAAGTTGACCTTCGTTGAAGTCTCTGTAGAACTGAATTATTCCTTAAAGAGTAAGTACACCCACCGTCTCAGTCTGTCTCCGCCTACTACACAAATTTAGAAAAATAATTTGTGGCGTGAGCGAGGGAGAGGGGTGGGGGCAGAGGAGCTGTGTCCATCGCCATTTGCATAAATGAACGTAAATTGCACAAATGATTTCGTATAACTCGGATCAAACTGTCAAACTACACGTTGCACATCAAATATGAATCAAGATTCAGCAACTGCATGGCCTATTTCTCACCTCAAATATTTTCAGAAACGTATTTTAGTGGACTATTTAGGTGGAATAAGAGAGTTGAACAGGATGCAACGTTGTTCCGGTTTAAAAACGTGAAGCTGAAACTAGAGTAACGTACTGGGTCTAACCAATCAGGTGCCGGTTGTTTCCGTCGTGGGCGACAACAATTATCCATATGACGTAGAGGCACCTCCAAAAAGATACTCTGACATCACGATTGGGGCGGGGGCAGTGTGGGGAGCAGAAAGGAAATTTCAACCGTTAGGGGCAGCACAAAGACGCTTTTATACCAATTTCTTATGATATACAATATTATTTCAGAATTGTTGAAATAACGGAATGCATGAATACGTTTCTTTATAAGGTAGGCATACAAACATGTTTACAGCGAAAAAAGGTGATCTAGGGTGTACTTACCCTTTAACAAATTGAACAGAATTATTTATTCGACTCATTTATTTGACTTAATTGTATTTCTTTGCATCCCATTTGTGTGGCCGAATAGCCAGACAGCACCCGCTGTCTACAATAAAGACCAAGTGTGACAGTGACTGACCTCATGGCGATGTTAATGGTGCTGTAATAATGACGCAACATCATGTATGCGGCTGCCTAGATGCTGGCAGATGACTGTGAAAAAACAAGTCGCGAAACTGGTGGCTCTACTCACAGGGGATTAAGCTAAAAAATATAGGTGGGTGCTAGGCCCATGCCTGCCATTAAAGGTAATAAATATATATTTTTTAAACAAACCTAAATTTTGCAGGAAGCCAATGGTGCAACTAATCTGTAAATACAATGGTATTTTTACAGCTGGAAGCAGGCTGGCACATATACCGCTTTCCCACTGCAGATCTGGAACCAGGCTGGCTAATTATATCCCTTTCCTGCTGTAGAGCTGGAAGCAGGCTGGCCCATTATACCCCTTTCCCAATGTTGAGCTGGAACCAGGCTGGCTCATTATACCCCTTTTTTGACTGTAGAGCTGGAACCAGGCTGGCTCATTATACCCCTTTTTCGACTGTAGAGCTGGAATCAGGCTGGCTCATTATACCCCTTTTCAGGACTGTACAGTGAGACATATGTCGCACGTGCTACGAAAAATCGGTCTATGCGATAAATTAATTTACTGCAGTAGCACCCGTGCGATAGCCTGTGTGTAAGAAAATGTTTTATTTTTTTATTTTGCGTGTGAAGTGAATCGATGCGCCTCGCTATTCTATTTGGTAGTTGTAGTCTATCGTGCGATTAAAAACCATGTCGGCGTAGAGTCCATACATCCAACACCAAATGGTGTTTATCTATCTACTAAGCTACTTATCTATCTGGCACACCGGAATGACGACAAAACGAAGAGGTATTTTCAAGTCATAAATCAAAGTAAAAAAAGGAGAAGTGCAAAACCAAACCCCCAAACGAGCCTGTGAGGAATCACTGCCAAATGAAAAGGGTGAAACAAGAGAGAAGATTTACAGGTACAATCCAGAGTGGAAAAAGGATTTAGCTAGCTGGCACTCAAATAACGGCAATCAAACAAGCTTAACGTTTATTTGGGAACACGAGCTAGCTAGCATAAGCAGAATGTTTGTATTTTTCGTTTATTTACAACTAACTTAGTCATTACCATTTCTCTTGAACGTTTGTATCACAATATACCTGATGGCCACCTCCATTTAATTCATTAGCATATTGATGGTGGACAATTCGAGGGAAACCAGAAAATCTTTGTCTTTGTCTAACCATCAGATTAACGTGTGTGTGTGTGTGAATAGATGTAGCTAACATTACAGATTAGCCTCTGTTAACGAATTTACGACATTTATTCATTTAGGACAGCTTGATCAGAGTGACCGTGATCTCCTACGTGCTCTATATCGCCATCTGGTGTTCTGAAACTACATAGTATACCTTTAATGGGAAAATGCATATACATTCTACATTTTCCACAAATAGCTACTAAACACCTTAAGCTCTGAACTCTGTGGATTTAGAAAGTCGACGGTCTGCTGAGTAGAAATGCCACCATGCGGAGACATCACGCACACACGCACAGTTTGTTGTTTTTGTTCTCTTTTTAGTGATTTACACACTTTCTCAATAAAAAAAAAATATATATTGTATGATGATATGAATTAAAACAGATTTGCACTGCTAATTTGAAGCATAACATATTGATGTCTTGTATTCAGTTATGTCCCTGCAATTTACTTGCAATTTATTTAATGGGCAAATAAAGAAAAAATGTTTGTCTGAAAGCATTTCTTGTTAAGGTTTGGATTTTGTGTGCCCTGTATGCAACATTCATGTCCTTTGCCAGTCACATACCTGTTTAAGTGATTAACAGCATTACTTGTGGTTGTTTTTAGAGATTTGAGACGTTTTATACTCGTGCTACAAGTTTTTGGCCTGTGCTACAAAACTATCAACCTCTGTAGCACCAGTGCTATGTGCAAAAAAAGTTAACGTATAGCCCTGCCCCTTTTTTCCCCACTGTAGAACTGGAACCAGGCTGGCTCATTATACCCCTTTTACACTGTAGAAACTAGGTTTGGCTCATTATATCCCTTTCCCACTGTAGAGCTGGAACCAGGCTGGCTCATTATACCCCTTTCACACTGTATAAACTAGGCATGGCTCATTATATCCCTTTCCCAATGTAGAGCTGGAACCAGGCTGGCTCATTATACCCCTTTTACACTGTAGAAACTAGGTTTAGCTCATTATATCCCTTTCCCACTGTATAGCTGGAACCAGGCTGGCTCATTCAACCCCTTTCTGGATGGGGCAGAGGACAGAGTAGAGTCCGTACCGTACTGCTGGGCGTGGTCCGCCCATTGCGGGCTCTGATCGGGGTAGTCTGCGGGAATGCTGAGCTGCAGGGGGGGGACGCTGGGCAGGTTTTTATCATCTGGGAAGAGTCCAGGAAAAACAAGTAGTTAAAGTAAAAAGCAGCTAAGAGGAAATGGCTTTTCTGCATTCGTGTCAATAAATCAGGGCAATAGAAATGCTGCCTGAAATTTGTTTGTGTTGGAGAGGATCTGAGGAAGAGGATAAATGTGTAAATTCTCCCCTGGTGGGGAAGCATGTCGCACTGCTCACCCAGTTTGCAGATGAGGTGTACAGTCCCATTGTTGCTACAGTGCGAGGGGTCCAGGTTGACCAGAAATTTGGAGTTGAGGCGGGCCACTTCTCCTTGGAGGATGTTGGGGATGGTCTGTCTGTCATCATCCTCGTGTTTTCGTTTTCGGGCAGCGATCATGGGCCCCCTGCAAGCAGTCAGAATTAGGTTTTAGGCAAACTACAGCGACCAGAGGGCCTTGCTGGTGGGGCAGGTGCAGCCTGATGTGGGGAGCATCTGCATACTAGGTCTTCACGGGTCCAAAAAGTGGGACTCGTTCCGAAATGGACCTGAGGACAGTCTGACTTGTTCCAAAATGAACCAGAGAAAATTTGGACCCGTTCTAAAAAGAGACCCAAGGACAGTCGGACACGATTGGACCCAACAGTTGTGAATGAGAGAGATAAATGATTGAGCAGTGCTACACCTGGCGTTGGGCAGGATGCACCTTGCGCCATCAGTAAATGACCGATACTGTGATGATGAGTGATAATCATATCAGAGATCAGACACTATATAACAGTCACAACACTACTCGCACACATGCATAATTTTACTGACTTTTAGGCTGTATTATTTTAGGCTATATTATTTTCACAATTTCGTAAAAGTTTATACTAAATCCACAAACTGGACTCAAAGCACCACCACCAGCAGCAGGACCAGAAGCACAGGGAACAGCACCAAGTGAAGCAGTGACTGGTGCAGCACAGAGGGAGCTGGGGACACACAGCATCCGTGCTGCCCCCGAGCACCGTGGGACAGTCCGCTGTCCAGCACCCTCCCTACATGGCCTCTTCAGAGAAAGGCATGCAGGACAGGGCTGGTGTGGAGGAGGTCTCTGGCTCACTGATGGCAGAGGAAATGTGAACAAGAGTGCAAAGAAGAGCTAACAAGCACAGGATTGCTGAAGAAAAAAAACCCCAGGACGGGCAACTTTAGTGACCCCTGTGGTCATAAAATGTATCAAGGTACTTTGTTGGGGCCGAAAGTGAGCACAGGCCTATGACGCATACTAATTTTGCCACAGAACAGATTTAGCTAGCTGGCGTTGATACAGTGCTGATTTTCTATCTGTGGCTGAAAAACCTCCACCTGCTGTGCTGCCATGGTACGTATTTGCAATGTCAACTGTGTGGCTAACTGTGTGGTTTTTAATTCGGACGGTGCAGCGTGGCTCGGATAAACCACCGGGTCGGGCCGTGTGCTGCCTGTAGGGCGCCAGTTGCCCATCCCTACCCTAACCATTCCTCCCCCTTATCCAACAACAATAAACAAGAATAATCAACAACAATCTCTCCCCTATGAGTCAAACCACACAGTTGCAATGAGGGTGGGGGCCTATTGTTCAGAACCAGTTTATTTTTAGTGTACATATTCTTCAACCACCCATATGAAAAAAAAGTTTGAGCCTTGAATTAAGGTCCAGAATGACAATATTTTATTGACATAACATTTTCAGATAGCATTTACTGTTTAAATAATAGAGATATCAATCTGATTTTTTGAATGATTGCTAAAGTAATCACTATGAATATAGAGATAGCAAAAATGTAAAAAGAATCATGTATAGAAACCATTATACAAATGTTTTGTGGTATATCTTCAATGTTAGAAAATGTTAGGTATATTTGTTCAGCCTCATAACTTAAAATTTTTTATTTATTAATTTTTTATACATTTAATGTGTAGAATGTGTAATTACCCTTATGAAATTCCTTCATGGTTAATTAAAGATATATATGGGACCTTGCCCTTCAGCAACCTATAGCAGATCTGATTTTCAAGCCACAATGTGGAGGCTAACAGCACCAGAAGGCTGAGACCAACCTTTTGAAATTTGAACATGGGGAAGCTTCCTCTGAAGCTGGCAAGGTTGGAAAAGTCAAAGCCAGGTCAAGTAAAGGCTATTTTCAAGGTCATTGCAACCTAGTGACCAATATGTGTAGTAGTACATCACACTATTATTTTAATTAAATATTGCCATTGGTCACCATTTCAAAAAGCCCTACATTGGCTCTGTTTACACCTGTTGTTTAAAATTGTCCAACAGAGTTTCAAATCATAATTACTGAACTAAAAACTTGACCTGAGTGATAACTGTAGACATGATTGTTTGTGGGTGTGTGTGTGTTCCTCTCGTCCAATGAGATCATTTAGAGCCATTATATCTGGCTATTAAAGTGACCACCAAAACAATTTGGACAACTTTAAAGTCACATCTCAGTTATGAAATTCAATAAATAGGACAAGAAGAAATGGTGATTCAATGTATGGTTACTGTTATGGTTAATGCATGCATGTGATTCAACATGCATGCTGCTGCACACTCATCATACCAAGTTATTCAAGGATTTGAGGGTCATTTTTCCTCATTGAATCTGATGACTGAGATCTGAACTCGTGTTGAACAACAGGTGTACATTTGGGCCATTGGGTCTTTGAAAATAATTATGAAATCAATTGCCACCGAGTGTATGTGTAGTACATCACACTGGCCTAATGTCAGAGTTATGATTGAACAATTATTTTCACTATGAAGGAATTTCATAAGGAGGATGGCTTTCTGTACACATGTCACAACGCTTAAATTGTGAAAGTTTCAAGATTCTACTAATTTGCCCACATGTAACTTTTTATCCTTGAAGACAAATCACAAAATTATTTTTTAGCATTGATATTATGATAAATACAATGGGGGAAATAAGTATTGGACACGTCAACAATTTTATTATCAAACATATTTCCAATGTAGCTATTCACATGAGATTTTGACCAGACATTGGTATTAACTCAATAAAACTACACAGCTAAAGAAATTGTAACGTTCCAATTCTTTAAAAAAGTTATGTGCAATAAAGTGAAATGACACAGGAAAAAAGTATTGAACACGCTAAATTAAATGTATTTAATACTTGGTAGAAAAGCCATATTTTTTATATTTGGTTGCATATCCTTTGCATGCCATGACTTTATGATGTCTGTGACCCAACAACATCAAAAGGCTCTTGATATCTTATTTGCTGGTACTCTTACAAGCGATACTATAACAGCTTTGCATTTGAATGGATCTCTATGGGAATTGAGGGGTGAAACAAGATTTAGCTGTAAATTACACTGGTACAGTATGGAACACATGGCTGGCTAAATGGCTGTAAGGTATCAAGGGTATGAGCTATCAAACGAGCCCCAAACCATCACTCTGTTGCCAGATATGGTAGATGTGGATGGATCACTGCAAGGGTTATTTCTCCAAAATTTTCTATAGAACTCTATGGGGGGAAAAAAGTCAGGAGAAACAACCGTTAAAAAGATCCATCCACATCTACTCCATATCTGGCAACAGAGTGATGGTTTGGGACTTGTTTGATACCTTAGACCCTTGATGACTTACAGCCATGTCTTCCATACTGCACCAGTGTAATTTACAGCTGAATCTAGTCTCACCCCCCAATTCCCATAAAGATCAATTCAAATGCAGTGGTTATAGTATCGCTTGTAACAGTACCTGAAAATAAGATAGTCTTTTGATGTTGATGCATGCAAAGGATATGCAACCAAATATGAAATATGATACTTTAAAAATATGTTAAAGCAAAGGGTATGAATACTTATGTTAAAAAAAATTGGTTTTTGATTTTTAATAAATTTGCAAAAATTTCTAAAAACACGTTTTCACTTTGTCATTATGTGCTATTGAGTGTAGATTGATGAGAAAAAAATGTCATCCATTTTAAGATGAGTCTGAAACATAACAAAATGTAGAAAACTTGAAAGGGTCTGAAAACTTTCCGCATGCACTGTATGTTAATCCGTTCACATTTTCCCCTTTGAGCTTAATCTAAATATCCTTGCTCGGCATGATGGTCAATTTCTGGAATTTACTGCATATTAAGATTTTTTTACATAAAGGGCTACACCCCCACCTCTCATACTGGATCTATCTTTCCTAATAAGCTTGTACCCTTCTATATAATATTCATCTCCATCCCCAAGCCATGTCTCTGATCTCAACAGTGTCATAACCCCCATTATTCATAACAGCCTCGATTTCTAAAAAATATATATTTTTATACTTCTAGCCTTTAAACAAAGACATTTCAGACTATTACTTCCACTCCCACTGCATATCCTCTCCCGTTCCATCACTCCCTGCTGCCCAAGCCAGCCTTACTAGAATTATGGTTCAAGGTTATCTTTATTAGGTATCTTTTAATTATGCTCTAAAAAGATATTAGTGTTCTCACTATTAGTATAGGTAGCCTCGACAGTTTCCATCTGGGTAGTATGCACCTCCCTACCTTTTTCGCTTTCTAACTAACCTCCCTGGCCCCCCAAGTCCCGAGCTTAACACAAGAACCTCCAGGCTTTTTTTCAGGGTTGGGAACCTCCAAAGCCAACACCAAACAGTGTCTGCATCCTTTTATTCTCACTGATGAGCCATCAGCCCTCCATCCTACACAGTGCACAAAGCGATAATGGCCAAAGCCCAGCCACCAATAAACCTTAGGTAAACGAAATTGCTAAAGATCAACAATAAACAAGACAGACCGCTTTTTAAAATCTTACAGGTAGCCCATTTACACTTCTAGTAGTATGCAATATATTATGTTCTCGCCTGCTATCTATTTTCAGGAAAGAAAATGTCAAAGTCGCCCGCAGCAGCAGTCTAAACACAAGCAGTTTTTTACTTCGAAAATAAATAAGTCTTACGTGGAATGTCTATTAGGCTACTCCTGGTGTTATTAGGAGTTGTAAGCAGCATATAGGCTAAAACCATACGATTGCCGCTATAGCCTAAAATTTCCCTCTTGAAAAATAAGACAAAAATAAGGCAACAGGTGTGTGGAGCACAAAAAAAAAACATTCCAAGAAAAAATGCACTGAGCACTTAATTCATTTTCCCCATGTTATTCGGCAAATAAATTCAGTATTCAGTCTTCAGTATTTTTTAATTAGCAGTTTGGAATAGATTATTTCTACACGCCATCTATTTTTGAAAAAAGCAGTCTAAATACAATCCTGTACCTTTATCGGAATAAAACCTACAAGAGGGTTAATTCTAAGTTCTTTTGATTATTTATTTTCAGACGGAAGCCATTTAATTTATCTAATTTAGTTTTACACGTTATCACTATTAGGCTACATCTGGGGTATGTTCCGGAAACCAGGATTACTCAGTTAGCTGGATAACTGCTCTTTTTACTTCAGTCCATGTTCCAGATTTGGGAGGATTCCGGGTATTATGCAGTGCAGTAATCCTGCCTTCTGGTGTTATTTACAGTTGTAAACAGCATATAGGCTGAAGCCATAAAATAGCCGCTCTATTTTAAATAATTTCCTCTTTAAAAATAAAACTGCAATTGTAATCAAGTAAAAAATTCTCACAATTAATGTGTCATTTAATCAACGCACATTTTCAGAGGTTTTTATGCGCAACTCCCGCAGAATAATTGTAGCCCACTTTTATAATTATTATAGTCATTCGCAGTATTGTTATGTTGAAAGTCATGGCAGGATGGAATCATAACAAACAATGATGAAAAATTGTCTACAAAATCACGCTGTCACTTCTTAGGAGCTGTAAACAGTATATAGGCTAAAGCTATAAAACTGCTGTTAGAGCCTAAAAGTAGGCTATTTCCTCTTGGAAAATAAATTGCATTTTAATCAATAAGTATTTCTATTTTGGGTATATAAAATTCATGATCACTGTCAGGACGCTAATGTGGTCATTATGCAACCGCAGTTAATTTGGCTCCCGGAGGAGAGAAGCAACAATTCACACTTGGGTACCAACGCTCAACAGCATTGAACATGGCGGTTAGAGGGGGTCTTTGAGGTAGAAAAAAAAATCTAGTTAAACTCATCTAACTGAGTTTTCTAAGTTTAATTTCAGAATTATAACAACATAGGCATTTGCAGTTTAGCTATTTAGAAAAAGTCATGGCAGGACAGAAACATAAACGCAGATTAAATAATTCTAAATTTAAAATCACAACACCAATTGGCAAGGCACTTGGTGGTTCTATTGTTAAATAATCCTGTGTTACCCTAAGCATACACTGGCCCTATGCAGCAGTACCCCTCTGGTTCAGGTGCAAGCAGTCCCCATAGATCCAGTCCCAGTGCCCCATAAACCTGTACCCCTCTTGCCTACACCAGGTTTGTAGCCATGTGTTAAATCTCCAAATTAATCTTTGCTTCCCTCTGCTGGCACATGGACAAGAGAACGCTCACCCTGAGGCAGCTTCTATTGTTGTTGGCGACATCAACAGGGCTAATATGAGGGAAGTCTTGCCTAAATATCACCAACATATTAACTTCCCTACCCGTGGTGATCAGACTCTTGACCATTGTTATTCTCAACTACGGGACAACTATAAACCCCTCCCCCGCCCTGCCTTTGGTAAGGCGGATCACACCTCCATTCTTCTCCTCCCAACCTACAGACAACATCTAAAACAGGAAAAAACGGGCAGTTCAACGCTGGAGTGAGGAATCCATTGCCACTCTACAGGACTGTTTTGAAACCACAGACTGGCAGATGTTCTGTGTTGCAGCTGATGGAGACATTGATGAATACACAGACTCTGTCTCCGCTTACATCTCCAGGTGCATAGATGACGTTGTCCCGAGAGTCAATGTTAGGACTTTCACCAGCCAAAAGCCCTGTGTTAATGGTGATGTCCGTGCTAAGCTCAGAGCACGGTCCTCTGCCTATAGCTCTGGGGACCTGGAGGCCTTGAGGAAGTCCAGATACAACCTACAGAAAACCATCAGAAATGCCAAAAGAGCCTACAGGGACAAGTTGGAGTCTACCAGTTCCGACCCCAGACGCATATGGTGTGGACTGCGCTCCATCACAGACTACAAAGGGAGAAATAGCAGTGATGCTCAGCCCGCCACCTCTCTTCCCAACGAGCTCAACACCTTTTACGCACGGTTTGAGGCGAGCAACACCATCCCTATTGTAAGACTAGCTGAGGACCAGGACAACTGCACTCTGTCCCTATCTATGGCTGACGTGAGAAGAGCTTTTAAAAGAGTAAACCCTCGGAAGTCACCAGATGGCATTCCAGGCCGTGTCCTTAGAGCGTGCGCCGACCAGCTAGTGGAGGTATTCACCTCTATATTCAACCTCTCCCTGAACCAGTCTGCAGTCCCCACCTGCTTCAGACAACCATTGTCCCCGTACCAAAGATACCTTCCATCACCTGCCTGAGTGACTACCGCCCTGCATCACTGACCTCCATCATCATGAAGTGCTTCAAGCGGTTAGTCAGAACCCACATTTGCTCCACCCTTCCTGACATCTTGGACCCCCTTCAATTCGCAAACCGCCCCAACAGATCTACGGACAACTCCCTGACAGTGCACACCGCCCTCTCCCACCTGGATAAGGGTAACACATACGTGAGGATGCTGTTTATAGACTACAGCTCAGCATTCAACACAATTGTGCCTGCTAAGCTCATTGCCAAGCTCAGGACCCTGGGTCTTAACACCTCCCTTTGCAACTGGATTCTGGACTTCCTGACGGGCAGACCCCAGTTGGTGAGAATGGGTAACCGATATTCCTCTGCACTGACCCTGAGCACCGGAGCCCCTCAGGGCTGCGTACTCAGTCCCCTCCTGTACGCCCTGTTCACGCATGACTGTGTGGCCACGCGCAGCTCCAACGCCATCCTTAAGTTTGCAGACGACACCACCATCCTGGGTCTCATCTCCAACAACGATGAGACCGCCTACAGAGAGGAGGTCAGCGTCTTGGCAACATGCCCCCATTCACATCGATGGAGCTGAAGTGGAGAAAGTCTCCCGCTTAAAGTTCCTCGGTGTGTTCATCAGTGATGACCTCTCCTGGTCCAGGCAAACGGATGCAGCAGTAAAAACTGCCCAAATGCGCCTATACTTCCTGAGAAGACTCAAGAAGTTTGGCATGTCTGCCAAAACTCTCACCAACTTCTACAGGTGCACCATTGAGAACATTCTCACTGGCTGCATTACTACCTGGTACGGCAGCTGCTCCGCAAAGCCCTCCAGAGGGTGGTGAAGACAGCGGAGCGCATAATTGGCTGCCAACTCCCCTCTGTGCAAGGCATCTACCACACATGATGCCTTACGAAAGCACAGAAAATCATAAAAAACTACAGCCACCCAGGCTATGGACTGTTCTCGCTGCTACCGTCTGGTAGACGTTACCAGAGCATCCGATTCACAGCTTTTTCCCCCAGGCCATCAGGCTTCTCAACCAGCAACATTAACCTCATTAATCTCACCTCAATGTATGCTCGAGGTACTTCCTATGTACATTCAATGTACAGCACCATAATTTAATTTACATATCTATCGGCACCTCCACACTTTATATTTATAATATTTAATACTCCGATTCCTCCTGTCCATATCCCCCATCTTTACTGGCTCTGGAACTGCTGCTAGTGTTTTAGTGCTATGTATATTTTTGGTATTCTTGCCCTTATTTATGACTTTTTAACAATTTAATATTTTTTTTTATGCCTACTACATAGTTGTTGCTTGTCCTAAGAATTTAATTGTTCAGAATTACCTTGTGTTATACTTTGCACTTGATAAATAAAAACACTTTGACATGGTACCGGTAGAATTCCAGAGAAGACCACTGTGGAGGTTCTTGCTCCTAATATTATCTGCTAATTCCACAAATTTGTTCTACAGAACCTCAAACCTACCTTTATGTCATTGGTTCCAACATGGACCATGACCACTGGATCCCTCCCCCTGCTCTGGCCAGGAGCTTGTCTGCATGCTCCAGCAGATCTTCAACCTGGGCACCAGGCAGGCAACACACCGTATGAGACTCCTTGTTGTGCAAACATACTATGCCCCCTTCCCAGCTGCGGCGTGCATACCCATCTCCTTAAAGGACGTACTACTTTGTTCCTGGAACTCTACCAATTGCGGACTGTAGAGTCCAGCAAGTTGGACCTCGAGATCAAGGATCTTGCTCTCAAGGTGCTCAACTAGCTGGCAATGGTGGCAGACAAACTCCCCCTGAAAATTGCTTTCCAGGAGTGCGATCATCCTGCAACTCCCGCACAGCTTTGGCCACAAAAACTTTGGCCGAAAAACCACAAAAAACCTTCTGTCAACAATATTCAGATTATAATAATCCAATTTACCTAACCAGCCAGTGTTTAACAGAAAAAAAAAGTGAAAAATTCCCTCTCTGTCCCCTAAAAATTTCACCATAGGAGCAAATCGATCTTACCTTGCTTACAATATGGATTTTAAAAATTCTAACTCATATCATTCACACACTTGCAAGCACAATACAATCCTCCTCCAAACTTTCCAAACTCCGACAACTCAACCACCAAACAGGAAACCGGAAGTGCGTATCAGGCACAAGCAATCGAGCAAGAAGCCAGCAATCCAACGATACCAGCCACGTGACTGCAAGCTACAATGAATGTTTTGTAAAAACTCAACATTTTGGACCTAACAACCACTTTCCCAGAAAGAATGGATTTATCCTGAAGGATATTTAATGAAAATATTGACATGATTAGTTTATTACAATAATTTCATAACTTCCATAAGGGGGTGTTTGGTAGGAAGAGGTTAAGGGGAAAAAAGCGTGTAATATCCTATTAAAATCAAAGTTTAAAAAAAATAAATAAAAAATAAAAAAAGGTAAATGGAAAGCAGTCATGCTACTGTAAGCAAGTTTATGGAGGTTCCAAACAGATGAACATTAGCTCATTAGTTTCCTCTGGCACATTTACATTGATGTGGAAACTGAAATGTTGATTAATGTTGCTTGTCCCTGTTAAATAAATAAGTAAATATATAGTCTATTCATAATTGGTCTACCTTTCAGGCTTTCACTCTTTTAGCAACTGCCAAACACAACAAAAAGTCCTCCTGGGTGTAAGACGTGTTCAGGACAAAATAGGGACCAGACAACTGTCATTTCCAATACGGAGTGTTGACTACTCCATCTGTACGCAGGAACAATATGAACATACCCTCAAATAATCAAGCCACCAACGAGTGTAGCCTCTTGCCAGATGCATATTGGTCCAGAATTTGTGAAAGTAACGTAAAACTGTAAATACAACAGCAACGTGACATATTACAAAATCTTATTGGCTCAGATTTACATCAACGATCGATGCCATCAAAACAATTTGTGACTGATGCTGGTAAAACTGTCCACACAGGGTCATTTTTCTGTTTTTTATAGTTTATGAAAGTACAGATTCTGAGCTTTCAAATGACATCTCATACACTGCAATATGCACATATTTGAAGAAGATATGCTTGTTTGAATGTTGGTACACCTTAAAACACTTTCCTGAGAAAACAGCTCTCAAAAATTTGCAAAGATTCACACCACAGACTGGCAAACTTAATGGGCATGAACAGTAGCTGGCTAGCCCCACCCCCAAGCACTCCCCCACTACAGTATCAGAGGCTTGGTTTGTGTTGTCACAAACTGGCTCAGAGAGTGCGACAAAGAAAGGAGGTCACGCCGGAATGAAAGTGCAATAAGGTAGATTTTATTCAAAATGAACAGAAACGACAATCCAAAATATGGGATGTGACAGTCAGTGATGCACAGAGTGGGTGGATGTATGCAAGATATGGTGTAAATGTTGAAAGGTGCAAGAAACAGCTGTGTAGTATAATGGTTAAAGAACTGACCTTGTAACCAAAAGGTTGCAGGTTCGATTCCCAGGTAGGACACTGCCGTTGTACCCTTGAGCAAGGTACTTAACCTGAATCGCTTCAGTATATATCCAGCTGTCTAAATGGATAATATGTAAAAAATTCTAAAAGGTTGTGTAAGTCGCTCTGGATAAGAGCGCCTGCTAAATGCCTGTAATGTAATGAAACCAAAGCAACATACAACAAAAAAGGGGGTAAGGGTGTATAGAGGAAGAGAGTGAATGAGCCCAAGAGTTCAGCTTAAATAGGCTGCCTGGCAGCAAACACCCGGTGCCAGCAATCTAGGCTTAACGAGCAATCTGCCAATTACCGGCAGAGGAGAGAGAAAGAGAAAAGCACCCCGACCTGGTCGAAAAAATCCAGACGAACATACTTGCAGATACATTGTTTGGACACGCCGCTAGGGCTTTGTGTTAAACAAATACAAACGGATACAAGAATATCACAACAAAAATGCTTGCAAATGTGATTAAAATGTGGTTTTCTTTATTTGACACAGCCTTTAAAAATGTCTACAACTGAAAAAAATTAAGATTGAATAGTGTCACTTCCTGCAGACTATGCAGTTCTCAGGCCTGGGTGGGCGTGAAAGCTAGTTAATATTCAGACCACGCCCAAGAGCCTCTCGGCAAGTTATGAGCAGACTGGGAAATGCAAACACCGTTTGGCAAAACAAACAATAGATAAATAAAAAAGTGCATGGTGTAATCGTACCATATGTTTGAGCCACTGAACTAAAGAACATCCGTACACATAATAATACTAACATTAATCTCAGAGACCCACGGCTTTCAAATAGTAGCCTAACGTTACCGGTAGGCCTACAGTATAGCATGCGCTATTGCGTATCAACTTAAGGCGATTGCCCTGAGACACAATTTTTATAAATAAGAAAAGACAAACAACGAAAGATACGTTTTGTAATGTACAGTATATAACTAAAATGCCAACTGATTCTATTACATCACTACCCAGCATCGAGCGGGCAACATTGGCTACAATGTTAAATTTAACTTATATGGCGACATGCCTCAGGCTTCAGTCTTCCAAGTTCCAGCGAAATAAACAATTACATTTTTCTTTGACATTTCAGTGTGGTAACATTAATGTTACTGAGACCACAAAGTAGCTATTTCTTAAGCTGCATATGTATTTGCTAATTGCTACACATAACAATTTTGTGAGTTTAAAACAGGTCTCACGTACTTGCTAGTTTTCGTTAGCACATCTATGGGGTGTTCCGTAGTTGTTAGAATTAAGCTAATCGTTATCTTACCATGAACAGCAGAACTGTATTTCTTAGTTAATGTTAGCTATATCTGCAACTACATTTAGCCTAATGAGGGCATATTAAGCGCACTGACCCGATCGAAACAGTGAGCTCAAGTTTCGGGCGACAGTTATTGTTGAAGCCTGTAGATCTAACTATCCATATTATGTGACGTTTATTTAGCCTACCTGTTTAAAAGTGCTTTCCGCAGACATAATGTGGAGATGCAGGACACATAACGTTAGTTTCCTTCCACCTGCTCTCTCGCAATAGCATGTAGCCACAGGGCTCGTCTTTTGTGATTTCCGATTTGACATGGCAAACGTGCAAAATGCAAGTCTGTTTTTTTTATTTTTTTTATTGCATTGGCTGTGCAGTTCACAATGCAACAGCTTTTGGGAATTTTATAGTTTTTAAAATAAAATAAAAAAATCTTTGTCGTCTTCTTCCTGCACCATTGTTTTCTATGGGAGGGAGTCTGAATTATTCCCCCAAAGTGGGGCGTGGGATTCACATAAACACTTCAGTGACGTATGACACATAGCTTATATATATATATATATACAGGTGCAGTACTTCCGGGGCGCTGCACTGCAGGCGAACCGTTTTGGTCAGGCTGTTGTTTGTTTGTTTGTTTTATTTTACTTAAAAGATAGGCTATTTGACGTTTAAATCACAGGAGCGAGATGCTCAGTTGAATGCAAATGAATTGCATCTACTTAATCTTCGCCGCGGTGTTTTTTCTCGCCGGAGTTTGCTGCTTTGAAGAGAGTAGGGAGAACGCGGAGAACGCTATCTCCTATACCAAAGAGCAGCTCCGTGACATTGGACTACGCAGCGAGAGGAATGCGGATCTGGTGGATTGTATTCCAAAGGAACTCCGACGGCGGAGAAGGAAACGGGGCAAGCGAGGGGGAATACGGAGGAAACTTCAGCCGCGCCAAAACAAAAAAACGCTCCCAACTATTCTCCTCGCCAATGTTCACTCACTGAAGGAGAAGATTGACGAGTTGAACGTTAACATCAGATTCTTGGAGGAATACAGGGATGCGTGTATTTTGTGTTTCACGGAGAGTTTGTTACAATATGATATACCAAATGATATCCTACAGTTAAATGGATTTTCCGGACCACTGCGAGCAGACAGAGACCTAGAACTGACAGGTAAAGAAACGGGAGGCGGGGTCTGTTTCTATGTAAATCTGCGCTACGCATCTGCAGTGCATGTTAAAGAACGCCTGTGCACGGATGAGCTAGAACTGTTAACTATCTCCCTTCGCCCATTTTACCTACCCAGGGAATTTGGACAGGTGATTGTGACAGGAGTTTACATTCCACCATGGGCAAATGCATTAGATGCCGCTCAGACAATATTTCAGTGTACTGAAAAACTAGAAACTGCTTACCCTGACACACCCAAGCTAATCATGGGGGATTTTAATAAATGCAAACTGGATTCAGTATTGCCTACATATGATCAGTATGTCTCATGTAACACAAGAGGGGAGAGTTGTCTGGACCTGTGTTATGGTAACATCAATGAGGCCTATAGATCTTTACAGAAAGATGCCGTTAGCACCTCAGATCACTTTGCTGTTCAGCTGCTGCCCATATATAAGTCAAAGCTGAAGCAGGGAAAAGCTGTGCAGGGGACAGTTCAGGTGTGGACCAGTGATGCCACACAGAGCCTGCAGGGATGTTTTGCCTGCACAGACTGGACGGTTTTCACCCAGGACCACTCCCTTGAACAGTCTACCACAGCTGTGACCTCATACATCCGCTTTTGTGAGGATATGCTCATCCCAACAAAGACTGTCACGCGCTACCCAAACGACAAGCCTTGGATTACACCTCATCTGAAGAAAGCCATTCAGGCTAAAAACAGGGCCTTTGCTACTGGCGGCAGAGCAGAGGGGAGAGCGGCACAATGGGCACTGAAGAGGGAGATAATCCAAGCCAAAAGACGCTACAGGGAACGAGTGGAGACCATGTTCCAGAGTGGCAATCTGCGGCAGGCCTGGAAAGGGCTCTCTGTCCTCACAGGGAAAGCTACAGCCAAGAAGACCACAGTGAGGGGTGTGGGGGAGGAGACAAAATTTGTCGCTGACCTAAACACCTTTTTCTGTCGGTTCGACACCCAGGACTTCAGCGCGGAAACAGAGAGGTTGAGGGATGTACTCCAGAACGACATCACGGAGGGGCGGGGCCAACCAGTCACCCTCACGGAGGGAGAGGTGAGGAGAAGTCTGAAGGGGCTTAATCCATCTAAGGCCCCGGGGCCTGACCTCATTAAAGGGAGAGTGGTGAGAGACTGTTCAGATGAGCTAGCTAGCATTGTCTGTCAGCTCTTCAACCGATCCCTCCAGGAGAACACCCTCCCCACACTGTGGAAGCGCTCAGAAATAAGACCTGTCCCTAAAACCAACCATCCGGCCGAGCTCAACGACTATCGACCTGTGGCCCTCACATCAGTGTTGGTTAAGTGCTTGGAGAGACTACTGCTACCCCACCTTCTCTCACAAGTGAGCCCCACCCTCGATCCGCTGCAGTTTGCTTACAGGCCAAACCGTTCAGTGGAGGATGCAGTGATGACTGTCTTACACACCATCTACTCTCACTTAGAGAAGAAACGGTCATACATCAGAATCCTCTTTGTGGACTTTTCATCTGCCTTTAACTGCATGCAGCCCCACATCCTTTGCACCAAACTCCAGCAGCTCCAGGTGGACCCCCACATGATTCTCTGGATACTGGACTTCCTCCTTAAAAGGGAGCAGTTTGTCAAAGTGAACAGCACAGCCTCTAACATCATGCTAACATCTACTGGTGCTCCTCAGGGAACAGTGATTTCCCCAGCACTGTTCTCATTGTACACCAACGAGCTGAGGGGCTCAGACGGTGCCAGCATGGCGGTGAAGTTTGCTGATGACACTGCATTGGTTGACACATCCAACAGTCCCACCCATTTTGAGAGGGAAGTCGAACTTCTACAAGAGTGGTGTGAGGAGCACTTTCTCCTGATCAATGTGAGGAAGACTGAGGAGCTCCTCATCGATTTCAGGAGGAAGGCTGACCCTGTCCCACAGCTGGAACTCAACAAGAAGGTGGTGGAGAGGGTTGGCAGCTACAAATACCTCGGTACCATCATCGACAGCGGACTGAACTTTAATGAGAACACACACTCCATCTACAAAAAGTGCCAGCAGAGAACCTACCTCCTAAGGAGGCTGAGGTATCTGGACGTACCCTCTCGCATCCTCCGCAACTTCTACACCTGCCACATTGAGAGCCTCATCACGTTCTCTTTCCTGGCATGGTATGGGGGGGCTTTCAGTGACCAACAAGGCCAAGCTGCGGAGGGTGGTCTCTCTGGGGACCAAGCTCTGTGGGACACTGTGCCCTGATTTGCAGCAGCTTTACGACCGGAGGATGGTGAAGAAAGCAGGCAAGATCGCGAGAGACTCCACCCATAACCTCAGCACCTGCTTTAGGCTCCTGCCCCTGGGTAGGAGATACGCTGCCCCCACCCCTGTATTTAGATCTAACAGGGGAGGGAACAGCTTTGTCCCCTCTGCAATCAGACTCTTAAACAAACATGATCCCCTCAGGAATGCCCCCACCATCTGAAAGAACTTTAAATTAAATTGGACTATTAGTATTGCATTGTGATTCCTTTTGCTGCTATACAATTTGCACTGTGATTTTGCTGCTGCACCTTACACTGTGATTTGGAACTGTTAACTGTTTGTTTTTTGTTTGTCTGTCTGACCAAAACAAAAAGAATTTCCTGTAAAAGGACTAATAAAGTATCTAATCTAATCTACTCAAAAAATTAGAATATCGTGAAAAAGTTCAATATTTTTTGTCACTCATTTCAGAAAGTGAAACTCATATATTATATAGATTCATTACACATAGTGAAATATTTCAAGCCTTTATTTCTTGTAATTTTGATTATTATGGCTTACAGCTAATGAAACCCAAAATTCAGTGTCTCAGAAAATTAGAATATTTTGCTTTAACATATTTTTAAAGTATCACATTTAATATTTGGTTGCATATCCTTTGCATGCTGTTACTTCCTGAAGTCTGTGACCAATCAACATCAAAAGACTCTCAATATCTTATTTTCAGGTACTGTTACAAGCGATACTATAACCTCTTTGCATTTGAACTGATCTCTATGGGAATTGGGGGTGAGACTAGTTTCAGCTGTAAATTACGCTGGTACAGTATGGAACACATGACTGGCGAAATGGCTGTATGTCATCAAGGGTCTAAGGTATCAAACGAGCCCCAAACCATCACTCTGCGGCCAGATATGGTGTAGATGTGGATGGATCCCTTTAAGGGTTGTTTCTCCTGACTTTTTTCCCCATAGAGTTCTATAGAAAAATGAGTCAGGAGAAATAACCCTTGCAGTGATCCATCCACATCTACTCCATATCTGGCAACAGAGTGATGGTTTGGGGCTCGTTCGATAGCTCAGACCCTTGATGACTTACAGCCATTTAGCCAGCCATGTGTTCCATACTGTACCAGTGTAATTTACAGCTGAATCTAGTCTCACCGCCCAATTCCCATAGAGATCAGTTCAAATGCAGAGAGGTTATAGTATCGCTTGTAACAGTACCTGAAAATAAGATATCGAGAGTCTTTTGATGTTGATTGGTCACAGACTTCAGGAAGTAACAGCATGCAAAGGATATGCAACCAAATATTAAATATGATACTTTAAAAATATGTGAAAGCAAAATATTCTAATTTTCTGAGACACTGAATTTTGGGTTTCATTAGCTGTAAGCCATAATAATCAAAATTACAATAAATAAAGGCTTGAAATATTTCACTCTATGTGTAATGAATCTATATAATATATGAGTTTCACTTTCTGAAATGAGTGACAAAAAATATTGAACTTTTTCACGATATTAAAATTTTTTGAGCTGCACCTGTATATATAGGCTATGTGTGCGTGTGTGTGTGTAAAATAAATACAAGTGCGCTCAGACATGTGGCATACAGTTGCCAACATCACTTAGATTTCTATTTAAATTAGGCGAATAGTATTATAGCCTAGATTTTAAGAATTTCACTCACCAGTGACACTTCTAATGAGAACAGTGTTGTTGTGCCTTGGACTGAAGAATCGCTGTGATGTCGGGCGTGAGGTTTGTAGATGCGATTCGCAGGACATCGCAAAGGTGACTGTCTGTTATCTTTGATCGCAAACGGCTCTTGTTTAGCATCATCAGGGACGTATGTCCCCTGGTGCTTCACCCATGTTAACGGAGAAGGGGCATGAGAACATGTTGATGTCCTTCTCAATAGAAGCAAAATCATGAAAGCGCGTGTTGAACTCTGTGATCAATGACGTGATTAGTGTCACATATTTCCCCATCTGCTCAGGGCTGTTGGCATTTGGGAAAGTGTCGATTACCTCCCGGAGAGAGGGGAAGTGTGCGGCATTGCGTTCACTGACTTGTCTCTCAAATAGACGGAGCTTGACGACAAATGCTTTCATGTGTGAGTACATTTGTGACACGATTGTGTTTTTCCCTTGCAAGGCTGTGTTCAGGACATTCCGCTGTCCGGTCATGTCAGTTAAAAATCCCAGGTCTTCCAACCAAACAGGGTCACTCAGTTCATCGACGGACAATCGTTTTTCTCTTAAGAATTTGTCGATCTCAGATTCGAGGGAGAAGAACCGCTTGAGAACGGAGCCGCGGCTGAGCCATCGCACATCAGAGTGGTAGATCACGTCCCCATATTCTGTATCCATTTCAGACAGGAATGCCCGAAATTCCTGTGATTGAGTGCTTTCGCACAAATTATGTTAAGTTTTCACGACTGTATTCATGACATCGCCCAGTTTCGTGACTTTGGCGCATAATGCTTCCTGGTGTATAATACAGTGCAATTTAACAGCCTCGCCCCCAGGCTCATGAACTTTTCTGCAAACATTACATTACATTATAGGCATTTAGCAGACGCTCTTATCCAGAGCGACTTACATACTTCTTATTACATTTATCCATTCATACAGCTGGATATATACTGAAGCAATGCAGGTTAAGTACCTTGCTCAAGGGTACAACGGCAGTATCCTACCTGGGAATCGAACCTGCAACCTTTCAGTTACAAGTCCAGTTCCTTAACCATTATACTACACTGCCGCAAACCAGGGAAGCCATTCCGTTACGCTCACCTATCATGTCTGTTGAAACTCCACACAACTTGTCCCAAGGGAGATTCCGATTTTGAATAGCAACTGACACAGCTTCAAAAATATCAGCTCCTTTCGTTGTTCCAGTCAGGCTCAGAAGGTCGAGGAGCTCTTCAGTAATGCAAAAATCAACGTCAACCCCTCGCAAAAAAATGAGTAGCTGAGCCGAATCTGTTGTGTTGGTACTCTCGTCAAACGCAATTGAATAGAAATGAAACAACGGAGCTTTGTCTGATATTTGCGCCTTGATGTTAGCTGATAAATCCTCGATTTGCCGGGCCACTGTGTTTCTCGCAACACTAACATTGCAGAAGTCTTGTTTCTTTTCTGGGCATACAATCTCCACAATTTTTGTGACGCACTCTTTTAATAAAATCACCCTGTGCAAAGGCCTTTCCATACTTCGCTATTAGCTTAGCCACCTCATAGCTAGCCCTGGTAGCATTCTGCTGCGTTTGATTAGCACGAAAAAACTGGGTTTGTTGCAATGATAGGCTTGCCGCCAACTGCTTTGATTTCTCTTCTCTGGCTGCTCCAGTATATGCCTTACAAGACGCATCATGTTTCGTTTCATAATGTCTCTTATGACATTATGAAACTTGCCTCTGTACTCAGTGAAAAAGTATTCATTTTGCCATCGTGGCTGGAATTTCCTACATTCACTATCCGCCTTTCGATTCTTTGCAGTCGCCATGTTGATAAGAATACGATTTGTAGGCTACAGGAACGTTGGCTAGCTAATGCATAAGATAATTTTTTGTTTGGGGGGGGGGCGTAAACTGCTGATCTGTTTTTAGAGTTGGGCTTTTACTATGCTGCCCCCTAGTGTTAAAAAACAGCATTTTTTTTCTCATTTGTAGCAGCGGGCCAGATTTAATAATTCTTCTGAAATGTTTCGAGGGCCGCTTTAAAACGCTTCAAGGGCCGCAATTGGCCCGCGGGCCGTAGTTTGGACACCCTTGGCTTAGAGGATCAATTACAGGCAATGGTGGAAGAAAAAAAAGGAAGGCATATCTCAATTTAGGCATATCGCTGATATTTGGGTTATGTTTATTCCACCCCAGGATGACAACAATTAACCACTGAAAAGCTGAATCATCGATTTGAGTTGGAAATCCCTTTAAGTAAGCTAAATGTTATGTAAATGTAGTGTACTTTAAATCTGCAGATGATATACTTACACTGTTCTGGCCAAAAAAAAAAACGCCGTTGTACCCGTCATGCATAGTGCCCACTGTAGCTTCTGGAGGCAGTGTTGTGATCTGGGGTTGCTTCAATTGGTCAGGTCTAGGCTCAGCAACATTATGCAGCAATAAAATGAAGTCAGCTGAGTACCTGAATGTACTGAATAACCAGGTTATCCCATCAATGGGCATATTCCAGGACGACAATGCCAAGATTCATCGGGCTCAAATTGTGAAAGAGTGGTTCAGGGAACATGAGGAATCATCAATTGACCACCAGAGCCCTGACTTTAACCCCATTTAAAGTCTTTGGGATGTGCTGGAGAAGACTTTACGGAGTGGTTCGACTCTCCCGTCAAAACTCTGGACGGAAATACATGTTGTGACGTTGCATGAGGTTGTCGAAACAATGCCACAACGAACGTGCGCTGTAATCAAAGCTAAAGGCGGTCCAACGAAATATTAGTGTGCCCGACCAGGCAGTGCATTATACTTAGGTTTTCGCTGATAATAGTATTGATGATATTATTAGCATATTATTTTACTTTGAAACTATTTTGCGCTGGACTGTGAATTGCAGACTTGTGACTCGCGGACCATTTTACCAGCTCACATTTGTCCCCTCACTGCCAACACCCCTAGCTGGCTACTTCTCTCACCTGGCTGGCTACTCAAAAATTTGAGGAACCTCTTGTAAATATCCGTGTAACAAAAATCAACTGCTGGGCTAATAGATTTGGACATCACACGCTGATCACAGCTTTGGGCAGTGAGCAGAGGCAGACTACTGGACACTCGCTCATCTCAGGTAAGGCACGAGACGTGAACAACAGTTTTAAACATTTTTATTTTTCAGTTTCAGTTCCAATTTTAGACCTGTGGCTCTTCGTTCAGTTCCGATCCGTACCTGAGAGATTAATCAGAGCTGCGGACCAAAACCAGCTCAGGTCTCGGTTATTACCTCAGGTTTTCGGGTCCACGTGGAGACCTCTACTGCTCACTGGAGCAGTGACTGACCAAAATAAATCACCCAGCATTTTTCTGCAAACGCTGTGATAGCCCTGTATGCCACAGTTATACGCTAGTGCACCATGTATATGCGCTATGTATTGTGTTTATATAGTGATATATTCCCTCCTAACACTATATATTAAAACAAATTTTTATAAAATAAATATTTAGCTCAAATACAGAAGTCCCGTTGGGCTGCACTCACGTGATTGGCGGGCCGTGGATGGCAGTCATGGCTGGAGCAAAGGTGCGGTACAGGGAATGGTTGAACACAGGTGAGCGAATGTTTGCCATGACTGCGTCTAGCAAGGGCTGGCACAGGTACTGCTGCTTGGTGCTGGGCACAGGAGGGGGAGGCGGAGTCGGCTGAAAGAGGTTCACACAAGAGAGACACTGAAAAACTAAAAACAATCCCAAGTACACAGATTCCAGAGAGACTAACACGACAGAGGTCAAGACAACGGAAACATGACTAAAATCTTGAGGCGACAGCAGCAAGCTTACCACGGCCATGTCGTTCTTCAGTTTCTCCAAGGCAATTTCACACTTCTGTAAGGTCTTCAAGGGACACCTGCAGAAGGAGAGGTCGAGAGGCCGTGAAAAACCACCCACGGGGCAGGGAAGGAAGAGGCGGAGCACATACCATTCTCATACCGTTTGGAAGGGTCGGTCAAGATATCCAACAAACTCTTCATCTTGCTCAAGTCCTTCTTGCGATCTGTTATGAAAACAAAGATGTTTTTCTAGGTAGGAAGCATCCAGAGCACTCAGATCAGGTGCAAAACTACCACTACGTCAGGTAGGCAAGGTGAGAAAAGGCGGCAGAAGCGGAACTCTCTCCAAGTCCCCCTCACCTTCGTTTTTGTCGATCTTGTTGATCATCCTGCGAAGGGGTTCGATGTACTTGGACAACTGTTTGAGCTTCTCCAGGTACTGTTGCTCTTCTGTCTGTGATCCTCCTGCTGGGCTCATCACTGAGCTGGGGTTCCCTATTGGGGGCGGTGGGGGTGACCGTCAGTCACATTCTGCCCAACACCCACAAATCACTGCAGGCCATGTTTTGAAACGTTCATAAGCTGGGTCCTACAATGTTTCCCATAACAAGAAATGTGTGAACTGTATCCTAAAATTACATTTCACATTAAGTACACAAGCTAACATTACCTCCTAATTTGCCTCAGAGTGTATTATATTCGTAAAGGGGGGAAGGGGGGTGTTCCGAGAGGGTTGCGTGGCTTTATTTTGCCGTTTCTACCTGGGGTGTTGAGGGGGCCGGGAGAGGGTACACCGTAGTTCTGGGGGGTGCGGGCCGTAGCTGGGCTCTGGGATGGCTGGGGGGAGGGGCTGGGCTGGAATCCCCCGGGGGAAGGGGTGGGACCGGAGCTGCAACACCAACCCCCCAAAATAAATCGTATCGATGACAATCACACCTCAGCACAGCTCACGTGATGGAAACTGCTTTTTCAATGCACCTCTGGTCTTAAAGGCAGGTTAGTGTCACCCTCTGCTGGGTGGTTATTAAGAATTTTTAGGACATATTGAGAGCAAAAATTCACCCATGCAACATGCAAGGCAATTTAGGACTTTCACGCTAAGGGAACAACTCACAGTTAACCATGAAAAACTGCAGCACCTGAGTTGTAATGTTACTTTATAATTGTCCATGCAGATTGATATTTACTCTGTACAGTACAAAAAAAATATTTACGAGTGAAGACATTCCTTACCTGACGGAGTTGGGCTGGGAGGTGGGAGGTTGAGGCGAGGGCTGTGGCTGGGGAGGGGGGGGCATGGACTGGGGGGTGAGGACCTGTACCGGAGAGGGCGATGACATCATCTGATGCTGCTGGACCTGCGGGGGGGGGGGGTGCGCGTAAGGGCAAACGGGGATCAATTGTGTGTAAAGAGCAGAGCAGGAGATGGTCTTAAAGCACTCACCAACACCCCCAATTAAGGGACTGTTTTAACTTTATTGGTAGACGATTCGCGACGATTTCTGGCCAATGCGTAGTTTCTAAGTGTCACTATTTTTCCGTAGCAAGTGCATTTAACAAGCACCCCCTCACCCAGTCTGTACCTACCCATGCGTGACATAGTGGACAATAGCGTCTATGTTTTAGTTCATAAATATATTTATTCATCGTATAAAATTAGAATTCCGTCATAGCAACAAGATAAACCAAACAATCGCCAGAAAAGCCGTGAAAAGCCCTGCTAACTCAAATGCAAAATAAACATGTAAAAGTATTCTCTCATTCTACTATGTATTCTACTAGTAATATATGCTACTAAATATGAAATTAATATACAATCCTACCATTGGTTTTACACATCGAGATGTTCCTTTCAAAATTCAGTGGTCATTTATTGTCTGGTACAATCGGTTTGAGAAATGTACAGCACTTTATACCGCAATTACACTATCTGGAACATCGACTCGTAATACCCCCCATGCTCTGCAAGCCTGTCTCGTTCATTCAGTTCGTTCTGGTTTAATTGTCGGCTCTTTTATCCAACAGATTGCATTATAACCTTAGCAACGGCATATCCCAAGTCTTCCGGGGTGCTTTGAACAATTTATTACGTCTCATATTACGCAAGCTGTATATAATAACACACAAGGGAGAGAAAGTTCCCCATGCCGACATTTAAAATATTTCGCGTCTGAAATGTAGTTGGTCTCGCTGGCTACAGATAATAAGTTAAGTAAATTTTTCCACTCGAACAATCTTTCCAATATGATTGATAGACCCATTGTTATTTTCGCATAGTGAGCGCATTTCACATACTGTAGTGCAATCGTTAATACAATTTTTGATGTAGCTTACCAATTTCCATTGAAAATAGAATATTTGGCAGCATTTTGCAGATGGTGGAATACCATTTTATTTTCATGTTATCGTACATAATATAGGCTATGACGTATATTGGTGAATTGTCACTTGTGGAATAGCAACTGCTCATTCCAATTTTCTGGGCGCTGATATGTGGTAGATTAAGGTAAAGATTTCCCTTAATCAAAATGACTAGAAATATTTTCAAAAACTACAGAGAAATACAATCCCAGGGCAAAAGTATACATACTGTAGAGTACAGAAAAAAGTGATGTTTTATTGAGGTACAAGAATGAATGATTAGGCTACATATTTAGGTGTATGTAACACTGTGATATCAATATTTTATCTTAATCCATCAGAAGAAGCAAATGTATATTCTTTATAATGGATAAAACAAATTTTATTAATTTTATGATGTTTTGCATAGGGGTTTTGGACCCATAGATATCTACCCCCCTATACTGATAAAAATAGTCATTCCCACTTGAAAATGATGCAAAAGTGAGTTTTATGAGCCAAATCTGTTGATTTGTAGTTAAATATATCTTTCTTTTTATGTAGAGCAGTACATAATTTAGCCATTTGGATAGATTTGGAGACACTAATGGAAAACAGGGTACACTGCCTATATTTTGCATCATAGACCTTTAGTGGTTCTGCATATCATCCTCAGATTTTGCATACTTGTTGGAGTTTATGATCCAGAAAATGTATATATTTACCTGTTTCACTTATGTAGCTCTCAGTATTTTGTTGCAAACTAAAGAAATAGTTTTTGTTTTGAATATTTACAAAGTTTTGCTTGCCTTTGTGGCACTTTATTTTGACTTAAATTATGAAAATAAACAAATCTAAGTTTATACTATAAATGGTACACCGGTAATTGTTTCATTTAAGCCATTTACCAAGTTCATGTGATGTTCACACCTGGAGTTATAAAGCCTTAAACAGAGCACCCCCTAAATACATGAGAATTTGTATGTTTTGTATGACGTCACAATAAAAAAATTAAATAAAGATAGCCAATTAGTCTACGGTAGTCCTAAATGCCAGGGAGCAGAAACATTTCAAACTGAATACAATGTATCGCTTCAGCACAACACAGAACCCTACATTGAGGTTGCCTATACTGCAACAAAGTAATAGGATGAGACACGTTTCTTCAATAACTTGCATGCTTTATCAAAACCATAAATACAAGCATATGACATGTTGTTAACATGTAGAAAAGTGAAAACAAGTTTGATCAAGTTTATCCAGAACTAATAAACATTTAATACAATATAGCCTAATACTTTGGCTAGTTGTTAAGTAGCCTATCTTTTGGGCTACTGGCTACAACGTCTTTGTGGTTCGTTGTCATAAAGCGTATTTTTACAGTCCTGATGCGCTACTTGCTTTCTCCCACGGATAATATCAGAGAGAGGGAGAAAGAAAATGTGATTGCAGCGATTAAATTAATTATGTTGGAAAACGTTTAAAAAAAATCAAGTGTTAGACTAGATTTCTCGTATCATAACCTTTATACGCCTGTATACCTTCGAAAAGGTGGAACACCCGTATTTTATATGGGCAAACTTGACACCTATGACAAAATAAAATCAAACTAATGGAAAGCATTAGCGATACACATACACTGAATTGGCTTTGTTTATGCTTATTTCCTGGTCACGTCAACCCACGTTAACGACGTTAACTTAACGTTTTTTTTTTTTTTGCCAGCTGTTGTGAGGCAGAATTAGTATAATTCTAATTATAGAATTCTAATAGAGGCCTGTCACATAGAACCAGCACTGTAGTTACCAATGGTTACAGGGACGCGCCGCCATGTTGGAGGACCAACCCTAACAGAGACGCTTAGCATTACTATTAGTGTTTGCTACTCCATGAAACGAGTCAAGTAGCTAGCTAACGCTACTACGATTGTTGTCCTACAATGACGAACTTCTGCACTGCGTATTGATGTGCTAATAGCTGGGAAAAGGGAAAAATGTCCTTTTACATGATAATCTGAATACTCACCATAGTAGCTAAGACACCAGCCAGGGTGAACGAACTACATTTTATGACCGAAAGAAGAGACTGGTGGTTGGAGTGAGTGAGCTGGATTTCGACCGCAACCAGGCTTGGATCATTAATGGTAAATTACGTTTTATGAACAAATTATAAAGTTAGCCAGTTAATATATACAGGTGCAGCTCAAAAAAATAGAATATCGTGAAAAAGTTCAATATTTTTTGTCACTCATTTCAGAAAGTGAAACTCATATATTATATAGATTCATTACACAGAGTGAAATATTTCAAGCCTTTATTTCCTATAATTTTGATGATTATGACTTACAGCTAATAAAAACCCAAATTCAGTGTCTCAGAAAATTAGAATATTGTGAAAAAGTTCAATATTGGAAACTCATGGTGTCACACTCTAATCAGCTAATTAACTCAAAACACCTGCAAAGGTTTCCTGAGCCTTTAAATGGTCTCTCAGTCTGGTTCAGTAGGCTACACAATCATGGGGAAGACTGCTGACTTGACAGATGTCCAGAAGACAGTCATTGACACCCTCCACAAGCAGGGTAAGCCACAAAAGGTCATTGCTAAAGAAGCTGGTTGTTCACAGAGTGCTGTATCTAAGCATATTCATAGAAAGTTGAGTGGAAGAAAAAAGTGTGGTAGGAAAAGGTACACAAGCAACAGGGATAACCGCAGCCTTGAGAGGATTGTCAATAAAAATCCATTCAAGAATTTGGGGGAGCTTCACAAGGAGTGGACTGAGGCTGGAGTCAGTGCATCAAGAGCCACCACGCACAGACGAATCCAGGACATGGGCTACAAATGTCGCATTCCTCGTGTCAAGCCACTCCTGAACCAGAGACAACGTCAGAAGCGTCTTACCTGGGCTAAGGAGAAAAAGAACTGGACTGTTGCTCAGTGGTCCAAAGTCCTCTTTTCAGATGAAAGTAAATTTTGCATTTCATTTGAAAATCAAGGTCCCAGAGTCTGGAGGAAGAGTGGCGAGGCACAGAATCCACGTTGCTTGAAATCCAGTGAGAAGTTTCCACAGTCAGTGATGATTTGGGGTGCCATGTCCACTGTGTTTTCTGAAGTCCACAGTCAACGCAGCCATCTACCAGGAAATTTTAGAGCACTTCATGCTTCCTTCTGCTGACAAGCTTTATGGAGATGCTGATTTAATTTTCCAGCAGGACTTGGCACCTGCCCACACTGCCAAAAGTACCAAAAGCTGGTTCAATGACCATGGTATTACTGTGCTTGATTGGCCAGCAAACTCGCCTGACCTGAACCCCATAGAGAATCTATGGGGTATTGTCAAGAGGAAGATGAGACACCAGACCCAACAATGCAGACGACCTGAAGGCCACTATAAAAGCAACTTGGGCTTCCATTACACCTCAGCAGTGCCACAGGCCGATCGCCTCCATGCCACGCCACATTGATGCAGTAATTCATGCAAAAGGAGCCCCAACCAAGTATTGAGTGCATATAAATTAACATACTTTTCAGAAGGCTGACATTTCTGTTTAAAATATCCTTTTTTATTGATCTTATGTAATATTAAAATTTTCTGAGACACTGAATTTGGGTTTTCATTAGCTGTAAGCCATAATCATCAAAATTACAAGAAATAAAGGCTTGAAATATTTCACTATGTGTAATGAATCTATATAATATAGGAGTTTAACTTTCTGACATGAGTGACAAAACATATAGAAATTTTTCACGATATTCTAATTTTTTGAGCTGCACCTGTACATAACTAGCTGGCCTAATGTATGTTTATGTGCATTATCTTAATGTTAGAAAGTTAAAAGTTAATTCATCGCTAGGTTTAGCTAACGTTAGTAGCTACATAATTTGTGTGAACAACTGCTACGCCTGCGAAACATTAATGTTAACCTAATGCAATACGTCAAGCATAATGTGAACATCAAAACAGTGTTCATTTGAACTATTATTACATTGCTAGGGGTGCTACGTTGTACAATGTCTCAAAAATAGATTGGATAAACTGTAAACATTACCTGTGCTGGCCAGGCAGGGAACGAGCAAAATGAGAGAATCCAGAAGAGGGCGAAAAGAAAATGTAACGTAACGATTAAGCACCAAATAACAATGTATTTCAAGATAATAATAAAAGTAACGGTAAACGTACTTCGTGTTGAACTGATTAGCCTTTTATGGTGGCTACAACTGATGTTCCCTATCGGGAAAATACAATTTATTCTATTCTATTCATCGAGTTAAAATGTTTTATTGCTGAAGTAGGCTACTGTAGCCTACCGTTAATACTTTAACATGTAACGTATCACTTTGCTCCCATATGAACTGCACAAGCACTTTACTTACCAAGGTGGTATACTACAAAGCAGAATTACTGAGTTAGTACGAGCTGGATAACTCAATAAAACCCAGAACAGCTCTTTTTACTTCAGTCCATGCATGTTCCAGATTCGGGAGGGTTCCGGGGTTTACTCAGTAATTAATCCTGCTTCGTACGTATAGCCCCCAAGACTCCTTATATTTGTTTATGTTGGTATTATTAGAATAGAATATAATAACTTTTATTTCCCGCTACAGAACTTCAGTTGTAGCCCCAACAACAACAAAAAAAAGACATAGACAGTGGGGCAGACCCACAACACACGAACAAACATATCAAACAAAGACATCCAACAGAATCATTACATCAATTAAGTGAATGAAAGTGCAATACAGCCATGATTAAAAATAGCCCCCGCTGTCCCGAGATGTCCAGTGTCACCAAGCAGTCCAACACACAAACTCCTCCATACACGCAGCGCCGTGGTCTTTGTACACCGCCGAAACTGAGAAATTGTTTTGTGATGTTGTGCACTGTATATTTTGTATATTGCTGAGCTACCTGTAAGCATTACGCAAAGCAAATTCCGATGATGGCAATAAAGGAAAATCAAGCAACCTCCTGATTAAATGTGATGGCCCATAAGTTTGGTTTGCATAACGTTATGGAACACTGGCATTTGGACCTCCAAGATGGCGGTTGGCGTAAAAAAGTAGGCGTGTCTGGCCAAATTGTGAAGTAGGTGACAGGCCTCTATTATCTAATTAGCATAATTCCAATATAATTTGCGGCAGGTTTTCCCTGCTTACGCAGATCATGCTCACATTGTTTCCCTAGCAATGGTGGGGCAGCGTGTTCCGATGACCCACACTGCAGAGACATAGGACAGGGAGCGCAGTCCGCAGCATGAGCACACACATACACACAAAGGAAACTACTCAAAAACAGCACTATAAGGAGTGTGTCAAGTTTATTATATTTATACAGTGTATGATTTTGGTTGGTTCAATTGAAACTCCAATATTTTAAACATCTTGGCATTTTGAGTTTCTCAATAATAATATTGGTTATTTTATGGACGTATTGGTATTGTGCATTACCAGTCAGGGGTGCCTGCCCACTGTAATATAATTAATGTTGGATTCAATTGATTGAATTCCAATAGTCCCCATGCCCTGCTAATAAAGGTGCCCAACCAAATCTCATTGGAGACATTATTGCTCAATTTACGACAAATTATCTTTTAAAATTCTTCCCTTTTAAAGGTATATTTCTTTTAAAATAAATAAATAAATAAACACATTCAAATTTCAATAGCTTGTGTCACATCTGCCCTAGAGGCCTCAAGCCAACTTGTTGGAGACATAAATTTACCACCAGTGATTTAAAATTTTAATAGTGATTTTTAATTTTTTTTTCAAAATAGAAAACTCAAATTTCAATAGCTTAAATAGACAAGATTGCTCTTATTATTCTGTTACAAACAATGACTTCTAATATTCTTTTTGTGAATTTGTTTTTTTCCCCTTTTTTAATTGAATGGGTACATTACTTGAATTTAACTGAATATTTACTTTAAAAATTAATTAAAATAGCTTTCAAGTCGTAACCAGGATTCGTCAGACTAACTTAGTAATTGGAGACATTTTAAAAGTTGAGGGAGAATTTACATGATAATACTGAAATTAGTCTGACATGGCACACAAGCTCTTGAAATGTGTTTTTATTTTGAAAAAAATTGCTTTAAAATTTACAAAGTGAAAATTTGAAAAATCATCCATCACAAATCTGAGCAATGTCTGCAACAACATTAAAGTTTGTTTGACGTGTTTTGGTCACATTTCACAGAAGCTTTTTAAATTTGAGTGTTTATTCTGAAAAATAACTCCTTTAAAATGTACAAAAGAAAAATGTAAAAAGTAAAATATCACTGGTCATCAAAAATGTCAATGGCAACATTAAATATGGTGTGAGGAAAATGTTAGGGCTTTTTATTTTGATAACTTAATTTCAAATTTACAAAAGGAAAATTTTGTAAAAAATACATCGTAAATTTGAGTAATAATTTATCCAATGAGATTAAAGTTGGTTTGACACCTTTAATTCTAATTCATGGCATGTGTTTTTATAGGTCAAACATTGAGCATCTTTTTCTAAAATATGAATAAAGGCTTAAGTCTTTGTCTTACGCTGGTAACAAATATGTCCATGAAAATGCACCTACACCTCAACCTCTTGAAAAATGACTATCCAATAGGCCTACCCAACATAAGGAACTGAGTAGTTCATCCTTTAAGGAGATTGTATGCATGCTACAGCTGGGAAGGGGGGAGAGCACAGAAAAGGACATGCCAACCACACAGGGACCATTTTTCCAGAGGTTGAGGTGTCTAACCGATTCCAGCCCTTGCACCTGGCCCTTCTTGACCGTGAGAGTGGGAGGACTGATGAGCCTCAGGGCACCCAGATGGTCACATCCTCCAGGAAAAGATGGTTATTGATAGTGGGAGACACTCTTAGAGGTGTAGAGAGTATAGTCTGTTCGCACAACAGTCTCGTACGGTCTGTTGCCTGCTTGGTGCCCAGGCTGGAGATTTCCTGGAGCGTGTGGACAGAGCTCCGGGTCAGAGCAAAGAGGGATCCAGTGGGCATGGTCCATGTTGGAACCAACGACATAGGTAAGGGTAGATTTGAGGTTCAGCAGGGCACATTTGCAGAAGTAGCACATAAGATTATGAGCAGACCGTCTACGGTGGTCTTCTCTGGAATTATCTGGTTCCACATGCAAGCAGAGGGAAGCAAAGATTAATTTGGATGTTTAACATGTGGCTACAAACCTGGTATAGAAAAGAGGGGTACAGGTTTATGGGGCACAGGGACTCCTTTTGGGGCAGGAGTGACCTGTACGGGTTGCACCTGGGAGGGGTACTATTGCATCGGGTCAGCATATGCTTAGGATAGCACAGAATTATTTAAACTAGGGACTTGGGGGCCAGGGAAGATATAACATGAAAAGGGCATGGAGGTGCAGACTGCCCAGATGGAAGGCGTCAAGGCTGCCTATAATAATAGAGAAAAATAATATATTTTCAGATCAAAATTCTAATAAGGGTGGACCTTAGATGTGTAGACCTAGTGGAAGCAATAGTCTGAAATGTGTTTGTTTAAATGTCATTGTTTTGTATTTTAAAAAAATGTAATTTTTTTTTATTTTTATTTTTATTTATTTTTTAAGAACTTGGTTGTTATGAATACTGGGGGCTATGACATAGTTGGGATTACAGAGACATGGTTTGGGGAAGGGGGTGGAGATTCATATAATATAGAGGGGCACAATCTTATTAGGAAAGATATATTCAGTAAAAGAGGTGGGTGTGTAGTCCTCTATGTAAAAGAACATTATAATGTGCAGGAAATTCTAGAAATGGACCATCTCATGCCTAGCAAGGATAATTGGATTTAGCTCATCAGGGAAAATATGAAGATTAAATATAGGTGTATGTTACCGGCCGCCAGCTTCAGACAATAGTGTGAATACAATGCTATTTGGAAATATAAAACAGGCTTGTCAGAGAGGCGAGACTGTTATTATGGGTGACTTCAATTACCCTGCTATTAATTGGGAATTGGTGACAGGACAAAGTGAGAAAGAATTTCTAGATGTTGTAAATTACCATTTTTTGGCACAGTATGTCAGTCGGCCTACAGGAGGGACATCAATTCTGGATCTGGTGCTATGTAATGATCCTGACAGAATTTGCAGCACAGAGATAGTGGAGCCACTTGGGACAAGTGACCATTGCAGTTAGCTTTGAGGTACTTTGGCAAATTATGAGGGTCCAGGATTTCTTACTTTAGGCGGGCCAACTTTAACAAGATGCAAGCATATTTAAGAAATACAGACCGGGCACAACTTCTTGGGCCCTATCTTACACCCGGAGTTAAGTGGCGCTAAACTAAACGCAAGTGTCTTTGCTAGTTTAAGACGAGCGCACGTGTCATTATAGCGCCCAGCGGCCACGTCGTTTAAATACCAAGTGATCTTGTGCCCATACCAAGTGAACTGGGCGGGTTGGTCTTAACCCTTTTGTGCAGATGCCGAGTGGCCATGGCGCCGGCAGCAAGATTTTGGTCAACTGAGATATTTGTTGTTCCTGCAGCCAAACTGAGTGGAAACCACAAACTCTGTTTTATCTTTATTGGTGCACTAAAACCCGTTTCGAAAACCGCAAAAAACAGTTGCTGAAACCTACCAACAGAATAATTATGCTTATCTTAAACCATCAGAAGGGACAAATGTATATTCGTTTATTATTCATTTTATGACATATGTTACACCCCTTCGCCAGTAGGGGGTGTTAGTTGTGTCTCACCTGGTCTAAATATTTCCAGGAAATGGAGAACACCTGTATGGGGGCCTATTTAAGATGTGCTGATCCACTGCTTCATCCTCTCTCTCCTTCACACCTGGACCACATCGCCCTGCCCAAGATGCCTGATTCAGGCTATTAATATAGTTTGTTGTGTGTGGCTGTGGCAAGCTCTACAACAAATTATAACTCTTTAATGATAAACCTGGTGTTACACGGAGTACGTAACATAAATGGGGGCCTGACCAAGATTTTTTTTAATCCTATTGATTTATGACAATATGTATGCACATTGCCATTTGGTCTGCTTAGCTGCTTTGAATGGTGCTTAGTAACACTGGCATTGTTGTGCATATAGCACGCTTTGCGCAGACATATTGCCGCACTTTGGGTTTATTTTGTTTTGTGGTCCAGTGTGAAGGAGAAAAGCAATTTGTATCCATTCAATTTTGCGAATGTGTGAGTAATTATTTTGTTTGCCAACTGACCTTTGGTGAGTATTAATGCAGCAATGTATCTGAATTGTTTAGAACTTTAAACCATTCACCCCTTGTTAGGTTAGTCGTCGGACAGATCATTGAGACTTGAGTCACTATTATTTTTCCTTTGTTATTTTTTGGTGGTTATTATGAGTGGGGGCACGCTTCAGAGGCCTGAAGTGACTCGTTGCTGATGGTACTCATGAGTTCAGCGTTTAAAGTCGCCCCGAGCGCAAAAAGCAACTGAAGATTAGTTTAGTTTATTCCATAGAAGGGATTGAATGATTTAAAATAGAATTTGTCACATTACATTCTTTAAATTGCAAGCCTGTTGTGTACGGATTTCTTGTTGCCCTGTTAATTGCCTGGTGCCTAATTGATTGCTATAAATTACGCCCTACGTTTTTGTATGGGATTAGGTTCTTACTGTATAGTTTTCCTGAGTCTTGTTTGGGTAATTTCCATTTATTTGGCTCTGCCGATTAGACAACTTTCATTGGCGTTGCATCCTTTGGGGCTTAATTGCTTGTTGAGCACATTCTGTAGGCTAATGTTGCTGCATGCTAATAACCCTTAGTTCCTTATCTTAAGTATTTTGTTTGCCAACTGACCTTTGGCGAGTATTAATGCAGCAATGTATCTGAATTAAGTGTGTTTTCGTGGACTTTGGTTAAGTTTCTTTGTATTTCTACCATGGCTTTGGTTGACAAGATTTTTGCAGAACCCTCTGATGAGGTACTTAATCTCTATACTAAAGAACAGTTGTTCAAAATTGCTGAGCATGTTCAAATTGAGATTCCTAGTTAACGCTACAAAGAGAATGTTAAAACAATTTTAAGCGCTACTTTGATTGATCGTGACATTCTCCCAGCTAAAACTGAGGAATCTGATACTCCTGGTCTTTCTTTAATTGACGCAAGTGAATCCACTTTGCAGTTTAGAGAGCTGGAGTTAGCTAATGCTTTGGAATGAAAAAAACAAGACACAGAGATCAAGTTAAAAAGGTTGGAGTTAGATGAAAAGGAAAAAGAGAGGGAGCTAATGGATAGAGAAAAAGAGAAGGAGTTTGAGATGAGGAAGCTAGAGTTGCAGTCCCAAATTGAAATAAAAGATTGGAGACTGGTAATCTGGGTTCTCCTCCTTCCTCTCCATTCCAAGGTTCTCCATCTACTGGTGTGAATATTGGGTGAAATTTGCGTTTGATGCCACCCTTTAATGAAAAGGATGTGGATAGATTTTACACTATTTGAACGCGTAGCAGAGACATTGAAATGGCCTGACGCTGAAAGAACGTTGTTATTGCAATGTGTGTTTATTGGAAAAGCACAGGAGGTATATTCCTCCCTTACGCCAGATCAGAGTCTTGACTATTTGACTGTGAAAACAGCAGTTTTAAAAGCATATGAGCTAGTACCGGAGGCCTACAGACAAAAATTTCGTATTTTGAAAAAAGGAGATACGCAAACTTATGTTGAGTTCACTCGTGAGTCTGAGTCATTTGATATATTTGATCACTGGTATACACAGGTTAATACATTTGAAAAGTCACAGAATCTAGTGGTGTTAGAAAACTTTAAAAACTCTGTGCCCGAACGTATTGCCACTTACATTAATAAGTTCAAAGTTAATACACCTGCAGCGGCTTGCAGTGCTGGCTGATGAGTGCGTTTTGACCCATAAAGGGGTGTTTGGGGATAACTCGCGCAATGATTACGTGCTTAGAGATTCTTTCCGGTCTCCTGTAGTTAAACCTGGTAATGCTACTGCTACTTTGAATACCGCTATAAATAAAAGAGGTGATGGTAATCTCACTGGTAAAGCTATGGACACCCGGTATTGTAATTATTGTAAACGACGTATCTAATTGTTAAAAGCCAAGTCTAATGTAAAATCTGCAATGTCGGTTACTTACGTAACGTAGTAATGTAGTGGTAGGAGTGTGTCCTTTATTACCGGTACAAGGTGTAACCTTCGTATTAGGTAATGACTTAGCAGGTGGTGCCGTTTGGAAAAGGGTGGAAAGGTCGTTGGCGGTTGTATCTGTGCCAGTTCCATCCTTGAACTCTGATTTGTGTGCTCAGAAGTTCCCAGATGTTTTCCCTGCCTGCGCTGTAACTCGCGCTATGACTCGCCAAGGTAAGGTGCACTCTGTTTCTTGTGTGCCCAAGACTGAATCGTCTTACAGTTTGGAATCCAGCAACCAGTTAGACCGCAATGAGACATGTATTGCCAATCCAGTTATAAGCGATTCACCTCAGGTTTTCCCAACTGACTCTACAAAAGTTTCTCGCTCTGTGCGGAAGGTGTGGACAAGCGTGACTGAATTTGACAACTTCTCAAGAGAAAATGGTGGCAGCCAAAAAAAGCTGATCCTGATTTATCTTCCTTTTTTGAGAAAGTAGTTCCAGATAGTGAGTTGAAGATGGTACTCTGTGGTTAAGCCACATGATATCCAAATGCTATTCCGTTGCGTAAAATTACGGCTAAAGTAGTATTGAAAGCTCTAGCCCACTGTTTCGGTTTTCCTCGAATCATTCAAACTGACCAGGGAACTAATTTTATGTCCGTATTTTTAAGCAAGTCCTTTGCCAGTTTGGCATACAGCATGTAGTATCGAGTGCTTACCACCCTGAAAGTCAGGGCGTACTTGAACGTTTCCACCAAACACTATAATCCATGCTGTGTACTTACTGTCTTCAGCTGGACAAAGAGTGGGAGGAAGGACTTCCCTGGTTGCTTATGGCTAGTCGTGAGGTTGCGCAGAAGAGTACCGGTTTCAGTCCTACTGAGTTGGCCCCCTGGGGCAGTTTACAGATCAGTTGCATTCTGAAATTCCTCCAGTTAATCTGCTAACCTATGTAAACGATTTAGGACTTAGGTTACATAGGGCTTGTGAGTTGGCTAGAAAAAAACAGTTGGTATGACTATAAGGCTCAAGTCCACTCCTTTAACCCAAGAGATCAGGTTTTAGTTTTGTTGCCTATTGTTGGTTCAGCCTTGCAGGTTAGGTTTAGTGGTCCTTATGTGGTTGAGCGTAAAGGTTTCTGACCTGAACTACCTAGTTGTCACTCCTGATAGGAAAAAGCATGTTCAGCTCTGCCACATTAATATGTTGAAGCCTTATCATGCTTGCCCTTTAGATTTGCTCTCTGCAGAGCCCAAGGCTGAAAAAGATTTGGTTTCTGGTCAAGTCCAGCCTGTTGCTTTGTCTCCGGTGCTGACCACTTCTGTGGCGGACAACTCTGCTGTTTCTCCTTTGTCTCTTACGATGACAGATTTTGGAAGGGAAGATTGCACTTTGCCCTCTGAGGACGCTTTTAGGGGTAGGTTAAAAAAACTCTGAATTCTTAGAAAATATTGAACAACAGTTTTCACATTTGGCCTGTTCCCAGCATTTAGATATTGTAAGTCTAATTAAATCGCATGCTTCTCTTTTTCCGGATGTTCCTTCCCAGACTATGCTGGTAGAGCATGACAACGATGTGGGTGACGCACGCCCTATCAAGCAACATTTCTATTGCGTATCTCCAAAGAAAAACACCTGTATAAAGAAATCAAATATGCTTGAAAATAATATTGCACAGCCTAGTTTTTCTAGCTGGTCTAGTCCTTGCTTGTCGATTGCCACCCAGATGGTTCTTATCGGTTTTGCAGGGATTATCGACGTGTCAATGCTGTGACTAGACCGGACTGGTATCCTCTTCCCAGAATGGAAGCCTGCATAGACAGTGTTGGGGCAGTCCAATTTGTTAGCAAGTTTGATTTACTCAAGAGGTACTGGCAGGTTCCTTTAACCGATCGAGCAAAAAACATTTCTGCCTATGTTAACTCCCCAGGGTTTATTTTCCTATTCCGTCATGGGCTTTTGGCATGCGTAATGTGCCCGCAACATTTCAAAGGCTTGTGTCTGGTCTAGATGGGTGCGCGGCATATTTGGATGATGTAAATGTGTTCAGTGACACTTGGTCCCAGTATTGACTGAATTAAAGCACTGTTTTTGTGGTGCCGGCGCCACCTTTTTGCTCAACTGAGACATTCGTTGCTCCTGCAGCCAAACTCTGTGTTTTAACTTTATTGGTAGATGATTTGTGACGATTTCTGCCCAATTTGGAGTTTCTAAGTGTCACTATTTTTCCATAGCAAGTCCATTTAACAAGCAACCCCCCACCTAGTCTATACCTACCCATGCGTGACATAGTGGACAATAGCGTCTATGTTTGAGTTCATAAATATATTTGTTCAACATATAAAATTATAATTCCAGCTTAGCAACAAGATAAACCCAACAATCGCCTGATCATATGTCAGAAAAGCCGTGAAAAGCCCTGCTCACTCAAATGCAAAATAGTATTCTCTCATTCTGCCATGTATTCTACTGAAATTAATATGCAATCCTACCATTTTTTTTTACACATCGAGATGTTCCTTTCAAAATTCAGTGGTCATTTATTGTCTGGTACAATCGGTTTGAGAAATATACAACACTTTATACCGCTATTACATTATCTGAAACGTTGACACGCAATACCCCCCATGCCCTGCAAGCCTGTCTCATTAATTACAATTCATTCTGGTTTAATTGTTAATTCTTTTATCCTATAGAGTACATCAGCCTTAGCAACGGTACATTCCATGTCTTCTTCAGTGCTTTGAAAAATTTCCTACAGCCCAGCGTAACGGCGGTTTTTGTTTTCACGGTCTCATATTACGCAAGCTCTATAAAAAACACATTAGAGAGGGGAGTATTCCCTTTCGCGAAATGTAAACATTTTTGCGTCTAAAATGCGGTTGGTCTCTGGCTGCATATGTACGAGCACCGTCTTTCCAATATGATTGATAGGCCTATTGTTATTTTTGCATTTTGAGTGCATTTCATACTGTAGTGCAATCGTTAATTATATTTTTGATGTAGGCTACCGATGTTCATTGACGATAGAACATTTGGCATTTTGCAGATGGTGGAATACTATTTTATTTTCATGTTATGTCTGTGTGCTGATATGTGGTAGATTAAGAACAAATTTTTGCCTTGGTTTTAACCAAATGCTCATCTACTGATTTCTCCACTTTATGAAACAAACTCTGATTCCGATTACCGATCTCACCATTTTGTGAAGTCCAAACCACATATCCTGTGCTGAATTCAGCGTTCTATTCAGCCTACCTAGCATGCAACTATCGTAAAGCAATAATTAAACATAGGCTATCATTTGACTAATAGTAACTTAGTTTAACGTTGTTGACTCGCATAAACTTGAGATTATAACCCAATCATGTGTAGCGGATAGTTTATTTGCTGTAGCTATGTTGTTAGCTAATCGATTGCATTTAGATTTGCTAACGTAGGCTAGCTACTGGCACCTTGGCATTTCATGCAGAGTGAAAGGTTTGTTTTTCCTGGTAGCTCAACCACAGTAGCCTAGCTGGCTTATGCGCTTGTCATGTTTTGTTAGAAAGTTGTCTGTGCTAACGTTATTAAAATGTAAATCAGAATTTGTTTAATAATGTTGAATGGAGTGATTAGTAGGCTAGATGAGAATTTAGCTAAAAGATAGGCAAAAATTGCAGCAGTGCTAAAAATATTTTTTGTTAACAATTGTGTTTTGTAACTTAGACAACATAACGTTACGTGAACATAGATATAGAACAATAGATATATATCTTGTGATGAAATAGTAATTTGGTGTTGAAACGGAACAATTTGGCAGCCATCTTACCTGGGTACAGTTCCTAGCTAGCTATAATAGGAACTTATGGCAAAAGTGCCATGTACTGTCTTTCTAACCTATATATATATTTATTAAGGTATCAATTGAGTTTAAGTATTACAGTGTTTGCATGGATGCTCTGGCAGTCTGAAATAGTACAACATGTATTTAGATTTTGTTGTTTTTTTGTTTACTGCACAGCATGTGCCAGTCTTTTGGAGAACATCTTTCCTGCCTCCTTATTGTCCACCTTTTCCTAGTCACTGGATATTTTGGAAATCTGTTGTAAAATATGCAGATCGCTACCATCACTTTCTATTATTCCATTATAACCAATAACCCCATCAAACTCAAAACTACACAACTGTTAATTATAACACAAGTTTATTTACAAAGTTATTTATGTACAATGAATAAGAAATAACAGCTTATCAAAACAGATTATAAATCATAGTACATATGAGAAGGTCAAGATAATCGCATACAAACATGAATACAGTAATTGGGACGGATGTGACTAACGTTACCACTAGGCGGTTAACATCTCTTTTGTGACTATTTGGCTATTCCTCATTGCAGTGCATGCCTCTCTCCTCAACCCAGCCGTCTGTCTCCGCTCCACTGCAGGGCTATAAGGCGACATTTTCCGACCCCCGTAAATCTATTGTCGGGCCTTTTTCTTTCACGGATCGGCAGATTTAACGTCTTGCAATTATCACCCAGGCCGGGTTTGTTCGGGCTCAAAGTTTTAGGCCCGTTGAGAACTCTGCATCTGACTGGCTAACATCACATCATTTAGGTAATTACCGTATCTGTCAGATGAACTGGAATATGTGGATTCTTATTTCAATACCTTTGTGGATTTATCGGCTACTTTTCCTCAATGGAGTTGGATGCACGGCTCCGAAGAAAGTAAAGCAAGGTATGCTGTGTTAGCAGCGTGGTGGTAATGTTATCTTGTTCCGCTTGTAGTAATTAGGCCTGCTAGATAACGTTAGCACATTTGGGTATTGATGGCTCTGACATGACACATGGGGCAGAGATGGCCAGTAATGTTAAGCATTCACTTTTGTGGCTTGGTTGTTAAATGTATTTGTTTTGTATGTCTGTTCTTTGGCTAACCTTAGCTAGTTACTGATGTCACTTAAACTGGTTAGTTGAAAGTTTGGTTAACCTATAACCTAGCTAATGTTCATCTGTATGGTTAGGTAACACGTTTGCTAACGTTAGTGTTGTTGTTAGTAGTTAGTAGTTGATAACTTGAACTGTGATTGTCCAGTTGCTTTCTAACCCTAGCTTAGTATGAGTAGTGCCAACCTTACGCTAACATTAACAGTTGGTTGATAACTTGAATTGATAGATTGCAGTAATTAACGTTAACAACTATATATGTATAATATATCATTACAAGGCAGAGACCGAATAAATATTGCTTCAGCACGGTAACGTAGGCTAAGTAGGCTACCGGGAGAGCCCGATCGCTACGGACAACTGATGGTCCGTCGATGCGGGTATCCAGACTGCCCTGCACCAAGCTGCTATAATTCCTAAAGAAATTGTAGGTGTATTTGCTTTGCAGTGGTATCACTTGCTGGGAATGGTAAAGAAAGATGATACTATGGTAGCCTATAGTGTGAGGTGGAAATGTGGTATAATGGGATCAAAATAAGGCGAAAGTGTTAAAATATGGTGATGTATTTTGTGGTAAGTAATGTTAGTCTAAAGAACTTGGATACAAAGTAGTAGCCATGATTACTGTTGCCCAGCGCTCACGTAGAGCAGAACGTTAAGTGATTGAAGAAAAAAATAAATAAATCAGTGCTCACATCGTGAGCTAGCCTACTGCAACGTGCCCATTGACTCCCATTCATTTTTTTGGCGATAAAATGTCAAATATCTCAAAAAATGTATATGGTATAAAGGTAAAAAGTAATAACAACCTGGAGGGTGTATGAAGATATAACATGAGGTATGAATGGTGTCGATGGTGTGAACGGTGTAGGAGAAGATAGGTTCTCAAAAATTGGCGGATTAATAATAAAGGTAAGTCTGAGGAATAACAATAGGTGTGGCTTTTCAACAACACCTAATTATACATCTACCCTATAGCTTTAGAATAGCAAAATAATTTGAAATGCAAACAGACTGAAAGATTTAGATCCACCTTTCAAAAGCCATCTACCATTATTATCAAACGTTAACTATCAATATACTGTAGGTATGAGGCATAAGAGGAATATAAAAATAGCCAACACAACACCGCAGAAGGGAAATACAAAGCCTTTTCGTACAGGTCAATATGAGTGGCAGCACATAGTCTAAGACAGTGGTAGGCAACCCTGGTTCAGGAGAGCCACAGGGTCTACTGGTTTTTGTTTTCACCTTAAATACAACTACTTAGACCAAAGAAACCAGGTGAGGTGAGTTAACTGTGTAATCAACTGCTTTAATTGATCAATTAAGTGGCGAGTAACAACAAAAACCCCCTGCGGCTCTCCAGGACCAGGGTTGCCTACCCCTGGTCACAGAGTATGAATTAGGCACTTTCAGAGAAGGTTCTGCTCAGTGATGAGTACATGTTGTTTGAAATACAGTAGACCAACAAAGCTACAGAACTGTATAGGAGTCAGATAAAAAAAAAACAGAGCATTGGAAATCCCTGATAGTGTAGAGAGCTGAAGTTTGGCTTAGTGGTGCTAGTTTGAATTTCCTGTCTTTTGTGGCTTTTGACAAAGCCAAACTTCTCACTTAAAACATCGTTTTCTGTTTTTAATATTAGTTGTGTATCATAGTGTGCTGTAAGGCAACCCTGCAGTGTGTCCTACCAATATTTTTTCTGGTAGGACACCATGAGCAAAATGCAATGTCCATGGGTAGTGTAAGTACCCATGGCGCTGGACCCTAGTGTAAGTACCTTTGGCACTAGTGTAGGAATTTCACGGCGGCCACGACCGTTGTTGCCCCTCGCTCTGGCCGTGATGCCCCGAAAATCATACGGCCAACATGGCATTTGTGCCCTACTACTGTCAAAATCTCGTATAACTGCAGCAGTTCTTGCAGCTTGAATTGGTTGCGCGCAAGCGTCACATAGCATCAAAGCCACGAGCAAGAAAACCACAGAACTATATAATTATATAGCTAGTTCTGTGAGGAAAACACAGACGGGAAACTTTAAAAAGGAAGAAAAAGAAGAACAGACGGTAAGCAAACTAGCTAGTTATCGATAGAGATAGCTGACTTATTTAGTGCTTAACTGAATCAATCCTCTCTGTTTTTAATACCACTTAACATTAATGTGAATTCAAGTTGACAGCTATTTACTAGCTTGCTAGTTAGAATCCGATTAGCACTTATTACCTAAGCTAAATAGCCTGTTTTATTATCTGGCTTTCTAACACTGCACTATCGCCTTTCAAGAACAATGCCACGATTTAAGATAATTCAGAAAATAAATGAAAAACGTTTGTGAGATTCGGCAGCAAAGTGCATGCGACTGGATGACTTTGTCAAACCGTGAGTTCTAAAGTTGCATTTCCATGGTTCGACTACGGTTGGCAACTTTTTTTTTCTTTTTTTTTTCATCCATTTTCAGCTACCGTTAAACTGCTACCCATTTTATCTGTTGAACAGCAACATTGGAACATGGCATATTCTGGACATATGCATATGCTGGACCCGAGTGTAAGCACTTGTGGCACTGGAACCTAGTGTAAGGACCCATGGCGCTGTATCCTAATGTAAGTAACAGTGGCGGTGGACCCTAGTGTAAGTACCCATGTTGCTGGACCCAAGTGTAAGTACTCATGTTGCTGGACCCTAGTGTAAGTACCCATGTTGCTGGACCCAAGTGTAAGTACTCATGTTGCTGGACCCTAGTGTAAGTACCCATGGCGCTAGACCCTAGTGTAAGTACCCACGGCGCTAGACCCTAGTGTAAGTACCCACGGCGCTGGGCCCTAGTGTAAGTACCCATGGCGCTAGATCCTAGTGTAAGTACCCATGGCGCTGGATCCAAGTGTAAGTAACCGTGGCGCTGGACCCTAGTGTAAGCACCGGTGGTGCTGGGCCCTAATGTAAGTACCTGTGGCATCTGCTGGCCTGCCATAGCAGCAGAGTTGGGAGGAATTGCTGAGGCCGGGTTGACTCTGGGAAGCCGGGGAATTCCAGATCGGGCCATCATCATCTTCAGGAGGACAGAGGGACAACATACATGTCAGCAAGCAAAAATGAGAAATGCAATGTCCCAGCAGAAGGGAGGGGACAGGAGATGTGTGCGGGCATCACAGGGTCTCCTTATTATGTACGAACGGGGTGCGCACACAAAAACACACACACACCGAAATGAGACAGGACAGCCAGGCTGAATGGGCAGCGGAAACAGCAGCCTGGCATCAGAGTTGCCCAGGGCGTTCCATTAGTCAGATGATATGAGGCGGGAGTTGCCATGACAACCCCACCCATCCCCGGGTTAGCGGGAAGGTTTGTCTGTGAACGCGTGCTTTCTCTGTGCCCTTCAGGCAGGGCTGTGTAGGTGTGATTCACAGAGATGCGTAGAACTGAAAATGACTTGAGTACTTTTCACATTTACTTGTGTCAGTAATATACCGCCTATACATGACAGAATGCCAAGCTGACATGAGACTGTATATATTTTTCCCCCGACTTTTTAACTATTCTTTTAGATATGTTTCTTCTATGTGAATGTGTGCGTATAGTGCATTGTGTGTGTGTCGATTAGCAGCTGATAATGTCTGTCGCTTGCTTATCATTGATTCTACAACAGATCCACACTCTTCAAATTATATTCTTTCACTTGATGCTGAAAAAGCTAAGGTTTCGGCCACATAGTGGCATTACCTGAGACCAGTTTTGGATAAGACGGGTTTTACTCAGGCCTCGATAGATAGTGCCCTACATAAGCAAACCAAGACACATAGTGACACTCTGTGGCTCCAATAGCTCTCATCTTAATCCACTGTGAATAGACCACATCCCTTCTAAGTTACAACGGATCAATATCTCCATCTCTTGTACAACAAAGAAACAACAGCATCTCATTGACCATAATGAAATGGCAAAAATTTGATTCTTAGTCGCTAAAATAAGGTGACTTAACTACGCTAGTGCCGTGATTATTATTGCCTGCGAATAATACGATCCTAAGAATACGGTTGCACATATTTAAATCATATTTGCATCTGTTTTTGACCCATATTTTTGGCATTTGAACTTGCATTAACTGATAGCAACCATTCTTAGTATGCACTTGTTCAGGAGGTCAATACGAACTTAGATATGGATTATTTTCCCATCTAGCATACCTCAATAATTAAGTATCCCTATTATCACCCAAATAAAATCTGTGCTGTTAGCTGGGTCCAACCCACTGAGGGTATCGCTATGACGGCCAAGGGAGGAGAAAGAGATTGGTGCCATGAGATTTGTCAGCTGACGAACACCCTACTTCTCGTCCCTCTTACTTTCGCGAGCCTTCCCAACCTCCTTGGTTTTCGTAGGTTATGCAAGATCAAATTACACTGTATACTTCTTTACTGTGTGTAACCTATTATTCACTGTATAAGTCTCTATTGTTATCATTACTTTGTTATTACTATGATATTGTTATGTTATTAGCTGGTTTGTAATCTTTTATATGATGGTTCACAGATGTTAGATGCCATGTAACTTTTTATTATTTAGACCAACCTTAAATATTAAAGTTACTGAATCTAACCTTTATATTCATAATAAATTAAACATTCTGCTCAAAAGTAATGGTGTAATGTTTCACTCTTTCACATTGATTGAGTGACCAACCAACGAAGACCCTTGTTGGTATAACAAATTTAGTGACATAATTGATGATTGTAAGTTACAATAATAATTATTAAATGAAATCACAGAAAATATATTTTAAATGTAATGATATTGCAGTCAAGTTTCCAAAATTTACTGAGAATGCTTCTGAAACTTTTGACTGGAATATTATGTTAAAAATGTTTTCAATTTTCATAGCTAAATTATACATCGGAAGAACCTGAAGATAATGAGGATGGCATCCCTTTAGTCTATCAGCGAATCTGATCAATTTCAAACCTTCCAGTATACAGTATAGCCATGCAGCTGGAATTAACCACCACTGATGTAGATCAGCACGACGCAGCGCGTCTGGAAACAAGCTGGAAACAAGGGAACCGGGAGGCACAGTTTTAGTGCGGTAAGCTTCAAGACATTAAACATAAAATCGATATAGAAGTTTAAGAAATAACCCGCCGTTCCGGGGGACGGGGAAGTGAGGGAAGTAATGGGTACGTGAGGGATTTTAGCACACAATACCACTTGTGTTCAGTATTCAGAGTGCTGAACCTTGTACAAGGGCATTGACTATTCAAACTGCCCCCCACCCCTACCCCAAGGGCACCATAAAGTTTTGGACATATGAATGTTATGTAAATTAAAGTAAAGAAGGGAAGACCGCACACTCAGCTCCATATATTATTTCATATTTTAATTTACCAACATTTCAACTTTCGTCTTCATCAAGGCGTTAAGGTTCACATTGCAAACATTTCTTAAGTAGCCATAATACACCTGTTAACAATTATGATGTCGTACGATTATACAATTAGTTGATCAGAATTCAATATTGAATCAAACCAATTAAAACCAATCAAACCAATTAAACATTTAATAGTTGTTAATCACATAATTAAATTTTCTGTAATTACATTTCAGTTTCTTAAAATCATGCATTAAGACACATAATTTAACAATGTATAAAGAAACATTTAAAATATGTATAATTAATTGAGACTACAGCTCTACAACATCAATCTAAAAAAATATCATACATAGAGCTGTGTCCATCAAAAATAGAAAAGAAAAAGATAATCTGCAAATCTCAATATAGCCTGCCACTAACATTCCAATAGACGTCAAAGAAAACATTTTAATCCAAATTCCACATTCAGGCTATACGCTATTAATGTTTTAAGGTAATAAATCCAAAAACTCTCTTTTTGAAGTAGAAGATTCTCAAAGTTACCACCTCTTCTTGGAGGATTTACCTTTTCAATGCCTATATACTTTAATGAAGATATTGGATGATTTTTTTCTAGAAAATTTGCTGCCAGAGAATAGTTTACGTTTAACTAATAGTACTGCAATGTTCTGCAATACACGTTTTTAACTCCCTACTTGTCTTTCCCACAAGGGCACGTGATTAAATATATAACAGCTTTTGTGTGACAGGTAATTACCCCTTTAATTAAAATATTTTTTCCTGTATGAGGGTATCTTAAAAAAGAACAACGATGTGTATAATTACATTGACTACAGGTACCACATGGGCAGTTACCATCAGAAATGGCAGTTAGAAGAGTTTGTGGTGAGGGCAAGGTAGGTGGAATTAGGTCCGATTTTACCAATTGATCCCTCAGATTCTTCCCATGCTTAAATACTGTTAATATAAATACAACTGAATATTTTTTGGAGTTTTTTTTGTTTCCTCTTAGAGGTCATTACATGGTCTATTAACAATTCTATCACTGCAGGGTCAATTTGTGTTTTTGTAACCCCTAGAACAAAACTTGTGTTTCATGACGTGTTGTGTTTATGTTTCTCTCAAAATCATCTGGTCTGGCACAGATCCTCTTAATTTGACAAAATTGCGTGCAGTTGGTTTTGTAAACAAATTTGTATATAATGTTTTAGTCTCCCGTATAATCCATGAATCCAGAAAATGAATGCGGTTTGAGTAAAATTCCATTGTAAATCTTAAATATTCCAAACAAAAATTCAGTCATCCAAATATAGTCTCCAAAACAGTATATTAGAACTGAAGATACTAGCATGGTAAATTAACTTCTCTTCAAATAGGCCCATATACAATTTAGCAAAAGATGGTGCAAATGGGCTACCCATAGCTACACCCCTTTGTTGCTGAAAAAAATTATTTTCTATTTCAAAATGATTACATCTAAGTACTATCTCAGCAAAAGTAATAATACATGCATTAGAAGGGGTTAAACCACAATCACGTTTTGATGAAAAACGGGCCATGGATTCAATACCACCTCCATGTGGGATAGAGGTACGTGTATATAATGATTCAACATCAAAAGATACCAACAATATTTAATTGTGAATGGGATTAATTGTAAAAAATATTTTAATGAAAGGGGTCACACACATTACCTGTCACACAAAAGCTGTTATATATTTAATCACGTGCAGACAAGTAGGGAGTTAAAAACGCCTATTGCCGAACATCGCAGTACTGTTAGATGTAAGAACGTAAACTATCCTTTGGCAGCACATTTTCTAGAAACAAATCATCCAATATCCTCATTAAGGTATATAGGCATTGAAAGAGTAAATCCTCCAAGAAGAAGAGGCAAGTTTGAGAATCTTCTACTTCAAAAAGAGTTTTTGGATTTATTACCTTAAAACATTAATCGCGTATGGCCTGAATGTGGAATTTGAATTAAAATGTTTTCTTTGATGTCTATTGGAATGTTAGTGGCAGGCTATATTGAGATTTGGGAATTATTTTTCTTCTCTATTTTTGATGGAAACAGCTCTGATATTTTTTTAGATTGATGTTGTAGAGCTGTAGTCTCTCTTAATTAATTATATATATTCTTTAAATGTTTCTTTATACATTGTTAAATTATGTGTCTTAATGCATGATTTTAAGAAACTGAAATGTAATTACAGAAAATGAAATGAATTATGTGATTAACAACTATTAAATGTTTAATTGGTTGAAAAAAATGTATAGATTAAACCAATATTGAATTGTATAATCGTATGACATCATAATTGTTAAAAGGTGCATGATGGCTACTTAAGAAATGTTTGCAATGTGAACATTAATGCCTTGATGAAGACGAAAGTCGAAACCTTGGTAAATTAAAATATAAAATTATATATGGAGCCGAGTGTGCAGTCTTCCCTTCTTCTTAAGTTTACTATTACGATCACCTGCACCTCCTTATATATAATATCACGGTGTGCGTTTTTTTCTCCTTTTTTATGTAAATGAAAGTAGTCATGTTTAGTATTTGCCTACATCCTTCACATGCAATGACTGCTTAAAGTCTTTGACCCATAGACATAGGCTGAGTATCTTCGCTGGTGATTTTCCAGGCCATCATTGTAAATAAGATATCGATCTTAATTGGCCTGCCTGGTAAAATAAAGGTAAAATAAATGGTGATCCTCAGCCATACCTGTAGTGCAGACATCTTCAGCTCCAGCCCGTTTCGGTGGCCAGTTGCCTTAAGTTCTCTAGGGTTCAGATTGGGTGACTGATTTAGCCAGTCAACAATTTTCCAGTTTTTGGTTTAGAAAAACTCCTTTGTTGCTTTAGCAGTAAGCTTGGGATCATTGTCTGGCTGTAGGATGAAGCAATGTCCAGTCAGTTTGGAGGCATCTGCTTGAAACTGAGCAGATGAGATGTTTCTGTACACTTCTGAATTAATTCTGCTGCTGCTGCTATCAGCAGTTACATCATCAATGAAGACAAGTGAGCCAAAACCTGTGACAGCCATACATGCACAAACCATAACACCTCCACCACCATGTTTTACAGATGTGGTGGTGTGCTTTGGATCCACACTTTGCTCTTGCCATCACTCTGATACAAATGAATCGTGGTCTCTGTCTACAAGGCCTTTTTCCAGAACACTGCAGGCTCTTTTAGGTACTTCTTAGAAAACTGTAACCTGGCCATGCTGTTTGAAAACTATGAAAATAATAATCAGCACACATTTAACAACTGACATATGCAGATTTTCAGTCACATCTGTCACACACACATAACGACAGCCGTCTTTGAGGAGCACACATCTTAAAGATGGAGAACCGACGCAGTTCTCTTGCACGAACGTGATTTTTCGTGGTAGCCTACATCTAAACTATAAAACTCTTGACATTCCAGACTTCGGGCTTCTATTCCATTTTGCTTTGTGCCAGCAACACAGCTGCACAAAGGTAGCACTCCATTTTGCCTCTCCTTTGTGCCAGCTACCTAGCTGGACAGAGCTGCAGCGGCATCAGAAAGGCAGTGGAGAGAGACTGAAGCAACGGGTTAGCTTGCCTACCAGCATTTAACCATAGAACTTGAACACCTCCGACAGATGGTTAGCTTCCGACCAGCTGTAATCAACTCACCGCAGACTTCAGTAAGACTGATCAAACATCCCAGGCATAGTTCAGGATTTTAGTCTGAATTGTTTATCGGTAATCAAATTGTAATCCCTTGACTTTGTGCGATAATAATAGCTGTATAAACTTGTTGCATTGGCTAGCAAGCTAGCTGGCTGGCCTATCGTTTCATAGCTAACGCTCAACTAACCACAGCAGGCCTCACGCTTTGCTCCTTTATCCTAACATTTACTAACATTCGTGTGATATGATCTCATTTTACCTTACTGTTAACTATTGACTATTTCCTGACCGAAGTGCATGAACTTATGCATAGTAACGTTAGATCTGAGATCACTAAACATAACTTGGCTGCTCACAACCTGAGCTATCTTACTCCATGTGATTCTTTTGTTCCCTAAACGTACACGTGGCACACAGACACACGAACGCACACATATGTTCATACCCACACAAATGCTACAATACAAAATGCACACTACACAATATGTCTGTTTAGTAGAAAGTAATATTCCTGTTTTTCCTTGTATAGTAAATCTATTTTTGTTAAACCTGGTGTCTGTTTTGATGTCATATGAACACGAGCCGAAAGCTAATCATTAGAACGTAATACCTTCAATCCTGATTAATTATTATTGCTTTGATGGTAAATTGAAGTAGTAGTAATTATAATCTATAATAATCAAAATGACTGATTTAATTTTAAGCTAACTTAAGAATAATAAGGGTAAACCTCATTATTCCATAGTTATTGCCTATATTTCTGGCATCCCATGTAAGAGTTTATATATAGAAGCGTATTCCTTACATTTATTGGCGGCCCGTCCGAGGATATTCCCTACATAATTGGTGCCCGGGTGGGAAGACTGGTGAGACGGACATATTTTATTCGTCTATCTTCACTGCTACCAAATGTATATGTAAACACCTTGCATGAGTAATACTCCACATGTAAGAACATAGAAACACATTTCCTACAAAATCGTGGCATTGCTGACTGGGATCGTATGAGAAAGATTTTAGTCTTTCACTCCCACACACATAACAATTACAGCTGCGACTATACAGCGTGACTACTCTGGACTACGCAGACTCTGCCAGATCTCAAATCGTTGCCAAATCAGGCTAAATAATAGTGTAATATGTCCCCAGCTTTAGCCTACAGGCCCTTTGCGATTACTGAGCTTACCAGTGCTCTCTTTCTTCTTAATGTTACAAACAGATGATTTTGGTAAGCGTAAGATATGTCTCTGACTGTTTTTTCTTATTTCTCAGTTTCATAATGGCTTCCTTGACTTCCATTGGCACAACTCTGGTCCTCATGTTGACAAAAGCCAATAAACTCCAAAGGCCTAGAATCCAAACGTAGAATCAAAACTAAATACTAAAAGCTCTCATACCAGCACGAAGAAAGCAACACTTGACATATAAAAAAACACCTGTGAAACCATTTGTCTCAAATATTGTGGTGCCCTGAAACAAGGGGGGGGGGGGGGGGGGGGGGGGATGTATAAACTGCTGTAATTTCTACATGGTGAAAACAAAATACATTCTCATTAGGTCAGCCCCCAAATAGTCGACTAAACCATTAGCTGATCAAAAGAACTTGGTCGACTAAAACTTTAATTGGTCAAATCGTCAGTGTGAAAAAATGCGAGAGTGGAACTGTTCATTCCGGACGTGCACCTTGTCATGAACAATTGGTGTCTATTTAAGGAATAGATCAGCTGTATAGAATGTCTGAATGAAAATGAAAAGTATGCAAGCATTTTGAGCGTCTAAAGGATGACCCCAAAAAAGTTCAATGTAAACTCTGCAAGCAACAATTCGCCTATCATTCAGCGCATCTTCTCAAAGGCCGGCTTCACTGTCAGCAAAACGCGGAGCTCACTTTTCCCGAGCAACGCCATCAAACTCGTGTTCCTACGAGAAGACTGCAATCAGAGAAAAAACAGCAGTGATTAGGCCTAATGTGACGAGGTTCGCTCATCACAAGTAGGCTAAAACACACTTATACGTTGCTAATATAGATTATAATTAATCTTTCGTCTGGCCTGTTGTTGATATTTATATATTTAGTGTTTCAGTTTGCTGTGTTTTTTTATTTATTCATTTGTTTATATAATTTATAGCCTATTTATTTGCATTTTAAAATGAAAATAATAATTATTTTATTTTTTCCCTCCCCCATCTAGTTTTGATAAGTTTTTTTGCTCTTTCGTATCACCGGACAAAAGGCTGCTTTTCATTCATTTACCGCTTTTTCTATGCCGTTAATAGCCTACAGCGTGGTCCAGAAGCAAACCGATGCCGATAATAGGCAGCGCAGGCCAGCAAATTGCAGCCTGTGCTTGTAGCTATAATTGATATTTTAAATGCTCATAATGACAGTTTTGTATTTCTCTGTAATATAGTAAACTTAGTATAGATCAGATGGAAGTCAAACCATTTTCTGATGCTCAAAAATACATATTTAAATAATATTATAAATGTGCAACGGTTAGTCGACTATGGGTTTGAACTGATGACTACAGGTCGACTAAGCAAATTTTTGGTCGGGGACAACCCTAATTCTCATATATTCTCTATATGTAAAATTCCCTTTAATAAAAGCTGAGAATCTGTGCTTTAACCACATGTGAATTGTTTGATTAGAAATGTAAAACAGAGTACAGAGCCAAAAAGAAAAAATATGTCTTTGGCCGTGATCGAATATGATTCCTTCACCCCTTTGAGGTTGCATATTTGAGTCAACTTCGTCAAAAAGCTTGAGTGGGTGACTTTTCACACAAAGGGAACACTTAAAATCCCAGGATGAAACCAGGAGCACACTCAATCCAACAATTTCAGGAAGTAAACCAGAAGTAAAAACTACAACTTGTAGTACAAGAGCGGGACATATTACAAACTACTCAGGGGGCAGGGAACTGGGATCATATTCGTGCTGAATGTGATTTTAAAATACTACTGTGGCATTCAGCTTGTTTTACAGCTGCTTAACTACATCTTGTAGTTAGTCGCTGTTCCCAGAAAAACCTGCTAGACCCCCACCAGTCCGGTTTCAAACCTGGCCACTCAACGGAAACCGCACTCCTCTCCGTCAGCGAGATGCTTCATGCAGCTCGGGCAGCCTCCCCCTCTCCTCTGTGCTAATACTCCTAGACCTCTCTGCCGCCTTCGACACCGTAGATCACTCCATCCTCCTGTCATCCCTGTCTGCAGCGGGGATCGGCGGCTCTGCCCTAGCCTGGATTGAGTCCTACCTCTCGGAACGCTCCTCCCAGGTTGCCTGGGCTGGTAAAGTATCAGCACCCCGTCCCCTCACCACAGGAGTCCCCCAGGGCTCAGTCCTTGGTCCCCTCCTTTTCTCCACCTACACTAAATCCCTTGGCCCTGTTATCACTGCTCATGGTCTTTCTTACCACTGCTATGCTGACGATACTCAACTCTTTCTCTCCTTCTCACCCTCTGACACTCAGGTGTCAGCCCGCATCTCCGCTTGCCTGAGAGACATCCAGAGCTGGATGGACAACCACCATCTCAAGCTCAATCCAGGCAAGACTGAGCTAATCTACATTCCTGCTTTAACCTCTCCCCCTCTCAATCTCTCCATTTTCCTAGGGGACACTCCACTGACCCAAACGCCCTGTGCCAGGAACCTCGGAGTGGTGATGGACAACAGGCTGTCACTCTCCGAGAACATCGCAGTGGTAACCCGGGCGTGCAGGTTCTTCCTTTACAACTTCAGGAGAATCCGTCCCTTCCTCACCACCCACTCAACCCAGCTCCTGGTCCAAGCGATGGTGCTGGCCCGCCTGGACTATTGCAACTCTCTCCTGGCTGGCCTGCCAGCATTGGCCATTAGACCCCTTCAGCTTATCTAGAACGCAGCAGCGCGTACTTGATGCCTTTGACCATCAAACAGAGCACGAACCCACACAGTTTTAAGGTGAATGTTAGGAAATGGCTACTAGCCAAAGTCCAAGAATAGACAGGTAGGGGAGGGAGGGATTGTTAGGATGTGTACATGATGTATTATGTAGTTTTATGTGTTTATGTGTTATGTGTTTTTAAGTGTTGTACGTATGAATATGTTAAGACCAAGGACCACAACGGAAATAAGTCCACGACTTTTTGTGCTATCCTTGACACTGTTTTGATGCATGACTTGCACTGACATGTATTTTAAATTGATATGTCAAATAAACTAAACTAAACTAAAAAAGCGCGCCTGGTCTTCAACCTCCCCCGACACTCCCATGTCACCCCCCTGCTCATTGACCTCCACTGGCTACCTGTGATGGCTCGCATCAAATTCAAAACATTGGTGCTCGCCTTCCAGGCAGTCCGAGGATCTGCCCCTCCATACCTCCAAAAGCTCATCAGACCCTACACACCTGCCAAATCCCTGCGTTCCCCCTCCTCAGGACGACTGGTACCCCCCCCCCCCCTCCCCTTCATACTAGCACCCGGTCTCAACGTCTGTCTGTCCTGGCCCCACGGTGGTGGAATGAGCTCCCCGTGGAGGTCAGAACAACAGAAAGTCTGACCGCCTTCAAGCGCAGATTGAAGACTCACCTCTTCAAGCTGCACCTCTCTCAACCCCTCCCTACCTCCTTGTGACCTCCCTTGATTATGTGGTTGTGTAGTTATTTATAAATAAATTCCCAATCATAACTGACTGTGCCTGGTACTTTAATTCGTGTTTACCTTTTAGGGTTGTTTTAATGCACTTGTTCCTAGTTCGGAAATGCACTATGTACGTTGCTCTGGATAAGAGCGTCTGCTAAATGACTATAATATAATGTAATGTTGTTGCGGTGCTGTGAATTTTATTTCCTGCATATTTAAAAGTCGGTTCTACCTTTACATTGTGCAAGCATGCTTTGTGTTTTTTATATGCCCCTTTTCCAAAAAGGATAATTTCAATATTAGGCTAGCGGCATTTGCGGTAGCCAAGATGCTTTTTAACCGTTTTGTGACTTTTTTCTCCTATAAAGGTAGTCACGGAGTTGAGGAGAAGCGTAACCTTTTACTGACACACTTTTATTGTAATATAGTTTGGTACATTCGGGAATCAGTTCCAATAAATAGTCCTTGCCGTTTTTACTGCAAAGACACTTTGATTGTCCTTTTTCTTATTCGGTATTCGTTACTATTTTGCATGTACTTTTTGTCTTCTGATGTGGCGTTGCATTTAATTGTCACTAACTACTACGTCCCTACATTCTTTCCATCATTGTGTGTGGCTTTTTGTGCAGCGTTTCGAGTGTATGCTATCTGGTACCTTCTCGTAGTGCTTTTCATTGGTGTGGAGGTTCTGCTACATTGTAGTGCTACTGGGTATCTTTTTGACAGCATTTTGCACTTTGCTCTTTAAGCCTGTACTTGTGGCTCATGTGCTTCCTCTAGTTCCGTTTTACTGCTGCTGCCGAGATCCCTAAAGCTTTAATAAAATCTGTTTTGGCCTATCCATGACTGGGCATTTTTACAGGCTTTATTTACTACAAGGTTTACTACAACCTTTTCTACCCCTCAGTTACTATAACACGGGTGGGTTTCGGGTTGGACCAAATCCGTCACACTGGTAAGGGAAATAAACCAATTGATGAGCAGAAATTAGCTGAAGACATACATTGCTCCAGGCTCACCTGTGGGCCATGCGAAAGCCAAGCGATGGTCTTACCTGCGTGGGTCCTGCTGTGGTGAGCTGGGCCTGAGCGGCAGCCTGCTGCTGCTGAATGGCCCGAGCCTGCTGTGAACCGGACCGTCACAGACACACGCACAGGAACATAAACACACAGACATACAGAACCACAGACAAACAAAAAGAACATGAGAAACATTCGCATTTGGAAAGAAAAGAAAAATAAGTACAGCTCTTCAGAGCTCCAAAACAATATGAGGGCTGGGGGAAAAGTTTGGGGTTTTACCTGTCAATCTTAGGATGGGAGAGACATGTGTGGGTTTTACCTGTGAGTCTCAGGGATAGGGAGATGTTAGCAGGTTTTAACTGTCAGTCTTATAGCTGGAGAGATGTCTGCGGGTTTTACCTGTCAATCTTAGGGCTGGGAGATGTTAGCAGGTTTTACCTGTCAGTCTTTGGGCTGGGGAGACGTTAGCACATTTTATCTGTCAATCTTAGGGCTGGGGAATGTTAGCCGGTTTTACCAGTCAGTCAAAGGGCTGGGGAGACAGTGTGTTTCACCTGTCAGTCTTAGGGCAGGGGAGACGTTTGTGGGTTTTACCTGTCAGTCTTAGGGCTGAGGAGACATTAGCACATTTTATCTGTCAATCTTAGGGATGGGGAATGTTATTGTGTTTTCCCTGTCAGTCTAAGGGCTGGGAGACATTAACATGTTTTACCTGTAGGTCTTCGGGCTGGAGAGACGTTAGCGGGTTTGATCTTTCAGTTTTAGGGGTGGGGAGACATCAGCGGGTTTTACCTGTTAGTCTTACAGCTAGGACACGTTTGTGGGTTTTACCGGTCAATCTTAGGGTTGGGAGACTTTTGCAAGTTTTTCCCGTCCTTCTTAGGGTTGGGAGACTTTTGCGGGTTTTACCCGTGCATCTTAGGGCTGGGAGACTTTTCCAGGTTTTACCTGTCAGTCATAGGTTCGGGAGACATTTGCAGGTTTTACCCATCAGTGTTACGGCTGGGGAGACGTTATTGGGCTTTACCTGTCAGTCTTAGGGCTGTGAGACTTTTGCGGGTTTTACATGTCAGTGTCAGGCCGTGGAGATGTTTGCGGGTTCTACCCGTCAGTCTTAGGGCAAGGGAGATGTTAACGTGTTTTCTCTGTCAGTCTCAGGGTTGAGAGACGTTTGCGGGTTTTACCTGTCAGTCTTAAAGCTTGGGGACATTTGCGGATTTCGCTGGTCAGTCTTAGGTCTGAGAGACTTTTGCAGGTTTTACCTGTCAGTCTCAGGGTTGAGAGACGTTTGCGGGTTTTACCTGTCAGTCTTAAAGCTTGGGGACATTTGCGGATTTTGCTGGTCAGTCTTAGGGCTGGGAGACATTACTGGGTTTTACCTGTCGGTTTTAGGGCTGGGAGACTTTTGCTGGTTTTACCAGACAGTCTAAAGCAGACGGCATACTTCCTCAGACACTGTCATTTAGGGAAGTGTACGCCTGTTCCGGTATACTGGAACATAGAAACGGAAGCTACTATGCCGCCGAAAACTGAAAAGGTGAAAGGTGATGAGGACTATGTGTCTTTAACTCAGGTGCGTGATCTAATGGATCAGCAGAAAGTGTTTTATAAATAATTGCTGAATAAACAAGAGCGCAGCTATAAGTACTTTTTGGCGATAATGAAAGGCAAATAAAGAGACTCGATTAATTTGGCAAATAAATAAGTTGATTACGTGAGTCACCACAACACTCAAAAAGCCGTTCATGAACTGATGGATAAGAAAAAAAAATGTTCCTCACAACTTTTTATAAAACGGTTTCAGAGCAAAAACATCCACTCATTCCTGCACAAGTTAGAATACTTGGAGGGTCAGTCCCGAAGAAACAACGTTGTGATTGACGGTATCCAAGAGTCTGACAATGAGAGCTGGGCCGAGTCGGAAACTAAGATCAGACAAACTCCATATCTTAGGGACTGAGCCGGAACCTGTACATCGGACCGGACGGCTAAACGTACCAGGAGAGAGAAGAACTAGGCCAATCGTCGCAAAGTTCCTTCGATTCAAGAACAAAATGATGGTCATGAAGGCAAAAAAACCTAAAAAGATCGAATGTATTCATTAATGAGGACTATCCGGATTCTGTTTGCCAAAAACGTAAAGAGCTCATGCCAGCTATGAAGGCTGTGCGAGAGCGAGGGGACATCGCCTTTCTGCGTTATGATAAGCTGATTGTCCACCCTGCAGCCCAAAGTCCGAGAAGTGACAGAGACAAGCCCACAGAACTGGTCAATAATTCCTCGCGGTGCCTATGTACCCATTGACTATTACCTAGTATGCTGTCTAACACCTCTGAACAGTCATAAATATGACATGTCCATCAACAATCTACCTAAAGGTTTAGTAGTTGCACATAGTCAAGCCGGAAAATCTGAACACCCCTTTCACCTTCTCCACGTTTTATTACATTACAGAAATATTCCACAATAGATTGAGTAAATGTTTTGTCTCAAAATTCTACACAAAATAGCCCATAATGACAAAGTGAAAACATGTTTTTAGAAATTTTTGCAAATTTATTAAAAATCGAAAACTGAAATCTCTCATTTACATAAGTATTCATACCCTTTGCTTTAACATATTTTTAAAGTATCATATTTAATCGCATATCCTTTGCATGCTGTTACTTCCTGAAGTCTGTGACCAATCAACATCAAAAGACTCTCGATATCTTATTTTCAGGTACTGTTACAAGCGATACTATAAACTCTCTGCATTTGAACTGATCTCTATGGGAATTGGGGGGTGAGACTAGATTCAGCTGTAAATTACACTGGTACAGTATGGAACACATGACTGGCGAAATGGCTGTACGTCATCAAGGGTCTAAGGTATCAAACGAGCCCCAAACCATCACTCTGCGGCCAGATATGGAGTAGATGTCGATGGATCCCTTTAAGGGTTGTTTCTCCTGACTTTTTCCCCCCAAAGAGTTCTATAGGAAAATGAGTCAGGAGAAATAACCCTTGCAGTGATCATCCACATCTACTCCATATCAAGGTTAAATCATACTTTCACCAACATACATTATTATAAATTATCTTGTTTTCAATGTTTTGCTCTTCATTTCTGCCTTGTTTTGTGTTTTAGATAATTATAATTTGAATGTGTATTTGTATTTAATGTTGTCTTATTTATTTATTATATTAATGTTTTGTCCGTTATTATTTAGATAATTACTGTATCTGTATTATGTAATGTTGTCTTGGACCCCAGAAAGACTAGCTGGTCGTCAAGACGTCAGCTAACGGGGATCCTTATAATAAACAAACATCTGCAGACATCGAATGGAACAGAAATAAAAAAAATGTTTTCTGCACAGGCTGCGGAAGCAAACTTTCCCTGTCGAAGTTCATTGTTCATTTACCCGCCCCTGTCTGCAATTGGTATAAATATGACAGTTCTAACCAGTTTGTCTTTTCAAGTAAATCGTTTGAGGTGTCTATGTACGTCTTTGTCTTTGTCTAAACGTCTTTTGTCAACCATGTATGATGAAGTATGCCATCTGCTTTAGGGCTGGGGAGACATTAGCGAGTTTTACCCGTCAGTCCTAAGGCTGGAGAGATGTTTGTAAGTTTTACCTGTATGGCCTTTAGCTGCTGTTGGTGCTGCGGGCCGAGAGCGCTCATGTGCTGGGAGGGCAGAGACTGGGGTGCCATGGCCTGCTGCTGCTGAGAGTGTGGAGGCAGCTGTCCTGAGGGGGGTTGCGACCCCGGAGCCTGAGGAACCATGTGCTGGATGGACTGCGTCTGGGCCTGGTGCTGCGACTGCAGCTGCTGCAGGACCTGGGCCTGGGCCTGGGCCTGCGCTTGGGCCTGTGCTTGGGCCTGCGTCTGCTGCTGCTGGATCTGCGCCTGCTGCAGTTGCACAAACTGCTGCTGCTGGAGTCGCAGCTGTGCATAGATGGGAAGAGGGGACAACAACAAATAATTTGAAAGTAAGAGCAGGGTCTGAAACTAGTAACCCGACCACCCACCCAATGCGATTAGATTATGTTAATGTTGGGTAAATGGGACCGATTTACCAGACACATTTTCGCGTAGAAATCAAGCTTCCAAAAAAGTTCACAGTTACAGCAGTCACAAGCCTAGCTTCAGGATACAGGACTTCAACTTCCACAAATCCTTGTGTTCGTTAGAATAATCTGATTGGACATTTTGATCTGATTGGTCTGTTGTCTGCAGTCATAACACCTGCGGTAAGCAAATACGTTTCTGTGAAAATGATAGCCAAAATGATCTGCTAGTCAGCTGTCAAAAAAAACGTGGCAAGTCATCACCGAGGTAGTAAAAAAATATGACACCAGTCTGTATTTTAATGAGAAGTAGAAGTTTGATAATGACAAGTGTCGAAAATATCTATGGGAAAAAAAACGTGTCCTCCTGAGTGACATGCGTTCTAAGTTTTATTAGAGACGTAGCTCTAACTTTGGTAGACCTGCCTTCATTAACCCCTTCACGCATATGCCAAATTTGGTCAATTCTCACCTATTTAGGGGGTGTTCTATTTAAGGCTTTTTATCTCCAGGTGTGAGAATCAGAGACTTGGAAAATGGCTTAAATGAAACAAGACAGTTGTACCATTTACAATTCTCACACCGTGTCCACAAGTGTGCAAAATATGAGGGTGATATGCAGAACTCCTAAAGATCTATAAGGAAAAATATAGGCAGTGTACCCTGTTGTCCATTAGTGTTTCCAAATGCATCCAAAATGGCTAAATTGTGCACTGCTGTAAATCATAAAATAATGATATATTTAACATATTTAATTGCAAACAAAAACTGTTTTGGCTCATAAAACTCTGAACACCTATCCGAAATAGGGATGTTAACAATTAATGGACTATCAATTAATTGCTAATAAGAATTTAATCGATAATATTTCAAATTAAACGATTAACTGAACAATCTGCGGTCTTGTTTCAACAGGAGTTTTTGTGTGAAATGTAATCGTGATTTAAGGTCTCCACCCGAGAGCGCCTGTGGATTAGCAATACATTGCAATACATGTGGTGCTGTTTTGAAGTATAACTACTTCGTTAATGTAGCCTACCACCTGTAAAGCGTACATCCAACCGTGCTGTCAGGGCAAAGTGGATCGCGACCTACCATCACCTCAGTGTTGCCAAAGAGGGTGTGTGACGATAGACGAGCGGAGAGTAGGCTATTACTCAGAGGGTATGCAACATGGTTGGCAATAAGCACCGTTGACGGTGAGGGATTTCGAGAGCTAATAAACAGGCTGCGCACACGACTCACTCCCGACCACGTAGATATGCTTAAATGTTCTTGAATAAAATTACGTAGGTCTATCTAGTATGCATATGAGGAGCCTATTCAAAACATAATAGCCTACGTTGTAAGTTGACTGTTCTATGCTAGGTCTACTAGTTTAACTGTCGCCTTTCAATTTCAAGAGCGATTACGTTAATGCTGCAAGTGCCTAGCGGAGCAAAGGTTTTGCTTGCAACAGATGAGACGGAGCGCAATTTATTTTCTGTAAAAGTAGCCTATACACGCCTTCATATTCTATTTTTGTTATGCTACACTAATGCCTGTTTCTCAAATGTTACAATAAATCTTTGATTGAGGAATATAACATGCATTTTGTATTCTGTCTATCCTAAGCTATATTTAGCTTTTATGTTATCAATTAATCGACAATTGTTTGTTAAGGTTAACAACTATCGATTAAGGAAATTCCTTAAAATTTGCATCCCTAATCCGAAACCCACCATACTCACTCCAAATTTTTTTTACATTCATCGAGCACATATGCACAGTAGATTTGAATGAGTATTTTTCATTCCCCAGGTGACAAGTATTGCCCAGGAAGATACTAATAAGCCATACATTATGTATATTATGTACGATAAGATTACAATAAAATTATATTCCACCATCAGGAAAATGCTGCCAAATGTTCTAGCTTCATGGCAAATCAAACATAAAACATGGCTGAGCCACCTATGAAAGCATATACTACAGTATTTTTCTTGCCTTGCTGACGAGTTGGTAAATTACAAACCCCATGTAAAATGCACATAAAAGCAGAAAGCAGTGATTTGGAAATTCTCTTTTACATATATCAGATATGGACGGATCACTTCTCCTGACTTATTTTTCCATAGAGTTCAATAGGAAAATGAGCCAGGAGAAACAACCCTTCAAGTGATCCATCCATATCTACTGCATATCTGGCAGCAGAGTGATGGTTTGAGGCTCGTTTGATACCTCAGACCCTTGATGACATGGCCATTTAGCCAACCATGGGTTCCATACTATTCCTGTGTAATAGAGTGCTACAGTTTGTAGTTGTAAAACCCGGAAGTGAGTTAGCATTTTTGAGCCATGGGTTCCCTCGCCGATTTCCAATGGGGTTTTAACATGGGGTTTTCGGATTTGTGCCGAATATAAGGACTGTGGTTAATATGAGCCCAAGAGAGTTTTCACATTTTGTTCTACGACATAAATTACACATATTAATAAATTAACCGTACATTCTTAGGCTTTTATATGGTTTTAAAAAGTATGTTGCTACCAGTTTCTATATTCAAACTACAATAAATACACGTCATTACCTCAGCAGATCCTTGTCTGGCTGCTCTCAAGTGTAGCTCGCAGCTAGTCGTGTCAGCGCTCCTTTAAAACTTTTCCACATCGACTTGTTTTGTTGCACTTAGGACGTAGCTTGTAGCTAGGCAATCGGGGTACCTAGCTAACTTAACTCATATGGCCAGCCAGCTAGGCCATTGGGCAGCTAGTTCGGACTAATTTAATAACTGTTAAACGGATTGCCATGAGCTATCGTTAGCTTGCTAGCTAGCTAGCTAGCTAACCCAGCATTGCCAAACATGACAAAGTTTATCAACCTCCCCGTCAGAAACACGCCCAAACAAACGTGAGAGTAGGGTGATTGTGGACGGGAGAGGGTGGAACAGGTAAATTAATATCTAAATTAATAAGCTAGCTAATGTCTTCAAACAATAGTAGCGCCCAGATTTTTTTTTTAAAAACCCAAAAAAACTGCAACCTGCGACATCAGAAAGGACCAGCCTAAATCACGTATGTTGGCCTATATAAGCAGGCAGCTCTGGATTTAGCTTTGCTCCAGGAGGTAGCAAATAGACTACAAAGCGCTGGGGCATAGTTGAACGCGGGAGGACGGCAGACTCGAAAAAACTGTTCAGAATGTGACCGATTGCTGTAGTAATGTAGTTCACTTTAGCATAACTTTATATTTAATTTATATTAATTGCGTGTGTGGTTCAAAAATCGCAGTGTGCATTTATTTGTGGAGATTATCTTTATTAACAAAACTCTCTTAGGCTTATATTAACCACAGACCTTATATTCGGCACGAATCCGAAAAACCCATGTTAAAACTCCATTGGAAATTGGCAAGGGAACCCATGCCCGGAAGAAACCTCCGAATTGGCCTACAACAATACTTCACGACTGTAGCACTATTTACAGCTTAATTTAGATCCCGCACCCCAATTCCCAAAGAAATCCATTCAAATGCAGAGACGTTATAGTATCACTTCTAAGAGTACCTGAAAATAAGTCTTTTGATATCCTTTTATACCCAGTCATGATAGCATCATCTGTTTACCTGCGGAATGTTCCAAACAGGTATTTAAAAAAAATTTTTTTTTTTTTTTACTTCCCAGTCTTTTTTTGCCCCTGTCCCAACTTTTTTGGAATGTGTTGCATGCATCAAATTCGGAATTAGCATATATTTCTTTTATTTTTTATTTTTTACATTTGGTCGAATATTCTTGATATCTTATCTGGTAGTCCTACAATCGATACTATAACCTCTCTGCATTTGAATGGATCTCTATGGGAATCGGGGGGTGGGACTAGATTTAGCTGTAAATTACACTGGAACAGTATGGAACACATGGTTGGCTAAATGGCATCAAGGGTCTGACATCAAACAAGCCTTAAACCATCACTCTGATGCCAGAAGTACAGTAGATATGGATGGATAACTTTAAGGGTTTATTCTCCTGACTTATTTTTCCATAGAGCTCAATAGGCAAATCTGTGAGGAGAAACACAGAATTAGAAACACTATCAAGAAAACGTGCTGGGTGGAGCGCATTCTAGGTTTTGAAAACAACAGAACAGAATGCATTTCCTCTCCTCTCATCCTAAGGTTAGCTGAGCAGGGGCTGTTTCACAAAGCAGAATTACTGCGTTAGCTTGACAACCCGCACTGAGTAAAAACCCGGAACAGCTCTTTTTATTTCAGTCCATGTTCCAGATTTGGGAGGGTTCCGGGTTTTACTCAGTGCGGTTATTTAGTAAGCTTCGTGAAACAGGCCACAGGAGCTGTCATTCACTAGCTACCATTAGCTGCTATTCAAAACACTAGAGCGAGAACCACTAGATGGAGTGCAAGGAGCACCCACCTGTCAGTGTAAAATAATAATAATAATATATATATATTTTTTTAAATGCCTATATCGGTGGTTCATATCGGCCACATCATCCTTGACGACAGTATGGTCCAGAAACGCAAATATCGGCCCTATATATCGGTCGGGCTCTACTTTATTCTACATTATGCTAAACTGTCCAATATTTTTTGATGCCCAAAAATCGGGGGGACGATGTACAAAATGTTCGATTATTTCTAAACGGTTCATCCGATATGGATGAAAATACCCTCAAATTAAAGCGGACAGTCTGCACTACAACCTCAGTGTCATTGTTTCCTTTCAAACTCAAAGAGTACAGAACCAAAATAACAACAAGATAATCAATGTTATTCACTTCACCTGTCAGTGGTTTTAATGTTGTGGCTGATCGGTGTATAAAAGAGAATTTACAAATCACTGCTTTCATGTGCATTTTACATACTTTCCCAACTTTTTTGGAATTGGGGTTTGTAGTAAAAACTTAACAGGAAACAACTATTATGCTTCGGCAAGCGAATGTACATTCTAAGTTGTTCGTGTAAAACTAAACTGATATAATTAGAGAAGCTGTTACACCCGGCTGTAATTTATCAAAGCATCCAGGAAGACATTGTAAACACCGTTGCTAAGGTTATGATGTCCTATATTGGATAAAAGTCGGCCATGTAACCAGAATGAACTTTGAAAGCACAAATTTTTGTCTTGCTGTATTTTGCCTTTGTTGGCATGCTAGCAAGCACAGATTTGCAAATAAACATCCGCTAGTTAGCCAAGCCATGCTGAAAGATTCCCACACCTGTTGTGGGTTCTGCTGCTGCTGGTTTTGAGCCTGCTGTTGTTGTGCCTGCTGCTGCAGCTGTTGCTGCAGTTGCAGTAGTTGCTGCTGCTGCTGTTGCTGCTGTGCCTGGAATTGCTGCTGCATCGCAGTCTGCTGTTGCATGGTTGTCTGCTGCACCATGGCAGTCTGCTGCTGCTGCATGGCCGTTTGTTGCTGCACGGCCGTCTGGTGCTGCTGCATGGCCGTCTGCTGCTGTTGCATGGCCGTTTGCTGCTGCACCTGATACTGCTGGAACTGCTGCTGATGTTGCTGCTGGCCAATCGGCTGCATCTGGATTGGTGGTGCTGGAACTGCAGGGCAGAGTGTGGCATAGGTGTGAGGGAACTGGCCTTGCAACCCAGAGGTTGGAGGACCAATTCCCAGGAAGGGAAAATATGTAGTAAATTTGCAGCTGTATAAATGGATTGCACGTAAAATAATGCGAGCTGAGTACGTTGCTCTGGACAGACGTGTCCTGCTAAATTCCTAAAATGTAAAAACGCAGGCAGAAAGCAAGGAATTAGTTGTACACTTTCTTTGTGACCATAGTCCATGATCACATAATGGAATCCTACCATAACAGGGCAGAATTTTTCATGCAATTGCACCTTGAACGAAGTGATGGTGTAACAAGAGTCCCGTAGCTACTGCAAATGTTAAAACGGACCATTTACTTTAACCAAATTAAGCCAGCATCCTTTTGTGGGCAAAAGGTATACAAGAAAAAACTAACCAGCGCAGAGTGGAAGGCGTGTTAACTCACTCGGCTGGGAGTTTGCAGGGGCAACCTGCATGCCGTGCTGGGCCATCTGCATCTGTCCCAGGCCTCCCATGTTCCCCATTTGGGTACCTGGAGGGCGGGGCCCAATGACCATCCCTCCAGGGCCACCTGTGCCCACTCCAGTCAGGGTCTGCAGGGCATTCATGGGATCTGGCACAGGAAATAGGAAGAGGAAATATCAGGACGCAGGCAGATGACATATCAGGACATAGTAAGAAAAAATATCAGGACAGAGTAAGGTGCTTGCAGCAGCAGCAAATTTATGGCTGTGCCTGAATCAGCGCCATTCCATACTATTGAGCATGCCTGTTGAGTACACTGGATGAGAAAGTTGTTAAGTAGGCAAAATTTTCTCTTAATGTAGTGTACTAAAAGACCCTGGATGATAGGCTACTTATTTCTGTTGTTTCAGTGAGTACATTCAGGGGCATTCTTTTCAAGGGGAAGGTGCAATTTTACTGTTTAACCACCACATTGCATCTTTGCCTCTTCACACTGGACTTCACAAACTCCTCTGCTGTACAATTTTGAGCCATAAAAAGCATGGGTTGTAAATGGCAACTAGAATGAAAACATGGAGGTTGTGAATGGCACTACAGGACACGGGACAGTCTGGAACCTTTTTGACTACTAACGACACTGGACGAGTGACAACCCAGAATTTCTCATTTCTCAGATGAGGTCTGGACATGTCATAAAAAGCCACAGGTTTAGACAAAAACCTGTCAACAATACATTCTGAACTGAAACAAAGCATTACATGTTGCGGAATTAAATTCAGGTATGAAAATTAATCATCCAGAATGTGTCTGAATATTACTGGTATAATCAGTATTTACATAATCCTGGTAGGCACTGTTCAGGGTGTAAGGGCAGGGAGATTGAGGGAGTGCTCATCTTCCACTCAGGAATTCTTACAGGCAAATGCATGAAGGGGAATGATGAGACCTAAAATAATATGACCACTGTATTTGATTATACACAATATATATATTATATATATATATATATATAGTAAATTACATAAATGTTTTACTAAATTTATAAATTTACCTTTATTTATAGGTTGACTGAGCACACATGCTTTTTTACAGCAACGCCCTGTTAACGCCCCCCCAATTAGCCTAACCTACCACTGTATGGCCTGCTTGTGAAACAGTTGTGTTAATATGAAGATGTTTTTCTGTGTCAGGATGACTTGCAAGACAGCTCTAATGTTCCACTTGAAATAGAACAATCACACACACATATAAGCCTTCACCGTCAAGGACACACGGGCAGACACACACATGCCGGAAAATAGACCCATTCACACTTTTTAAATGGCTGGCCTTGTTGGAGGGATCTGAGCGAGAGAAGACAAACTCCCTCAGCAATCCAGAGAGGTCAGCCTAGGTATGCTCATCTGAAATGGTGAATAGATGGTTGTTTTTTAGTATTAGGCAGTGTCTGGGCCAGATTGCAAAGCAGCTATGTTCTCTCATCTTCAGACAGAGACCCATTCAGACACACAGACATAGAAAGTTCCTAATCTCTAAAACCTTACAAAGGAACATTCAGACCACAAACACATACACTTCCTAATCTATTTGAAGTGTCCAATTAAGCCAGAATAAAAACACATTTATATATTCACACATACAATGGGGGAAATAAGTATTGGACACGTCAACAATTTTATTATCAAACATATTTCCAATGCAGCTATTCACATGAGATTTTGACCAGACATTGGTATTAACTCAATAAAACTACACAGCTAAAGAAATTGTAACGTTCCAATTCTTTAAAAAAGTTATGTGCAATAAAGTGAAATGACACAGGAAAAAAGTATTGAACACGCTAAATTAAATATGGTAGAAAAGCCATATTTTTTATATTTGGTTGCATATCCTTTGCATGCCATGACTTTATGATGTCTGTGACCCAACAACATCAAAAGGCTCTTGATATCTTATTTGCTGGTACTCTTACAAGCGATACTATAACAGCTCTGCATTTGAATGGATCTATATGGGAATTGGGGGGTGAGACAAGATTTAGCTGTAAATTACACTGGAACAGTATAGAACACATGGTTGGCTATGTGGCTCTAAGTCGTCAAGGGTCTGATGTATTAAACAAGCCTTTAACCATCACTCTGCTGCCAGAAATACAGTAGATATGGATGGATAACTTGAAGGGTTTCTTCTCCTGACTTATTTTTCCATAGAGTTCAATAGGAAAATCTGTCAGGAGAAACAACCCTTACAGTGATCCTTCCATATCTACTGTATTTCTGGCAGCAGAGTGATGGTTAAAGGCTTGTTTAATACATCAGACCCTTGACGACTTAGAGCCACTTAGCCAACCATGTGTTCTATATTTTTCCAGTGTAATTTACAGCTAAATCTTGTCTCACCCCCCAATTCCCATAGAGATCCATTCAAATGCAGAGCTGTTATAGTATCGCTTGTAAGAGTACCAGCAAATAAGATATCAAGAGCCTTTTGATGTTGTTGGGTCACAGACATCATAAAGTCATGGCATGCAAAGGATATGCAACCAAATATAAAAAATATGGCTTTTCTACCACATTTAATTTAGCGTGTTCAATACTTTTTTCCTGTGTCATTTCACTTTATTGCACATAACTTTCTTTAAGAATTGGAACGTTACAATTTCTTTAGCTGTGTAGTTTTATTGAGTTAATACCAATGTCTGGTCAAAATCTCATGTGAATAGCTACATTGGAAATATGTTTGATAATAAAATTGTTGACGTGTCCAATACTTATTTCCCCCATTGTATGCACTCATCTTCTTACAAAAACATATTCAGGCACACAGACACAGGCAAACAAATGCTCGCCTCCCTTAACATTCAAGGCTCGGCCGGGCTAGTTATCTTTACCAAAATGTTCAAGCAAGCAGGGGAAAAAAGAGCCTTAGAATTTGTGTGTGAGAACTGAGAAAACTGCTGGGAAACGATAATAAAACTAATAAAAATCTTGCATATTATAGAGAAAAGGTTATCCTTTAGTTCACAAGGCACTCACACGTACACAGTAGTCTGTGGAAATAAAATTAGAAAAGCTTAGTGTTAGTATTATTTTAACCTATGATTGTATTATCACTTATTGAACTACTATGGTCAAACCATGGCCAAATCATAGCATTTCATTTCAGGTGCGGCAGTGTAGTATAATGGTTAAGGAGCTGGACTTGTAACCGAAAGGTTGCATGTTCGATTCCCAGGTAGGACACTGCCGTTGTACCCTTGAGCAAGGTACTTAACCTGAATTGCTTCAGTATATATCCAGCTGTATGAATGGATAAATGAAATAAGAAGTTGTGTAAGTCGCTCTGGATAAGAGCGTCTGCTAAATGCCTATAATGTAATGTAATGTAATTTCATCAAACTACAGAATAAATTAAGGCTATATGTAATGCTTAATTAAAACCAGCAGAGGCCATTGTTGTCCATGAAATGGAAGGAGGGCACAGAAAAAAATGGTGTAGAATATCAGGGGAAAGGACCAGAACCTGTGGGAGGAGGCAAGGTTAAGCCCCCAATAGGTGGAGTTAAAAACAGGATAAAAGGCCCAATAATTCTGACTGCGGTGGAAGAATGCTGAGATTGCTTGGAAACAGAATGTGTGAAGACCAGCCCGGGTTACTGTATGTCATTATTGAATCATATACAATAAATCCAATTGTATCAGACTCTTGAAGATCTTGTTTATTTTAGAAGAAGAATTGAACAGTGTGAGAACTCCCAGTCCATCCGGCCCTGGCTGGGGTCAGGATCTTCCACAATGTGCAAAGCATTATATTGTAGCGTAGCTTAGTAGCTACTACTGGGGTTGTTTGTGTGTGTTGTTGTGTATTGTGATTGGCTGGTTAGCCCCGGCATTCATTGGCTGAAAAACGGCACCACACAATTTACATATGAGAGCCTGGGAGGGGGGATATAAAGGACAGGCCGTCCAGGCTCAAGGTCAGTTGTTGTGTTCTTGTTTAGCAGTAAACAGTGCTACTGCTCAATCAAGAGAAGATAACTTTGAAACAAGATCCACCTGGCTGGTCCTTGAAGACATTCGCTATGCTGTATGTGCATGAAAATAACTGCGGATAATGTGATAAATGCGGTGGACCGGGAAAAATACAAACTGAAATGAGGGGTATGTGAAAGTATAGAAGGAGAAAAACTACATACTTATGGGAAGGAATAAATAATTTGGTAGGAAGGAGTATTGTATGTTATCAAAGATGGGTCTGGACCACAGAGTTGCCACCATCTGGACCTCCATGAAAAGGTATTTAGAGAAATGATAGGAAAAATTATAAGATCACGTGCTGTCGTACAAGAAATCTTAGTAATATCACTAGATTATGGGGAGTGTAGTCTGTGCCATTTCTCTCTTCCTTGAGGAGAGGAGGGTCTCTTGGTTGTGGAGTGGGGGTGTTACAGCCCTCTTCCTAGTCAGACCCTGGGTGTGTCCCAATACTCAAAAAATACATGCTCCTTTCATCCACTCCCACCTCCTCTCCTCATTGCCCCGGAAACAGATCTGTTTTTTAATCTAACGTTGCTGATTTGGCTACATATTACTTAGATAGTTACAAATTGATTATTGTCTCGACGCAAACCGCAATGTCAAGTAAAATTGTATAATGTATAGTGGTTGCACTAGAATAAATCATAATCCGTCAACGTGACGGACGGGGTTGCAAACAATCTGCCACAATCCATTTTTACCGGTCATTAAGTTTTAATGTTTACCGATTTTATATCTGCGTTGCATTTGGATGTATGTCAGTATTATAACTTATAACTTAATTTTAGTTCCAACAAATATAAGTCTGCTCATGACAAAAAATTATTAGGTTGAATTATGACTTAGCCTACTCGCGACTCCATTACAGACACAATAATTATGTGTATGCAGAACACATTTACTGGAAAAAAAAATTTCATTCACTGTTCTTGCTCAGCGAGTGTGGAAAATAAAATTGGGGGCAATCAATTGCCTTTAAAAAAAGTGCGAATTTTGTGGGTGCTCAGGGGCCTGGGCACCCACAGGCAAATCGTATTGCAGAGTGAATCTTATTGCAGAGTGAAGTTATAGTTTGATGCAGGTCACGGGTGGTTTAATCCGTTTCGATGCAGACATGAAGCACGTGAAATAAACGCGAAACAAGCAACCAACAAAAAGCTTGGAATAAGAAATTTTGGTAACACTTTACATTAAGTTGCACCTATATATGTGTAGTTAAATTGTAACCAATGTGGTAACAAGAGGTTATTACCGAGTAACTCCAATGTAGGTAACATAGAACAGCAGTCAATGGCATTTTTAATTACACATGTGAAACAAGGCCAGCCCCGTTACATCACTCCTGCTAAAATTAAATCATTCCATATCATTAAAACACATGGTGAAATTAACATGCAAGGTTTAATTGTTGTGTATCATGAATATGTGGCCTATGAGTGTAAATAAAATATTTAAAAATATTTACGTGTTATTATGAATACCGCTAACTGTTGTTCCATGTAACCTACGTTGGAGTTACTCAGTAATAACCTCTTGTTACCAAATTAGATACGATTGAACTACACAGGTATAGGTGCAACTTAATGGAAAGTGTTAAAGTTTTTTTTAACCGGCTAGAATTCAGCCAGGCTATATCTTGGTAAAACCTGAGCCAAATTGATATGTTTGTCGAAAACATCTCTTAACCTAGATTTCCACCCCGTAGATGTTAATTCCAATCGCTTACTTTCACTCCTTTCCTTGCTTCCTTTCATCGCTCCTGAGCTCCATCCAATGGAAGATTGTCTGTTGTCTCAGAGCTTGTTTTTGCACATACAATTGGATATACTGTTTTATTAGACACTGTATTTTTGTCATGAAATATATAGGGTAAATTATGCAAAATAGTAATAGCCTAAAACAAGAATTGCTTTGGTAAAAGACAGCAAATGCACATAAATAGACTGAAATTACGTTATTAATTCTCAGTCTTACGAGAATGAGGGAAAACCAGCAAAAGCTAATTTTATATTGTTTTGAAAAACCCGATGTTAACGTTAACGCATAGAATGTTATGTTTCCTATGCAATGGCCTAACAAACAAACTGAATGATTTGGGAAACAAAAGCGTCAGAAATATTATGTTTACATGCTCAACTACAATCCCAGCTAACAAAATTAGGTCCCCATGACGTCCCCTGAACGTCTCGAAATGTCATCAGGACGTTGCCTTGACGTCTTTTTGTAGGGTTTTGTAAACATTACGTGGACGGCACAGAGAACGTTCCCGGGGCGTTCTTGGAACGTCCCCCAGACATTCATTACATGACGTTATATTTTAACAAGTAATAGACGTTGCTTGAATGTCCCCGAAATATTGAATTTAAATGTCATATTGTAAGCATACAGTGACCTTCCTAGGAATTTAATAATGTCCTAATAATGTTTTTATGACATCCCGAAGGAACGTCACATCATAACTTTGGGAGGACTAAAAGGGGGACGTCCACTGTTTGCTGGAATATTTTCTGCCTGTGGTACAATTCTTTTTAGGGCACCCCCTGGTAATTTTTTTAAAAATAAACCCGGCATCTATGGTGGAGAACATGTTTATATAAATATTTTAAAAAATAAAAAAAACTTCTTAATTCCATGCCCTTGCTGTAACGTTAGCTACAAAAATGGCATAATTTGTGACAACGAGACGCGACTATGGTAGAAGCAACTACTCTAGAACTAACGAGAAGGGAGGAGCGCCAATCACAATGACAGGACCACAGCAAGGCATAGCTAGTCTTTTTAGGCTAGGCCTATTGCAGTCATTTATTAATGGATAACGCGTTTGCAGCGATATTTTTTTTATCCGTCAAAATGACATATGGCATTTGGATATATCCGTCAAAGCTTCTAAAAATCGGTAAACGGCGGGGAATTCTCGGTTGACGCAACCCCTGACTGTACATGCAGCTACTTGTACTCAAAACGTTCAGTCAGTTTTGCATATTTCCGGTTAGAAGAGGAGTGGTCGTGGGGGAATGGAGGAAAGGCGGTGAAGAGTGAAGAATATTGGGACGCAGCCCTTATTTGAGAAAAAAATAAAAAATAAAATGTGGAAGGCATGCACAGAGAAGTTCAAAAAGACATTCGAGAGAATCTGCTTAACGGTCCTCCTGGTACCAATGTCTCCTCGTACGAGCGTTTTTGGCATACATCATTATTCTCTGTGTTCCTTTTCTTTGTCTTAGTCTGTTAGATTGTACAAACCCCAATTCCAAAAAAGTTGGGACAGTATGTAAAATGCACGTAAAAGCAGTGATTTGTAAATTCTGTTTTACATTTATTTAATTGAAAACAGTACAAAGAAATTATATTTAATGTTTTACCTTAACTTTATTTGATGCCGCAAAACGTCCCAAAAAAGTTGGGACAGGAGCAACAAAAGACTGGGAAGTTCAAGAGACACCTGTTTGAAACATTCCACAGGTAAACAGGTGATGCTGTCATGACTGGGTATAAAGAGATATCAAAAGATTATTGACATCTTATTTTCAAGTACTTACAAGCAATAATACACTGCTCAAAAAAATTAAGGGAACACTGAATCAGCACAGTATAACACAAAGTCAATTAAACTTCTGGAATATCGATCTGTCCAGTTAGGAAGCGTAAACGATTGTGAATCAATTTCACCTGCTTTGGACAGGAGAGGCAACAGCAAGACAACCCCCAAAAATTAAATGGTTTTGCAGGTGGTGTCCACAGACCATTTCTCTCTCCTTATCCTTCCTGATGGATTTTTCTCTAGTTTTGCATTTTGCTAGTGCCCTTGTCACTACTGGTAGCATGAGGCGGTACCTGCAGCCCATTCAGGTTGCACAGGTAGTCCAGCTCCTCCAGGATGGCACATCCATACGTGCCGTCGCAAGAAGGTTTGCTGTGTCTCCCAGCACAGTTTCAAGAGCGTGGAGGAGATACCGGGAGATGGGCCTTTACACAAGGAGAGCTGGACAGGGCCGTAGAAGGGCAACAACCCAGCGGCAGGACCGGTATCTGCTCATTCGTGCGAGGAGGAACAGGAGCACTGCCAGAGCCCTAAAAAATGACCTCCAGCTGGCTACTCGTGTGCATGTTTCTGACCAAACTGTCAGAAACAGATTCCATGAGGGTGGCATGAGGGCCCGACGTCCTGTAGTGGGACCTGTGCTCACAGCCCCGCACCGTGCAGCTCGATTGGCATTTGCCAGAGAACACCTGAATTGGCAGGTTCGCCATTGGCGCCCCGTTCTCTTCACAGATGAGCAGGTTCACACCGAGCACATGTGACAGACGTGAAAGAGTCTGGAGACGCCGTGGCGAATGTTATGCTGCCTGCAACATTATCCAGCATGACCGGTTTGGTTTAATTGACTTGGTGTTATACTGTGATGATTAAGTGTTCTCTTCATTTTTTTGAGCAGTGTATAACCTCTCAGCATTTGAATGGATCTCTATGGGAATTGGGGGGTGGATCTAGATTAAACTGTAAACTACACGGGAATAGTATGGAACCCATAGTTGGCTAAAAGGCTGTAAATCATCAAGGGTCTGGGGTATCAAACGAGCCTCAAACCATCACTCTGCTGCCAGATATGCAGTAGATATGAATGGATCACTTTAAGGGTTGTTTCTCCTGATTCATTCCTATTGAACACTATGGAAAAAATATTTTGTGTATATTGACAAAAATCAATAATGTTGATCAGGTAAAACATTAAATATCTTTTCATTGTATCGTTTTCAATTAAATATATGTAAAACAGAATTTGCAAATCACTGCTTTCTGCTTTTTATATACTGTCGCAACTTTTTTGGAATTGGGGTTTATACAGTTGTGTTAAAAAAATAGCTGATGAACCACTGTTATTAGTAGTAGTGATATTTCTGCATGGCAAATAATTTACTTCTCGATGTAGTAGTGTAATAGAAAAACAACAGACCCAACTGTCATGACATGCATGCTGCTTGTTCTGAGTAATTGACTCATTCATTGAAAGGGGCGTGTTCAAAATAATAGCAGTGGGGAGTTTAATTAGAGAATTAATTAATTCTGTGAAAAAACAGGTGTCATTAATTTTCCTTTATTAAGGAAGAAGAGAAGCAAATGTTTCACACATTGTTATAAAATATATTTCCTTCTGAATTGCTAAGTAAAATGGGCCTTTCCAAAAATTGTTCGGAGAAACAACGTAATTTGATTAAAAAGTTGATTGGAGAGGGGAAAACGTATAAAGAAGTGCAGCAAATTATAGGATGCTCAGCTAAAAAGATCTCAAATGCTTTAAAATGGCAACAAAAGCCCAAAACAAATCAAAGCTAAGCGATCAGCAAGAAACCCCCATAAAGCACCATTGTTGAAAAAACGGCATGTGCAGAATCGGTTAAAATTTGCCAAGGAACACATCGATTGGCCCAAAGAGAAATAGTGTAACATTCTGTGGACTGATGAGTACAATTGTTCTTTTCGGGTCCAGTGGTCGTCGACAGTACGTCAGATGACCCCCGGGTACTGAATTCAAGCCACATTACACTGTGAAGACAGTGAAGCATGGTGGCGCAAAAATCATGGGATGGGGATGTTTTTCATACTACGGTGTTGGGCCTATTTATCGTATACCAGGGATCATGGATCAGTTTGAATACATCAAAATACTTTGAGATTATGTTGCTGTATGCCGAAAAGGAAATGCCCCTGAAATGGGTGTTTCAACAAGACAACGACCCCAAACACACAGGTAAGTGAGCAACGTCTTGGTTCCAGACAAAAAAGATTGAGGTAATGGAGTGGCCAGCTCAATTCCCTGACCTCAACCCCATTGAAAACTTGTGGGGTGACAGTAAAAATGCAGTTTGAAGCAAAACCCAAAGATTCACAGGAACTGTGGAATGTAGTTAGTTCATCCTGGGCTGAAATACCTGTTTCTAGGTGCCAGAAGTTGGTTGACTCAATGCAACGCAGATTTGGTTGACTCAATGCAGCAGTTATCAAAAACAATGGTTATGCAACTAAATATTAGCTCAGTAATTTAAAGTGAAGTTAAATCTTGAAAAATCTCTTCAGTTTATACAGTAAGTGTTTGAGTTTGAACAGAAAAAAGTGGACACTACTATTTTTTTGAACAGATTAATATTCCTTTTCTTTGCTTCCTGTAAAATAATAATGCAGACTTGATTTGTTAATGCTTTTATTTGGAATTGAATGTGTAATGTTTCCACTACATTTGAAATATTTCACTACATTTGGAACAAAAAGCTATTAAAAAAATATTTGCACTTTTTTTAATGCACTGCTATTTATTTGAACACAACTGTATGTCTTCTCTTTGTATAGAGCGTTCTTTGATTGTCTAGTCCTGTAAATAAAATGTCTACCTATTTCCATCATTAAAACTGCCTATACTTGGTTATTGCCAACTGTTATATTATGCCATAATAAACAAATTTAGTTCATTGGTCAAATGTGTGTTTTAAATAGCATGTTTAACGTCATAGAGCCTAGCATTTAAATTTAGTCAATTTAGAAAAATTGTGTCTTATGACACTTCCATAGTAAGGTTGGAAAATAGTATGGAAGATATTTTCCCATAGTGCATGTCACGTACTAACCGCTATTGGTGATGGCAGGTATACCATCCGCCAAGTTACGGCTTGGTGGGGCATGCCCAATACCTATACAGCACAGAGTTTGGCACTTTTCAGGGTTTCCTACAGAAGTAACCACAATGACCACAGACTCTCAGCCCTTAAAAACAAGAACTTCTTCACCTTCTGACCTCATGCAACCACCATAATTCAGATGCAACTTCACGCATCCCCACAATAAAGCCCCAAACTTGGGTTATTTTTGCCGTCTTAGATATATTGCATGATACACAAGTGAACGATGAACGATGTGCATTACGTAATGCTTTTTTATATCCACATAAGGATGTGAATGTCATGGTTTTGGATTTATAAGGAAGAGCACAAGTGATGCTACTTCAGCCAATAGAACATCTCTGAAGCCACAGAATATTTTTCAAAAACTGTTGCCATCTTTGTTTTGTGCAGCTGCTAGCTTGTTTTAATTTTAAAAATTTTAACTATTGCTTTTACACCTGAATAATCTTTGTAGGAAGCTCTTTTTTATACATTTCTGATCATACATACAGTTCCATGACTCAGGTATCTACATTAATACAAGACATTTGTAACTTAACCCCACACAGCGCTCTGTCATTCGCTAGATCGCCCACTTGGAAAATGTTGTGGCTATGTAGCTTACTGCTGCTCTGTTAGAGAATCCGATTCATGTCCAAGCATCAAGTATCAAGCAAAACAAAATTCAAAAGAACTATGCTCACTTAGGGGATAATACTGAGGGGCAAATCCACTTTTACGACAATGTTATTATTGTCTTTGTCGTCACCGATTATGAAATTCACCCAGGTAAGCAATTCTAAGACAACAAATTCACCCTGTTGTCTCAGTCAGGTTCCATTAGCACGTGCATTAACGTTACTATTTGATGTTAACGTCATTGCATCTCCAAAAATTATCTGCCAGACAATCCCTCAAATCCAACGTTATTCCACCTAGATAACACACCGATCTAGCTATGACTAGTGGCATAATGCAAGCAACTACTACCTACTTTGTCAGAAAAAAACTAAGATAAAACTGTATAGCCTATAATTTCCAATCGAAAACGGCTAACGCTAGCCGCCGAGACTCTTGATTACCCAGATTCTAAGTCGCCTTCAGTCAAATTATGATTCCATTCATCTGGACACATTGACGATGAACCTTATTCAAATTCCACCTTCCGAAAGTTTCTTGCTGTATCTGATATCGTGAGATTCTCTCGTTAGAATATCCCGAGCAACTACAGATTAGCCTATCTATAGCCTACCTACCTACAAAAAAAGCAAGAAAAATATCAAAACAACAACCAAGCTATAGCCTACTCAATTCCCTTTAGAAAACAATGCGTCTTGACGTCCGACCTGCACAGCGCACAACAATGACATTAATTGACGACTGAGTGACTATCCAAATGATGCACGACATGCTTCTGTTAAATTGGCTAAGCTATAGCCAATTATGGCAAGTAAACAGTCATTTTGGAGAAAATAAAATGAAGTGTCTTCTAAAACGAAAGTGCATCAGATACTGTCAGTGTTGAGCAGTAACAAGTTGCTAGTAATAATATTACTGTTATAATATTACTATTGTCAGTAATGATTAATATAACAAATTACTATTCAGTTGTATTTGATTACGGGCTATTTTATAGCGAGGCCCTTTGGGCTTAAAACACATGAGATCACACAAAGCATGGCCAGCACTGGCAGTGGGTAAACAAGGAGGAAATTCAATTAAATTCAAGAAACTTTATTAGTCAATAGCGCTCTGTCAATCCTGTTGAGTCAACGCATGCATGCATCATTCACAAACTGAGTAAGAGAATAAAACTTCAATGCAAATTAATCGTTGTCTCTCTATCGCACAACTTTCACAATGTGATTTTTATTTTATTTTCCTGCAGCATTTATTAAGCCATGTTCTGAGCCATGACAGAAACGTTCAATAGGCTATGTTGGTACCAACTTTGCTGTAAGTCTACATAACATCTTCTTATTAAATAACTTTTAAAATGTGGGTCTGTTGTTGTGATTTGCTTGTGTGGGTATGTGCCTACAGGGCTGTACAGTGCGACATATATGTTGCACGTGCTCCGAAAAAATCGGTCTGTGCGATAAATTAATTTACTGCAGTAGAACCCGTGCGATAACCTGTGTGTGAGAAAAAAAACTATTTTTTATTTTGCGTGTGAATTGAGGGTTCAAATCCCACAATTCCTAGCGAACAATCCCCTTTTCCTCAGCGAGTCGAGGTGAGCAAGCTAGCTATCTATCTATCTGGGACACCGGGTTGACTACAAAATGAAAAGGTGTTTTCAAGTATTACATCAAAGTAAAGTAGAAGTGCAAAACAAAACCCCCAAACGAGCCCGCGAGGAATCCCTGCCAAATGAAAAGTGAGAAACAAGAAAGAAGATTTACAGGCACATTTGGACGTTTGCATCAACCTCTGACTCTGATCAGCCAGTAGCTGTGTAACATTAGCTAGCTAGCTGGCACTCAAATAACGGCAATCAAACAAGCTTAACGTTTATTTGGGAACACGACCTGGCTAGCATAACCAGCATGTTTGTATTTTTTTTTCCAACTCACTTAGTCATTACCATTTCTCTTGAACGTTTGTATCACAATATATCTGATGGCCACCTCCATTTAATTCCTTAGCATGTTGATGGTGGACAATTTGAGGAAAACCAGGAAATCTTTGTCTTATATAACCATCAGATTAACGTGTGTGAAACATAGTATACCTTTAATGGGAAAATGTACATTCTACATTTTCCACAAAGAGCTACTAAACACTTTAAGCTCTGAACTCCGTGGATTTAGAAAGTCGACGGTCTGCTGAGTAGAAATGCCACTATGCGGAGACATCAAGCATACTTTTTTTATGTACAAAGCAAAATGTAGTTGGCTATGGGGAAATGTATTGTAATAGCGCCCCTCTGGTACATACATGTGTGACACACAGACAGACAGACGCACACACGAGGATCAAATTAAAGTCCCCCTCCACAACTTCGTTGTGGTGGGGGACAAAAAGTGGCCAGCAGACATGCTAGATATGTGACACGTGCGTGCGCGTGTACACACACACCGTTTGTTGATTTTATTTTCTTATTAGTCATTTACACACTTTCTCAATTAAAAATAAAAAATATTGTATGATGATATGAATTTAAACTGAGATTTGCACTGCTAATTTGAAGCGTAACATATTGATCTCGTTTGTCTGAAAGCATTTCTTGTTAAGGTTTGGATTTTGTGTGCCCTGTATGTACATTCATGTCCTTTGCCAGTCACATACCTGTTTAAGTGATTAACTGCATTACTTGTGGTTGTTTTTAGAGATTTTAGAGACGTTTTATACTCATGCTTCAAGCTTTTGGCCTGCGCTACAAAACTATCAACCTCTGTAGCACCAGTGCTATGTGCAAAAAAAGTTAACGTACAGCCCTGGCCTATAATGTTGGCATTGTTTCGACTATAAATTGTAAAGTCGCCTCTAATTCAGCCCTGTTCTCAAATGTTGTGTTACTGCCGTCTCCTCCCATCAATTACGGATGTAACGGAAAAGTAATATAAAAGCACTGTAACAAATTATATTTCTCATGGAGTAATATGTAATGTATTTAGTTACTGTTGGAAGTAGTAATGAGTAGTGTGTAGTATATAACTTTTTTATTAGCGTGTATAAACGGTGCATTTTATGCATTTTACAGTCTGTGGCAAGAGGATCGGTTGCAACGTAAAAACAAAAGGCCAAGTTTCTCACGCATAGCCTAAGTCCTTAATTCCAATTTGCTAAAACTAGGCCTAAAAGTATTGATATCAAAATGTGGCCAAGTTACAACTAACAATATTGCCTATCGTATGGCCCTGTGTTTTTTCATCTTGGCCCTGTGTTTTTTCATCTTGGCATGTGAAGAGATTGTGGTCAATTAAACTATGTGCCACATCAAACTGTGAAAGGACAATAATTTATAGTGGAAATAATCTGAGATTCACATGTGTTGCAATTACTACACTACAGGGTATATTTGAACAATTGTCTGCATCCAGTGCTTTGGGTCTATGAAAAGCCCAGCATGAATAAAATGTATTATTATTATTATTATGTATTTATTGATGTATTTATTTATTTTGAATATTTAGATTTCAGAGCCTGGTCCTACAGAGCCTGGTCCTACAGAGCCTAGACATTCTTGTGTTTACAAAATTCTGTTTGCAAATAACATAACTATTATTTTGTTAACAAATTATTACTATTACTTATTTGGCATTCATCTGATTCATCCGGCATTCATGTCTGGATAGGTTTGTAAAAATGTAGGCCATTTTCAGCGTCAACATATTTAAATTTTTATCTGCATTTATATATTCTTCCCGCCTTTCTCTATTGTAAATTATCGTTCTTGGTGTAAATGTCTTTTTGTGAATTGTAGAGAAATCTGTAGCAGCAGCGAACATTTTAAAACCTGTACATTTTCTAAAATAAAATTTACAACAAAGTATAAACATATAATTTCTGGAGTGTAATTATTTGTCAACTGTTTAAAACATTAATTGAAATGACATGTTGTTCCATGAGGCCATTTTTATTATTTGATATTTAAAGTTTGAATGACCACAATCTCTTCACATGCTAAGATGAATAAACACAGGGCCAAGTTGCATTAAATAATTTAGGAAAGTTTGGATAGCATTGCTTTGGAATAGAGCTAGTTTAATTAGTGTGAGCTACGATAGGCAATATTGTTAGTTGTAACTGGGCCACATTTTGATATCAATACATTTAAAGGCAGGCCTAGTTTTTGCTAATTGGAATTAAGGATTTACAGACAGTGCTTTGTAGGATATACGTATGTGAGTAACTTGGCCTTCTTTTACGTTGAAAACTTATTTTTTGGTGAGATACAGTAAACAGTACAGTCTGCTAGCACACAATACACAGGACACAGTAGATATGGCTCTGATTCGGACACAGCCTATGCAAATGGTAATCTCAATACTCTCATTTAAAACAGCCCTGTCCTGACCTCAATTTACTGGCCGTTTCCCAAACTCACCCCTCCCCCCAATACAACTATCATTTGCTGCCAAACCATGATATGCAATTTTAACTGTAGGGGAACCAAATTCAATACAAGGCCTGAACAAGCTCACCTGGACCTCCTTGCGCCTTCTTGTCTGAAAAGCATGTAGAAAACAATCAACATCACAGATGAATTGTAATAAACAGGTTAGAAAATAATATTTAAATGTCCATTCTATACAGACTAGCCCTGTGTGAATGGTACCAAACTAATTGGCAATTACAAATGTGTGTAAAAGAACTAAGTGCATACTTACGAATGTCTCTGAAGTGTATGATCAGCCTTGCTACCAGGGACAGATATTCATCCTGTATTTTCCACACAAACATAAGTTGATATCAAATGCGTAGTTCAACTAATTGCACTTTCTTTAAAACATGGTGAACCTCATTCACTTAGGATTTTGGTAGAAGGCCAGGTAACTCACTCTGGACTTGGCCTTGACAAAGACATGATTTTCCATGTCGTTGCTGGACTTGGCATGCGCAGTGCCTGCCTTCCGCATCGCCTCCTCGCTGCAAGGAATACAATGGTATGCACTCATGAGTTTCCATTACAGATTTCTTTCTCACGGTCACATTCTCCTAATTTTAGTTCAGTTCAGTTCTCCACCCCTTAAACAGGCTTTTCAAGGCAGCCAATCGAAAAAATGAGAAAATTTGGGTAACACAAAACACCTTGGCTAGCTAACTCGGGGGACAACTTAGACACTGATGTTAAGCTACCAGTCCTCAACAACTTAGAAATTTAGCAAATTAGCAAGCTATGTGAGAGGAACATTTGTTCAGCTATCTAATCTGCTACCCCTTGCTCAGGTCACTCCCCTGGCTGCAGGTCGAGAGTTCTGACTCTGGCCTACACTGCAACCAATAGGACAGACCCTTCCTACCTACAGGACATAATCCCATACTACAATCCAACTCAACCTCTCCACTGTGCTACAACAGGGAGCCTTGCACTTCCTGACCTCTGTCTGAATGGTTCTCGTTCATCTCAACTGCAGAGCTTCTCCAGGTTAGCTTGCCAGTGGTGGAATGAACTCCCCATTCGTCTACGAACGGCTCATTCACATCATGGCCTGAAGACACACCTCTTCATACCTTGACTGACTAACCAATCTAGTAGCACTTTCATGAACTGCAAGTGTCTTGGTTCTTTGTTGTGTCTCTCCGAATGCAAGGGTTCCGAAACCAGTGCTGGGGCCCCCCTGTGTATTCTGGTTTTCGTTGCAACCACAGTTGCAATCCCAGAATTTTAACAAGCTGTTAATCTTTCTTAAGTAGGTGCTTTTCATGTTTAGAGGAATTATTTACCCTCTTAAGCCACATAATATCCGAAATAGCTATGGATGCTATGTAGAATAATGTATAATTTAAAAAAGATAAGAAAAATATTTAACAGATCCATTTAAAGACTGATTTGAATCAATAGGCTCCTAATTGGGGAAAGTGTGGACACATGGCCACTAAAACTAACCATTTGGTAGATAATGAAGTATTCAAACACAAAGCAAATGATAACGGGCCAAACCTGCATTGTGTTCAAATAAGCTTAAGAAAAAAATTTGGAAAATTAAACGTGTTCAACAACTAATTAGGAGCCTATTGATTCCCTTCACTCTAATTTGATCAGTTAAAATACATAATTTTGTAACCTCTTTTTATGCAATTGTTGCAATATAGCACAATAGGCACAATGTGAACATGGGGTGTTTATTCTACATGGCATGTATAGCTATTTCTGACTCTTCCACACTGTTGAGCTCTTTGTGTTTATATGAGAAGATTTAGGGTGTGTGTGCAAGCATTTAGATGTTATGTACAAGCTTTTTCAGTGCGCGTGAGAGCTTCACTAGTGAATGTGAGAGTCACTGTACGTGTACCTATATGCGAGGCAATTATGAATTTTGGCCTAAACGGCCCCACATATTCAGGAGCACACTTTTCAAAAAGTACACAAAAATGTTGGTCACATAAATATGACGTCAAGCTTCGTTTAAAAGAAAATTAGGCGCAGCTTCGTTGACGTTTACCTTCAAATACAACAAAAACAACACGTGACATGGCAGTGCAAGGGTGGGGTGCATGGTTCTCAAAACTAGCCTAAAATATATTTTTAACTGAAACCAATGTATTTTAAATAGAAATAATGATATTTTTACTTTTTAAAATAAGTGCCTGCTTTGCGACTTTTCATTTTTACCTGTGACTGCATGTTGAAAGTATCCCAATTTAGCTGTAAAACCATGGACATGGCAACACTGTTGGGACATTTTACGATTTGCTTACGACACTTCCACAGTGCGGTTGGAAAATAGTATGGCAGATGTTTTTTGCGGACCGCTAAACAGTGCCCATTAAACGAGATGAGTCTTCCTGCAGACCTCAACCACCAAGCCCCACCTCATCCGCCAGGCCCCTTGGGGCCTGAGCGTTAAGGTGGAAGTTGAGTCATGTGGCGTCCCTTCCCCGTTCTGTTTGCGGAACACAACAAATGAGTACATCTTCGTTTGTCGATGCAAGTTTGTTCTGTTCGTGATAAGTGGACTTCAATGAGCAGACATCTCCCACCAAGGTAAGCAATGCCAATGTAATGTTGAAACCAATAACGTAAGCAGCAGAGAACAACTTAATACTAGGAGTCGGCTAGCTAGCTAACGTTAGCAAATTAGCACTAATGTTACTTTGTGTGTTTTTTCCATTGCTATGTTTATTTGTAGTGCAACAAACTTTTACATTCGTGAGAAGTCATGAATCATAATGGTTGTGTCACGTAACTAGCTAACGTTAAGTAGTAGGTAGCTTTCTAGCCATTAGTATTTGTCTAATGGCGGCTAAGTAACGACGCACTTTATATACAATATGATATATTGTTTGTTTTACAAACATTAGCACTTCAATTAACATTCTTTTAACATTAGCTTACTAGCTACCATTGTTTTTTGTGGGGGAGGGGGTGACAAATGGATCCGTTTGGTCTGGTCAGTAAATAGTCACCCAAGCTTTGTAGAGCAATGGCAACCTTGGGTCTCCAACACTATCTATAAAGAATATAAAGTGACTGGGAGTGAGCCAGTTCATGCTTTTATAGCCACAATCAGAATCAATTCATGATATTAAATATATAATTACAGATAGTCAACATGCAATGATAATTTGTATGAATGTTTTAAGTTATTGTACTGTATTAAATATTAAATATGATGACATAGGAATCTGTGTGAATCACTACAAAAAGCCATTTTAAATGTTATGATTTTAAAAGTTTTTTTTACAGATGCATCGTTCCATTCTGCAGGGAAATTCAACTTTGCAGCTTGACAGATGCACAACCTGCTGCAAATTGTATCACTGTCCACTTTAACAAAAGACAAAATAGCAGATCCCTTCTCTGGTCTGGCTTCCCTGTAATGATGTACACATGTATTATCTTGTGTCATATTATCCAATGTCTTCTGTTATATTTACTGTGTATTACTGGAGTGTAACAACGATTGAAGAAGAAATTTCCCATTGTGGGATCAATAAAGTACTATTACTACATCCCCAGTGCTTTCAACACGATTCAACCACACCTACTAGCTAGAAAACTACAAGTCATGCACTTACACCCATCCAGAATATTGTGGATTCTAGACTATCTTACAAATAGACCTCAATGGCTAGGACTGCCTGGTCATGTTTTATAAGATACCATCTTAAGACATACAGGTGCTCCTCAAGGCACAGTCTTGTCACTTTTTCTTTTTACATTATACACTAAGCTGAGCTGACTGCAGGAGCAGTTATGCCCCCTGTCATCTACAAAACATTTCAGATCATTGTAGGATATACAGGGGGTGGTCAAAATATCAAAAACACCAGTTTTCCAGAAAATATAAAACACCTGTCACCTGCCTGTTTTTGCTCCGCAAAACCTCAACCTGTTCCTAACCTGATTATCTATGCTGATTTGTGAATCTTGTGCCATGTGTACATTTTATATGATGATTTGTTTTTCTTTATAATTATGCCATTCAACCATAATTGCCTGTTAGTCATATTTTTTATGAAATGCTAATAAATCAGTCATATTTTTTATGAAATGCTAATAAATCATAAATTACATGTCAGTTATAGCATACATGTCAGTTACTGTTATATCAGTAATAAGTTAGTACACTTCAACAAATGTATAAGAAGAAATCAGAATTGAACTTAACTGAAAAGGAATAATTAACAATTGAATGATCTATTTAATTCAGCTGTTCAGAGGTGTTCACTCCCCACAGCTGTGCAGTGATGCACATCTCTAGTTGTCATGGACCAAAATGCTTTTTGTCCTACATTAGCTCAAGTGTTCTCACTTATTACTGACACAAAAGCAGCATTTAATTCACAAATTAGTATTATTTGATAATAATATGATAAATGGCTAATTGTGATTCATTATCAAGCTAATAAAAAAATACAGAAACTAAAATGTATACATGGCATGCCAGTCATAAGAAAGTGTAGAAAATATAGGTTAGAGAAATATGACAATTTGTTTCACCTCTCCTATGTGAGCACCATAATTAACTGGACAGTGACACATTTTGTTATTTTGGTTCTGTATGCTAGCACTTTGCGTTTGAAAAAAAGTTGGGAAAGTATGTAAAATGCACATGAAAGCAGAAAGCAGTGATTTGTAAATTCTCTTTTATACACCGATCAGCCACAACATTAAAACCACTGACAGGTGAAGTGAATAACATTTATTATCTTGTTATTTCGTTTCTGGAAAGTTTGAAAGGACACAATGACACCGAGGTTGAAGTGCAGACTGTCAGCTTTAATTTGAGGGTATTTTCATCCATATCGGATGAACCGTTTAGAAATTATAGAACCTTTAGTAAATAGTCCCCCCCACTTTCGGGCATCAAAAAATATTGGACAGTTTAACATAATCTGTAAATTACATGGCAATAGTATGGAAAACATATTTGGTTAAATTGCTTTAAGTCATCAAGAGTCTGAGGTATCAAACAAGCCTCATACCATCACTCTGCTGCCAGATATGCAGTAGATATGGATGGATCACTTCTTCCATAGAGCTCAATAGGAAAATGAGTCAGGAGAAACAACCCGCAATAAGACCGCTATAGTTTAGGCTAGCCTATTCATGAACATTTTAAAATAGCCTAAGAGAGAAAAAATCCATTATTAGTCTGATGAGAGGCTGTTTTTGCTGTCATGGTCCTGCGAGCACAGTGATTTAGTAGCTTCCCCAACACTGGCAATCGAACAACACAGGCAGCCTATAATTGGCTACGGCGAGCCGGTAAAAAAAAGAAGATGATACATTTTCACTCACCCGTTGTCAAATAACATTGAAACACAAGGTCAGCAAAGTTTCTTAATTAAGCTAACGTTAGCTAGCCATTCCGTTTTGGTAGGTCTATGGCTTTGAAAGCATGTTCCACCAGCAGACTTCGTTATATCCATTGCAGTATGGGAAAAAAACGTGGCTAGAGCCGTAGTAAGAGTAACGTCATCGTTGGCTAGATAAAGTCTACAGCAGCGCTACACCACTTCTTCAAAAATATCAAGAAGGGAGCTGAAATCATAGCCTCTAAACAGTTATGAATAATTAACAGAGTCATTTTCCCTATAGCGTATAATTATCATTTCCCCTCAAGCAAATGGGTCAAACATAAGCACATTGCTTTAAAATCTCCACCCGCACAGCGTAGATTCTGCTATCAGTCTGAGTTACACCTCCTATTCTGTTGTGTCCCAAATTTAGCTATTGTCCTCTTTTTAAAAACTTTTAACACTAGGCAAATGTTATAGCAAGGGCAGTGGATGGAAACAGTTTTTTTTAATAAACATGTCTGCAATTTGTTTTAGGGGAAATTGATTGCGCAGGTATAGGTTTTGATTAAACCGAACTCCGTTTTGCTCGCTTTATTTATCGAGTTAAATAGATTTGGCTACTTATTTTAATGCGTATTATGCATATACTCTAGATTAATATTCTGAAATAAATGTATTCAGAACGTATTTAACCATCTGATTGTAATGACCACCGTAATTGAACCCAATCCTCTTTGCTCTCAGATTGCAGGGCAGGCAGTAAATTCACCTGTTGAGTAGATCTCCAGAACCAAGTGTGGGCACTCCTGTCGTAATGCAAGGATAGTGGTGGGGTTGGGGTGCCGAAAAATCTGAACGTTTCCAATGAATTACTAAACTGTGGCGGCCCGCCAGTTTCAGAACGAACCCAAAATATGTTTTTTACTTTCTTAATAAGCTTAGAAAAAAATAAAAAAAGTTACACTCTATATGCTCCAATTCCATTTATTAGTAGGCAATGTTTTGGCAATAAGTGAAATTGGAGCATAAATTAAAAAATTTATGTAAATTAAGGTAAATTCAGTTTCATGCAATTTTCTTAAATAATGTAACTAATGACAAAAAAAAAATAATTTGCTACCAATTGTATGGTATAAAATGAAAGAACTATTGTTTTGCATAACAATGGACTAAATAGAACTAGTAACCAGAAATGGAATTAGCGACGAGAGGAAAATCAACTATTTTTGCTTGAAACGCCAAAACAATATGCCCAAAGCGTCACGAAAAAATATTTAAATTTCAGCTATTTAAGTCGATAAAATCAATAAATATAAAAGTAACTAATATATAATCGTTGTTGGTAACCATGGCATAAGCGGAATAAACCACTCCGGTCTGTCCCGTGATTGGAAAATAATGTACTTCGGCCGCATCACCATGACCCGTCCCACATTATTTTCCAATAACGGGACAGCCCGTCGTGGTTTATTCCTTACATCCTGTTAATATTTCCAAACTGAATACTGCACCTCTAACCACAAAGATGAAAGTTGTTGTAACTAGGGGTGGGCTATAAAATGGTGATGTTTCAAATTGCTTAGGGTACAGGCTTATTTGAAGCAGGTTGCTTCCCTGATCATTTTGCCACATTTTTTTACGAAATCGGGTGAAAGGTTTTTCCATAGTTTTGTCGAATAAAGTCAGATTTTGATAATTTTTGTGGCTATTTATATGTTCTTTTGGCCAACAAACACACTAATGATGGTTAAAATGACTTTAGACAATGTTTATTTTCTCAAATATCATATCTGGATGTGTTTAATGATAGTTTTGTTTCTTAGGGGTAGGGGTAATACATAAGTTTGTCACTGGTCTTAAGAAGAAATTTTTTTTTTTACAAAAATGTGTGGATTATAGATCTAACTGATGTTAGGTACCAATAGCTGAACTTGTTTTTCTCATGAGAACAAAGTTAACGGGGTGAAGGGGTGAAAGGGTGACAATAGTGACAACTGATTTGCCTAATGCCTTTGAATTTGAAACCCAGTGTCATAAATCCATATGACCCTTGCCACAATGCCCTGAATGCTGAACAACACATCATTCCAAACTGAGCAGGCAATGCAACAAGATGCCTTGATTGAAGCTGATGAGTATATCACATACACATATACACATGTGTAGTACAACCACAAGATTTTGCTTTAGTTCACTAATGCACAGGTGGGTACATCGATCTATCTTCAAAGCATATTTTGTAAGCATGAATTTTCTGTGTCCTATTTGTAATAATGTATGTATAACCTATTAATATTCTTACATACATCAACTAAAAGTAAGCTTCTTCTCATATAGACGACACACATCGCCTCGTGATTTTCAGTCACGGTCAAATCTGTATAAGCTTAACCAGATTTCTACAACTGAGCGTAAGATCAACATAACATCAGAATCGGATAGCATTGAGAGCATCCCAGATATGCCAACTGAAGAAGATATGGCAAAAATCTTCAACATTGCTGAAGGAAACTGGTAGCTGGTGAAGCTCTCACAAATCCAAGTGGAACAGCTCCAACTGTATCTAACACCCCAGAACCTGAAGTGTCGGGCAATGAACCTTGCATTGTGATCTGGGATACAAATAACACTAGAGAGTGGTATGTTGGCATATGTCTGAACGACAACGATGATGGTACCTATACAATCGAGCACTTAGAGCGCTGCAAGCAAAATTATGGTTTACACTGGAAATACCCGCTACGTCCAGACATTCAACAAGTTAGCATTTCACAGTTCATACCCTGCAACATATTAGGAGCATGGGATCTCAGCAAGCGCAGCATGACCTTCAAGCTGGACAATTGTCACCTGATCGATGCGCTGTTTCAGTCATTTTACTGATACAAAGTACAGTATATACACATGGCCGTATGACTATAGGTCAACAAATAATACTGTACAATAATTGCTCATCTTGTGTAGTATGCATTTGAACACTAAAACATACATGTACAGCAATACTTTAATGTTTTTCAAGAAAGATCTTTCAAAATCAAAGCACAATTTAGGCATATTATATATAATCAGTTGTCCTCCATTATCATTAGATTATGCAACTAATGTCATTCTCCACACGTTTACATTTGTTCACATGAGAAAACCTGTTCAACTATTGTTACCTAACATCATATAGGTCTATTTCACACTTTATCAAATTTTTTTCGCCAAATGACCAGATAAAAGCGTTATGTATTACCCCGACCCCTAAGAAATGAAATTGTTAATATAATCATCCAAATATGATATTTGAGTAAGTAAACATTGTCTAAAGTCAGTTTAACCATCAGAAATGTGTTTGTTGGCCAAAAGAACATATAAATAGCCACGAAAATGATCCAAATCTGACTTTATTTGACGAAAATATGGAAAAATCTTGATTTGGAGTCGAAATTTGACCCCTCAAAATCAGTTTTTCTGAAGACTCCTACTCATTTTTCATCCGATTTCATTAAAAAAGGTGGCAAAATGATCAGGGAAGCAACCTGCTTCAGATAAGCCGGTACCCTAAGCAATTTGAAACTATGACCTTTTTTTGACCCTCTATAGCCCACCCCTATTGTAACTAAGATATTTGGCGAATACAAACTTTTTAATCTGCAGATTGAGGCCGCGATCACACCGGATCTGCTTTAACAGCTGGGGGTGCCTTTTTTCATTGAGTTTAAAAAGTCTTCCACGCTGCTTTTGCGCCTCAGGCGCCTCGCTGTTTTTCGAAAAACTCTTGGTGCGCACGGTTCTGCCGGTCGGTTCCGTGTAAACAAAGATGATTGAGGAGAAATTGGTAATGTTAGTTGGCGTTTCAGCCCACCCGGAGTTATAGGATTTCACTCATGAATACCATTATAAAAATAAGCGATCCAAGGCACTCCGCTTATACACGGCATTTTAAAGACAAATAACGAAGCAACCTTTTGGGTAAACATAGTTCGCTAACACCATAAACAACGTAAGCTAAGTGATTGACAGGAGTGGAGTTCCGTTGCCTCGCAACAGCAAAAAAGCTTTGTAGGTTTTCGTAAACACAAGTCAGGTAGTGCTCCTCGCGTTTTGAAGCCTACAAAGCGGATCCGGTGTGATAGCGGCCTTAACATTATTTACCGGCTTTATTAATCAGCTGTTTGTGTTGCCATGGTTACCACTCATAAAAGAGGCTCTGGCAACAGATAACGTAGATGGCGTATTCATTTGTAATGGTGAGTAAGCCTCAATCTAGTAATATATTCAAAACATGCCAAAAAGCTGATGTGTGGCTTACTGCATGGCAAACGGATTCAAAAACCCGATTTTGCACCTTTCTTTAATGCCAAGACACCTGTGGATAATAACAGCTAACAGCAGAAAATTACATTGTTAACATTGCTTCCAAAAGCGAATGTTCAAAGTTAAACCGTTCGATTATCACCGTACATCAGCTCGCTAATATTAGCCTACTTTTCATGGTCATGGATCATAACAGTGGCGTACAGTCGGCTGTAAAATAGGCCTTCTGTAATCTTGCCTTTAACGGATGATCACTCTCAATCTGTTTCCGTCTACTTTGGCTGATTGTCAATCAAACAATTGATTTGCTTAACCCCTCCGCAGAGATAGCAAATTTGGGGGTGCTGTTTAAGGCTTTATAAGTCCAGGTGTGAGAATCACAGAAACCTGGTAAATGGCTGAAATGAAACAAGACAGGTGTACCATTTACAATACATAGATTTGATTGTTTTCATAATCCAAGTCAAAATAAAGTACCACAAATGCAAAGAAACTTTGGAAAAATGTAAAAAAATTGTTTTTCTTTAGTTTGCAACGAAATACTGAGAGCTACATAAGTAAACCAGATGAATCTATACATGTCCTGGATCATAGACTCCATGTCCACAAGTGTGCCGAATCTGAGGATGATATGCAGAGCTACTAAAGATCTATGATGCAAAATATAGCCAGTGTACCCTGTTGTCCATTAGTGTCTCCAAATCTATCCAAATAGCTAAATTGTGCACTGCTCAAAATAAAAAAAATAATGATATATTTAACTACAAATCAACAGTTTTGCTTCATAAAACTCACTTTTGCATAATTGTACTTTTTTTTAATTTTTTTTTTACTATCTTTTCATCAGTATAGGGGGGTAGATATTTATGGGTCCAAAATCCAAAACCCATTGTCCGTTCTGTTGGTTTAAGATACATTGATATCAGTGTTACATACACCTAAATATGTAGCCTAATCATTCACTCTTGTACCTTAATAAAACATCACTTTTACCTGTACTCTACAGTATGTATTTCTTTTTTTTCCCCATTCAAAATGACTCCAAGGAAAATTTTACATTAATCTACCACATATTAGCGCACAGTAAATTGGAATGAGCATTTTCCATGCCCTAAGTGACAAGTATATACACCATAGCCTATATTATGTATGATAACATGAATAAAATAGGATTCCACCATCTGCAAAATGTTCCATCTTCAATAAAAATCGGTAGCCTACATCAAACATAAAATAAACAATTGCGAAAATAACAATAAGCCTATCAATCATATTGAACAAGACAGTGCTCGAGTGGAAAAACGAATATACATATGTAGCCAGCAAGACCAACCGCATATTAAAAGCAGTACGACCCATCGGGAAGAGAAAGCTCCTGTCGGGGAATGCGTTTTTTGTTGAGCTTGCGTAATATACTAGACCGTTAAAACTAAAACTGCTGTTATGCTGGGCTGTAATTAATTGTTCAAAGCACCCAATAAGACATTGCATATACCATTGCTAAGGTTATGCTGTACTCTATTGGATAAAAGAGCCGACAATTAAACCAGAATGAATGAGACAGGCTGGCAGGGCATGGGGGGGTATTACGAGTCGACGTTGCAATAGCAGTGTTGTATATTTCTCAAACGGATTGTACCAGACAACAAATGACCACTGAATTTTGAAAGAAACATCTCTGTGTAAAACCAATGGTAGGATTGTATATTTATTGAATATTTAGTAGCAGATATTCATAGTATAATGATGTGGTAAAGGAGACAATTTCACATGGGTTTATCTTGTTGCTATGACAGAATTCAAATTTTATATCATGAATATATATTTATGAACTCACACATAGATGCTATGTCACACACGGGTAGGTATAGAGTCAGTGGGGGGTCGCTTGTTAAATGGACTTGCTACAAGAAAAAAGTGACACTCCGTATTCGGCAGAGTTGTCACAAATCGTTTACTAATAAAGATAAAACGTGGAATTTGAGGTTTCCATTCATAGTTTGGCTGCAGGAGGAACGCATGTCTCAGATGAGCAATATCTTGTCGCCGGCGTCCTGGTCACGCAAAGAGGTTAATAACCAAGACTGGCTAGGCTAGTCCTACCAATCTATTTTGAGATAGCATTATTGTTCTGTGCATCATAAACTTTATAACCACATTTATGATGATGTACGTTATCATGCGAATATTGACTTTTAAATGCTCCATGTTTAAATGTTCAATGTTTCGTAGAGTGTAAATTTGTTTTTTTGGCCTTAATTATGCATTGCACTCAATGGTTTGAGACAAGAGGGTGTCCTCTAAAAATGCTTTCTAATGTTTAAATCGCTTTGACTAATTTGAGTGCTGTCAAAATTAATTACATTCTTAACGGATTCAGATCATTGCCTGATCCTTGTTAATCTCAAATTAGTTATCTTTGTCGTTGTCATATCTTAATCATTATAGGCTACATATTGGTCTTGATTATTCAGCAGGTTAATTGTTTGATTGTTAGGCTACTCAAGCTAAACAAACTGAAACAAGTCTAATGCTGTTGGCTCTAGGCCAGGGGTGGGGAACCTCATCCGCAAAGAGCCGGTGTGGGTGCGGGTTTTTGTTTTAGCCCAGCCCTAAGACACCCGATTCAACTTATCAAGGTCTTGATTGAAGACCATGATTAGTTAATTAGTTGAATCAGCTGTGTTAGTGCTGGGCTAACACAAAAACCTGCACCCACACCGGCTCTTTGCGGATGAGGTTCCCCACCCCTGCTCTAGGCTACCCCGCTTTTTCCAGCGCACCAGCTATCAATACATATATAAGGCTACACATTTTATAAACGTAAAAATGCTGGCACAGAAAAACTTGCTATATTCATTGGTATTTGTTATTCAGTTCATTTCTTCATGGATAATTAAGAACTGGAAACAGGTTGAGATTAATATGCGTATAAAGGTAATACAGAAGGCCTATTTTACAGCCGATGGTACGCCACTGGATCATAATGTAGCTGACATGGTTCCTTACCGAGGAATTCAATAAAAGATGTCAGGGAATGATACCGGAGGTTACATTACATTACATTACATTATAGGCATTTAGCAGACGCTCTTATCCAGAGCGACTTACACGGCATTTTTTTGCATTTTATACATAGTATCCATTTACAGCTGGATATATACTGAAGCAATTCAGGTGAAGTACCTTGCTCAGGGGTACAACGGCAGTGTCCTACGTGGGACTCGAACCTGCGACCTTTCGGTTACAAACCCAGTTCCTTAACCACTGTACTACACTGCCGCCCTGGAGGTCACCGAGTTGGATAATTTGTCCACTCTGTAACCACATATGGGACAGCACACGAGTACTGTTTGGTTTATCTTCAGGAAACATATCAATATAATATTCTGACATTATAATAAAATAACGATACAAAGATTTCAACCGACCACGTGGTCAAGAAGTCCCAACAACGTCTTTTCTTCCTCAGACGACTGAAGAAGTTTGGCATGGGACCCAAGATCCTGCGGGCTTTCTACAGGGGAATGACAGAGCATCCTGACCGGGAACTTCACTGCGTGGTACGGGAGTTGCTCCGCACTTAACCGCAAAGCGCTACAGCGGGTTGTACGGTCAGCTCAATACATCTGTGGCGTGCCTCTCCCCTCCATCGAGGAGCTGTACAACACCCGATGTGTCAGAAAAGCCCGCAGAATCATCAGAGACCCCACCCACCCCAACCACGGCCTGTTCCAGCTGCTACCATCTGGCAAACGGTATCGCAGCCTTAAGGCCCGAACTAGCAGACTCAGGGACAACTTTTTCCACCAGGCTACCAGACTACTGAACAATGGTCTCTAGCCCACTGCCTGACTGCTGTGCTCCCAGTACTTGGACTACATACACTCAGTACACAAGCACATGCCTACATAATTGCTCTTTTGCACAACCATGCTGCTAACTCACGGTTCGCACTCATTATTATTATTATTATTTAATATTGTCTGTATATATTTTTTTTATTTATTCTTGTATGTTGCTGTGAGGATGTTGTGGAGCCAAGACCAAAGAATTTTACTCCTTGTATTTGTACCTGGATGTAACAATAAAGGAATCTATCTATCTATCTATCTAACCAAGGGATGAAAATGTTTAGTGGGAGGTGTGAAAAAGTGTAGTTTGCCATCAAAAAGTAGTTTTCACCATGCTGAACCAAAGACTAAACTACTTCAAACCTACTGACACAGATCTGGGTCAATTACATATTTGTTTTTTATTCAATTACTTTCCTGTGCTTTAGTGATCTTACCTGGTGTATTGGAATCTATGAAATACTCTCAAAAAGTGCAAACCCCGCCTTCTGGTCCTCTTGCACCAGGCAAGATCAATAGTGCACAGAAAATAATACGTAATTGACCCAGGTCTGCACGGTAAGCCCTTTTGACTGACTACCATACCATCTTGAGCTGTTCAAAAAAATAACAGAACATAGGTTTTTATCGTTTTCGTACATCCCAAAAGGCTACGTTTTTAATAAAATTTTAATCGCATAACTAATTGCAGAATGGCTGTCTCTTCCATCTTGTGGTCTTACATTTGATGCCTTACAGAAATATGTCAAAAAACATACCTAGGCTGATTCCATTCAATTCAGAAAACTAACCCCACCTGAAATGTTGAGATGTAGAATTAACTCCCTCCAGAGCAAATTGAGTGAACTGGACAGGAAAAGAAATTCTGCCAAATAAATAAATAAATAAATAAATACAGTGGGCGACGTACAGAAGCGAGCCTACACTTATGTCAGCAACACAAGCAGGCAGTGAAGAGAGGCAGGGCCAAAAGGAGTTTTATTGAGGCAGGTTTACTCTGTACACTGTAAGCTACACAGAGTGGAAAAAAGAATCATAGGGCAATGTTAATTACCCAACATTACTCCCATTTCCATTAGTCTGGGGGGGCATCAAACCAAAAAAAGAAGAGTGCAAATGGGCGTAACACACCCCCCGTCAACGATCGCGCCAGAACACACAAGCCCCCCCAAGTTGGTCCAGTGGTTCCTTCGTGTGGAATTTCTTGTGGAAGTAACGTATGGCTCTTCATTTTGATGTCGGCAACTTGAGCATACATCAGTGTATCATCAGAGGTGAGAAACCTTGCAAAAATATACTGAACACAGGGTGCAGCAATTGGCAGCAATTGGTTTACAAGAGAATGGTAGATTCTGGATGCTTTGCTCTCGTTTAGCAGTGTGCTTTGCTGTCAGTTGCACTGGTTTGTACATCTTAGCTTCAGCTTTACCTCCGGGGTTGGCTTGTACCAGAGGGGTTTTCCCTCTCTGTTGTAGAGCTTGAGCTGGCTTGGTCTTTGATTAGTTTTGGGACTGGCATTCTTTCTCCCTGCTGTGGAGTTTGTAGTGACTGTGGTTTCTTTTGAGGCTTTGAAAAATCCGCCGCTTTCCTTTTTCTACCTGCTGCACCCTAAAAAACATATAAAACATAAATTAGAAATGTGTCAGCACAGCAGGTTGTAGTAAATCACAAGTTCTAAACCTGACTCCTCATTCCACTGGCATGAAATTCCCCCATTTTATTTACCAAATATTTTTCCAGTGATGAGAACCTCTACAGATAAGAAACTCGTGATTGGCCATCAAGCTATATTAAGTGATTGTGTATTTCTGAAAATGACAAAAGATGGAATTTTAAGACATTTGAATTCCTGTGTGTAGACTATATTAAAACATTAAACCTAATTAAATATTATTGCTAAATATATTGTAGAGAAGTATGTCCTGGCATTAAATAACTAAAATTAGCCATGTTTTTACCAGAAAAGATTTACTGCTTTAACCCCTTTGCACAGATGGTCACAGCAGCGGGAGCTTTTTGCTCAACTGAGACATTCGTTGCTCCTGCAGCCATACTATTAGTGGAAATCACAAACTCTGTATTTTAACTTTATTGGTAGACGATTCGTGACGATTTCTGGCCAATGCGTAGTTTCTAAGTGTCACTATTTTCCCGTAGCAAGTCCATTTAACAAGCACCCTCCCACCCAGTCTATACCTACCCATGCGTGACAGTGGACAATAGCGTCTGAGTTCATAAATATATTTATTCATCATATAAAATTAGAATTCCGTCATCATAACAAGATAAACCCAACAATCGTCTGATCATATGCCAGAAAAGCCATGAAAAGCTCTGCTCACTCAAATGCAAAATAAACATGTGAAAGTATTTTCTCATTCTACCATGTATTCTACTAGCAATATATGCTACTAAATATGAAATTAATATACAATCCTACCATTGGTTTTACACATCGAGATGTTCCTTTCAAAATTTAGTGGTCATTTATTGTCTGGTACAATTGGTTTGAGAAATATACAACACTTCATACCGCTATTACACAATCTGAAACATCAAATCGTAATACCCCCATGCTCTGTAAGCCTGTCTCATTCATTACAGTTCATTCTGGTTTAATTATCGGCTCTTTTATCCAATAGAGTACATTATAACCTTAGCAACAGTATATCCCAATTCTTCATGAGTGCTTTAAACCATTTACAACAGCCCAGCATAACAGCAGTTTTAGTTTTCACAGTCTCATATTTCCCACTTGAAAATTATGCAAAAGTGAGTTTTATGAGTAGGCCTGTCACAATTATTACATAAACGCCTGATCGCAATTATTTGAGCTGACCACAATCATTTTGCATATTCGTGAGAATCATTTCCATTCATCTGTATAAAAACAGCTGGATGAAACTAACAGAAATGTCACATTTCCATCACTATTTCCACGTCGTTTTCCACAGTTTAAGGTTTGACTGGCGCTCTTTTAATGAAGTCATCTCGTTGGGCCCCCTTCTTCGGCTATGGTTTAATGGCACATGTGGAGAATTAGCGCCACCAACTGTTTATCTCGAGGTGCTTAATTAAGCAATATTGCTATTATACAACAGTTACCAACAAAATAAAAAATATAATTAAAATGTGTTCATATTGTTCCTGAAAACAATCAGTCACGTCAGTAGACTCCTATGTAATGAAACCTAGTTTACTACTCCAGTAAGTAGGCCGAACCTTAGTAATGACCTAGAAACAGAGACGATTTCTAGTCCCTGTTGAGCAGCCAGCCAACTTGAGCTAATGCTTTCTAGAGATCGTGGGATTTCACAGATAAAAACACAAAACTGCCTTGCATTTAAAAATAATTAATCATTGACTGGCTTTTTATTTTTCAACTCCTCACATTTCTTATTTTCTCGGTCCTTGCATGCGTTTAATCATTTAACCATTTCCAATTTTCCCCATGCAACATATCTCATTTTCCTCACCACATTTATCAGTGACTTTTGTCACCTTTAGGATTCTGCAGTGGAAGATTTTGCATTGATTTAATTGAATGTAATTGAGTTAAGAGGTAGGTACATATGCTATACGTGCAATAAGAGTGAACATAGGCACCAAGTTTATCATTTTTCTCATTACAGACGGGTGTAAGAAAGAATACAGTACCCTTGGGACCACAATGCAGTATAATAACAGCCATAAACAATTACAAACATAAATAAATACAGGAATGAGCCTAACATAAAAAATTATTTATTTTTAAATTCTTTGAAACAATGAACAATAAATGCAAAGTATAAATTTTTCCTGCTTGGGGGATTTATTTAAAAGTCAGATTGGACCGCATATGATCCACGAAACAGTTGATTGGCTTTTCAATAGGTTCCTGTATGCATTGCTCAGGAAAACCCCGAAATTAGCAACCCGTCATACACTGTGGTGCAATTTGCACCGTAAACGTGGTCTCACCTGGCGGGCAGTGCAAGCGCGAATCGCAGTCTAATCTTACCCCAAAATTGACTCCCACTGCACTCAAATTGAACGGGGCTGCTCCCTCTTGACAGACACACCCTCTAACAGCGGCTTCCCTCCCAGTTCAGCACACGGCGAGTCACCAAATTACCAAACGGTCTCAGATGCATGCACATCCGTGACGAAATTACAACTTCGCCAATGATAGCTCACCACCGGCTGGAAAATAGAGCCCCAAATTTGCACATTCGCAGCTCGATCTGGACTGACACCTCCACCAATGATTCTCCTCCCACTTTGGCGCACGGCGAGTCAAATGGGCTCAGGACCGTGAAAATCCATGCCGAAAAAGTCACTTTGCCAATGCGCTGACTCGCCACCCGCCATGTGCCAGCCGGAAAATAGAGCTCCTAGCTGGCTAGAGGGTGCGTTTGCAAACTGTTATAGTTGCCTGACAGGGTTCCCAAACTTTTGCACAGGGCCGTTTTCCTTTTTTAATTATTTTTAAAATGTAAATCAAGGGCCGCCGCGGTGGTACAACGGTAAGAGCGCTGACTTTCAGACAGTGCAGTTGTACTCCGAGGATCGGGGTTTGCGCCCCGGACCTGCCAGTTCCGAGCATGGCCGGGGCCCTGTGGGAGCAGCAATTGGCGGCTGCTTCCGGGTGGGGGGAGGGGCTCGGAGAGAATCGCTGCGCACAAAAAGGCCCTGGGCGAGTTGGAATCACGGTCAGGAGCTCGAGGAGTCGCGCCCTGTAGAGGACGTGGTGGCCTCTTTCCTACTACCGGCTGACAGGGTTGTATAGCGGTGGTTCTCTAGCGGTTGCTACATGGGGGGAATTGAATTAGAATAGGGATTCAATTGGCTACTAAATTGGGAGAAAAATGGGGGGAAAAAATCAGAAACAATTTTTTTAAAGAAAAGAAAATGTAAATCAAAAAATAAAAAGTAATCTTGCTTTAAAATTTCAATAAAAGCCTCCCACACATAGACTTTACTTAGGCGGGCCGCCCAGGTATATTAACGGCCGCCAAAGTATATTTTTAATTTTCATTTGTTTATCCGTCCAAGAGAACGACACCAACCGCGATCGATTAACTAGTGGACAATCTCCCCTCACTCTACCCCTCCCGGACCTGTTCATTCTGCAATCGTGAGAAGGGTCTACTACGGAATGCAAAATGGGTCACATTTGACCTGCCCACACGTCCTAAACGTCGTACAGCGCTTCCTTAACGCTATACGGCGTTTCGGAAACGACGTTTCACGTTCCCTTGCATAGACGCGTGTGTAACAAGAAAACGAGCGTTATGTAACTTAAGAGATCTCTCTGCAATAAGGAGACGCGCATTATGTAACTTAACAGACGTCTCGGTATTAAGAAGACGCGTTATGAGACCCGATCAGCTGCTTTCAAAGTAAAAGCTGGAAAAATATAACAAATTATGGAACAGAAGTTTAGGCAAACAGTTGACGAAAAAAATTCACGTTAAATCTGTGGTGATAAAATTTGCGATGTCCAGTGGAAATCAATTATTAAATAGGCGGAAAGGGAATTCATAAAACAAATTGACGGAACCGTCCATGACTCCTTGTCTCCTTGCCTTCTCCCTCTGAAATATCGTACGTCTGTTGACAATTTTCCTGTTTGTTTTTACTGAAGACAACCATATTATAGGTTGGGTTTGTAGCCTGTGCAATTGACCTTAGAGTTTCGCTAGAAAAGAAATAAATAAAATTGTTTTTTTGGCTGTAGCCTATAGCCGAGGCAAACGATAACCATAAGCAACATTTATTTTAAAAAAAATAAACGGGCCATATAGTGTGGGATTCGACGATGTGGAATAGCCATTATCATGCGCAATATGTTCATATTACATAGCTGTTGCTTCCAGTAAATCATCTTCATCTGCTTCCAGTAGGCTAGAACAAAGAGGGTGGCAATAGTTTCACGACGCAACCTCAAAGTATCCATAGCCTATAACACACAATCAACTGGGTAACAACTGGGGCGAGATTTAATTTGATAAATTTTACAGCTCACCGACTAAGTTTATGATCGACCTCTCCAGATTTAAACTAATAATTGGTTGCAATTTTAAGGAAGTTTTAGGGAATCTATACAGAAACTGGCTTATCATGCATTAAGACATCCATGACATTATGTCATGACATGGAACTATATTCATTCTGCAACTAGAGACTCAATCACTAGACACATTACTGGTGTTATTGACGAGATTCGCAGCTGGGCCACTAGCCGGCATTTTAATACCACACTTCTAATACCAAATTAGGCTAATCATTGAAGTTACAATTTCAGAAGAAACTGACCGAAGTTTAATTCAAAAATCAGTAGATGATCCTCGGATCCATTGGGACTCAATTAAGGTTTTATCAGATGCAACTATTTTATTCTCTTAAAATCTTAACAAAAGTAGTTTTAAACAGCCGCATGATTTTGAATCAAAACTGTATAGAAAACTGTAAAACAAACACTATAGTTGACGTTCACAATTTACTGAGGAAATCGCTTTAGAATACGATTTCATTAAAAATAAATTCATATCTAACTTCGCCGTCACTCTGAATTCTTAATTAACCAGCCAGCGGTATTAGCATATCACACTTTAATGGAGCCACACATATTTTCTTATTTCACGTTGCTTTTTACAGGTTTAGATACCTTTGCTTTTCTTACCAACTCGCGGCCTACAGCTAAATGTCCCTCATTTCACAACAGTATACATAGGCTATAACCTATATATTTGCTGATGTGTCTTGATGGAGATATTGTATATGCCATAATAGTAAGTTAATTTTCTTATAATGTAGCCTACTCACATTCTCAGTTCAAGCAGCACATAACCTATATTTTAATTAGGTTTTTATTAAAATTTTATTTGGCTTGTTATAAACGTGGGAAATTTCTGCATAACACCACTATTTCCAAATTTCCCAGAACAGCTAGGCTATTTGTCAATCGCCCTTTTAACTATTATAGCCCACAGGAGTCGTCAACATGTTTTCAGAGCTGATTATGATATAAGCTATGGTAAATGCATTAAAAATGCGAGACTACATGGCCTATACAAATGTACTTCATAAATAACTGAGCAGTTATTGCTCCAAACTTTAATAATAATGTAAATTTTTATTGCATTATAGCCTACAACCTACCGCAGTGCGATAGCTACGTATATGACTTATGTCATTAGGGATGGGAATAGTTCGATTTTATTGATATCGATGCCATTATCGATTCTGCTTATCGATCTGATTCTTTATCGATTCCTTAAATATTTGCTCTCAGGCTATGAAAGGACCAACTATTACCATTACTACGGGTGCTCATCTAAAATGGATTCAATTACATAATATTTATAAAGTATAAAGCAATTGTTTTTCATTCATATTTCTTACACTGCATTCTCACATTCGGCAACTTCGGTCACCCAGTCGCCGGAAGTCCATTCATTCTCTATGAAGCTGAGCGACGGTCAGCGACCTGAGAAACTAGGCAACTGATCGACCAAAATCGGCCGATAAATGTTGGCCGCAATTTAACTTTTGAGCGACCATCAGCCGTAACAGCCAATCAGAGTTCCATGCTTCATATTTCTCCAACCGACACAAATTAATTTTGTGAATAATTGTTCCGCCCGATTTCACTCAAATTGCAACAATGGAGGAGCAGCTAATAATAATGGTCCAAGCCTACCACGTTATGTTCAATGTATAACATAACTTAAATGATATATGTGCATGTTCTACCAATATCACATTGAGCCAAAACTACATGTTGAGTTTTATACATAAATCTATCTATGTATCTAGATAGATAAAGATCGCTAGCTCACGACGAAGATAGATATAGGCTAGCCTATCGCTAGCTAACGAGAACACATAATTATTTCTGTAAATGATAAATGTAATTGGCTTGATCAATAAGAGTGCTTAAAAATATCAGACATGAAAGAAAATAAGACACCGGAAAATAATGAAAAAGGGCGCGAGGAGAGGATAAATTATGAGTTTAACGTTATGTCAAAAAAGATGGCTAAAATATTGTTTAACCGCTGCTCTGTGATTGGGATATTGAGTTTCATTCTATAACGAAGATCGCAAACTTTACTTATGAGTTAGTTGCGCTCCTAGGCGTGTTTCATAAAGCTGCACCGTAACGTTTGCATTGGTTTCTGTGTCATCAGAACAGTTTCAACAGTCGCCATTCTCCCCCGATCTAATTTAGCCTCAAGGGTCTGATGTATCAAACGAGCCCCAAATCAGCGCCCAGATATGGTGTAGATGTGGATGGATCACTAAGGGTTGTTTCTCCTGACTTTTTCCCCCATAGAGTTCTATAGGAAAATTAGTCAGGAGAAATAACCCTTGCAGTGTTCCATCCACATCTACTCCTTATCTGGCAACAGAGTGATGGTTTGGGGCTCATTCGATAGCTCAGACCCTTGATGACTTACAGCCATTTAGCCAGCCATGTGTTCTATACTGTACCAGTGTAATTTACAGCTGAATCTAGTCTCACCCCCCAATTCCCATAGATATCCATTCAAATGCAGAGAGGTTATAGTATCGCTTATAACAGTACCTGAAAATAAGATATCGAGAGTCTTTTGATGTTTATGGGTCACAGACTTCAGAAAGTAAAAGCATGCAAAGAATATGCTACCAAATATTAAATATGATACTTTAAAAATACGTTAAAGCAAAGGGTATGAATACTTATGTAAATGAGATTTCAGTTTTAGATTTCTTATAAATTTGCAAAAATTTCTAAAAACATGGCTTCACTTTGTCATTATGGGTTATTGAGTGTAGATTGATGGGCAAAAATGGCAATTTTATCCATTTAAAATTAAATCTACAACACAATAAAGTGTGCAAAAAGTGAAGGTGTATGAATACTTTCCGTCCCCACTGTAGTTTTAGATCTTAGAATACGAAGTGAATCAACCTATAGGCCGGACAATTCTGTTGGAAACTTAATATACGGGCAGTTCAGGAATTCTAGCGCAAAGACGACCGGCTCTCTTTGTGACTATTTCGTCGACGTGAATTCCCCCCACGAGGAATCCAAAAAGGAGTATGAATACTTTCCATCCTCACTGTATAACCGTGATCAAGGGTTCAAACATAAAAGACTTAGTTCACAAAGTAGAAAGTTCTCTTTTGATGCATACAGTAAATGACCAAAGAGAGACCGAACTTGGGATGGTCCCCTAGTTTTATCCCTCAGGGGGAATGACAGTATTGGCTATTGTAAGTTATAAATTACAGTTTATAACTGGCAGCACTGAATGCATCACAGTATCCTGGGAGGGACTGTAGTTCCATGTGGGGCTTGTAGACCATTGTCCCAACATTATGCTCCCGAGTGGTAGTCGTTGACGTCCCAATTATAGTAGCCTATTCATATATATTCTTTTTTTTTTTTTTGTTGACAACTTCTGTAGGCTATTACAAGAGTGTTTTACAAATAGAATAGCTGCTCCTGGAAATTTGAAAATAGCTTATTTGTCACGTTAATAACAAGTTAAATTTCACGAAAACGAGCAGAGAATGAAGCGAGTTATAGTATATTCTATCAGGCGAAGTCTGCATCTGTCAATACACTACCAAAATACGCCGATCTTCACTGCCATTTGAAATAAACACGCCTTGAAATAAATAAATATAAATAAAAATAAATAAAATAATGAATGGATATTTATTTAATTGCTTATTTATTTAATTGCTATTTATTCATTTAATTTAGTCATATTTGGTCTTCCAGACCCTTTGGCCCTCATTTAAAACTCCATTTAAAACTGTTTTGAAATGTTGATGACAAATCGACCTAATTACCGACAGAGTGACTTCCACTAGCTCCTGGTCAGAGATAAAAATGACTCCAGTAAAAGTAGAAAGTACTGTAAAAGTGATTGTAAGTACCAAAAGTAAACAAACATAACCGGTTTAACAATTTACAACCTTAATGTTTTCCCCATCACTCAGTAAAGTTAGCAGCTAGCTAGCTGTCCTTACATGGGCGAATGGAAACATTTGCTAACACTTAAGGTTAGCTAATGTTAGTTTAGCTATAACTATCAGGCAACTCAAAAACACCGGCCGTATTTATCGTTAACGCTAGCTAGTTAAAAGTAACATGGAAACGCGTGCTAAATTTAACAATTTTAATTTTAAGTTCGCTAATGCGACGTTGTCAGTTTACCAAATAGCTAGCATTAGCGAACTTAAAATACAAACATTATCATTTGATTGGTAACTTCAATTTAACAGATAATACGCGCAATGTAACGTTACATAAAGGCCAGTTCAGACCAAAGATTTGTGATGCAACGAAACCATTTTAGAATGTTGCAGAAAGGAATTGCAGTGACCTACCCAGTTTCAGAATGTCCCATGTCGGTACTTGCCATTCACCTCGTCTAGCATGTGGCGAGTTTTAGAACATAATGTACGTCAGTGCTAGGTTAGTTAGTTTTTTCTAGCAAATCAGCACGCAGTCTGTCCACAGAAGTGATGCTGTCTCGCTAATTCGTATTTTGTCTCCGAATCAATGATGACACCAGCTGTTCACAATCGCTACTTTCATATATTTTTAATTAATATCGCAACCAGGAAGTAACTATGCTAACTCAAAAACACTGAAGTGCTGCGCACATCACACTGGGTAACCCGGTTCACAAGCTGCACATGTCACTCTGGGTAACCCGGACCAAGCGTACTACAAAGCAGCAGAAATTATTCGAACAGACCAACCTACCGACCACAGAATGACTTGTACTAGCTGCTGGTCGCAGCTAAAACCCCATCAATACTGTCTGTCTACTGGACATCCACGGACTACGCAAAATGTACCAATACATTTTTGTTGATTATGACAGCCTTAGTGACATGGTAATGTTAACAATTTGATATGGCAGTTAAGTAAATGACCAACAATAAAGATGGTGGCTATAAAAGCACAGTAACTTCTTTTTCGCTCCCACAAGATGCCCTACTAATGCAGTAGCCTACATGCAAGAAACAGGTTAGCTGGTGATCTAGCCCTCCCAACACATAGCTAGCGAGCAAGCTCCATAGTAGCGGAGCTTTGCCAATATAGCAAACGTTATGTAGTTACTAGCTACATAGCTAGCAGAAACTATCGATGACTGCTTAACTTACCTCAAGTACTCTGCTTCTGTGTACCGGTGCATCGTCCATTTTCGTCTCCTTTAAAGATAATATTCACAATCAATGCATCAGATTAACTTAACAAGAAAGATGTTCTTCAAAGTTTCTCCTAGCTAGAAAATGTAGGTAACCTAACATTAGCTACTCACCTTTCGAACAAATACTCAGTAAGCGGGCAGCCACTGCTCAAGAACACATTTAATGCAGGACCCAAGGAATAGCAATCTTGTGGGGCAATGCTTCAAAATGACATGTTCTGCTTGGAAGGGGTCCTGAATTATTCTGTGATCCTTCTGCCTCTTCGCACTTCTGTCTAAGTAGTAACAGACGTCCACCAGTGCCTGTGAAACATCAATATGCAGCTGCATGTTGGCTTTCTCTGCCGCAAGATGCACCAAGTGGCAAGTGCACTCTGATAAATAGACGTTGGGGTTCTTCTCCCCAACGTGGCTTGCAACACCACTTCTAATGCCGGTCATAACATTAGCGGTGTCACTTCCAAATGCAATGCAGTTCTCCCAGCTCAGTCGTTTTGCACCCAGCTCATGATCCAATACATTTAAATTTAAAAGTTCTTTGCTGTTGACCTACTTTCTTTCAAGCTGGAATAGACACCAAGTCCGGGACAACACAGCCAATATCCTCCTTTCAGTATCTGACAAGGGGATAAGTTGCTGACATGAGTCATTACTCCCATCAGTACAAAAACTAAAAATATTTTCCTCGTTTCGAAGGAACCGTGTCATTTCTTGCTGTTCGTTACTCTCTATGCATTTTATGATTCGTGTCGTCTTTGTTCGTCTCGCACAAAAATTTCCAGCAATTTAACTGTCAGGGAACATGGATTTTGCGAGACTTGAAAAGTGGTCGGAAATTGAAATAGTGTTCAATAATGAACAAAAAAAATAAGCATTCTGTTCTTGTGACAACATTCTCTGTGATGTTGTTAGGAAGTTCTTCAAATTGCTCTGCCCTCTGCTCTTCAAGGCCTCTTAATGGTTTGATGTTTTTCACATATATTGAACAGTCAAATAAGCCTCCATGCTAGATGGGACATGCAAAATGGTATGATGTATGGCACCGTGATCGATCAATGTTGACAAAGAAAGAAACAATAGCCTATAATAGATACCACAATTAAACTGAAGAAAATCTCTGCTTCCCCTTCTGCGGGTCCAAACTAGAGTGGGTGGGTGATTCTCAGTAATTTCTAGTCTATGGTGATTCTCAGTAATCACAAAAAGCATTGGAATTGTTGTGTGAATCATAGTGGTGTAATTAGTGCTCAAAATCGTAAAAACTATGCCAAAATCGGAGTGGTTGGCATCTCTGATGATAGCTCGCTTGATCTACGATGTGTCCCTCCTCAGAACAGTGACAGACGCGGCATTATTTTCCCCCTCGCTGACTTCACCTTCGCACCACCCGTCAACTATGACAGAACACCTATATACAGTGCATACAGAAAGTGTTCATACCCTTTCAAGTTTTCCACATTTGTGCTATCAAACAAGCCCCAAACCATCACTCTGTTGCCAGATATGGAGTAGATGTGGATGGATCACTGCAAGGGTTATTTCTCCTGAGTCATTTTCCTATAGAACTCTATGGGGAAACAAGTCAGGAGAAACAACCCTTAAGGCGACCCATCCACATCTACTCCATATCTGGCAACAGGGTGATGGTTTGGGGCTCGTTCGATAGCTCAGACCCTTGATGACTTACAGCCATTAAGCCAGCCATGTGTTCCATACTGTACCAGTGTAATTTACAGCTGAATCTAGTCTCACCCCCCAATTCCCATAGAGATCCATTCAAATGCAGAGAGCTTGTAACAGTACCTGGAAATGTTGATGGGTCACAGACTTCAGGAAGTAACAGCATGCAAAGGATATGCGACCAAATATTAAATATGAAACTTTAAAAATATGTTAAAACAAAGGGTATGAATACTTAACTGAAATCTTTCATTTGCCTTTCGATTTTTAATACATTTGCAAAAATGTCTAAAAACATGTTTTCACTGTCATTATGGGCTATTTTGTGTAGAATTTTGAGACGACAAATTAATTGTCTATTGTAGACTATGTCTGTAATGTAATAAAACGTGGAAACGGTGAAAGGGGTGTTCAGACTTTCCGGCTTGATATAGATATATATAGATATCTCGTGATCAATTTAAGGTTAGTTGCACCAGTGCGGCAAAACTGGCCCGTGAAAATAGTATTAGTTTCATGCAGATAACGCTGAATACATAGATACATATACATTATGGTGGATTAGTTAAAATCGAGTAGGCTAGTTAGCCTATTAAACAAATTAATCCATGACCATGGGGCTGTGTGTGGTCCATGACGATGGTGGTGGCAACCAGGCTACTAGCAGGCTAGCTACTGTGGCCCGTGCTGCCAGTATGAAACTAGAATGTGAATTAGGTTGGTTTAGCTAGATATGTTTGTTGTGGCGTGATATAATTCAGTCAGTACATTGCATTGCATCTAGCTTGCTAACTGGCTACCTAAGCCATCGATCGGACCGGCCAATAAATAGCTAGCTTAGCAAATCGGTGTAGCGAACGTCATAATGTTGTTTGCTGGTGTAACTTAGTATATGATGAAACAATTCTATCTTGATGGGAGTAGTGTTTTACAGGATGACAATGTCCCCAGCCACAGGGCACGAGGGGTCACTGAATGGTTTGATGAGTATGAAAATTATGTGAATCATATGCCATGACCTTCAGTAACCAGATCTCAACCCAATTGAATACCTATGGGAGATTTTAGACAGATGTGTTAGACAGCGCTCTCCACCACCATCATCAAAACACCAAATGAGGGAATATCTTTTGGAATAATGGTGTTAAATCCCTCCAGTAGAGTTCCAGAAACTAGAATCTATGCTAGACTAGATTCTAGTCTACTTTATTTATTTTCTAACAGGGGGCGCCCTAAAAAGAATTGTACCACCGGCAGAAAACATCCCAGCCAACAGTGGACATTCCAGGAATGTCCCATTTTCGTCCCCTCAAAATTATGATGTGACGTTCCCTAGGGATGTCCTAAAAACATTACTAGGACATTATTAAATTCCTAGGAAAGTCACTCTTTGGTCACAATATGACATTTAAATAGAATCTTTCTAGAATTAGAAATATCATTTTTATCCGGTTATATGACATGATGATGTGCTCAAAACATTCATGGGACATTCAGGGACGTCCCTGCAACGTCTATTACTTGTTACAATATAACGTCATGTAATGAATGTCTGGGGGACGTGACTAGAACGACCCGGGAACGTTTAAAAACCCTACAAAAAGACGTCCTGATGACATTGAGACGTTCAGGGGACGTTGTGGGGACCTCATTTTGTTAGCTGGGATTGTAGTTAAGCGCGTAAGCATAATATTTCTGATGCTTTTGTTTCCCATATCACGTCAAGTCAAGGAGACGTCCTGATGACATTTCGAGACGTTCAGGGGACGCTTTTGTTTCCCATATCATTCAGTTTGTTTGTTAGGCCATTGCATAACATTCCATGTTTAACGTTAACCCGGGTCCTTTCAAAACAATATTAAAGTGTGCCGTATGTAGCCTATGCAATAAGTCACGTTTTATCCTATGTTCATACAGTTGAATGCGTCCGGTAAATAACTACAAAATAGACTCTACAATCGAACCACATTTTCAACTGCAACAGCTCAGTCTATTTATGTGCATTTGCTGTCTTTTACCGAAGCAGTTAATGTTTTAGGCTATTACTATTTAGCATAATTTACCCCTATATATTTCATGACGAAAATACAGCGTTCAATAAAACGTATATCCCATTTTCTGTGCAAAAACAAGCTCTGAGACAACAGACAATCTTCTCTTGGATGGAGCACAGGAGCGATGAAAGGAAGCAAGAAAATGAGTGAAAGTAAGCGATTGGCATGAACACGAGACATCTAGGGGGGTGGAAATATAGGTTGAGATATGTTTTGACACGTTTTCAACATAAACATATCAATTTGGTTCAGGATTTACCAAAATATAGCCTGGCTACATTCTAGTCAGTCAAAAAAATTTTAAAGTTCTTTATTACAAACTTCTCTAGTCCCTCTCTCGAGAACCAGTGAGGGAGACAGACATCTTGGCACACCATTTGTTCTCGCTTATATTTCTCAGTCACAGTACATCACAGGTACTTGTTTTTCATATCAAAGTAAATATTATATTCTGAAGCATACATGTTTATTTCTTAGATTATTAATCCTCCCTTTAATATAGATATCAATGATCAAATTAAAACGCTCTAGTTAAACTAGCTGCACTTAGGACCTAGCTAGCTGGAGCAGCCGGCTAGTAGCTAGGCAATCACGGTAGCTAGCTAACTCATATGGCCAGCCAGCTAGGACATTGGGCAGCTAGGTAGAACTAATTTAAGGTAGCTATGGAAGTTGAATAACTTACCATTAAAACAGCTTGCCAAAAGCTATCGTTAGCTTGCTAGCTAAATATTAAAATGACTTGCCATGTGCTATTGTTAGCTTGCTAGCTAGCTAACCCAGCATTGCTAAGCAATGGTAACGTTTCAAGGCAGTGTTGCAAACTCTTGGGAAAATGTTAAGCAACCTCGCCATCAAAAACACCCAAACAAACAGGGAGTAAGGCAATTGCGGACCGGAGGGGGTGGAAATGACAAGCCCAAGTCGCATACGTATTATAAGCAGTCTTGGCAGCTCTGGTAATTTGCTTTGCTCCAGGAGGTAGTAAATAGGCTACAGAGCATTCCACTAATGTTAGCTAGCTAGTTGAACGCGGAAGGACGGCAGGCTAGTAGGAAAACTGTTGAGTGGTGGTGACATTGGCGGAATGCAACCGATTGTTGTAGTAATGTAGTTCACTTTAGCCTAACATTATATTTCTACTTTTATTAATTGCGTGGGTGATTCAAAAATCGCAAAAAGTGTGTTTTTTGTGGGGATTATCTTGATTAACAAAACGTGAAACTCTTAGGCCTATATTAAACAAAAACCTTATATTCGGCACAAATCAAAATCCCTATGGAAAAAAAGCATTAGGAATCTGCTGAGGGAACCCATGCCCAGAAGAAACTTTCAAATTGACCCACAAAAATATGTCATGGCTGTAGCATATGGAAGCTATTTCGTGCCACATTCAAATATCAAACGACCACATCTTATATTTAAATCTGAACACATAAAGTAACAAAATACCACATCGAATATTGAATAACCACACATGAATTACCACACATGAATTACCACATCAAATCTCTGCTGTTTGTCATTCGATGCTTCCCTGTTGATGCCATGCTTTCATTTAATTCGACAGTTGTCTTTTCACTTTGAGATGTGTGCAATTACTTTAAAGCCTGACTTGCACCTGTCAATCAAAGGCTTCACCCCCACCCACCGCATCAGTGAAATCGATGCTCGATCTTCGCGACTTTTCCGGTGAATCCGCACGTCCAACCGAAATGTTTTTTTTCTTTTTTTTCCGGTCTATGTTATTAGCTAGTACAGTTATTGACAACTTGGCGATTCTGGACGAAAGTATCATTTTATTAACATTACACCAAATACAGTCTGGAACAGCCATTGACAATTTTGTCAGCAACCACTCAACTCTGTACAAAATGAAATAGTCAGTGGCTGTTCCAGACTGTATTTGATGTAATAAACCGATAACTTGGTCTCAAATTATATCAGTAACCCATAGCCAATTGTGAATAACTTAACTAGCTAATATACCCAATACTGTATAATATATATTGGCAAAATTATGTGAACCCATGGATCATACGTATTTGTAAAGAATCATATTTAATATTAGGTCACATATCCTTTGCATGCTGTTACTTCCTGAAGTCTGTGACCCATCAATATCAAAAGGGTTATCTCTCCTGACTCATTTACCTCTAGAACTCTATGGGGGGGGGGGGGGGAATAAGGTGAAGAAACCCTTAAAGTGATCCATCCACATCTACTACATAATATCTGGCCGCAGAGTGATGGTTTGGGGCTCGTTTGACACCTTAGACCCTGGATGACTTACAGCCATTTAGCCAGTCATTTGATGAAAGGGTTCACATATTTTTGCCAAAAAAAGCATTTGATGTTAATGATAATTTTGCTCAATAAATAAATTATAAGAAAAGTTTTTATTGAGCTGGGTTCACTTTAACAAGTTTTAGGACTTAAATGAAGATGTGATCACATTTTAGATCGAATTTATGCAGATATACAGAACATTCTAAAGGGTTCACAAACTTTCGAGCAGCACTGTATAACGTTGCATAGCCGTTAACATTACGTCAATCTATCAATTCAAGTTATCAACTAACTGTTAACGTTAGCACTAGCGTTACTCATACTAAGCTAGGGTTAGTAAGCAACTGGGCAATCACAGTTCAAGTTATAGAATAGCTTTAATTTTCCCGTTAGGAAACTTCAGTTGTAGCCCCAGCAACAACAAAAAAGACAGACAGTGGGGCAGACCCACAACACACAAACAAATCAAATAAAAACATTCAATAAAATCATTGCATTAATCAAACTAATTAAGAGAATTAAAGTGGAATACAGCCATGATTTTTTAAAAATGGCGCACGCTGTCCCGAGATGTCCAGGGTCATTATGCAGTCCAACACACAAACTCCGCCTCCACAACTTTCCTCCATACGCCCGTGTTGCGGTCTCTGTACACTGTCGAAACGGAGCACCGAACTGCGCCAACCTTCCCAGTCGTCGCCTCACTCCTCCCCCGCATTATCTTCTCCTTCCCTGGTTGCCTTTTGAGGATTACCTGCACTCCAGGATCAGTCCCGACATCTTCAACTCCGGTGAAGAGCGATGGTAAACTTTGTTGCTGCAGATCCAACAGACATTCCTGAGCATATGTTGCGAATGTGTCTCATGGTGACGGACACAAACAAAATTATATTGACTAGACAATTCGTCAATATTTTTAAAACGAGCAGCATGAGTGCCCTGAACAATCTCCAGCCCCTTCCCCATCCCACAACAGACACGCAGCGCATGAAAAAAAAAAAAAAACTAAAGACAAAAGCCCGACACAACAAAATTACATTCAGATTAACAAACACGAGCACGAGAGACAGCTGGACTACATGTCGTCATTACAGCGCCACGTCACGTCTATCAACTACTAAATTACTAGCAGCAACAGCAACAACACTAGCAAATGCGTTACCTAACCATACAGATTACCATTAGGTTTAAGGTTAACCAAACTTTCAACCAACCCGTTTAAGTGACATCAACAACTAAAGTTAGTCAAAGAACACATACAAAAAAAAAAACACATTCAACAACCAGGCCACTAAAGTGAATGCATTTACGTTACTGGCCATCTCTGTGGCTGTCCCGTGTGTCATGTCGGAGCCATCAATACTGAAACGTCCCTCTTTCATCCAAGCGCACACCGGCACAACATTAGCCAACGTTAGCTAGCTAACAAGCCTACTATAAGCTGAAGATAATAACGTTACCACTCTACCTTGCTTTACTTTATTTGTAGCCGTGCATCCAAGAAAATAATATACAACTCCATTGAAAAAAAAAAAATAATAATAATAAATAAAAGTATAAATCCATAAAAGTATTGAAATAAGAATCCACATATTCCAATTTGACAGATCGGTAAGTAACGTTAGCCAGTCAGTCAGTTACAGAGTGCAAACTAACAAAAACAATTCTGTTTAACGGGCATTAGCAGTAGGGTAAAGTTATTTGGTCACGACAGATTCTGTATTTATTTATTTTAGTGTTTTATTGAACGTAGTTCTATTTGTATTGTAAACACAATTGGAAACTAATATAAATTATGTTGGTCTCTTTTGCCATTTTAAACTCTTCGTTTCTGTCTGTTTTCATGTGGTTATGATATTTAATAACTTTGGAACTAAATGATACATTAGGGTATACACTATAAGCTAATGGTCAGCCGACTACAACCATAGACCAACATATAAAAATTATATAGAATAACAAAACACAGTTGAGAACTAGCAAGCATATACTCTTAATTTACAACCACACCACCATAACATAACTTAGAATTACTCCTCATAGCTTTTAATATGAAAATAGACCACTTGGGAGCTACCGTTATCGAAAAACAATAAGATCTAAATACAATTTGTACAATTTTAGACTGCCAGAGTATTCACTCAAACACTGCAATACTTAAAATTTATACCTTAATGTGATGATCAAGGGATTCTAAAAACTTAAAATAACCGCAACATATCATAGAGGGATGTGTCCACTATACACCAGGGTTTTTCCTTTGGCGCTGCCAAAATAATTTCACAAACCGCCAAACGGGAAATCGCGACTGCCAAAATGACAATAATTGAGAGAACGCAAATAAAATCATATCCAAATTAATTTAATAACATTTTTTGGGGGTGCAAATGGTCTTTCGGTCAGCAGATGGATCTATATTGCATTATTCGCCAAATGTCAGTACTAGGAGACGAGTAGAAGCATAGAACCATAGACTGAAATGCGGCTCAGCTATTCTGTGGCAGAGTGCGACCTAAATCTTTGGGACGACTCGGTAGAACTGGCGGCAGTGTAGTATAATGGTTAAGGAGCTGGACTTGTAGCCGAAAGGTCTTGGACTTGTAGCAGGTTCGATTCCCAGGTAGGACACTTGAGCAAGGTACTTAACCTGAATTGCTTCAGTATATATCCAGCTGTATGAATGGATAAATGTAATAATAAGTTGTGTAAGTCGCTCTGGATAAGAGTGTCTGCTAAATGCCTGTAATGTAATGTAGAAAGAGAGCGTCCGCAGCGAGTTGGATGGAACACGCTCCAATTTTGAATTAGGCTACCTTTGAAGCCCTAACGTTTGAAAAGCTTTAACCTGATCCACGTTGGCGCCCCATACTATAGTGGAAGACGTATCGGTCTCAATTACAGTATTCATGTTTGTCTTAAATTATAAACTAGGCTACAGCTTTAAGAAAACCTGCAGGATTGATAGCCTATTGCAATGCAATAAAATGCAAGGTACTTAACCTGAATTGCTTCAGTATATATCCAGATGTATAGGAATGGATAAATGTAAGAAGTTGTGTAAGTCGCTCTGGATAAGAGCGTCTGCTAAATTCCTGTAATGTAAAAAAAATAAGAGGGTGAAATGAATAGCCCAAAGCGCTTAAGACCCTCGTCTTGCCACAGCCACAAACTGTAAAATGCACAGTTTACAAAAAAGATCATGTTCAAATATAGCTCGAAACAATAATATTTTTTTAAAACTTTGTACAAATAGGCCTAGGCATTCAGCGTTTTCCATTGCTTACTGTTACATACTTACGACTAGCTATAGCTACAGTAGGCTACCCGATGCACTTTCGGTTTAGAAGACACCTCTTTTTTTTCTCCAAAATCTCTCATAGCTATAAATGTGTTAATGAAACTAAATATCCAACCTGTAGGCTATATGCAGCTACCACTGTGTTATGATTAACCCTGAAGAGTTAACCTTGTAATAAATGTTCACCACGTTGTCATAAAATTTCTTCTTACCATGAAAATCAACGACTTGTTTACAATTTCGGACAGATGTTAAAGAATCTATCACCACCGCGGGCGGCACTTTCGCCACAAGTCAGCAATTATATCGGGAAATACCCTTTTTGAAAATAAATAAATAAAAGAAAAAGGCTATGCTGTTACTGCATACCAGTTTTTGCCAAAGCTGCATCATAGCCATCATAGCGCGGAGCTTTCAAAATCATAACGGCACGGAAACCCTTTAAAAAAAACTAAATAAAAACCGTAGGCTACACATTGTCTAGCCTATGGCTATGATAACTGTCTGTTCTAAACGGCCACTTTTTAGTAAAAAAAAAAAAAAACTCAAGTAAGCTAAAGATATCCAGTGAGCACAGCTGACACTAGACTAGGCTACTAGTTCACTATTTTTAATACGCTCTTTTTTTTGTAAGTATTAAGTAGGCTATAAACTTCTAAGTATTCTTTTGAAATTATGGTTTATTTCTATATTTATTTTAGTACATGCCGAAATATGCCTTTTTGCAGTGTGTCTCTCTGGCTCAGTCAGTAGGTAGCCTGCTTTGTGATTTTTGCTTCCTGCGACGTTGTATGTTCAAATCTGAGAAAAATTTCGTTGTATATTCAGAAAGGCATATTTCGGCATGTACTAAAATGCATATATAAATAAACAATAATAAATAAATACTTAAAATTTTATACTTACAGAAAAAAGAGCATATAAAAAAGTGAACTAGTAGGCCTATTCTAGTGTAAGCCACTTGTGCTCACTGGATATCTTTAGCTCACTTTAAAGAGTTTTATGAACTAAAAAGTGGCCCGTTTCGTCCAGTTATCATAGCCATAGGCTAGGCTGTGAGGCCGTTATTTTATTTTAATTTTTTTCCCCCCCACACTGTTCCGGTTTTGAAAGCTCACCGCTATGATGCAGCTTTGGCAAAAACTGGTATACAGTAACAGCATAGCCTTTTTATTTTTTTGTTTTCAAAAAGTGCCTTTCCCGATGGAATTGCGGACTTGTGGCGAGAGTGCCGCCGTGGTGATAGATTTACGTTAACATCTGTCCGAGAATGTAAACAAGTCGGTTTTCACGGTAAGAAACAATTTTACGACAACGTTTCGCCAAAGTCCCGTACAGTCGACATTTCCACAGTAACCCATCGCATTTAGGGCTGAAAATAGTGTACGTTGCTGTTGTTAGCCTATGTAAAAACACATGGTGCTTTTTTATAATAACTTGTAGCTACACATTTTTGTTTCTGTTTTAGTGTTGTTTATTTATTTTTCTATTTGTCAAAATGGCCTAAATGGTGTAATATTCAAATATTCAAAAAGCTTCAAGGACCTTTGATTTCTAAAAACCTAACTCCTAAACACAACCCTACTGGTACTTTACAACCAAAGCCTACATGGGCTCTTTGTACTCCAAAAAGTGTATTTACGGTAAAATTTATGCAAAAAAAAATTGCGCACTTTGTGCGCTCGCATAGGTACCGCCAAAACCCATTTCTCTGCCAGGAAAAACCCTGCACACCCACCATTGAAAATGTGAATAGGAATTATTAATATACATTGCAAAGTCAACTAATAAACTCAGTCTTGAAAGGACTCAGGATTGTAGGGGTGTGGTCTAAATCCACGCCCTCAACCCGAGTGCCATCGACGTCATCCAGCCCTACATGTTTGAACCATAGACTGTATAAAAATAGGTTTGAACCACAGAACTGTTTGAACCATAGGTTTCAACCCGGCAAAGAATTAATGCAATCAATTCAAAGTAAAATACAGTGCGGCTGCTATCAAGAGATAAATATCACACGCAAGCTCACAATCAAAGTTAAGTTAACTTAAACGCGAAGCAGAGTATTGCAGCCGTTTGATCTAACGTTAGTCTATTTAAAGCAAGCTAAATTGCAAGGCGACGTTTCACCAAAAGTATGTTCCACACAAATCATTAACCCTTTGACGCGTACGGTCACATCGGTTGTACAGCGCTAGTGGTCCCTGAAGCGTACGGTCACACCGGTGTGATTATAACACAAGATTAGAACGTCTATTAACGAATGACGCAACAATAGGCCTGTGGGCTAACCCTCGTTCTTAACCCTAGGACTAAACACACAGTTCCACAAAAACATCTTTACAACATTTACATTTATTTGTTTATGCAGATGTTCACACTTTCACAGAAGTAATGTAAGCAGCAAATACCCCCTAGCCTATAACGTTGATTTAGCTACAGTTCGCTAACGTCATTGCTAACCAAGCTGTCCAAATGAGCTAACTACGGGCTGACAGAAAATATAATATACACAAGCGATTGTGATATAGCGATTACACTTTACAATGTTTTACATCACGGGTAAACTCATCCGTGATCAAAATAATTGACGAAATACTCGGAAAACGCATTTTCGAAAAAAATCCGGCAGTAAGCTAATATTGGTTTGCGGCGCTGCCATCTTGTTCTTCCGCATTCAACCAAAGATGATGCATGATGAAAAGATGCTCCACTTGCACCCAACTGTAACCATATCAATTCTCAACCAAGTTAACCTGGAAGTGAGTTATCTTGTCACGTTATCATCTTTGGTTTGACCAGAGATGACGTTATATGGCTGCGCCCGTGTTATTAGCTTTATAAGAGATAAATAGCATCTCATAGCATATGGTAAGCAGTAACGTACAACCTTCAAAAATGTACTTTACCAACATCATGGGTGTCCATTGCAATGGTTGCTTGAATCGGAACACGCCATTTGTAACAACTATTTAAAAACATGCGAAAAATATTTAAAATAAAAACATTTTCACCACACAATTAGCTGACAGATATTTTTATTGATGCAAATGAAAGACAGTGCAGTTAGCTTCGGAGTCAGATGATGACTGTCCCTTGTCGCCTCACACATACTGAGAGTCATCTAGTGTTGTTATATATTTATATATATAGTGTAGGCTATGTATATGTATGTATGTGTGTGTGCTAATATTAGCTAACTCTGAACCGTGCGAAGGCTACTGCTGTGACGTAACAGTAGAATTCTAGAACAGCTGTTGCACACAGAAAAAAAACTCACGCTTTGGGGCTGTTGAAAATATTTTGGAACTTACGTGCGAAAAGGTTAAATAATGGTAGGCTTTATTGAGTATTTAAAATGTATTCAAAGGCACATTCATTAATTTCTGTTGCCAATCAAACGGAAATTACGTGCATGGCAACTAATACTTTGGTGGATAATGGTTCTCGTCTATTTTTGTTACTGTAACCAGCCACTGAACAATACAACAAAACCATTTCCAAGGCATGGTTTACTTGGCAAAATCTTAACTTTCTATTCTTTTCGATTATTATCTGACGAATGAGCAGTGCACCAAGTAAAAACAACGTGTGAGTGATTAGTTCGTTTCCATGCTGAGCTGTGCAAGGAGGCAGATTCTACAGAAAGTGGGCACATTTGATCCCATTAATTTTTCTGATAAAATCTCAAGGCAATCTAACATTTCTGTTTTATTTGGTCTTGCTTTATTATAAAAAGGATTCCCACCAACTTTTAGACCTGGCCCACTCATATTTTGATTAATAAAGGGGTTTAAATTTTCGGATATGTTGCTAATGTTACGTGGACAGAATTTACTGAACTTAAGAAACAGTTAAAAATCCTTGACTGTATGTTAAAATAATGGAATGTACAGACATACAGCAAATGATTACATGACCATTTCAACATATTTATGAGTTTTTTTGTGCTTCATCAACATATGGATTGGGTTTCACAGAAAACACGGGCTTTTGCTAATGTTACATGGACAGTGTCTAACGTTAGCACAGGGAATCTCCGGGTTCGCCGAATGTACACAATGTTTACATGCATTTACACACGCATTCAACGGGCATCCCAACTTTTCGTCATTTCAACACACATTTCACCTCAAATAATGTGTAGTTTCCATAATTGCGTTTCTTGAATGAGGTGTGCGTTACATGACGCTATCGTTACTTTAGTGGACAGAATATTTATTCATTAATTTCGAGAAATAAAATGAAATTTCTCACCCGCCGCTCCAAAATTCGGGAATCTACGATCTTAGCGCAGGCACACAAATACGATGGGAATCACTTCCACGTTAAATAAAAGTGGATCTCACAATGTAATACTCGCGAACGTTACTGATTGGTCATGGACAGAAATAACGTTAGCCTTACAATCGGGTTTCTATAAACCTATACAATTGGATTAGCAAAATTCTTCCCGATCATAACAACAAAGGGTTCAATTGAGTTACTTCCTGTGCATTTTAATAGTTACTAAATCCACCGAATCATGTACAGAGAGGGGTATAGCTAACGTTACTGTGATGGACAGAATGAACAGTAACATTTGCAACTGGAATTAAGCATTGTTTTGAATGTGTGGGATATTTTTCTGTCCACTTCCGATGTATTTTCTGAAATAAAATCCTTCTAACTTAAAAAGAACAAAACTGACAACAATGTGATTGCTTATGCAGTTACTTTATTATAATTTCTATCAAACATAACAATATTTTTTTAGAAAATGCCAGGATTTTTTAAAAAACCTTTGATTTGTTTGTAGCATACATTATGTGCCCACTTTCTGTAGAATCTGCCAGGAGCAAGCTAATGTTACTAGCAAGCACCATGGAGGGATGGATAAAAAGGTGAAGGATTGGGAGAGGGATAAAATTGGTAAAGGGATAAGGAGAGCGGGAAACAATAAACACTTTAGCTAACTATTACAAATCCAAATGCTGATAACACGGACAACAATTCTAAAGGGCAAACAAAACGAGCATTTGGTTCACATTTCAGACAGAATTTCTTTGTGGGACAGGACCCAGCTTCACATGTACCATCACCATGAACCCATTTCGATTCCACCCTTTTTTTCAGCATAATGGAATAGAAAGATATAGACTGAAATAGTCTTTGCGCATTATTGGTGCTCAATACATACCTTAATAGCCATAAATAACGTGGTTATAATCATATTACGGACTTTCCTTGACCGCCACTTTAAAATAAAACTAGAAATAACAACCATGCGGTTGTATGCCTCCGTGTCAAGTGTCAAGTTGAAGTTTACATCCATGTCTTTCCAGACTCGTAAAATATATGTAGTGAAGACTTAAGGAATTTAATTTGAAAGGTTATGACATGTATTTATTGCAGGGCTGTACGTTAACTTTTTTTGCACATAGCACTGGTGCTACAGAGGTTGATAGTTTTGTAGCACAGGCCAAAAACTTGTAGCACGTCTCTAAAATCTCTAAAAACAACCACAAGTAACGTGACTGGAAAAGGACATGAATGTTTCATACAGGGCACACAAAATCCAAACCTTAACAAGAAATGTTTTCAGACAAACATTTTTTCTTTATTTGCCCATAATGGTAAATTGCAGGGACATAACAACTGTATACAAGACATCAATATGTTACGCTTCAAATTAGCAGTACAAATCTCAGTTTAAATTCATATCATCATACAATATTTTTTTTATTTTAAATTGAGAAAGTGTGTAAATCACTAATAAGAGAACAAAAACAACAAACGGTGTGTGTACGTGTGTGTGTGCGTGCGTGTGCATGCGTGCGTGTACGCGCGCGCACGTTTCACAGCTCTAGCATGTCTGCTGGCCACTTTTTGTCCCCCACCGTTGTGGACTTTAATTTGATCCCCGTGTGCGTCTGTCTGTGTGTCACACGTGTATGTACCAGAGCCCACCACCAGAGGGGCGCTATTACAATACATTTCCCCATAGCCAAGTACATTTTGCCTTGTACATAAAAAACGATGCTTGATGTCTCTGCATAGTGGCATTTCTACTCAGCAGACTGTCGACTTTCTAAATCCACAGAGTTCAGAGCTTAAGGTGTTTAGTAGCTCTTTGTGGAAAATGTAGAATGTAGGCTATATGCTTTTTCCCATTAAAGGTATACTATGTAGTTTCAGAACACCAGATGGCGATATAGAGCACGTAGAAGATCACGGTCACTGATCAAGCTGTCCTAAATGAATAAATGTCCTAAGTTAGTTAACAGAGGCTAATCTGTAACGTCAGCTCCATCTATTCTCACACACACACGTTAATGTGATGGTTATATAAGACAAATATTTCCTGGTTTCCCTCGAATTGTCCACCATCAATATGCTAATGAATTAAATGGAGGTGGCCATCAGGTATATTGTGATACAAACTTTCAAGAGAAATGATAATGACTTAAGTTAGTTGAAAAAAAGCTCGTGTTCGCACTTTTCATTAAGCAGTGATTCCTCGCGGGCTCGTTTGGGGGTTTTGTTTTGCACTTCTCCTACTTTACTTTGATTTAATACGTGAAAATACCTCTTCATTTTGTCGTCATCCCGGTGTCCCAGATAAGATCGCTCGCTCGACTCGCTGAGGAAAAGGATTGTTCGCTCTGAATTTTGGGATTTGGTGTTGGATGAATGGCAGATGAATGGTTTTTAATCGCACGATAGACTACAACTGCCAAATAGAATATCGAGGCGCATCGATTCACTTCACACAAACCCTCACTTCACACGCAAAATAGTAGCAAGTAAAAAAAATTCTCACACACAGGCTATCGCAGGGGTGCTACTGCAGTAAATTAATTTATCGCACAGACCGTTTTTTTCATAGCACGCGCGACATATATGTCGCACTGTACAGCCCTGTATTGGCAAAATGGAAGTTATCACTATATTGACATGTATGATTCCAGTGAATAATTTCCAGTGAGAAACATGCTGTCTTCACTTGGAGTATTTTTACAGAGGAGCACAGAGGACTGATAGAGAAGCTAATTAGCCAGGCAATACAGTTGTCATTTATTTATTTGCAAACTAAATTAAGAAACTGTACAGTCATGTACCGGAACATGTTAAAAAACATGTCAGAGTGAAGTTGACCTTTGAACTTTTGGATATAAAATGTCATCACTTCATCATTTTATCCTATTACACTATAGTGTGAAATTTTGTCATAATTAGCATAGGAATTGAGTTATGGCCAAAAATGTATTTTGTGAAGTCAGTGACCTTGACCTTTGACCACCAAAATCTAATCAGTTCATCCTTGAGTCCAGGTAGACGTTTAGGCCAAATGTGAAAACATTCCCTCAAGGCATTCCTGAGATATCGCGTTCATGAGAATGGGAAGGACGGACGGACAACCGGAAAACATAATGCCTCCGGCCATGGCTATCGCGGAGGCATAAAAAATGGGTTAGAAAGACAGTAAATGGCACTTTTGCCATAGGTTCCTATTATAGCTAGCTAGGAACTGTACCCAGGTAAGATGGCTGCCAAATTGTTCCATTTCAAACACAAAATTACTATTACATCACATCTGATATGTCACATCTATGGTTCTATATCTATGGGCTGGGCCTGTCTTGTGGAAGGTACCAACAAAATGGTGGCGATGGGTTTTTTTTCCCTCATGCTTGACATCGGTTGCCGGTTGCTAGTCTTCCCTACATGGTCAGATCTATAATTATTTTACCCTCTAGTCACAAACTTCTGTCAAAGAAAGAGTTTATTTAGGAAATTGCCACTGCTTTTGATCGGGCTTTTAAAATCGCAACCGATGTCAAGTTCAAGAAAAAAAAAAACCATGGCTGCAATGGCTTTGGTACGTCCCAAGAGACAGGCATTTGAGGATGGACGACGTCATTGTAGTTCTTGCATTTGGTACACAAATCTAACTACAACTTTATTTTTATTTTTTTAAAGTAATGAAAAGCTAAATATCATTTGCGGATGATGCGAAGCCTTGTAATATATGAAGCTGTCGCTTTTGTAGTCTATGATGGAATGCGCTAGCATAGCATGTAACAGTATACCAGAACAGGCGTTCAACGGGACTTTAGTTTTACTCCCTATTATGACATGACAGCACTTCAGATTTTGCAGGCAATCTATGGAATAGAGCCTGACCAATATATCGGGCCGATATTTTCTTTCTGGACGATACTGTATCGGTAGTCAAATATTATTTCTTTCTTTTTTTTACTTTTTTTTTTTTACACTGACACGTGGGCGATCCGAGCACTCCATTTAGTGGTTCTCGCTACCCACAACATTTCATGTGACATGGAATCTTCACTCAGTCAGAGAGCAGCGCTGCTGCTGTAGAAAGAATCACTGAAAGGAAGGAACAGTAAGGTATGTTTCTCTTGCGAGCTAATTGAATATTGTCAATAATAATTGTGTATTAACACAACAGTAATGTTAGACATTCTTTAATTGCGGTCTCAATAAATGTTTGCAAACTGCAGATTAATGTAAACTAGGGGTGAGTCAGAATATTCCATTATTCGTTCATGACGGCAAGAATCAAATTTTGGAAGGGGGGCAACAACTTTTATGTAGGTAGTTTTCACTCAAAAAATAAGTCATATTTTATTTCTTGTGAAACGTATTTTGGGGATGAATAAATACATACAATTCATATTTCTTATGTAATATTTCATAAATAAATATAAAAATAAAAGTTTGCACACTAGACTGTGTAGACCACAGGTGCTGGAGATACGTGAAAGCTAAGTGTGGAAAAACTCTGTGGGTGTGTCCCAATGTTATTCACTCCCCACCTCCCTTCCTCCACTCCCCCACTACCACTCCTCTCCTACCCGGAAGCATGCAAAACTGTCTGAACGTTTCGAGTACAAGTATTTGCTGGCACAGTATACAATGTACCTGACATTGCCGTTTGTGTCGAGACATTCATTAATATGTAACCATTAATATGTAATTAATATGTATATCAGCAACATAAAATTAAAACACAAAGATCCGTTTCCGGAGCACGGAAGAGAGGAGGTAGTAGTGGAGGAAAGGAGGGTGCATGTTTTGAGTATTGGGATGCACCCACAGAGTTGCAGTTTATCGTTTCATAAATACAAATCACTGAACAGAACCATTATACACTTCAGTTTGTGGTTCCGTCAAACTATTAATGAGAAACACCTAGAGACTACTTCTCGCTGGGGACGCATTAGCCTTTCCTAGCTAGCCACAAAGCCAGCAAAAACATCCGTATCGAAAAGCTAGAAAAAGCTCAGCCTGGGACCAATTTAAAACAATCAGGGACAATCAAGTGCAGTGCAATATTTGTGATATTAAATTGTCCTACCACGGATCGACAATGATGATCTCAAAAACATCCACGACACAACCATCATTGAAGAAGCAGAGGCTACGTCGTCTTTCTTGCAAACTCGCAAATATGACAAACCTCAAGCTGAAAAAATATTGAAATTCCCCTGCAGACGATATTGCTTTAAAAAAAAACGATATTAGATATTATCGTCCCAAAAAAACAACAACTATAGAATCATGTTGCAATACCCCTAAGTGGCCACAATGTGGCACCATTAAGAGCCATTTTACATAGGCAATAGCCATCAGCGGAGATCAATAAAAACCAATCAATCCATCGTCTTTTCATTAGGCTATTCAAAAACACAGTATCTATGAAAACCATTAATGCAACATGTTATATCAGAAATGAAACGAAATAACAAAATAAAGTCTGGTTTTGGGCCGGTTGCACCAGCTATAGCCTACGTAAGATCAAACGTAGTATAGTTAACATTAACCCCTTCGTGCAGATGGCAAATTTGGTCAATTCTCATCTATTTAGGGGGTGCTCTGTTTCAGGCTTTATAACTCCAGGTGTGAACATCTACAGTATGTGAAATGCGCTCAAAATGCAAAAATAACAATGGGCCTATCAATCATATTGGAAAGACAGTGCTCGAGTGGAAAAATTTACTTACTGTAGCTATCTGTAGCCAGCGAGAACAACTGCATTTTAGACGCTAAATCGGTAAAGGGAAACTCCCCTTTGGGAATGCGTTATTTCTAGAGTTTGCGTAATACGAGACCGCAAAAACTGCTGTTACGACGTGCTGTTGTAAATGGTTTAAAGCACTCAAAAAGACGTGGGATATATTGCTAAGATTATAATGTACTCTATTGGATAAAAGAGCCGACAATTAAATCAGAATGAACTGTAATGAACGAGACAGGTTTGGGGGGTATTACGAGTCGACGTTTCAGATAGTGTAATAGCAGTATAAAGCGTTGTGTATTACTCAAACCGATTGTACCAGACAATAAGTGACCACTCAATTTTGAAAAGAACATCTCGATGTGTAAAACCAATGGTAGGATTGTTAAATGGACTTGCTACGGGAAAATAGTGACACTTAGAAATTATGCATTGGGCAGAAATATTCACGAATCGTCCACCAATAAAGTTACAACACAGTTTGTGTGATTTCCACCAATAATTATCTGCATAAAGGAGTTTAAGTGTTTACTCAATTAAGGTTTACATATTGCTCAATCAAAATGTGTTGCACCAAACTGGTTGTTACGTTGAACTTAGTAGCTATTATATTTAGTGCTGCACGATTTGGTGAAAAAGTCATATTGCGATTATTGTGGACAATATTGTGATTTGCGATTGTGATATAATCAGTGGTGTAGTGGTCCCTGGAGTAGTGGGTATACTGTAATTTAGCCCCAGTAGTGGGTATACTGTAAGTCACAGAAAAGGACAAATACATAATTATGTTTTTACACAATAATTACACTGTCATTATGTTATTATACCAACTTATATTCAAGCTGAGCCAAACAGGATGTCTGATAGATATTTCACACATTTCATATTCATATTTCAAGTACATGTTATGAATGCCTGCCCATTTGCCATGAAATTACAGTACATCCCAGACTGATTTATTTTTTAACTTTTGTAAATTTTTTGAAATGGGATCTCGACTAGGGGTCGACAGATTATCGGCCTGACCGATAATCGGGGCCGATATCAGTCATTGCTCTAATTATCGGCATCATACCGTAAATTCCGGACTATTGAGCGCACCGGAATAAAAGCCGCACCAACGAAATTTAGAATAATTTTTTTTTATTTTTACATATATAGGCCGCACTGGTCTATAAGCCGCAGGTGTCACGTTTGTAAAACATGAGTATTTTACACACAACAGAAAGATAATAATGGGGATGTGCGCGTTTTTTCGACTAGACGATTAAATGTTGCTACCTCGCTCGCTAGGCCACCAGACTAGTGTCTTACTTAAACTATTATTTTATTAATATACACATTTAAATTTAATTTTGACATTTTGCACTTGAATGTCATGTTTTCCCTTTTTAAATGTTGCTTTAAAAAAAAAAAAAAAAATTTCCGTTACATAAAAACAACTTACTTTTTTTAAAAAAAAAAAAAAAAAAAAAAAAAAAAAAAAAAAAAAAAAAAAAAAAAAAAAAAAAAAAAAAAAACCCTGCCAAGTTAAAAAAAAAAAAAAAAAAAAAAGTAGTAGCCTATCGCGTTGTTGAAGTAAACCAATCAAAACAATCTAATGTCACGTCGATCAGTAGGCCTTTTTGTATTTTTTTGTGGGCTTATTTTTTTTATTTTTCTTTTTTATTTTTTATGTTTTTTTGTTTTATTATTATTGCGATGTTTCACCCAATGCATTAAATGCATAATAATCAAATCAGTTTAAATTTGTTTGTAATAATTTAATAATTAATGTAAAATAATAATTTAATCAGCAGCAAGTTTTTTTTCTTCTTCGATTTTCTTTCTTCGACAGCCAGATCGATTTTAATTTAGCTGCAAGCATAATCGTTTCATTTTTTTTCGTGTGTTTTGATTGATGAGTGTGTGCATGATGTTAAAAAAAAACGTTTGTTCAAACATGAAGTTTTAGTCATACATATTACATATATTTTATTATTATTTTTTTTTTTATTTTTTTTTTATTTATTATTATATTATTATTATGCTTAATAATTCTATTCTATTACTTCCTGAAAGGGAAATAAATATTATTTCTATTCTATTTTATTTTTATTTTATATTTCATTGGATCAATTTAATATATTCAATTTTAGCTGCTAATTTCTAAATTTATTAAAAAATTATAGTTATTAACAATTAAATTAAAAATAATAATAACTTTATAAAAACTTATTAAGGATTTAGCTACATTTTGCTTTACATTTTTTTTTTAGCTTTTTTTTAGCTTTTAAGTTGTAAAACATGCTTTTATAAGCATAGTTTTACAAAGCTTATTTATGCTTATTAACATATTATTTAGGAATGTTCTTTTTTGTTGTTATTATACGTCTCTGCGAAGTTCATCAAAAAAAAAAAAAAGCAAAAACTCTGGAAAAATGCGTGGGCGTCGTTCTGTCTCTGCTCTGCGCAAATGCCGCGAATGGGCTGGAACTCTGTGCTCGCGCGTGGGGGGGGGGGGGCGTCTGAGCCGTAAAAAAAGCGCACATTGCCCGGGGCGTGTATAAAAAAAGCGTGTAAAAATAGTTGAAAAAAAAAAAAAAATAAGTTAAAAAAGTAGGTCGTGTAATTTTGTCTGATATGATTGCCGATAAAATAAATAATTTAAAAATGCGCTCTTCTGGCTCTGATGGAGTCGCCTTTCTCTTAAAGGTTACTACTTAGGCTGGCTTGTCCTGCAGCATTATCGCATTGGTTATACGTCACGAGTAAATAGCCAATCAACACTACTCTGCATATCTGTGGGAGAGACGTGGGAGACAGGGTTGCCAGAATGAGGATTTAAAGAATTTAAAGAAAAAAATGTATGAGAGTCAATGATAAATGGGGGATTTTAAAATGAGGTATGTGGGGAAATTATGAGAAAATTGTATGGAGCACAATTGAAGATGGGGGATTTTCAGAATTTTGGGGGGGAAATTAATTCAGGCATCTGGCAACACCTAGTGGGAGAGAGGAACGCAGAGAGAGATTCTGAATGCTGAGGTGAGACTGCTGAAGAATGCTAGAGTTGCAATAATCATCACAATCATTAGAATCAATGTCTATGATAACAATACCAAATAAGCAAAGGAATTTAATTCAACTGAGGCGAAAAAAAAAGACTTTAAAATCAGTCAAGTATCTCTTCCGCACATAAGGCACTGTTGCAGTAAAAGATAGCTAATGTTAGCTAACGTTCATTGAGTTTTTGAGTTTTGTGTAGTGCTAAAGCAACTAGATAGCTAACGTCTTCGTAATTAGTATAACAGTGAGGCTACTATTTAACAGATTATTTGTCTGTATGAGTTGCCGTTTTTAAATTAGCTGATGGTAAATATGGTTTAGCAAACTTGATGTGAACTTCACTGATGTTAAAGCCATTGCTTTCACCTCCGTGAATAAAATTCTGTTGCCTAACATCTTTTTCCCTTTAATAAACGGGCTAGCTAGCAAGCTACATGAACGTGACTGTTATTCAACACCAATAGCTAACGTTGAGTCTCATAGCTGATTAACTTACGTTACTTGAATGCAATACGTATGGATGATATCAGTAGCTGGCCTATATTGGAAATAATATTTGGATATTTCCACCCAGTTAGCAAGCTGCCTTGTGTTTCTTACATGAATGGTAAGCAAGCCAATGCCTTGCTTTCACTCCGGCACATTAGCTAGAAGCTTGGTAAACTAGGCTACATTCTGATTGAACACGTTAACCGAGACTGTTGATCTGTGACTTTGATGCTCCAGTTCAGGGGCACGCTATTTTACATGTAGACTAAGACAAGGAGTTCTAGGCATTACTGCCTCTCAAAACAAAAACTACATTTCTTAGTTTTTTCTTATTGTTGTAACATTTCACTAAAATCTTTTATTGAACAATATCTTATTGAATTAAATGGCTGTAGTGGCCTTTTAGAATACACTATTTTAATGAGTTTTGGGGGTATCATCTTGTTCATTAGTGCTACCAAAAACTGACTGCTGGCAGCCCGACATGGCAAACTAATTTCAAAATAATAGTTGGGCCCCTGAGCAAATATTCACGGATATCGTTCGGTTATCGGGCAAGTGAGGATGATATATCATGGCCATCCAATATTGTGTTGCACAATAATATCGTCACATCGCCCAAGCCTCGTGACCAGACCGAAAGCGCAGATCGGCTGTAAAATAGACCTTCTGTAACCTTAGACTACCTTTATACGAATATAGCCAACTCCCAACCTGTTTCCATTTCTTAATTATCAATCAAGCAGTTAACATAATAACAAATATCAATGAAAAGCTATAGCAGGTTTTTCTGTGCTAGCATTTTTCTTTGCATCATAAAATGTGTAGCACTTCAGGGCTTATGGCAGTACCTATGCAAGCGCATGCAGTGGGCGAGCACTAGCAGAACATTTTTTTGCATTCATTTTACCGTAAATACAGTTTTTGGAGTACAAAGAGCCCATGTAGGCTTTGGTTGTAAAGTACCAGTAGGGTTGTGTTTAGGAGTTAGGTTTTAGAAATCAAAGGTCCTTGAAGCTTTTTGAAGAACGTACAAAAGCGCCATGTGTGTTTTTACATAGGCTAACAAGAGCAACGTAGACACATTTCAGCCCTAAATGCAATAGGTCACTGTGGAAATGTCGACTGTATGGGACTTTGGCGAAACGTAACAAGATAAACTCTTCAGGGTTAATCATAACACAGTGGTAGCTGCATCTAGCCTACAGGTAAGATATTTGGTTTCTTAAACATATTTATAGCTACGAGAGATTTTGAAGAAAAGAAATGAGGTGTCTTCTAAACCGAAAGTGTCAGGTAGCCAGTAGCCTACAGTAAGCAATGGAAAACACCAAATGCTTAGGCCTATTTGTACAACGTTTTTTTTATTATTATTGTTTCTAGCTATATTTTAACATAATTTCTTGTAAACGGTGCATTTTATGCATTTTACAGTCTGTGGCAAGACGAGGGTCGTAAGCGCTTTGGGCTATTAATATCACCCTCTTATTTTATTTAACTGCAGTAGGCTATCAATTCTGTGAGTTTTCTTAAAGCTGTAGCCTAGTTTATAATTTAAGACAAACATGAATACTGTAATTGGGCCCGATACGTCTACCACTATAGTATGGGGCGCCAATGTGGATCGGATTAAAAATTTTACCTTTTCAAAAGTTAGGGCTTCAAACGTAGCCTAATTCAAAATTGGAGCATGTTCCATCCAACTCGCTGCGCACGCTCTCTTTCTACCGAGCCGCCCCAAAAATTTAGGCCGCACTCTGCCACAGAATAGCTGAGCCGCATTTCTATGGTTTTATGCTTCTTCTACTCGTCTCCTAGTACTGACATCTTGAAGGCGACGAGTACAATATATATATACTAGTACCGAAAAAGCATATTGCATCCAAGAAATTTAATTAAATTAATTCGGATATGATTTTACTTGCCGTTTTCTCAATCATTGTCATTTTGGCGGTCGCGATTTCCCGTTTGGCGGTCCGTGAAATCATTTTGATGGCCGTCAAAGAATTTACTATGTAGGAAAAAACCGGCACTTAAATAGCCCATTATTTTTATTTATTCTTTATTGAAATGGTCAGTAAGTTACTTAAAGTCAATGTTTATTTTGCTATTTATTTAATTTCTATTTTTTATTTGATCAGTGTTCATTTCTAAAATTGCTTGATGTTAATCATCTTAATATCATAATAATGCTTAATAAAGTTCTTCTGTGCTAGCATTTTTCTTTGCTTCATAAAATGTATAGCACTTAAATAGCTTATGTGTAGTGATGGCTGGTGCACTGAAAAAGCGGGGTATATTCACGTTACTTTCCGTGTGTTTAGCTTGCATAGCCTAACAATCTAAATTAATTCACTGAATAATCAAGACCAATATGTAGCCAATAATGTTACTCAAAATAAAGTACTGTAAGATTCTAAATTTATGTGATCCACTCAAACACTGACAAATCAACCACGCTGCCAGCCAAATCAACCAACTTATCATAAATACAATACAATATTATAGAATAGCAGCTGGGAGTGAGTGATCAAGGCCTATTCCAACCAAGGAAATTAGATTAGCAATACAATAGACTGGTTCCTGGTTAGACCACGGGAAGTTGCACCTTCAGACCCCCTACTGATGAACAGACTGATTGATTTAAGGGAGCCAGACAGTGGCTTCCTTAAATCAATCACATCATTTTTGAATATACATTTGTTTCCCGCCTGTAGAAAACAAAGCCCGAAAATGGTATTTAAAGTGATACATTTCACAGAACAGGATTCAGATTAACTCCGCTGAATCCAGAGTGCATTGCTGTATCTCTGTCAACTGCTGTTACGAAGAATAAACTAAATCGGAGTCGTAGTTCCTTTTTTCTTACAGTACTGATGTTTATTTCTATTCTTTATTTGATCACTTGTGTTCATTTCTAAAATTGCTTGATGTTAATATTATAATAATTTAATAATGTTACATTTTTTGTAATAAAGTTATTCGTTTAAGAAAGCAGTCTTCCGAGTCCCTTTACATAGTCATATTGGTGCTAAATCTGTGCACAATCCACATATGAAAATAAAATTTCCTTCAAGCTCAAAAGTTCACAATATCGGCTGCCATATCTGTAATCGGTGAATTCCCCCCTCTAAAATCGGGAACAGTATCAGTCTCAAAAATCCCATATCGGTCGGGCTCTACTACGGAGTATGGTGTGTCTGCAGGCCATAGACTTTCAGAAACTTCGAGTGCGCTGGGTTACTGTCACTCACTTTCCGGTCCCGACCAATCAGAAGGCTGGATTACATGCCATTCAAATGTTAACCCGACCGGTCACCGTCTAGAATCATTGTCAATGACTTTCGAACACGGCAAATTGTTTTACACAGGAGGAGGGTTTAGTGGCGTATTGTGTTATCAGTATTTGTGTGTTATCGCATGTAGCTGACCTTCGGCTCCGTTTCTAATGGGATTTTAAATGCGTTGCTCAGATCTCATTAGGATTTTCCAACCATTTTAGACAATTAGTTGCGAACATTATTAACTTGTTAAAGAACAAACTTGTTAGTTTTTGATCCACCCGCCGTTTGCTTATGAGCTGATAGTCTACTAGGTAAAACATTAAATTTCTCAATAAACTGTTTTTGTATCAAGGTTTGATGCAAAAACGATTACGAAACTGCTAGAATCCAGCAGAGAACAGAAACAGATGGTGAATGTGAAATTAATGATGGAGATGCTTTAAGTGCGATGGGTGGTCGCTGTGGAAATGTCGACTGTACGGGACTTTGGTGAAATGTAACAAAATAAACTTCAGGGTTAATCAGAAAACTGCCGTAGCTGAATATACCGGTAGGTACTTTGTTTCCTAAACATATTTATACAAGGAGACATTTTTTTTGTGTCTTCTAAACCAAAAGTGCATCGGGTACTGTATATAGTAGCTACAGTAAGGGAAAACGGCGAATGTTCATTTGTACGTTAAAAACAAATATTGTTGCTATACGTGAACATGCTTTTCTTAGCGTGTATAAACGGTGCATTTTACAGTGTGTGGCGAGAGGAGGGTCATAAGTGCTTTGGGCTATGAATAGCACCCTCCTATTTTATGGCACTGCAGTGTAACTGGAGAAGCTGAAGTTTCCACAAGCGGCTATCCTTTTAAAAAATACTGTCACAATTTACGGGGTTTTCTTAAAGCTGTCGTTAATCATTTTAGACTAACATGAATACTGTAATTGAGACAGATAAGTCTCCACTAGGGGTGAAGTGTATAGAGTTAATTTAGAAAGGGGCAGGAGCAGACAAAGGAGTGCAGAGTGAGTGCAACTGTGTCAGGGATTGCATGAGTACGTCAGGACAAATATAGGTAAGAGAGGCATCAGACAGTAGGCCTACAACTGTTAACATAGTATATTTTCAAATATGGTTTCATACACCCCCCACCCCACCAAAAAAAGATTGTCAGTGTCCCGGTTTTTCACAAATCAAAGGTGGCAACCCTAGTTAGTCGACTATGGGTTTGAACTGACTACAGGTCGACTAAGCAAATCTTTGGTCGGGGGCAGCCATAATATTTTGGCATTTGCTTGTCGTAACAACATTCCAATGAGATGGTTGCCATTACAGCGGTCTACAAGTCTTAATAGCCCAACATTATTATTGGTTTATGAGTCATGTCTTCATTCAATTCTGTAAAGTGGCATAATCAATATGTTGCTTATATGTAATTTGTTCTTCTTTTTTACTTCCCTGCATAGAAAAGTCATAAAAGTGAGAGAACCCAATTTCTTCAGAAATAAATACTGCTCTGAAGAGTACAAGACTGTTTTCATGACCCTTAAAGCAGCTTTCAGATATTTAAGCAAGGTTGTGCTTTTTACTTTTTTCTTTTTTTTTTAACCCAGTGGTTACAGTTGTAGCCAAAAAATACTGTTGTAGATCTGTCTCTACAGTCTTGAACCACAAATGTGTCCTACAGAATTCCATAAGATGGACTGGGTAGAGCAAGCAGTTGTGACAAATTTGACTGAATATATGTTTGCTAAAGGTGTAATTTAAGGTGTAAACTTTAGGTGTACTCTTGGTTTATCCATTTCCACATTAAATATAAGTATTGTTGTTTTTTTTTAGTGTTTTTTTTAAATTATCATTATCTGTGATGTTAAAGGGTCCAAAGTTTACACCAATACATTTTATTGAATACACTGAATGAAGTTTGCTCATAAATGAGATTTGTTTCCATAATAACAATAACAATGTGTGTCCGAAATTGCCTACAGCTTAACTTCAGAAATACATTAACCCATAATTTCTGTAGCGGAAGGTTTTGGTGTACCTTTGTTAGACTTGTCAAGCCAATTGAGCTGATCACAAATCTGTTGGAAATTTTAAAATCAGCCAATGTATTAGGCTACAGTGCAAGTTTTTATTTACTCCCCATTTTCAGTCATTAGTCACCAAGAGTTCCAGGTTTTTGATTATCCAAGACATCATCTCTCAAAACAAAGGTTAGGAATGTCATATCTTTATGAGGTTTTGTACACAGAGACCAGACTCTTGCTGTTAAGGTGCAAAAACAATACATTACTTTTCCATTGTACACTAAGGAAAAGTAAGGAATAGTGATTTTGTTATCAATTCTTAATTTTTTCTTTTTTCTTTTTCACTGAAAATCACTTGCCCTCTCTCACACACATACACACTTGTGTGAATATATATTTCAATTTATGTACAAATGAAAAATAAACCATAAAAGAAGTTAATCTGAATTGCTATGGATCTAAACTACACCATTTATATTGCAGTTGAAAGGTGAAATCAGTGAATGGAGTTTCTTTCCCAATGGCCCTCATCAGTGAATGTGTCTTATAGGGAAAGAATCTGGACCCATTCTGTGTGTGTTGCTCACAACACTATTAAAAAGTCAGAACTAAAGTTATACTAATCATCAATTCAGATGGAGCCATGGAATCAGTCAGAAATCCAAAGAAACTGACAACAGATTAAGGGTGTGAAGCTACTATTATCATAATTTCTACCAAATGTTTAGGTCAGATGTTTTTTTCCCCCACAAGTGTTTCTTACTTATGGATATCTGGACTCAGTATACCAAAGGAAATTAACCTGCTATCACCAGAACCTATGAATCCATGGATATTTTCGCAAGAAACAATAAAATTAAAGTGACTAACAACTGAAAATAGTATGATTCAGCAAAACTACAATGAGTTATATCACATAATCTGTATCGTTGGACAATATGTGAGTTTCTTCCATATGATTTGAATGAAGTGATTTTTATGAACTTTAACTAACTAGCATTTAAGGCATAAACAGAAATGATGAACAGAAATAGTTTCAAAATTGTAGATACTCATACAAAATGTCCATCTTTCTACACCAATCAGAATTAGACCTAGGCTCCCTATATGGTAATTTTCCTATTCAAACTATTTTTATGCTTTAGTCAGGAGTGGGTTAATGGAATATTACCCAAGTAATAGTCCTGCACTTAAACTGCTACTCGTGTATAGTGTATTTACTATTTAAGTATCGAAAGTAGTCTAATTCATGTTTTCCATGTAGCCTATAGCCTAAGTCTATCTGCAGTATGAAAGTAGTAATATTAAAAGCACGGTATTTCCCTTATTAACGTATGGAATAATGCGCTTTATTATCTGATGTGTTTTCAGTTCAAATAGATCTATCGTGGAAAATCCTGCTATTTGATGATCAAATGATGAACAAGGACACAATATATTTAACAGAAACTGAGGGAAGCCACGTTGCATGAAAAATGTTAGTAACAAAAGATTAATTAGATCTGAGTGAGGGTTTTAAAATCCCATTTGCCTCACTCAGAAACCGAGCCGAAGGTACACAATCCGCGACTAAACCCTCCTGTGTAAAACAATTGGTCGTGCTAACATTTGAATGACATGTAATTCCAGCCTTCTGATTGGCCAGACCAGAAAGTGATTGACAGTAACTCCTCCACCGCAAAGTATCCGGCCCCGCCCACTGGAATTCTCCGGTCTGCAGACACACAGGCTGTGTTCCATTATGCACACTTGCATTCTACGTACTTGCATTCTAGATAGTACACTTCCAATTACACTAGCTGGAACGCACTTGATAATATGCAAGAGCGCAAGTATTAGGGATGTGCGCGTTTAGTCGACTAGTCGATTAAATGTTGCTACACTCGCTAGTCGGCACCAGAAATACTAGTCGGTTAAACTTATTATTTTATTAATGTACACATTTAAATTACATATTGACATAATTTGCACTGAAATGTCATGTTTTCCTGGTCAAGTGTTGCTTTATAAAAAAACGAGCATCCGTTACTAATGCTAACAACGCCGGATTAAATAAATACATTTTTAAAAATGAAGGGAAAAAAACTAAACGCATTAGCCTGTTCGCCCTGCAAGTTAAACCAGCGAGGCGGAAAGAGTAAGTAGGCCTATCGTGTTGTTGAATAGCCAAATAAAACGAATCTAATGACACGTAGATCAGTCGGCCTAATTGTTATTTTTTTGTGTTCCTATTATTGGTAGCTTTTCTGATGACCGATTATTATTTTTTACTGTATTTGCTATGCGATCGCGTTCACCCAATGAAAATGCCGTTGTAATAATCAGGCACGTTTCCTAAAAATGTTTTGTTACGTTGAATATTGTTTTCAATAAATGTTATTTGTTAACTTTTATTTAGTGAGTTTTGTAGGATAATGTGCAATGTTCATAATGCAAGGCGCAAAGTGCCACACATTTCAGCGGCATTTAAAATACGATTTGGTTATTGAAGAATGTGATTAACGGTTTCAAATGGCTCTTATAATATACACAATATTTTTTCGGACAATGTTTAACCTTATAGATTAAATTGTGCTCAATTTTGACTGTTTTCTTACTTTTAGACTAGTCGACTAGTCTAAGTTTAAACTTCTGTTTAAACGTCAGGGAAATTAGTTGTTAGGAACATCCCTAGCAAGTATGCTTCAATTTTGGAACACACTTTTGGTCAGCAGAATAGCCTACCTTTGACCTTACACAGGAAAAACAACAGAATCACCTCCACAAATTACCTTACTTGATAACCTAGCTACAGTACAGTTAGCACAATTAGGCCTAAGCATTTGAAATTAACTACAAATGTTATGGTGCATGGCATTATTTACAATAAATATTGTTTTGCCAAATTTTGCGTTTTAATTGTTTAAGACATTACTGCCATGGTGAAACTAGCTACTTCGTGTGTGAACCATATGAGGCAATCATTTTATCTCAGTTACGGACAGCCTGACCTAAGCAGTGGCTGAATCAGGCCAGATCTCATACCAGCAATAAAACGCAATAGCAAGATGCCTTAAAAATAATGCAGACATATTATACTTATTACTGCTTAGGTCATGCTGTCAACTTTCACAAGTTCAGCTTCGGTTAACGGTCCAGCTTCTGGAAAAAAATTATGCTTATTCAACTACCCTGCAGAACCCTCTTCACATAAACGCATTCGTAAAGCTACGCAACATGCTATGAACGGCATGCGCTTCTCTTTTGCTTAATTTCTCTAATTAAATTTAAAACGATAGACTAATACTGTGGCTTGGGGTATGAGCATACTCAGCATAGCTATGAACTATGAATTCAATTACATTTTATTTGTATAGCGCTTTTCACAGAGAACTGTCACAAAGACACCGCACAATTGTAGGCTAATTGTTCTTATTTATTGAGGTAGACCATAAAATAGAGGTAACAAGCAGGCAGAGGGTGGAATATTCAAGTGTCACGATTCGAAAGCGACAGCATAGTATGATATTAAATAGCATATTATTAAGAGACGTGATTAAGACACCGTAGGCTAGGCTACTGTAGGCTCATTTTGTTGTGTCATACCTTGCACTTCGCTTCGTGACACTTGAAAGATATCCCACCCTCTGCCTGCCAGTGAAAAAGAAGTGTTCAACATTGTTACTCTTTACATTATGGTTGACCACAATCAATAGAACTATCTACAATTCATGGTTCATAGCTCGTAGCACAATCCACAGTATTATCGTACATTTTAACTGGAGAAATTATGCAAAAGAAAGGCGCAGGGCCATCATCTACAGGGGAGTTGAAAAACGGCACACCTGTAGCATATAGTTAGGCTACCGCAGCAATTTTGGTCACGGTGTTTTACATTTTAACTGAGCGAAGCCATATCTCATAAGACAGTTTTGGTTCCATGCCGTGCTATTTTTCTATAGTCTATGGTTAGCGCAATGGTCTCTGGGAAAGAAAATCATCAATGCACACGACATTCTGGGGCTGCGGCCCAATCCGTTAAATGTTCTGCCCTCCTGCACTTCCCCTCGCCACTTTCACTTGGGAGGATGTGACGCAGCACCAAAACAACACGAGTAGAAATTTGCCAGAGCCAGTGATGCCAGCAGACCACTGACAAATTAGTTTGTGCAAAACTTTCCAATAAATTGCATAAGAATATACTTGCTTTTTGCATACTTGCGGTTCGGAACACACTAATGACAAACATGAGTGCAAGTATGCATAATGGAACACAGCGACATACTTGAATCTATGGCTGCATTCGATTTAACACGCTCCCTTCCCTTGCTGTCTTCCCTCGAGGGAGCCATCTTGTGACACAATTTGCTACGTGCAGCAAGCAAACTTAAAAGGTGCTCTGCAAGAGCGGATTAACAAGAAACAAACAAAAACAGAACCAAACTGCTTTCGCAACATCAGTGCAACACCATAGAGTTGAAATGTGACCTCCACATAGTTCTGTGATGACCGCCCACTTTCCATGTGGAGCATTGCATTGTGGGATTCCCTTCTTGCTGGAAGCTTGCATTTTATACCCTTGTTGGAAGGGAGGAAAAACAATGGGGGTGAGGGAATATAATTACTCCCTCCGCTTTCTTAAATTGGATCCGAATCACCCTTGGTGTGGCTGCCATATTTAATCCTGCCATTTGGGGGATTCCCCCCTTGAAGCAAGGGAAGGGAACGACAGGAAGAAAGGATACATTTCGGATCCGAACGCAGCCTATGGGCTTAGACAGGGCGATGTGCCATTGCATGTCGCCCCCTGGATCTTTTTTGGTGCTACTAAAAAACCTGACTACAGAAACACGCCCACCTAGTTGCCCCCTAGTTTTAAAAAGGGTTGCAATAATGTTACCTGTCCTAGCCAACGAATGTAAAATATACTGACTGGCTATCATGGTACTTAAATGCTGTTCGTTTTACCAAGGTTGTTTTTAGCCCGTAGGCTGTAACGTTAGCCTATATCAATTAATTAATTAATCGCTGATCGGGTCACCTCATTAGCTATGGTTACCTACCTATAGCACCCATTCACAAGCACAGATGTTGTAACGTTATCGTTCGTTCCGAAGGATTCACATGCCAGTCTGCGCTCTCAAAAATGTATGGAGTAACGTAGTTATGCTGAAACCGAGATGTGCTTTCCGTATGTTCTAAACTGCAGCAAAACGATACAACATGAATGTGGGCTTAGTCTATACAGCAGTGTGTTTGGGTGGGATATTTCTCACAACTATGGTGATATAGCCTACTCAATGCAGTGTTATAGAAAATGCCATTTAAACATTTGACTACACGATCTAATAACGGTACTTGATGTTTTGAATTTCACATGGTCATAATTCCCAGTGAGTGTTACGTGTATGACAATACTAAGTATTAATTAAACCTCCTGGTGTAAAAACTAAGAAAATGTATTACAACTGCGGTGATATACCTTGATGGAGAGCAGGCTGATGTTAGCGTGAGGGCTGATATCTTTTGAGGATTTTGGCAAAGGCAAGCATTTCACTTTAAACGTAGTTTTTGTGATTATATATATATATATATGTGATTATATATATATATATATATATATGTGTGTGACATTCTCACCATTATTGAATTTCTTCTTTTCGAAGCACATCAAGCGCAAGTAAGACCGCGAAAGCATAGGCTACAATCGCTTAACACGACCGATTTAAGGTGGACCGGAAATTTCTAATCGGGAGCAAACTTCAACGTCGTTGCCAATTGGTATGTATTTTACAGAGCAATCAACCATCTTTGAGATTGCCTTACGAACTTAACGTTAGCTAGCCTAAGTTACTGTCAACTCTAAATTTAGTCCTCCCGGTGAAGCTAACCGTTTGCATATAAACCCGTAATCATGGCCAACTTGCAAATACATTAACACACACGCTGCCTGTTGTGACGGTGTGACTTAAGTAACTTAAGGGTCAACGTAATCGTTGCTCCGTTAAAAGGTGAATTTCAATGTTTTCAGTAAGAGAGCTAATTTATCCAGGTAGCAAGCCATCATTAGCCTGGTAGGTTCCCATGTTTTCCCAACCTCCCAACGGAAAAAAAACTAACCTAACAACGACACCAAGGATGCATGTGCGGCCTATAGAGAGAATCTGATATATAACATACACCACGATAACCATATCGTGCTCTTAATATCCCGAGCACATGCAATTGAGAGGGGCGATAAGTAAAAAATAAATTTTAAAATTGTTAAAGAATTACAGAACTTACATCTGTGCAACTACTTTCTGTCGGAATGCGGGACTCCTCCATTCGTTGTCTTGCCCCGGTACCTCCATTGTCAGTGTAGTAGTAACGCTAGCTAGCTAGCTACTGTATCTAACAGCGGACTCGTTTTGACCATCTCGTGCTATCCCGCATCACGTGGCAGGCGTGGGAGGAGCTCGCTGCTGGAATTGAGTATTGAGCAAGGGCCAAAACCGGGGCTGCTGTCCAATCGGTTAAATGTTCTGCCCACTGAACTATATGGGTTCTGCACTTCCCCTCGCCACTTCCACCTGGGAGGATGTGACGCAGCACCAAAACAACACGAGTAGACACTCGAACCGACGGGGAGGAGTAAGAGAGGGATCACGGAATTATAGGGTGTTTCTCAATGGCCGTAGCTGTGTCCGAATCAGAGCCCTGTGTACTGCACCCTGTCTCCTGCGAACAGTGGGCGTGTTCGGCTAGAGCCGATTTACGTCATATCTGCGTCGGACTGCATCGGGAACTGTCCGAGATGGCCGAAAAATCGGTGCTGCGTGAACTAAGGCAGAAATGACAACAGAAGGTGAAGCAGGCGCCTTCCCAGGCGCCTTAGCAGCGGTGCAGCTGCTCTCGGGTGCCTTCAACAACATCGACGCGCCTTCAAACAAACCAACGACAGAATTTGTTAGAGAGCGAGGAGAGAGTGGTGTTTCCTCACGACAAACGATGATGATTTCACAATATCGCCACCTATCTCGGCGTATTGATTCTACTCTCAAAAAAAAAATCTAAATGAAATATACCCTTCCCTAAGTGTTCAAACACAGGTATAAGGGTTATTTATTAAATCCTACAATGGAATAGCAGTATTTTCTTCTTTCCCTTATCTGTTCTCCTTTCTAATTTCACAATGAATATTTATTCAGTTTTTTCTTAGTATTGCTATATTTAAAAAAATGTTTTATATAATACAATCTTTTATTGTTCTTCAATGAATGTGATTTTGTTTCGTAAAGTGAGCTTCTAGTATAAGCCCTGTAGTGTTTCCAACCTCTAGCATATTTCTGAAAATTACGTTGTGTACTTGCATTTGTTATTTTCGTGCAAATAATAAATAAATGTGTTTTGAGAGTGTGGGATTGAGTAACATAAGGTCGCTACTCTGGTTATTATATACTGTACCATACATGTACTTTCTTGAAGTAACGTTAAGCCTATATGAATACGAAAAGTACAATATTGGTAATGCTACACAAACAAATGTGTAGCAAAAAGTTGTCAATTCTCATTCTTGACTGCTTCTGTAATCCATCTGACTTGAGATAAATTAGGAAAAAATTAACCTCTAACAGTAGGCCTACATAAAATCTGTTGACTGAACCAAAAAAGTGTATGAAGAAATTATAACAAAAAAAGGCCTGTCCAAATATTAATGTTTTATTCAATACCTTATTCAACTATATTTGTAATTATACCATATTCTATATAAAAGTAGATTCAACTTTGTTATAAGGAGTGGTTTGTTTTTGCAACAGCTTAAGTGTAAAATCCTAATTGGACTGTTGTCCAAAAAAAGTGTCCTCTCCAGAACATTTGGTGTGAGCATATAGAATATTAAGGTAAGACCACCAAATGATAACTCATTCATTTATTTAAAAGTATTTGGATGTCTTTTGATGGGGGAAAAAACTGTTACCTAATCAATATTTCTCTTCACCATCCTTGTTATCAGTAAGACACCTTATAAAGATCTGAAGGTATGACCTGCTGTCTGTCATTGTGTTGAGAAGTGGAGTTTTCCCTATCTCCAGATGGGACAGTGTATAGCCAGGCCTCTGCATGTCACATTCCAGCAGAGGGGACCACATACAAACAACCCAATGCCATAATAACATGAAGGGTATTAACAATTAAACAACATTAAGCAACACAACCTGGGTACAATGCTGTACATCCATCGTACAAATTGTTGTAAGATTAATGATTGAGATTAAAGATCTAACACTGTTATTATGGCTATGGGTTATTAGATGTGGGTGGTCTGGTCTCCAGAACAAAAGAGAAAATTATACCAGCAATTAAGCAAAGAGAAAATTTTCAGAATATTTATTTCACACAATATGGTGACATTCACAAAAGGTAAATAAACTGTAGGACTATTCCCCTCCACCACCATTCAAGCCACAATGACACCGGGTTATTTCTGTCATTTTGTATGTTTATTGTTAAATCAGAAATATATGAACAATGATTGGTGACAGGTAAAAGGAAGACAACATGTTGATATTTGAATACATCTTATGCAAATACAATTCTATTTATCCATACATTACCATAACTGGCAAGGAAAATGTCATCTTTCTTACATTGTTCCCTCAAAACACATAACGACTCCCAGTATCCCAATGTCCCTATATGTACTATATTAGTTATTCATTCATACAAACTCAATTTATCTTGTTAAAGACATTGAATGGCATTCAATTCAATACGTTCATTGTCAGGGTCCAATGGGACCACGTGCTGTCATGCAATTTGAATACATCATGAACACTGACATTATGAGTAGCTGAATCATGTATGCTATGTAATGTTTTAGTGTGAAAAGAAATCTCAACAGACTGGTCAAGTAAAGGATATATACAGTGAACAGTGAATATTTTTTTCCTATGTTTTGGCTCTGTATTCCAGCACTTTGGATGTGAAAAAATACAACGAATGTGGGGCTGTAAGCTTTAATTTGAGGGCATTTTCATCCATATTGTAACTGAAGAAGGCTGGAGTGCAGGCCTGGCATAGCATCACCAGTGAAGATACCCCTTATCTGATGATTTCTACAGCTCGCAGACTTCAGGCAGCCCTTGCATGCAAAGGACATGCAAACACCAAGTATTATTATTTCATAGCAACATAATTAATGATTAGGATTAATACACTTTCCCTTTATGTCACAAAGAATATCTTCAATGCATTAACTGTACAACTCATCTTTACAGTCCCATGAAAGAGACATTTCTCATTTATATTGGTACAGATATTCTGCAATAAAATATGCTTTAGAACCACCACTCAAAGGTCTATGAATACATGCATGTAAGTTATGATACTTAACATAGCTACATAGATTCTCACATTACAATGTATGACTACCGATGGCTACGATGTCTTCTGGGTTTAGATGAACTAAAATGACATGTCTACCGTGTTTGCTAGTCTAAACAGAGATGACATGTGTCGTTTAGGCCATCTCATGAATTGACAGACAAGAAACAGCTGAATATGAGCAATAGAACATAAGCAGCCTAATGTTTACAGGTATGTTACCATAACAGATGACAGCTTAGCTAAATAATTTAGTTATTCGACAATGAAACGGCATCTAGCGCTTTAATTCCAATGGAAATTATACGTATTTATTCAATAAGTTTAATTGGAGTTTCACTGTGGCACAATTCAAGGTGATAGCCAAAGTCGCGTAGCAAAAGATAAATATTGACTACCCGAACAATACAAGTCATGAAATAATGTAAGTCAGTATTAAAACAACCTTCATTCTTTCTCCTCCATTTCTTCAAGATTTTGAAGTAAAACGGACATCTGTGTCGCCTCCAAGTTCTCCGCAACCACAAACAACACGGCTAATTCCTCCATGTTGTTTTTCTCCCAGCCGGTTTCAGAAACGTCCGAAACTGTCCCAGTTGGATCTGCTCAGGCGATTTTCATTTCCGCCTGAGGCAGGTAAGCCAACTGCTCACCGATGTCTACTCGAACACGCCCAGTGTGTAGTTTAATGTGCACTGTTTAGCAGTCCGCGAAAAGTATCCGCCATACTGTTTTCCAACCGCACTGTGGAAGTGTAAGTAGGTTAAAAGACGAGTGATGTGCGAGTTTGAATGAGTGACAACAAGTCCTCTCCTCCACTATCTCGTTCACTGACTCGCACCTCCTACCTGCTGCTACTTGCTAGTGCGAACTGTGAAGACGAGGCGAGACAATTACAGTTACTCACACTATTGTGCAACTCGTATATTAACTGTATTTGTGGAAATGTATCAAGTAAATCAGTGTATTAACCTAGCCCTGTGAGAAGGCAACCACTTTGGCGCTTGTTTCAACTCCGTACTCGCTGTCCCTGCCCTGAGCTGAAGGTCTGGCTGCACAAATCACTCACTCACTTGCTCTCCCAGCCCGCCCAGAGCTGTCTGACTCGGGTTGCACGAAACACTCACTCACTCTAGTGATGGGCAGTACGTGAACGAACGAATCTTTAAAGTGAACTGAGTGTACCGGATCATCACTCTCAATGATTCGTTCATTTGCTTGCGTGCGCGTGAGCTAACGTTATAGCGTTATAGCCTGATAGTCGGAACGAAACATCGAGATAATGGACGTGTTCGAGTAGACATCGGTGAGCAGTTGGCTTACCTGCCTCAGGCGGAAATGTAAATCGCCTGAGCAGATCCAACTGGGACAGTTTCGGACGTTTCTGAAACAGGTGTTGTGCCGTAGAATGCACCAATGAACCCCTGACGGGAGCGCGCGCGCTTACGTCATTCGGTTTGAAAAGTTTCTGAATTCGCTTCGTTTCAATATCGTACCAATATAATATGAAGGAGGTATTCATATTATTGTACTATAATGCTTTGTGAAGGGTATCCTTGTTTTAAAGATGGTAAGCAACCTTCAAATTTATACTCATTTCAATTTAGACTCAAAACACGGAATTGGCCAGGGGTATGTTAGACGCAAATCCATAGCTACTTTTCTTATGGCACGATCGCATTATGCGAAAATATAGCCCAGCTATAATTACAAAATTAGCTGGAATTTTACTGGGGTTAGCCTGTATGTAGCTACTCGTAGCTGGGGAAATAACAGCTTCCTTATCCAGCAGATCAGCTCGACTGAAAATTAAATGTGATCCACGGTTATAATATGCAAGTCATATAGCTAAACTATACTGGATACTTGGCAGGACCCCAACGATCACCGTCAAGTATTTCTTTAAATGTTTTCTTGCAGCTAAATGAATGCAAATAAAAATGTATCCCCTATATATCACTGACTATTGCATGCTTTGACCCTCCAGACACACAGCGGTCACATATATTTTCCCCAAATGTATGTCATATCATGCTGGAGTCAAGAGAGTGTTTTATTTCCTGGCACGGCTGTTTTTCTAATTGCCGTGAAATGCACCCCCTCCTAACTTTGGCTAGGAAGGTACCACATACATGAAACTCACAGTGGTAACTCATTTTGGCTCCATATGAATGCCCTAAAAAGCATTTGATGCTGGGGTCACCAGAAAAATAATGACAAGGGGGTGCATATTCCGGCAGGGCTGGATTTCCGCTTGCCGTGAAATGCACCCCCTCCTAACTTTGGCTATGAAGGTCTCACATCCATGAAACTCACAGTGGTAACTCATTTTGGCTCCATATGAATGCCCTAAAAAGAATTTGATGCTGGGGTCACCAGAAAAATAATTACAAGGGGGTGCATATTCCGGCAGGGCTGGATTTCCGCTTGCCGTGAAATGCACCCCCTCCTAACTTTCGCTAAGAAGGTCTCACATCCATGAAACTCACAGTGGTAACTCATTTTGGCTCCATATGAATGCCCTAAAAATAATTTGATGCTGGTTTCACCAGACACATAATTACAAGGGGGTGCATATTCCGGCAGGGCTGGATTTCCGCTTGCCGTGAAATGCACCCCCTCCTAACTTTGGCTATGAAGGTCTCACATCCATGAAACTCACAGTGGTAACTCATTTTGGCTCCATATGAATGCCCTAAAAAGAATTTGATGCTGGGGTCACCAGAAAAATAATTACAAGGGGGTGCATATTCCGGCAGGGCTGGATTTTCGCTTACCGTGAAATGCACCCCCTCCTAACTTTCGCTATGAAGGTCTCACATCCATGAAACTCACAGTGGTAACTCATTTTGGCTCCATATGAATGCCCTAAAAATAATTTGATGCTGGTTTCACCAGACACATAATTACAAGGGGGTGCATATTCCGGCAGGGCTGGATTTCCGCTTGCTGTGAAATGCACCCCCTCTTAACTTTGGCTATGAAGGTCTCACATCCATGAAACTCACAGTGGTAACTCATTTTGACTCCATATGAATGCCCTATAAAGCATTTAATGGTGGGGTCACCAGAAACATAATTAGAAGGGGGTGCATATTCCGGCAGGGCTGGATTTCCGCTTGCCGTGAAATGCACCCCCTGCTAACTTTGGCTAAAAAGGTCTCACATCCATGAAACTCACAGTGGTAACTCATTTTTTGGCTCCATATGAATGCCCTAAAAAGCATTTGATGCTGGGGTCACCAGAAAAATAATTACAAGGGGGTGCATATTCCGGCAGGGCTGGATTTCCGCTTGCCGTGAAATTCACCCTCTTTCTAACTTTGGCTAAGAAGGTCTCACATTCATGAAACTCACAGTGGTAACTCATTTTGACTCCATATGAATGCCCTAAAAAGCATTTGATGCTGGTGTCACCAGACACATAATTACAAGGGGGTAATATTCCGACAGCGCTGCATTTCTGCTTGCCGTGAAATGCACCCCCCCTCCTATCTTTGCATGAGTTTCACATCTATGAACCTCATGCAATTAAACACCCCCTCCGGACATTGGCTTGGAAACTGATTTAGTGGAATTTATTATTGCTGAACAAAGTAAAAAATAATAAACACACGTATTTAAAATTTCACTTGTGAGTAGTTTTTTCTCAAAAAGTATTAAATTAAATATACCTCATGAAAAAATATTATTTGGCATTTACATAGTTGTAAAGCACATAGTGTGCTTTAAGAAGAAAAAATATTTCAAAGTATTTAAATATTTTAAAATGGAAATAGGACATTTTTACCAAAATTTGGAATTTAACAAAAATCTATTAAATAATAAATTTTAATAAATTATTCACAATGCATGTGCAGTTAATTGTACCTCAATGAATTGTAACTCAATGAAGTGTGTGTATGTAAAATGTTTACAATTTAATTATGGTAAAAATGTCCTATTTCCACTTTAAAATATTTAAATACTTTGAAATATTTTTTCTTCTTAAAGCACAAACTATGTAAATGCCAAATAATATTTTTTCATGAGGTATATTTCATTTAATACTTTTTGGGAAAAAACTACTCACAAGTGAAATTTTAAATACGTGTGTTTATTATTTTTTACTTTGTTCAGCAATAATAAATTCCACTAAATCAGTTTCCAAGTCAATGTCCGGAGGGGGTGCATTTCAAAGAAAGGGAAAATGCAGCCCAGCAAGAATTTGCACCCCGATAATAATGTTAGTGTTGACCTTAGAATAAAATGCTTTTTGCAGTGTACAGGTGGGGCCACTATGTTTCATCTGTGTGACTGTCATGGATGTGAGGCCTTCTTTTCAAAAGTTAGGAAGCGGTGCATTTTACGTCCAATGGAAATTAACAACCCGCCAGTAATTATGTTTCTGTTGACTTTAGCATACAATTATTGTAGTGTACAGGTGAGGACAATGTTTAATTGCATGAGGTTCATAGATGTGAAACTCATGCAAAGATAGGAGGGGGGGTGCATTTCACGGCAAGCAGAAATGCAGCGCTGTCGGAATATTACCCCCTTGTAATTATGTAGTGAACCCAACATCAAATGCTTTTTAGGGCATACATATGGAGCCAAAATGAGTTACCACTGTGAGTTTCATGAATGTGAGACCTTCTTAGCCAAAGTTAGAAAGAGGGTGAATTTCATGGCAAGCGGAAATCCAGCCCTGCCGGAATATGCACCCCCTTCTAATTATGTTTCTGGTGACCCCACCATCAAATGCTTTTTAGGGCATTCATATGGAGCCAAAAAATGAGTTACCACTGTGAGTTTCATGGATGTGAGACCTTCATAGCCAAAGTTAAGAGGGGGTGCATTTCACAGCAAGCGGAAATCCAGCCCTGCCGGAATATGCACCCCCTTGTAATTATGTGTCTGGTGAAACCAGCATCAAATTATTTTTAGGGCATTCATATGGAGCCAAAATGAGTTACCACTGTGAGTTTCATGGATGTGAGACCTTCATAGCGAAAGTTAGGAGGGGGTGCATTTCACGGTAAGCGAAAATCCAGCCCTGCCGGAATATGCACCCCCTTGTAATTATTTTTCTGGTGACCCCAGCATCAAATGCTTTTTAGGGCATTCATATGGAGCCAAAATGAGTTACCACTGTGAGTTTCATGGATGTGAGACCTTTTTAGCCAAAGTTAGCTGCAAGAAAACATTTAAAGAAATACTTGACGGTGATCGTTGGGGTCCTGCCAAGTATCCAGTATAGTTTAGCTATATGACTTGCATATTATAACCGTGGATCACATTTAATTTTCAGTCGAGCTGATCTGCTGGATAAGGAAGCTGTTATTTCCCCAGCTACGAGTAGCTACATACAGGCTAACCCCAGTAAAATTCCAGCTAATTTTGTAATTATAGCTGGGCTATATTTTCGCATAATGCGATCGTGCCATAAGAAAAGTAGCTATGGATTTGCGTCTAACATACCCCTGGCCAATTCCGTGTTTTGAGTCTAAATTGAAATGAGTATAAATTTGAAGGTTGCTTACCATCTTTAAAACAAGGATACCCTTCACAAAGCATTATAGTACAATAATATGAATACCTCCTTCATATTATATTGGTACGATACAGTGGCGGCTGGTGATCTAAATATAGGTTGGGGCGTTAGCATTTCTAAAAAAAAACAAATACATCTGACTTTGACTTTAAACAGAAAAAACAAGCCACCTTGTGTCTCAGTTGCACAAGACAGTTTAATTGGCAACAGTGGAGGACAGTTTTTCAAGTAAGACATCACTGAACAGTGGAGGAGCCTCTGTTCATTCAAGTTAGGCAGGACTCATACATTCAGATTTAGACTTCAAACAGATAGGCTACCACAGACCTCCTGGCAGCACCGGGTCCAAATCAAACACAACAGCACTGTCATGTTGCCTAGAGAGGTGCTAATTGCTGCCCCCCACACACAACTCCTTGCTGCACAATTCCTTTGTATTGCTAAACCGCTAAAAACCTCAGACTGAGAAGAGCCTACTTGACTGGTCATTCAAATGAGTCATCATACATTTTGAGACAAAGACATACAACACTAAAGGTGAATTGGCCCATTACAACACAACAACACACTAATGTTGCCTAAAACCACTACTTGAACATAAATTTTGCCCTCCTTTCCTTCAGGCCTGCAAATTTCTCAATGACTTTCTGGTTAAAGTCAGTCATCTCAGTCACCAGTCTCTTTTCCATTGACAGCATGGCCAATGCATTCAGCCTGTCCTGGGTCATGGTGTTTCTGAGAAAGGTTTTAATCCTTTTCAAGGTTGAGAAGCACCTCTCAGCTTCTGCTGTAGTCATGGGTGTGGTGATGAGGATCTTAAGGAGAGTGACAGTGTCTGAAAAGACTTCTGCAACATTATTCTCCATGAACAACTGGAATAGGTCCACAGCACCACGACAGTCTTTGAACTCATCCTTGCTGTAGATGAGACTAAGCTCTGTCTTCAGCTTGCTTCCATTGATCACTGGGTAGGCCTTCAAGGTGTTTCTCAGTGCATCTTCAGGAAATGCTGTGTTGTACTGGGCATACCTGTCCCCCTGCAGCAAGGTGGCACTCACAAGGTGGTTTGTGAAGGAGAAGCGTTCCTTGGCATGTCCCAGTATGGTATCACAGACCTATATGGAGATAAAGAATCAAAATAGAGTAATTAGAGTAATATATCAGCTAACTCCAAGGTCAAGGGTTATAGCCTTCTTCTGACACCTGCTGGACAAAATGTGCATATGTGAATGCTGAAGATTAAAAATAATCACTCCAGTGTAACATGGACTGTGACTGATTTCTACAATAAACTCACCTCTGCTGCAATCTGTACATGATCCTGTGGACTGAGTGCCCGACGCCTCTTTGTGGGCCGAGAGCCACTGCTGTGCTCAGACCCAATGCTTTGCTCAACCATGGAATGGAGAGAATCTCTGCAAAGGACAAAGATCATTTATAATATTTTTTTTTTCTTTTAAAAGAGAGAGAGAGAGATAATATTGATAAAGAGTGACAGTAAGAGAGAGAGAGTGAATAATAATATAAATAAGAGGAATACAGCTTACCTGATCTTTTGTATGTCCTGTTGGAACTGCTGGGTGCACTGATTGATATGGACTGAATCAATGTTCTTCTTCTGGAGCTTGGCGTAGAGGAGGTCAACATGTGGCATGATGTTGTGAAAAAGTTGCAGAAAGAACTTGAATTGCTGATCCTCCAGTAGCATAGTGAAGGCTCCTGCCTCTCTGACGGTATTGGGGTCAAAGTCACCTGAATCTCGTATGCTTTCAAAACACTGAATGAGGTCCTCTCTGTGCTCAAACACGGTGTTGACGGCTCGGCTGTGAAAGTTCCATCTGACGTTGCTGGATGTTGGCAGTCTATGGGCCACTACTTTATCAAGAACACCTGTCCGCTTGTGTGATTTTGAAAAAAAACTGGCAAATCCACCAAGGTTAGAGAAAAAAATTATCACGCTGGATATGTGAGAGGTGGCCTGTTGCATGATCAAGTTGAGCTGATGTGCATAGCAGTGGATGTAGTGGGCATTTGGGTACACATCTTGCATTTTCTTCTGAACTCCTGCTGTGGCACCCCTCATCACGCTGGCTCCATCATATGCCTGGCAGATGAGCTTACTTTTCTGGTCCTCAGGAAGGATGGCAGCAAGACTTTCTTTTAGTGCTGTAGCAATGGACTCAGCTGAGGCTGACTGCAGAGCGATGAACTCAAAAAATCTTTCCTGCACGTTGTTTTTGTCATCAATGTAGCGCAGCACAAGCACAAGTTGGTTCTGTGTGGCAATGTCCATTGTCTCATCTGCCTGGATTGATAAAAAATCACTGCTCTGGACTTCTTTGATGATGTGTTCCCTCAAAACATCATACATACAGTCCAGTAGCTCGTTCTGCACAGTTTTTGAAGTTCCCTTAAAAACAGTGGCATTCTCCAGATGCTCTCTCAAAACTCCATCAAGGGAGGCAACAAAGTTGACCAACCCACGGAATATCCCGGGATTGGCGGAGGTCTCAGTCTCATCATGGCCACGCAAGGCCAACTCAAAGGCTCCACAAAATTTCACACAGTCTATTATTCTGGACAGGATGTGTCGATTTTTTGTCACCTCTTCGTTATGCTTTCTAATGCCAATTCTGTAGCCTTCATCGAGTTGTTCAGCAATGCTAAGCCTGCCAAAAAAGTTTAGCTTCATACTGTTGTCAAGATGGCTGCGGCTACTTTCATGCCGTTTGCACTTTTCAGCAAGATGTTTTAGGTCTCGTACCCCCGTCGTTGTCCACAATGGTTCGGTGCCAGCACTTTGAAATAGCAAACAGGGAAAGCAATAGAACGCATGACTCACAGCACATCCAGCTAGCCAACTCCGTTTGTCATAACACGAGCGAGAGAAGCCCCGGGTATAAGCCCGACCGCGATCACTTGTTTGCTGTTGAATGTGCAAATCTGGTCGCTCTGGTCCAAGTTCCTTTACTCTTTTCTTTTCTTCCAATGAACGCCTTGAGAAAGGTTCTTTTTGCAAAGAAATAACCGAATTTTCTTTGCTTTCTGTTCCACTTGAAGAAGCCATTTCGAATTATCTCTCTCGCTTGGTCTAGGTCTACTTGAATGAATGAGTAGCAGCCGACTGAACCTAGCCGTAGTACTTGCGCACTCGCAGTGATATCCTGCTAGATGCCGGCTGGGCGTGATAAACATGCCTTAAATCCAATCCAATAATATCATAAACCATGAGGACTAATCAGAAAAGGGTAGGATAGTCCGGGGGGCACAGGCCTGCGTCCGGGGGCCTACTTTTTTGGCCGCGAATCAGGCAGCAGAATCAGGGGGCTCGCCTGAAAATGAATGAGTGCTCTGATTCACCATAACATTACCGGCGCCCTGCAGTCCCCTGAACATGCATATGTAATGTATTAAACTTTAGACAATGCAAGGCCAACATATAACATGTTTAAGCTACTAAAAAATTAAATAATAATAAAAAAAAAAAAAATTTTTCAAACTTTTTTTAAAATTTGTATGTGGGGGAGGGGGGGCGGCGCCCCAGCGCCCTCTATAGGCCGGCCGCCACTGGTACGATATTGAAACGAAGCGAATTCAGAAACTTTTCAAACCGAATGACGTAAGCGCGCGCGCTCCCGTCAGGGGTTCATTGGTGCATTCTACGGCACAACACCTGTTTCAGAAACGTCCGAAACTGTCCCAGTTGGATCTGCTCAGGCGATTTACATTTCCGCCTGAGGCAGGTAAGCCAACTGCTCACCGATGTCTACTCGAACACGTCCATTATCTCGATGTTTCGTTCCGACTATCAGGCTATAACGCTATAACGTTAGCTCACGCGCACGCAAGCAAATGAACGAATCATTGAGAGTGATGATCCGGTACACTCAGTTCACTTTAAAGATTCGTTCGTTCACGTACTGCCCATCACTAGAGTGAGTGAGTGTTTCGTGCAACCCGAGTCAGACAGCTCTGGGCGGGCTAGCCTGGGAGAGCAAGTGAGTGAGTGATTTGTGCAGCCAGACCTTCAGCTCAGGGCAGGGACAGCGAGTACGGAGTTGAAACAAGCGCCAAAGTGGTTGCCTTCTCACAGGGCTAGGTTAATACACTGATTTACTTGATACATTTCCACAAATACAGTTAATATACGAGTTGCACAATAGTGTGAGTAACTGTAATTGTCTCGCCTCGTCTTCACAGTTCGCACTAGCAAGTAGCAGCAGGTAGGAGGTGCGAGTCAGTGAACGAGATAGTGGAGGAGAGGACTTGTCACTCATTCAAACTCGCACATCACTCGTCTTTTAACCTACTTACACTTCCACAGTGCGGTTGGAAAACAGTATGGCGGATACTTTTCGCGGACTGCTAAACAGTGCACATTAAACTACACACTGGGCGTGTTCGAGTAGACATCGGTGAGCAGTTGGCTTACCTGCCTCAGGCGGAAATGAAAATCGCCTGAGCAGATCCAACTGGGACAGTTTCGGACGTTTCTGAAACCGGCTGGGAGAAAAACAACATGGAGGAATTAGCCGTGTTGTTTGTGGTTGCGGAGAACTTGGAGGCGACACAGATGTCCGTTTTACTTCAAAATCTTGAAGAAATGGAGGAGAAAGAATGAAGGTTGTTTTAATACTGACTTACATTATTTCATGACTTGTATTGTTCGGGTAGTCAATATTTATCTTTTGCTACGCGACTTTGGCTATCACCCTGAATTGTGCCACAGTGAAACTCCAATTAAACTTATTGAATAAATACGTATAATTTCCATTGGAATTAAAGCGCTAGATGCCGTTTCATTGTCGAATAACTAAATTATTTAGCTAAGCTGTCATTTGTTATGGTAACATACCTGTAAACATTAGGCTGCTTATGTTCTATTGCTCATATTCAGCTGTTTCTTGTCTGTCAATTCATGAGATGGCCTAAACGACACCTGTCATCTCTGTTTAGACTAGCAAACACGGTAGACATGTCATTTTAGTTCATCTAAACCCAGAAGACATCGTAGCCATCGGTAGTCATACATTGTAATGTGAGAATCTATGTAGCTATGTTAAGTATCATAACTTACATGCATGTATTCATAGACCTTTGAGTGGTGGTTCTAAAGCATATTTTATTGCAGAATATCTGTACCAATATAAATGAGAAATGTCTCTTTCATGGGACTGTAAAGATGAGTTGTACAGTTAATGCATTGAAGATATTCTTTGTGACATAAAGGGAAAGTGTATTAATCCTAATCATTAATTATGTTGCTATGAAATAATAATACTTGGTGTTTGCATGTCCTTTGCATGCAAGGGCTGCCTGAAGTCTGCGAGCTGTAGAAATCATCAGATAAGGGGTATCTTCACTGGTGATGCTATGCCAGGCCTGCACTCCAGCCTTCTTCAGTTACAATATGGATGAAAATGCCCTCAAATTAAAGCTTACAGCCCCACATTCGTTGTATTTTTTCACATCCAAAGTGCTGGAATACAGAGCCAAAACATAGGAAAAAAATATTCACTGTTCACTGTATATATCCTTTACTTGACCAGTCTGTTGAGATTTATTTTCACACTAAAACATTACATAGCATACATGATTCAGCTACTCATAATGTCAGTGTTCATGATTTATTCAAATTACATGACAGCACGTGGTCCCATTGGACCCTGACAATGAACGTATTGAATTGAATGCCATTCAATGTCTTTAACAAGATAAATTGAGTTTGTATGAATGAAAAACTAATATAGTACATATAGGGACATTGGGATACTGGGAGTCGTTATGTGTTTTGAGGGAACAATGTAAGAAAGATGACATTTTCCTTGCCAGTTATGGTAATGTATGGATAAATAGAATTGTATTTGCATAAGATGTATTCAAATATCAACATGTTGTCTTCCTTTTACCTGTCACCAATCATTGTTCATATATTTCTGATTTAACAATAAACATACAAAATGACAGAAATAACCCGGTGTCATTGTGGCTTGAATGGTGGTGGAGGGGAATAGTCCTACAGTTTATTTACCTTTTGTGAATGTCACCATATTGTGTGAAATAAATATTCTGAAAATGTTCTCTTTGCTTAATTGCTGGTATAATTTTCTCTTTTGTTCTGGAGACCAGACCACCCACATCTAATAACCCATAGCCATAATAACAGTGTTAGATCTTTAATCTCAATCATTAATCTTACAACAATTTGTACGATGGATGTACAGCATTGTACCCAGGTTGTGTTGCTTAATGTTGTTTAATTGTTAATACCCTTCATGTTATTATGGCATTGGGTTGTTTGTATGTGGTCCCCTCTGCTGGAATGTGACATGCAGAGGCCTGGCTATACACTGTCCCATCTGGAGATAGGGAAAACTCCACTTCTCAACACAATGAGACAGCAGGTCATACCTTCAGATCTTTATAAGGTGTCTTACTGATAACAAGGATGGTGAAGAGAAATATTGATTAGGTAACAGTTTTTTTTCCCATCAAAAGACATCCAAATACTTTTAAATAAATGAATGAGTTATCATTTGGTGGTCTTACCTTAATATTCTATATGCTCACACCAAATGTTCTGGAGAGGACACTTTTTTTGGACAACAGTCCAATTAGGATTTTACACTTAAGCTGTTGCAAAAACAAACCACTCCTTATAACAAAGTTGAATCTACTTTTATATAGAATATGGTATAATTACAAATATAGTTGAATAAGGTATTGAATAAAACATTAATATTTGGACAGGCCTTTTTTTGTTATAATTTCTTCATACACTTTTTTGGTTCAGTCAACAGATTTTATGTAGGCCTACTGTTAGAGGTTAATTTTTTCCGAATTTATCTCAAGTCAGATGGATTACAGAAGCAGTCAAGAATGAGAATTGGCAACTTTTTGCTACACATTTGTTTGTGTAGCATTACCAATATTGTACTTTTCGTATTCATATAGGCTTAACGTTACTTCAAGAAAGTACATGTCTGGTACAGTATATAATAACCAGAGTAGCGACGTTATGTTACTCAATCCCACACTCTCAAAACACATTTATTTATTATTTGCACGAAAATAACAAATGCAAGTACACAACGTAATTTGCAGAAATATGCTAGAGAGGTTGGAAACCCTACAGGGCTTATACTAGAAGCTCACTTTACGAAACAAAATCACATTCATTGAAGAACAATAAAAGATTGTTTTATATAAAACATTTTTTTAAATGTAACAATACTAAGAAAAAACTGAATAAATATTAATTGTGAAATTAGAACAGATAAGGGAAAGAAGAAAATACTGCTATTACATTGTAGGATTTAATAAATAACCCTTATACCTGTGTTTGAACACTTAGGGAAGGGTACATTTCATTTAGATTTTTTTTTTGAGAGTAGAATCAATACGCCGAGATAGGTGGCGATATTGTGAAATCATCATCGTTTGTCGTGAGGAAACACCACTCTCTCCTCGCTCTCAAACAAATTATGTCGTTGGTTTGTTTATAGGCGTGGCGATGTTGTTGAAGGCGCCCGAGAGCAGCTGCACCGCTGCTAAGGCACCTGCTTAACCTTCTGTTGTCATTTCCATCTTAATTCACGCAGCACCAATTTTTCGGCCATCTCGCACAGTTTCCGATGCAGGCCGACGCAGATATGACGTAAATCGGCTCTAGCCGAACACGCCCTATATAATAACTAGAAAGGAAATGTTGTCACGTGGTTCCATTCAACCCTATTCAATTTGGTTCTTCCGCAATGGCACCGCCGCAAGATGGCTGCTATGGCCCGGAAATAGTATTACCGATTAGCTCTGTCATGTATTTTCAATGGAGCGTTGTGAAAGTCAACGGAGTCACCCCAGCGCAATCTAGGTACCAAAAGTTCACAATATGGTAATCAATAGAAGCAGGCAATCACTTTTAACATTTTTCCTGGTTCCAAATTTTTTTTAGGCTGCACAGAAAAAACAGGCATGATTTAAAAAAACGAATTGGTGAGTGTTGAGTAGGCGCACTGAACTCTGATTGGTTAAGATTGGATAACATGGTCATGTGGTAATCCTAGTTACATCACAGTACAATCACGTGAGCAGGCCTATTTGCATTTTCGCCTCAAATTAAATCTCATCTCCACTGGTTAGCTCGCAGGGAGCATACAGCGCGGTAGCTGACTGTAGCTAGTTAGCTAACAGTTATCTTGTGCATAATAATGAAATGGTTTTCAAATGCTTTCACGTGTGTAATATTTCTAAGGACAGACTTCACATCTCAAGATACGTTACTAGTAACCTACCCCAGTGAACATGTTGAAAAGTTGATTGACGAGTTGGCCGGAGTAACGTTCACTGGTGCACTGGGTGCCAGCTTCACTCCGCTTGCAGACCCACCCGCTGCTAACTCACCAGTCACAATCCTCCAGCTTGACTAACATTGCCCCGCTGTTGCTGAATGAAAAACTACCATCGTAACGTTAATCCTAGGATGTAGCCAGGCTGTATCCGGGTAAAACTATAGCTAGCTAAATTAGGGATAAATTGAATTCAATTGACATGTCTGTCAACCTAAATGCACACCCCTCTAGACGATGCATTTGACGGCCTATCATATAGGCTTGTTGGCTAAGCCTGCTTTGTTCACGTACAGCTTCGAACAACATAACAGCGACGTTAATCAAAGTTTGTTAATAACGCTAGTTAACAAGATGGCTATTAAACATTTTTAGTAACTATTCGCAGCTCATTTATCTGAATTTGCAGTTGTGGCGAGGCGATTTCAACCAGGTAACGTTAGCCTATGAAGCCTTCAACATTAATCTATCTAACATAGACATATGTTCACCATAGTTCATTATATCAGTACAACATGGACATTCCAGGAAGACTATGAAAAATAGGCTAACGTACAATTTTCACAGTGGTCATTTCCATCACGATTTATCATAATTTAGACGTCACGTTAGCCAGCCGTGCAAGGCTAGATCACAGAAAGCTTGAGAGAGCGGTCGGGACTCGGGATCTACCGGTGTAGCATTCCTATATCACAGATGGCGGATTAAGCTAAATAAACAAGTGGACGCAATAATCATTATTTAATTATGTGAATGTAATCATACACATAACATGAATGTATCTATGTATTTATTGTTTTGGTTTTCACATAACATCGATTGTTCTAGTGGTGGGCGCTGGACTGGAAAGAAATGTGTTTTTAATATGGAAGAAGAGCGAGTGCTCCCGTTTATTGTAGACATGTCGTTAGCTAGCTACGACTGCTAAGTTATGCTCTCAGAACTCTAGGCTTGTAGCCTACAATAAACGGGATCACTCGCTCTTCTTCACAAACATTTATCGCATAATGCAGTTACTGTGCCATGCGGTTAGACAAAATTTCTTCACGCCATGTATTGAATGAAGGTGAAACATAAATGGCTAATGTTTGACCAACCTTTCCCATATTAAAAACACATTTCTTTCCAGTCCAGCGCCCACCACTAGAACAATCGATGTTATGTGAAAACCTAAACAATAAATACATAGATACATTCATGTTATGTGTATGATTACATTCACATAATTAAATAATGATTATTGCGTCCACTTGTTTATTTTGCTTAATCCGCCGTCTGTGATATAGGAAGGCTACACCGGTAGATCCCGAGTCCCGACCGCTCTCTCAAGCTTTCCGATTCATGAACCAGCCCACGGCTACGGTTGCAAGAGGTTCCTGCTTTCTGGGAGGGTGGGCTAATATGTTGGATAATAAGCCTGCTTTGTTCAACACAGCTTCGAACAACATGACGACGAGTATAGCATAGTTAACGCTAACCAAATGCCTGGCTTATTTTTTTTAAAATGTGCATCGAGCTACTATTGGTGTATTATCAACAGGCTTTTGTGATAGCATATGTCCTTTCTAGGCCTCTGGCTGCTACTGTGAGCTAACTTACCTAACGGTAGCTACCTTTCATTGTGCTTATTTATTCGGGAGCATAAATTTGCAGTCGTCGCTATACATGGTATGGTCGCTAACTAGAGTTACAATGGCAGCCATTACTCTGTGAAAAGGGAGAAAATGGGCCGCCGCGGTGGTACAGCGGTAAAGACCGCTGACTTTCAGTCAGCGCAGTTGTACTCCGAGGATCGGGGTTCGCGCCCCGGTCCTGCCATAGCCGAGCGTGGCCGGTGCCCTGTGGAAGCGACAATTGGCGGTCGCTTCCGGGTGGGGGGAGGGGCTCGGAGAGAACGGCTGCGCACAGGGGGACCCAGGGCGTGTCACGGTCAGGAGCTGCGCCCTGTAGAGGACGTAGCGTCCTCCCTAACAAATACCGATTGACGGGGTCGTGCAGCGGCGGTTCTCTAGCGGTTGCTACACGGGGGGGAATTGAATTAGAATAGGGGTTCAATTGGCTACTAAATTGGGAGAAAAAGGGAAAAATCTGAAACAAATTTTAAAAAAAAAAAAAAAAAAAGGGAAAAATTACCGAGCGCACTAACCAGACCCTGGAGAACACCCTTTGGTGTATGGCTCCACGTCTTGGAGTCGACACCTAGCCTGAGCAGAGTACGCTCATAATACTCTGCGCAACACCTCCACAGGTCTCTCGCCGTTCGAAGCTCAGCTGGGGTATCAGCCCCCGTTATTTGCCGAGCTAGAAAAAAATGTGGAGGTCTTCTTCGCGGGATCTTTCTTTCGGAGGTGTCGGTCCGCGTTGTTGGGGATAAAACGTGTATCCCTCTTATCGTGGTCAAGGAGGTAGATCAAGGATGAGATTAATTCAATTCAAATGGTTAAATCACTTTGTCTTTATTGTGTCAGCTCGAGTCTTTACAGAAGAACACAATGGGTTAGTACATCTGTGGTCCTCTGGAAGCGCGCTCTCGCTCGCACGCTCGCTCCATCTCTGCTACTGTTCCTGCTTATATACTGTTTGCTACATACATCACTGGGCGTATGATTTAAACCAATCATATCAAGCATTTAGAATTACATCTAGTACTTTTCCACTAAGCTGTTATGATAGAAATTTATCTATCTTTTGTGGCAAATCCTTTTTCTGAAGAATGCTTCTCGGGGCATTCTTCTGTGGCCTTGTTCATCAGAATACAGGCTTAAGGTCACTCATTCGAAACTTAACTACCACAGACAAGTTTATTCATTCTATTACAACATATACTTTTATAGAATTAAATGTCAAATTCCCACAGCGTGGAGGCGAGTGCGCGCGGTCCTCCAGTGCGCTTCTTCTATACAGAAGACGGTGGCGGATAAGCGTTGTCGCCCTGCCCCGTCATTCAGGGTTGGCCAACGCGTGTGGCTCTCTACGCAGGATCTTCCTCTCAGGGTACAGTCTCGTAAACTCGCCACCCACTTCATTGGGTCGTTTAAGATCATACGGCAAATTAATCCGGTTACCATGAGACTACAGCTCTCTCGGCTTAAACTGGTACTTATTAGTCCTATGGTTCCGGCGGACCAACCGCCCCCCCCCCCCCCCGTCTCATGGAGGGAGGTCCAGCTTATACCGTCTGGCGCATTCTAGCCGAGAGACGGGTAGGAAGAGGGTTCCAATTCTTCGTGGATTGGCCCGGAGGAGCGTTGCTGGGTTCCCTCCAGAAACATTTTGGACGCTGAACTTATTCGAGATTTCCGGGGAGACAGGCTTAGGGGATCATCTGGGTCCGTCGCTTAGAGGGGGGGTCCTGTCATGATTCTCAGCCTTCTCTTTGTTAAGCGACCACTTCTCCGCTCAGTGCTCGTGTAACATCCTCTCTCTTCTGTTCTTCATTGTTCATTCTGTGTTTTTGCGTGTTCTTCTACTCAGTGTTTTCACCTGTGCCACAGTTCCGCTTCCCATTTAAACCTTGCGTCTTTTTCACTGCGCTTCCATATTGTCTATTGCTTGACAAGGAAAGCCGGTAATCTACGGTATAGGACTGACCGTTTGAGTCGACCGCTTTACCTCAACCTTTTTGAAGTAACACAGGACTTGTCTCGGGTGTCTTTGAGTTAGCTAGGAAACCCCTAATCTATTTACTCTTTGCCCTTTGTTTTTCCCTTTCGGGATTTCACTGTCTTTCTGTCCTAGACAGTTCTGTCTTTGCCGTTTCATTTCTACCTCTTTGTTTTTTTCGGTTCTCATTCGTGAGAGCGAGAGGTTTGTCTTTCTCTGTTTATTTTACTAAGCTCTAGCTTCAGAGCCTTTTGCCCCATCCAGGTCGCTTTCTGTTTAGTAGCTGTTTTTCTCTCTTTGTAACAGTTTATTACTATTTTCTCGGTTCAATGAGTTTGCCCGCTTTAATGCGGGTTTTTGTTTTCTGTCCTTTCTATTTTTTCAGTCTCCTTCTCCTCGCTGTGTGAGGAGGAGTTCCTGTTTTCTCATTATTTTATTATCCCCTTTTACGGGGTTCCCCCCACTCTAGTGGTGTTCCTTCGGGAGCACTTTCAGAATCCCACTGTCACGCTTGGTCCTTCAACTCTACCGCTCTATGTTTTCTGATTAATGGCGACATTTTTAGTGCAGTCAAGGGGTATTTTTTAATGTAATGGTGGTGTGAATTATACAGGTGCAGCTCAAAAAAATTGTATATCGTGAAAAAAAAATTTGTCACTCATTTCAGAAAGTGAAACTCATATATTATATAGATTCATTACACATAGAGTGAAATATTTCAAGCCTTTATTTCTTGTAATTTTGATGATTATGTCTTACAGCTAATGAAAACCCAAATTCAGTGTCTCAGAAAATTAGAATATTGTGAAAAAGTTCAATATTGGAAACTCATGGTGTCACACTCTAATCAGCTAATTAACTCAAAACACCTGCAAAGGTTTCCTGAGCCTTTAAATGGTCTCTCAGTCTGGTTCAGTAGGCTACACAATCATGGGGAAGACTGCTGACTTGACAGATGTCCAGAAGACAGTCATTGACACCCTCCACAAGGAGGGTAAGCCACAAAAGGTCATTGCTAAAGAAGCTGGTTGTTCACAGAGTGCTGTATCCAAGCATATTCATAGAAAGTTGAGTGGAAGTAAAAAGTGTGGTAGGAAAAGGTGCACAAGCAACAGGGATAACCGCAGCCTTGAGAGGATTGTCAAGGAAAATCCATTCAAGAATTTGGGGGAGCTTCACAAGGAGTGGACTGAGGCTGGAGTCAGTGCATCAAGAGCCACCACGCACAGACAAATCCAGGACATGGGCTACAAATGTCGCATTCCTCGTGTCAAGCCACTGCTGAACCAGAGACAACGTCAGAAGCGTCTTACCTGGGCTAAGGAGAAAAAGAACTGGACTGTTGCTCAGTGGTCCAAAGTCCTCTTTTCAGATGAAAGTACATTTTGCATTTCATTTGGAAATCAAGGTCCCAGAGTCTGGAGAAAGGCACAGAATCCACGTTGCTTGAAGTCCAGTGTGAAGTTTCCACAGTCAGTGATGATTTGGGGTGCCATGTCATCTGCTGGTGTTGGTCCACTGTGTTTTCTGAAGTCCACAGTCAACACAGCCATCTACCAGGTAATTTCTAGAGCACTTCATGCTTCCTTCTGCTGACAAGCTTTATGGAGATGCTGATTTCATTTTCCAGCAGGACTTGGCACCTGCCCACACTGCCAAAAGTACCAAAAGCTGGTTCAATGACCATGGTATTACTGTGCTTGATTGGCCAGCAAACTCGCCTGACCTGAACCCCATGGAGAATCTATGGGGTATTGTCAAGAGGAAGATGAGAGACACCAGACCCAACAATGCAGACGACCTGAAGGCCGCTATCAAAGCAACCTGGGCTTCCATTACACCTCAGCAGTGCCACAGGCTGATCGCCTCCATGCCACGCCGCATTGATGCAGTAATTCATGCAAAAGGAGCCCCAAACAAGTATTGAGTGCATAGAAATGAACATACTTTTCAGAAGGCTGACATTTCTGTTTAAAATATCCTTTTTTATTGATCTTATGTAATATTCTAATTTTCTGAGACACCGAATTTGGGTTTTCATTAGCTGTAAGCCATAATCATCAAAATTACAAGAAATAAAGGCTTGAAATATTTCACTCTATGTGTAATGAATCTATATAATATATGAGTTTCACTTTCTGACATGACTGACAAAAAATATTAAACTTTTTCATGATATTCAAATTTTTTGAGCTGCACCTGTATTATCACTCTCACATACATACATGAATATATGTATGTGAGAGTGAGAATATATGTATGTAAGAGAGAGTATATATGTATGTGAGAGAGAGTATATATGTATATCAGAGAGAGAGTATATATGTATGTGAGAGAGTGTATATATGTATGTGAGAGAGTATATATGTATGTGAGAGTGAGAATATATGTATATGAGAGTGAGTATATATGTATGTGAGAGTGAGAATATATATGTATGTGAGAGTGAGAATATATGTATATGAGAGAGAGTATATGTATGTGAGAGAGTATATATGTATGTGAGAGTGAGTATATAAGTATGTGAGAGAGTGTATATATGTATGTGAGAGAGTATATATGTATGTGAGAGAGAGTATGAATTATGGCCTAAACGGCCCCTCATACTATTATACTTGTATACATAATGTTGTGATGTTCTTTTTGTGAACTTTAAAATAAAAAGCTTTTCTTTTACATACTATTTCACGTATTGCTTCATCATTGTTATATTAAACATTGAAACATGTTAAATTCAAATCACGCCCCAAACATGAAGGCCCCACCCCGTTCAGAACTTTTCAGGTTTCAAAGCGTGGTTATAAGCTTGAGGAGGGCTTTAAAATACACTCTGTAAAAGACTGATTTCCTACAGTTTGTACAGACCGCTTGACAAACATGTCTGGGGCGGCTGTGGCTCAGGAGGTAGAGCGGGTCATCCGCTGATTGCAGGGTTGGCGGTTCGATCCCCGGCTCCTCCTGTCCACATGTCGAAGTGTCCTTGGGCAAGACACTGAACCCCAAATTGCTCCCAATGAGCAGGCTAGCACCTTGCATGGCAGCTGCCGCCATTGGTGTGTGAATGTGTGTGTGAACGGGTGAGTGAGAGGCCATTGTAAAGCGCTTTGGATAAAGGCGCTATATAAGTGCAGTCCATTTACCATTTACCATGTCTCAGGACTTATACAAAATGTATGCACCCCTACAGGGTTCCGTGTGTTCAGAATCTTGGGAGAATGAGTATACAGCCCACAATGACAAACCTGTTACAGATCTGTGGCTTTTGAAAGCCATCATCGCAGGCCTTCTGAACGGAGCTATCGAAAATCAGCTGAGAAGCGAATGCCTCGGCAGTGAAGTTGACCACCCCAGTCAACTGAGACACAGCTGCATTTTTGAAACGGACTCGCACTATTTCACATATCACTTTGACAAATTCCTTGCCATGGAACTCTCGAGCCGGAACAGCGTTTAAGGAGCTGAAGAATCGCTCCATCCTGATCCACCCTGACCCCAAGGCCCAGTTTATTGTGGAGGTTGATGCCTTCAATGTCGGAGTAGGGGCAGTTCTGTCCCAGCGATCCTCTAAGGACAACAAGGTGCACCCTTGTGCATATTTTTCTCATCGCCTCACACCAACGGAGGCGAACTATGACAACGGCAATCGTGAGCTCCTGGCAGTCAAACTGTCGTCCCGTCGTTAACTGTCGTTAATTCTCGTCAAGCCCGCTGGGCTATGTTCTTTACCCGCTTCCACTTTGTGCTCGCCTACAGACCGGGATCCAAGAATGTTAAACCCGACGCACTGTCCTGCAGATTCCTCACACCTACCAAGGAGGAGGACCCTGACACCATCCTTCCTGTTAGCTGCTTCGTCAATGCCATTGAGTTCGACATAGAGACCACCGTTCTCAACGCGCTCAATGGCGAATCAGGTCCCAGCGGTTGCCCTACTAACAGTCTTTATGTTCCAGAGTCAGTCCGGACCAACGTCCTGCAGTGGGGTCACTCCTCCAATCTGTCCTGCCACCCAGGGGTCACCAGGACACGTTCATCCAGCGACGGTTCTGGTGGCCCCATATGAAGGAGGAGGTTAAGGACTTTGTCGCTGCCTGCTCAGTCTGTGCCCAGAATAAGGTACCAGACTCACACCCTGCAGGATTACTTCAGTCCCTCCCTATTCCTCACTGCCCCTGGTCACACATCGCACTAGATTTCATCACTGGTTTACCTCCTTCTAATAATTACACCACGATCCTCACCACTGTCGATAGATTTTCGAAAGCCGTTCACTTTATTCCCCTCACTAAACCCGTTCACTTTATTCCCCTCACCTAACTTCCGCTAAGGAAACGGCATCCATCCTAGTCCAACACATCATTAGGTTACACGGCATCCCCACAGATATAGTTTCAGATAGAGGTCCACAGTTCACAGCTAGGTTCTGGAAAGCTTTTTGCACACTCTTAGGCACCACTGTTAGTCTTTCGTCAGGTTTTCACCCACAGAGTAATGGCCAGACTGAGCGGGCTAATCAGGTCATCGAGACAGTTCTGCGATGCTTATGTTCTAAGAATCCCACATCTTGGAGTCACTAACTACCTTAGGCCGAATACGCTATCAATTCCCACACCTCCTCTGCCTCTAAACTATCCCCATTTGAGTGTTGTTTAGGCTACCAGCCACCCCTGTTCCCGAGCCAGGAGGAGGAGGTGGGAGTTCCGTCGGCCGAAGCCTTCATCCGGCGCTGCATCCGCACTTGTAGATCCACCCGCCAGAATCTGCTTCGAGCCAGCGCCAGGATGAGGGTAACGGCCGACCGGCGTCGGTCCAAGGCACCCCACCCCAGGGTGGGGCAACGTGTGTGGCTCACGACACGGGACATTCCCCTCAAAGTGGACTCTCGCAAGTTGGCACCTCGTTACATTGGGCCCTACACCATCATCAAGGTTTTGAGTCCCGTGTTGCCTCAAGTTGCCTACCACCGTGCGTCGGATCCACCCGACTTTCCACGTTTCACGGCTCAAACCTGTTGTCACCCACCCCCTTTGTCCCGCCCCTGATACCCCCCCCTCCCCCCCGTCTCATTGATGGAGGCGATACGTACACAGTACGCAAACTTTTGGACTGCCGTCGTCGGGGTCGGGCCTCCAGTACTTGGTCAACTGGGAGGTCTACGGCCCCGAGGAGAGAAGTTGGATTCCTACAAGCTTTGTGTTGGATAAGACTTTGATAAAGGACTTCCACAATACTCATCCTGTGCCATCTGTTAAAGCACCTAGAGGTGCTTCTTAGGGGGGGGGGGTACTGTTATGTTCTGTACTTATGTCTGTCTGTTTGTATTATTGTTTATTATTCATTATTGCATTCCCCTCTGTTCGTGGGTTGTCCGAGTCGCATTCGTGTGTTTGTTTTCCCCTGTCTCGTGTATGCACTGTTTGAGTGACTTCGGGATTTTCCGAGGGTTAACTGTATTTCCGTAGTTTCGTTTTCTGTTACTTCCTGATTTCCTTTACGTATAATTGTATAGATTACTAACTCGCGCTAACAATCACTCGGGTGCTTTATTAATTAAGTGCACTTACTAAATCAATTAACATAAATGTTTACTAACGACTAACTGTCTGTCTTATAGTTAGATACTAACAGCTAACCAGTTTTTCCGCTATCTCTGTAAATCTCTCCAGCTGTTTGTATGTAGACTTCACCTCTCGTGATTACTGAGCACACTCCGCTCCTCTTCGAGCCCGTTGTTTGCTATACATGTTTCCGAGTCCCTTCCATGTTTTTATGATGTTCGCGTGATTGAATCATTGTTACCTAATGTGTTAACCTCATGTCGTTTGTTACTCCTCCCTTTCCTCTGTGTATATAAGACCCACAAATCTGTTTGTTCCCCGTCAGAACGTTACCCTTATTTCCTGAGCCTGCGATTATAAAGCCAGAGATTTATTGATAAACCTGAGACACCCTTTCCGTACGACCTCAATTTAGCCTTGTGATTCTGTTTGTTTGCCTTATTGCTTTTTGGTTTCGACTGTTTGCTTGTTTTTCGACTTTGCCTTTGCCTGCCGTTTTTGTACCTCTGCCTGTGCTTCCCCGGTTTTTCGATTTTTGGACTCCTGACTACTTTATTGCCTTCTGTTTTTGTACTGTTTCGATATCTGATCTCCTGGCTTTTGACCCCGGACTTGAAATAAACCTCGTTCTTGCCTAATCCTTGTCTGCTATTGGGTCTCTGCGTCTGGGGCGTAACAAGTTCACCAAAAGCAGACTGTAATATGACCCGTCTTTGCCGGGCATTACCTTCAAATAGAGTTTAATACGAGCCGACATATTACTTTTTTTTTTTAGCACATAAACTACCGGCCACTCTGGAGCGTACAAACCAGTTCTTTTCAGTCCACTAATAGGTATCCATAAAGTTTTCTGGTAGCATCATCGAAACATTCGAGGAAAAACTTTGAATGTCTGGGGTACATTTGTCAGGCCAAAACATTAACTTGCATTTTATCTCTTGGATTTTTGAACAGAACAATATAGTTTGCATTAAAATTTATTGTACGGCTGTTTCGCCCCTGGAAGAAAAGATTCTGCACAAGATATATGATGCTTAGGTTTTTATGGTGTGTATACTTGGTAAAAGCTCTCTAAATTTCAGAGCTCTGACTGGCCGCCTGCATAAGGTCATCAACAATGACCATATTGGTTTTGTGCAAAGGTTGCAAAACTTCATCGGTCAAAGATTCAGGAAGACCTTCTACAAAATGTACATTCTTTATTTTACAAAGCACTTCATCATACATGGGCTGCCAGCACGAATAGAACCATACAATGTTGTTATGTCCCAGACTCAGAGACCCAAATGCAGACCAGGATAAGGCAGAAATAGTTTAATTCCAGTCCAATGTCAAAAAGCCAGGCAATCAAGAATTCCAAAAACGAGATCCAAAAAACAAAGTCAGAAAACAAGCAAAAGTCAAAACCGGAAAATCAAAGGGCTAAGGTACAAAAGGGCTAGGCTAATCAAAAGTAGGTAAACACAAAAGAAAGTCGAAACCAGAAAATCAAAGGCAAAAGTACAAGAAAGAGCTAGGCTAAATCGAAGTCAAAAACAAAGGGTGTCTCAGGAATTTCAGCTAATCTCTGGCTTTACAATAACAGGCTCAGGAAAAGTTATCAACGTTCTGACGGGGAAGAAACAGAATAGTGGGTCTTATATACACAGGAAAGGGAGGAGTAACAAACGACGTGCGGTTAACACATTAGGTAAACAATAATTCAATCACGAGAACATAACGAATGGGAGGGACTCGGAAACATGCATAACAAACAATGGGCTCTGTCATGGATCTTGCCTTCCTTCCCTTATCTCCACGTTCTCGTTATTCTTTTTTGTCGTTACCGGTAATCTATCGGATTTTCCTTTGTTCTGCGACGGGGTTTTGCTTTCGCCTCGTCATTAGTAAGTTCACCTGTGATTAATTTCCGTTGACTATTTATACTCCGCTTCCTGCCTCTCTCGTTGCTTCCATGTTATTCCTCGTAACATTCGAGCCGGTAAAAGAAGGTATATATAGGTTTAGGTAGTAAGCTAGTTTAAAAAAAGAAAAGGGTTTAGAAGAAAGGGTTTATTAAGAAAGCTAGTCTCTTTTCACTCATTTCAGAGCAGAGACTTTCTCGTTTTCTTTCGTTTTACACGAAACGGTTTCCTTTCCTTTCGCTCCACAAACGGGAGTAAGATAAGCGTGCCTGCTTATTTCCTTTGTTTTACTACGCTTATCTGCGAGCGCTTTAACTGCTTAGTCCCAGTGAAAGGGATCTTGTTAGTTTTATTTTCTCTGTTCGTTCGCTCCACAGACGTGGTTGGATAAGCGTGTCCGCTTATTTCCTTTGTTCTCTTACGAGCGCTTTAACTGCTCATAGCCAGTTAAAGGGATATTAATAGTTTTGTTTTCTTTGTTCGTTCGCTCCACAAACGTAGTTGGATAAGCGTGTCCGCTTATTTCCTTTGTTCTCTTACGAGCGCTTTAACTGCTCATAGCCCAGTTAAAGGGATATTAACAGTTTTATTTTCTTTGTTCGTTCCCTCCACAAACGTGGTTAGTTAAGCGTGTCTGCTTATTTCAGTTTTGCTCGCATATCGAGTTCCTCGCCTTTTTCGTGAGGTTGTTTTGTGTTCTCATTTTTCTCCCTCTCCACTACGGATTATTGTCCGTTTCAGTGGTGTTCATTGAACACTTAAAGAGTCCGTATCTGTCGCAACTGGACCTCCAATATCTCCTCTGTGTCTCTGGCACAGAGAACCCCCACAGGCTCGAATAGGAGCGGAGTGTGCTCAGTAATCACGAGAGGTGAAATTTACGTACAAACAGCTGGAGCGAATTACAGAGATAGCTCAGAAGCAGTTAGAAATGCGAGTAACAAAGAGAAAGTGGAGAAGCTGGTTAACTGTTAGTATCTAACTATAAGACAGACAGTTAGTTGTTAGTATACATCTATGCTATGATAGTGCATGCACGAAACTGGGTAAACAAACACACAGATGAGACTCTGACAACCCATGAACAGATGGGAATGCAATGATGAAATGAAAAATAATTAATCCAGAATAAATATCAAATAATAATACAAGCAGACAGACAGATGTACAGAACATAACAAATGTTCTGTGGCACTTTTTACAATACATGTTGTGCATTTTTGAGCAGTGTTTTCACAAAAACACTTTTACGATTGTTTGAGGGGCCTGAGATTATGCATGAAAAAGGATGATGAAGATCATTGTCAAACCCTTCACCCCCAAGCACTTGTCTAGAATCCATATGGCAAGGTTTTGAAATCAGGGAGCAGTACCCTTTTGTTGTAAACCAATATTTTAGAAACTGTGCGGGTGTTGAGAGAGAAGCCTCTCTTATTCCTAACAATTTGTTGTGTGTTGGTTGTAATTTCACGAGCTGGGGCCTCTGGATTCTGTACATAGTGTTATACCAATTCCATGAGGGATGAAAGACTGACAACTTGTGTGTTAGTATGATGTAGGGTTATACCTTTCACTTTCATACACGTTTTACCTAGCAGTGATTTATAACCGTACGTCTTGGAACAAATTTAACAATGTGATCACCGGGGTCTAGCTCGCTAGTCAATTTGCCCAGAAAATCACAGAGAAGGCATCCAATCACAGCTCACAAAGATTACAGAATCTGTGTCATGGTACAGAACCCTGTCAGGCATTTTATCCATGACATCATAAAGTTTGAGGCGAGCATAAGCGGTGGTGAAGGCCGCGATGAACACATTGCTGTATCTGGGAGGTTTTGGGAAACGCTTTGTAAGTCTCCACTGGACCAGAGCTACTGTCTCTGTAAGAAATTAAAAGTGTGAGATGTCATACTTGTCTGAAAACATGAATTGCAGAACCTGTTTGGGATCACGGATCAAGGTTTTCTTGTCCGATTGCTTCTCTGACCAAATTTGCCCCAAAGACTATTTAAAAACGGTTTTGAAATTTGTCTCTTGGCTTTGTATACGGAAATATTGTTTGGGTCGCAACGTACACCCTCCTTCTCCTAGTAACTGCACATATCCAGCCTTGTCAGAATCATCTGACACCCAAGAGGGATAGCCTGATGATTCTTGTTTGCCCTTTAAATGTGTCTTAATGTAGTCACTGAAAAGAGACTCGGACCTATCTTGGAAATGCCAGATTTTAAAAATTTTGTCGCTGATGTAACCTTTTTAAATAGCTTTAATCAATTCAATGGTACACCATACACCTGTGAGAGAACGCATATCATCAGAATGTTCACAACAACCTTGATGCTCAGATTCTGCGCAGGACCGGCAAAGTGGAAACATTAATTTTCCAGAGACTCTGTACGGTAACACAGGTATTTTAAGGTTTCTTGGGTTATAGACCCTGGCTTTGACCAGACCAAAATAGTTTTCGATCGGTTCAAAGTCACGGAAGATGATGATGGGGTGATTTGTAGTAAACTTTAGTTTTGTTCACAAACGGGTAATTGACTGGTGAAATCAAAATAGTGTATTTGCTCACCTGCTTGAACTTTGTAGTAAAGGCACAATGCGTGTGCCTTTAATAGTTCGACCACCAAACAGAGCATCCCCAGGCTCCAGACGTTCCGGATAGTCATGTCTCAGGAACTCCTGAATCTCTGGATTCTCACGTTTAAGTTTTACCCATTCGTTGCTCCCACATCACAACAACATTCAGGTTGTATACGCGGCGTAAAGTGTCAATTTCCTCTTGAAATTTGTGATACATTGAACCAAAATCGTTTTTGTGAGAGGGTTAATCATGTTTGGTTAAAAAAATTGAGGACAAGCATGAAAAAAACATCCAGCATAAGCTGGTAGCACTTTACTATAAGGGAACACACCTCATGCCTTAACTCAGTGATTTTCAACCACTGTGCCGCGGCACACTAGTGTGCCGTGAGAGATCGTCGGGTGTGCCGTGGGAAATTATCTTATCCTATTAACTTCACTTAATTAGTAACACTTTTGGTTGGTGGTGTGACTCAGGATTTTTTTTATGTAAAAAATGTGCCTTGGCTCAAAAAAGGTTGAAAAACACTGCCTTAACTAATGCATGACTCATCATTTCATCATGATGTGTCATGAACATGTGCGGCCCAATATTAATGAATGATCAAGTCATTATTAATTAATGTGATTACTGTACACTTAATGTATCATCTATTAATGAACATTAACTCATAGTTAAGTCATACATTACGTAATATGTCATCAAAGTAGCTGCAAACCAGTTAAGTGGACAAGAGCATCAGTGTTGGCTTTATCCTAACAGTGTGCTGACAAAGCTGTTTGCTTAAAGGAAAATTCTACCAATGCCCCCCCTATCATTTACCTGTGGAAAGGCACCTTCCCTTGTGCAAATGGTGACAGTAATATCAAATGATAAAATTTATCTTAGAAAGTGCATAATTAGTAGTTATTTTCAATGATAGCCTATATTTGCAAACATTGTCATTCAGAGTATGCTTCTGGGCAAACCCTACAGTAGGCCTATCTCTAAAGTGTCATAAAAAATCACGCTTAATAGATTTGATGGTGATCTTTGTAAATAATATGGAGTCAATGTGTGTGGATTATGACAGCCATTCATCTGTTTTAGAGAATTAGTACTTTTTTAAAATTTTTGAATGATATAGTTACCAATACTCAAGGTGAATATATATATGCTATTTGTTGGAAAAATTGGGTCGGGTTTAGTGTGATTCCCCAAAAATATCCAGTAAGTGGCAGGTCTGAGAGCAGAAACCTTGTTAATGAGAGAGGTTAGAGGAGAATGGCCAGACACATTTAAGCTAACAGAAAGGCCAAAAAAATAAAATTGAACAACAGTGGTGAGCAGAGGGGCATCACTGAATGCACGTGTTGAACCCTGAAAGGGATGTGCTACAGCAACAGAAGATTAGATAATACTAGGTAGGTATTTCTAATACAGTGGATACTGAGTGTAAATTGTAAGGAGTTCACCATTTATCATTAAATTTCATCATTATTTCACACATGCGATCACCATTACTTCCTAAGTACTTGGCTGACTTGTGTCCCTCTAAGTAAAGTCATGGCATGATACTAATTTGTAAATGATTACTTAATGTACATTGATAGGAGGCAAGCATTTGTTCACCATGAGTTCCTCATTACTCAATTATGAGTTCAATGAATTGTGACCCTTCAAGTAGTCACACACGATTCTTCATATAGTAATGATTACCCCATCATCACATCACTATTACTTAATAAATTGAGACGGTTGTGTGCGGGTTGGACCCGTAATGCACGACTCAGAACACTGACGTAATAATAAATGCCCGCAAGGGCTTTATTATGGGGAAATCCAAAAATCGTAGTCACACAAGCAAAGACCAAAAACCAATAAATCCAGCCAATAACCAAAAATACAGTACCAAAGGAGAAGGCAGTCTCGAAATCAGTATCCATACACAAGTTCAGTAACCAGAGTAGCTGTGAGCGGAGCAGAAGTACAATTCAGGGGTAAAGCAGAGTTCGTTGGTCGTGGGGCGTTGCAGGAGTCAGACCGAAGTCCTATCCGCGGGGCAGAGGTACAAAACAGACAGCAGGCAAAACTCGTGGTCAAAAACAGGCAGTAGATACGATCGGCTGGCAGTAACGATGGTCAGTAAACAGGCTTGATCAATAACGGTAGTCAGACACTGGAAAACACTCAAAAGTGACAGTAGTAAACTAAAGGCAACAATTTCGCCATGACATGAACACTGATCTTATATGCAGGTGTAGACAGGTGCAGACACTTAGCTTGAGAGCAGCAGGAAATGGAAAACAGCTTGAGAAAAATGAGACACGTAACAAGGCAATTAGTAAATCGTTAGTAGTTATCCTATCCTTGGCCTGACATTAGTAAATTAGTAAATGCCATGCACGAGAAACGTAAGGTAAACATGAACACATGGTTAGAGAGTTAGTATTACTCAATCCTGATCTAATGTTAGTAGATTAGTAAAATGACACGGGAGAATGAAACAATTAGGGAAGCGTGAGCGACAGCAAGAGAAAGAAACAGCATGAACGCAAGGCTGCGGAAAAACATGGAAATGTGTATGCTAACAATGAACTGCATCGTAACATAAACAGAACACAAGCATGACATGAACAGAAAATAAACTGTGACAAACACTAAACATGAAACGTGGCATAAACATGACAGAAACGTAACATAAATAGCTCAATGATCTCTGCACCCTTGAAAAATAAACCAGTCAAAAGTCATCCAAATAGAACAGCAATGTTTTATTCATTATACATGTGGAACACAATTTATTAAGACATTCAAAAGGATGCCATATCTGATTTCTATATTTTGTGTATGTCTCCCACTGTTAGGATCAATAAGGCTCCTGCTGTGGTTAACAGTGAAATGGGTGTATCCAGCAGTGGCAACGCCACTGATCACTTATTATTGTGGTCCCCCGACGAATGTGTTTTCTGATGAATTGATGAATGGGAGCAGTCTTCACCAGTGTGAGAACTGGCCGTTTCCTCCAAAACCCCAAAATCCCAAAAAGCCTCCTCCATGTCCTGCCATATCTCCCATGACCCTACTGTTAAAAGACGATCATTTACAAATCAAAACTAGAATGGCACTCAGAGAGATAGACACCACAAAAAAGTGGGCAAAGCACTGAACTATATGATATTGAACGGACTTAACTGCTTTTTTTTTATTGCGAAGTTACAGCAAACAATATGCTTCCAGTGCACTGCACACCTCTTCAATTTCCGGCTGCTATAATTTAGAAAAACCTTTTTTTTTTTTTAAAAAAAAAAAAAGGGTTATCATATATATAATAATAGTAATATATACATACATATAATAATAATAATAAATGCGTGATTATACACTGCTCAAAGAAATGAAGGGAACACTTATTCAACAGAGAATAACACCAAGTCAATTAAACTTCTGGGATATCCAGTTAGGAAGCGTAAACGATTGTGAACCAATTTCACCTGCTTTAGTGCAAATGAAAGTGACAACAGATGGACAGGAGAGGCAACAGCAAGACAACCCCCAAAAAGTAAATGGCATCTAAGATATTTGCTAGGACAAGAGGACCTCTCCAACTCAGGTGGAGTCCATCTCTCTTCAGTAGGCCAGACATTCTCCAGAAATCAGGTCAATTATTGATGAACCCTATGCCACTAGATGAGCACCACTCAGACAGCCAGCAATTTATCGACGTAAGTCTACTGTAGACCTCGTCACTCCTACAAACTGGGAGCGGGCCAGAGCATATTACTTCCCGACACATCTTTTTAGCCACTGCACACCTGTGTTTTGTGACCTCCGATTGCCTCAATAACAATTATAGAGTATTTACGTTTACTTTTAGCCAGCACTTTCAAACTAGCCTCAACATCGGTAGCTCTGGCACCAGGCATACACTGTATTATGGTCGCTGGTGTCGCTAAACTCACGTTTCTCAGAATACTATCCCCTATGATCAGAGCTTTCTCGGTAGATGTGTTACGTTCTGAGTTTCTGTCTGTTCGTTTTGTATTTTTTACTTGTTTAATTATTCTGATTATGTATTTATGTTTCTATTTGTGGTTTCACTGTTTTGTGTTTTGTATTACTGTCACTCCCTGTCTTCGTCACACTTTTAGGGAGTCTGTGGGGATTTTGGTTTTCTCTATTTCCTCTCTCATTCCTTCCTTCATTACTAATTACATTTAATTGTAAAAAATACTAATTAACTAACATTTTAGAATTAGGGTCTACTAATCTACTAATTACTAACTTGTATATAATACTAATCTACTAACGCCATAGAATCAGGGTTTTCTACTAATCTAACTTACTAACGTCATCTTTCCTCACTGCAGCTGTCTCTCGTTCTGCCTGTTCTATCACTAATTATCTTTCTTTGGTTCCTCTATTAACTACAGCTGACTCTTGTTTCCGCTTTCCATTTTCTAATTGTATGCACTTACCCAGTTCATGTTCAAGTCTGTGTTATGTGTAAATCCGGTCTGCGTATTACGTGTTCCCTTGTTATTTTATTATCGCATCCTCATTGTTTTATTACGTGTACCTGTCTGTCATTTGCCCTTCCCGGTTCCTCACACCCGATCCTCATTGTTTCTTGTCTCCCTCAGTGTATTTATACCATGTGCTTTCAGTCTTTTGTTGTGAGTTCCTCACTATTTGTGTTTCCAGCTTTTGCGATGTTCCTTCCGAGTTATCTGTAAGGAGTTGTCCGTTAGTGTTTCTGTTGAGTTTTTTGTATTATCCCTCATGCTTTTTCCTGTTGTTTTTTGTTCTCATCATCACCCTTCAGCCGGTCAGTTCTGAGCCTAGTACCCAACCCCAACAGTCACCACTCGATGGAACCAGATCTGGCCCTTCGGTCCCGTCCCGGGCCTCCTGTCCCGTCCCGTCCCGATGCAGCCGCCCTCCTGCGCGGTCCCTCCTGCGCCGCCGCCCTCCTGCGCGGTCCCTCCTGCGCCGCCGCCCTCCTGCGCGGTCCCTCCTGCGCCGCCGCCCTCCTGCGCGGTCCCTCCTGCGCCGCCGCCCTCCGGAGCGGTCCCTCCTGCGCCGCCGCCCTCCGGAGCGGTCCCTCCTGCGCCGCCGCCCTCCGGAGCGGTCCCTCCTGCGCCGCCGCCCTCCGGAGCTGTCCCTCCTGCGCCGCCGCCAGTGAGGCAGCAGAAAGCGATTGCGCTAAAACCACCACAAACCTGGTCTAAAGTCATGTCGCAGTTGTTTACATGTTATTTTAACGGCGCATATAAGTGTGTCTACATAGGCGTGTATGCAATGCGCATACACACTCCTGTCTGTTACACACAGGGGCGCGCACAAGCATGACAAAAAATATCAAGATTACAATATTATTGTGTAGGCTATATAAAAAAGTGCATAATAATAAAAGGGTCCATAGGTCAAAGACCACATAGCTACCTGTGCCTCATCGAAGGGGAATGCCGAATTAAATTGCTTTCAGCCCACCCCATCAACATCCAGGCGATGTGCGATGGTACGTGTAAGGTTACTTGTATAGGCTATAGACTATTCGCAATTATCCTGGATCAAGCTATGACTATATTTGCCAATAATTCTTGTAATCTTCTGGGGGGACAGTCTTCTGTTACGGGACAATGGCTATCCATTAAAAATGGCTTTCCATTTGCTGATAACACCTATATCAAACCTAATGCGTGAATTGTCATTCAATGGAAAACTTGCGCACTGCAATAGACGGACATTTGAGTTCTGAAAATGCGATTCAGATGACATTACAATACAGCTCTCTAGTCTTACAACCTGTAAGTAAATGGAATGGTTTTGACTGAATAAAGTTTAAAACCTTGTCCAGTGAATATTGCATTTATTGTTTTTCAAATAGCCTCAGTTACAGCGGCTTTGCTGTGCATAAGGTTTCTTCCATAGCCTACAGTTAAACAACAGAAATAAATGTCACCATGTTAACTGAATTTGAACCTTAGTATTCTTTGTCCTTCATATTTTTTAAATTAGTTTCCTGTTTATTAAAACCCAGCTGATTTCACCTGTTATTCCATAAATTAACAAAGCGATTTGAAAGAGAATTAAGCGTCTAATTGGAAACTAAAACAAATTAGCAGCACGTTACACAATTAATTTTATTGCCATTCTCTGCATGTGCGCTGCGTGTTCTCTGTTTCCACTGTTGTAAGTCGCACGTTTCACGGTCTTCCTGGGAAAGTGGATTGTTTTAAAGCATTACGCAAGTAAAACAGGTTGGTCACATTTCCATAAGCAGGACATTATAAAACAAGGGGAAATATGCGAGAACATATGGGTTGCCAACCTGACAGCTTTATTTTATTTAGTGTCATCCTTAAGAAGAAATAACGATATTTATGTTATATTATGATTTTCAATATTTCTATACAGGTAGCCTAATGAAGCTTGAGCTTCGAGAATTCCATGAGAACAGCCTCATGGAATTGATGTTTGACACTTTCATTGAATAATCAAATGAAATTAATTGAACAAGCAGGCTAATTTGGCGTTTTCTAAGGTGAGACTGAAGCTATCGATAGCTTATTCTCAGCTGTTGCAGGTCCTTTTAATTAAATTTAACCGCATATATTTTGTAAAATAACAGCCCTGTCTGGAATTACCGGGAACTCATAGGCGAATGGTTAGTCCGAATAATATTGATCATACTATTGATCCATTTAGCCTATTTCTTGATTGCACCAAACACGCAAGAACATGTCTGTTTCGCAATCAAACAATCCGCCAAGGTGGAAAAGCAGGCTTTTAAAGGGAATGGGATATGACATTTTGATTGGTTTATTACATGTCACACCCAAGACACACCTATAATTAATGAAGAGACTAGGTTCAGCCCATTTACACATTGCGCCGTGCTTAGTGCCCAAAAAACAAGCCGTTAAAATAGCAAAAGTTGACTTGGACACGTGGACTTTATGCCATGCGCTTAGACCAAGCACCAAGATCGCCAAGATAGAGCCCCTGTGTAAGGGCGGGTGGAAAAAGGGACCCAGTAGCAAGCAGGGAGTACCAAAAAACCGAAGTTTAATGACGGCAACGGTACAAAAAACAGAGTCCAAAGAGTGGTAAAAAAAAACAGGTCGGAACCCGGGAAGGCACAGCTGAGGTACAAAAACAAAGTCCAAACTCAGGGTCGCGAGAACACAGGCAGAAGTCAAAACCAGAAAATCAAGGAAACTGAAAAATAAACCACAAAAAACAGACAAGGAAAACAAACACAAAACTAACAGAAACTCTGGAAAAAAACAAAGACTCTGGGGGAAAAAACAAAGATTTGAGGGGAAAAAAAAACAAAGACTCTGGGGGAAGAAAACAAAGACTCGACGACACAGAGGCCCCCAACAAAACAAAACATAAAATAAATAAATAAATAAATAAATAAAAGGCTATCAAAGGTGAGGAACTCACAAATTGAATTGGATGACTGGGTTAAATACACAGAGGGAGACAGACATAATATAGTACTATATAGACAGAATAATGTGTGCAGAGGTGGGGAGGGGAGATAGCTCCCAGGTGAGAACAATGAGGGTAACAAGGACCAATAAAACAATAACGAGGGTAGATGTAAAACACGGACTGGATCCCACATAAACACAATTATAACAACAGACCTGGAGTTAACAGGTAACAAGTGCACAGCTCGAAGGGGAGGAATGCAGAAATGGACACGTGTAGAGAATGCAAAATCACAGATAGATACAGGGATAGGATAACGAGGGAGAATGACAGCTGCAGGTAGAAACTCAAGATAAGAGTAATTAGTAATGTTAGTAGAAAATTCTAAATCCCTAATGTTAGTAAGTTAGTTGTTTAGTATTATATACATGTTAGTTTGTTAGTAGGTTAGTATTAAGTCTAATCTAACAGTTACTATGATTAATATGTTAGTATAATTATTAATAAATATTAATTAAGTAGGAAGGAAGAAAACGACATACGAAATACAGAGGAAATCCGAATGTACCAAAATCACCAGAATAGTGCAATGACAAAGACAGGGAGTGGAATCTCGGGGAACACGAAACAGACAGACAGATGAGCCTCGGACAACCCACGAACAGAGGGGAATGCAATGATAATATGGAAAATAAATACATGACTGAGAATGAAAATAAAAATACAAAACAGACAGAACTCAGAACATAACAGCATTAGGGCTGATCAATTACATTTTCTGTCTTTTGAGGCTTTTGGCAAGCACAAACATTTAAATTAAAACAGTCAAGCCGGAAAGTCTGCACACCCCTTTCACCTTTTCCACGTTTTATTACATTACAGACATATTCTACAATAGATACAATTTTTTGTCTCAAATTCTACACAAAATAGCCCATAATGACAAAGTGAAAACAGGTTTTTAGACATTTGTGATTTATTAAAAATCAAAATGTAAAATATCATATTTACACAAGTGTGCACACCCTTTGATATGACACCCAAAAGTGAGGTGCATTTTGTTTCCACTGATGCTGCCTGAGATGTTTTTACAACTTAATTGGAGTCCACCTGTGATAAATTCAATTGATTGGACATGATTTGGGATTGCCAACACCTGCCTATATATAAGGTCCCACAGTTGACAGTGCATGTCAGAGGTTGCGCACTTTGGCTGATTGTCAGCTTTGAAAGTACCCAGTGTGTAGGAGTAGGACAGGGGGGGTTTTGGCATAATCTGATTTGTGACTGGATCGGAATGGCAAGTATTAGCGATATTTCGGATGAGGAAGGAATGGAGAAAGACGGGGTGCGAATGGTGGATAAAGGAGGAGGGAGGAAAAGAAAGGGTAAAGGAGATAAACGGGAACATTGGAAGAGGGTGAGGAAAGTCGAAGTGTAAAGAAAAAGGTTGTGGTGGAAGAGTTTAAAGTTATCATTAAGTTTAAGGAAGGGAAGGAGATAGCGTCGGTTAGTCCAATGGCTTTAACAAAGGGATTGAGGAAGGATATTGGGGAAATAGAAATGGCGAAGGTATTACGTGATGGCAGTTTGTTGGTAAAATGCAAAAATGTTGAACAGAGAGATAAAGCAATGAGTTTACGGACAGTGTGTAAAAAAGAAATAGCGGAAAAAAAGATAGTTGGTGAGAGGAGAGGAGTAAGGGGAGTGATAGCAGGAGTCCCCGTTGGAGAAAACCTGCAAGAAATGATGAAACTAATAAAAGGAGGAACAATCACAGAAATTAGACGGCTCCAGGCATTTAGAAACGGGGAAAAAGTTGACAGTGAATCAGTGCTGCTATATTTCGACAGTGAGGTACTTCCTTGGAAAGTGATGATAGGGTTCATGAGTTTTAGTGTAAGAGAATATGTTCCTCCTCCGGTCAGATGCTACAAATGTCAGAGGTATGGACATATTGCTAGTGTATGCAAAGGAAAACAAAGATGCGGAAGGTGTGGAGGAGAACATGCATATGGAGAATGTGGTAGTAATGTTGCAGTTAAATGTTGTAATTGCGGAGGAAACCATACAGCAGCTTATGGTGGGTGTATAGTGAGGAAGAAGGAGGTGGAGATTCAACAAGTAAAGACAGAACGGAAAATATCATATGCAGAGGCCGTAAGGATGCATAAAAACGAAGGAAGAGAGGAAGGAGCCAAACAAAACATGACTGAAGCAAGAGTAGGATCGGAAACGGTACAGGAACATAAATGCAACTCAGGAATACCAATGGACAAGTTAGTGCTGTTTATAAACTATGCCATCAATTGTACAGAGCAAGTACATTCCAAGACAGAAAAAATCAAAATTATAGCTAAGGCAGCAGCTAAGTATCTAAATATGACCAAGTTATCATGGGAAAAGATACAAGCAGAGCTTAGTCAAGGAGAAGTAGGGGCAACTTCTCAGTATATATCTTAATGTTAATACTGCAATGGAACGCCAGAAGTCTGATAGCAAATGGACAGGAATTTAAAGGCTATATTGACAAGTTACAAAGAAAACCAGATGTCATATGCATTCAAGAAACATGGCTCAAACCAACACTGGATTTCATTATTAAAGGATATGCTACCATACGCAAAGATAGAGGCGATGGAAATGGAGGAGGGTGTGCAATATTCATTAAAGAAGGAATAAACTATAGACGGTTAAGGACGATGCAAGAATTGGAATTAGTCGCTATTGAAATATGGATCAAGAAAGAGAGATGGAAGATAATTAATTTTTATAACCCGTGCAAAAGGTTAGAGAAAGGAAGACTAGAGACAGTATTAGAAAGTTGGGGAGGTAATGTTGTTTGGTGTGGAGATTTCAATGCACACAGCACAATATGGGGTGAACAAGATGATGCAAATGGAGAAATTTTAGAGGAGTTAATGGATGAAAAGGAGTTGGTGTGTTTGAATGATGGATCAGGCACAAGGGTGAATTTAGCAAAGGGTACAGAATCTGCAATAGATCTCACTTTGGTATCACAGTCTATGGCTGGAAAAACTAGTTGGGAAGTGGATAAAGGAAGCACTATAGGCAGTGAGATGGGAGATGGAAATTTGAAGTAGCAGATTGGGGCAGGTATAGAATGATAATTGAAGGGAAATTAAAGGAGGTAAATATAGATCAGGACATTGATATCCTAAATGCAGAAATAAGCAGTATTATTCTAGAAGCAGCAAAAGAATCAATACCAAAAACAAAAAAAGGTAGTAAAAGGAAAAAGATAGTTCCATGGTGGACGGAAGAGTGCACCACAGCAATTAAAAATCGAAATAAGGCATTTAAAGTCTTGAAGAAGACGCATAACTTTCAGAATCTAATTGAGTATAAACGAAAACAGGCAATAGTTAGGAAAATAGTAAAGACAGTTAAAAGAGATTTTTGGAGGAAGTATTGTGATTTGCTAGGCAGGACTACGCCATTAGACCGAGTATGGGGTATGATTAAGAAGATGTCCGGTAACAGGAGAGAATATGGGTATCCTATAATGAAAGATGGGGAAAGTGTAATAATAGAAGGTAAGGATAAAGCAGAACTGTTGGCAAAGAACTTTGTTAAGGTACATAGCACTGCAAATTTGAGTGATGAGGAAAAGAGACAGAGAGAGAGAACAATAGCAAGAAACATAGAAATAGTGCAGGATGAGAATGAATATGGAAGCCTAATAAATATGATGTTTACAATAACAGAACTAAACAATGCACTAAACAAAGCTGGGAAAACAACACCAGGGAAAGACCAAGTAAGCTATTGCATGTTAAACAACTTAAGTGATGTGAGTAAGAGAGTATTATTAAGAGTGTATAATAAGGTATGGGAAGTGGGATGTCTACCTACTCAGTGGAAAGAAGCAGTTATTGTCCCCATATGTAAGCCAGGTAAGGACCCAAGTCTAGCAGAAAGTTATAGACCGATTGCTTTGACTTCACATATAGGGAAAACTATGGAGAAAATGATAAATGAAAGATTACAGTATCAAATAGAGACAAAGAAACTAATAAAGAATTACCAAAGTGGATTTAGAAAAGGAAGAAACACAATTGATCCAGCTGTATGTCTAGAAAATGAGATTAGGAAAGCTCAAGTTAACAAAGAAAGTGTAGTAGCTATATTTTTTGATGTTGAGAAGGCGTATGACATGATGAGGAAACAAGGGTTAATGATCAAGTTGTGTCAAATGGGAATAAGGGGGAGAATGTATAGGTGGATTAAAGATTTCTTAACTGATAGATCAATATCAGTAAGAATAGGAAAAGAATTTAGCACCAAGTATATAGTGGAGAATGGGACTCCTCAAGGAAGTGTAATTAGTCCAGTTCTGTTTTCAGTCATGATAAATGACACATTTAGATTAGATTAGATTAGATTAGATTCAACTTTATTGTCATTATCCATGTACAGGTACAGGAACAACGAAATGCAGTTTAGCATCTAACCAGAGTGCAAAAAGGCAGTAAAGTGCATTGTGTATATATACAGTATGGTACATTATAGACATTGTGTACAGGAGTATAAATGTGGAAAATATATAATCTCAATGGTATAAACATGAATAAATAAACATGAATAGACAGTAGTAAGGGCAGTAAGTAAGTAGTAAGTAGTATTTGTAAGAAAATATAAGGGTATATATGAAATATCTACGAGTATGAATGAAGTATCTACAGGGAAGTACTATGATTGTATATGAGATATCTATCTAAAATAAAGTCTATACAGTATGATACAGGATGATTATATGGGCATTATTGTACAGCGGTATATTTAACAGTAAAGTCTCTGGGGGAGTGACTGGTGTGGTCCGGGGGTAGGGCGGGGGGTTGGTATCCGGGGGGAGGGGAGGGGGGGTCACCGAGGTGCAGAGTTCAGCAGGGTGACAGCTGAGGGGTAGAAGCTGTTTTTGAGCCTGCTGGTTCTGGCGAGGAGGGTCCTGTAGCGCCTCCCAGAGGGGAGGAGGGCAAACAGTCTGTGTTTGGGGTGGTAGGAGTCCTTGACGATGCTGCGTGCCTTCCGCAGACACCTTTTGTACTGTACCGTCTCGATCGATGGGAGAGTGGTACTAGTGATGCGTTGGGCGATTTTCACCACCCTCTGCAGCGCTTTCCGGTCAGAGACAGTACAGTTTCCATACCAGACTGTGATGGAGCTGGTGAGGATGCTTTCTATGGCACACCGATAGAAGTTCACCAGGATCTGAGGAGACAGATGGGCTTTCCTCAGTCTCCTCAGGAAGAAGAGACGCTGGTGAGCTTTCTTGACCAGGGCCGAGGTGTTGAGGGCCCAGGAGAGATCCTCAGAGATGTGGATACCCAGGAACTTGAAGCTGGAGACATGCTCAACCTCCGTCCCGTCGATAAGGATGGGGCTGTGCGTGCCTGCTTTAGTCTTCCTGAAGTCCACAATGATCTCTTTGGTCTTCTTGGTGTTGAGGGCCAGGTTGTTGTCAGCACACCACTCCGCCAGGTGCTGGACCTCCTCCCTGTAGGCCGTCTCATCGTTGTTCTTGACGAGGCCTACCACCGTTGTGTCGTCTGCAAACTTGATGATGGAGTTGGAGCCATGTACAGGAGTGCAGTCGTGGGTGAAGAGGGAGTAGAGGAGTAGTAGTGTAGATAGCTCTATTGGTGTTGCATTATTCGCGGATGATGGGATTATGTGGAAAAGGGGAAGGAATATAGATTTCATTGTTAGGAAGGTACAAGAGGCCGTAAGAAAAGTAGAGACATGGGCACAGGAGTGGGGGTTTAGATTTTCAGTGGCGAAAACAAAGGCAGCTTTTTTCACAAAAAGGAAAATCCAGGAACAGATTAAACTTAAACTTTATGGAGAAAGTGTAGAACGAGTAGAATGTTTCAAGTATTTAGGTATCTGGTTCGACAAGAGGCTTACTTGGGCAATTCATATTGGGAAAATAGTGGAAAAATGTAAAAAAGTATTGAATATTGTTAGATGTTTGAGGGGTAGAGAGTGGGGAGCAAGTAGGATTTCTTTGAAGACCTTATATATTGGTTTGGTCAGGGCTGCTATAGACTATGGCTCCATAGTCTATCAGTCTGCATCAAATACTTTGTTAAAGAAGTTGGATGTGATTCAATATCAGGCCTTGAGACTCTGCTGTGGTGCTATAAAAACAACTCCAGTATCAGCCTTGCAGGTGGAAATGAATGAAATGCCCTTGGAAATCCGAAGAATTCAGTTAGCACTAACATATTGGGCAAACCTAAAGGGTCATGAGGAGAATCATCCTACTCAGACAGTATTACAGCCCTGTCAAGAGAAAGAAAAACGACAATTCAAGAGCTTTGGTTGGACAATAGGAGACATAGTTAATGGACTAGGGATAGGGGATATAATTTTAAGCCCCACTGTACTGTTCTCTGTTGTCCCACCTTGGTTGTTTGAGGAGGTTATGGTTGACCTACACCTGCTGGAATTGAGTAGGAAGAAAGAAGAGGAAAAGCTGGATAACAGTCAAGTCAACAGATATATAGAAGGACGTTATGCTGACCATATTAAAATATATACTGATGCTTCAAAAACAACCAGTAATAGAGTAGGGGTTGCATTCATAAGTCCAGAGTTAAATGTAATGATGAGTAAGAGAGTGAATAATAACTTGTCAGTATTTACAGGGGAATTGTTGGCTATTCTCTTAGCACTCAGTTGGACAGAAACAGTCAAACCAAACAAAGTTTTAATATGTTCGGACTCCAGTAGCGCATTAATTAGTATCAAGGGGGTACAATCAGAAGCAAGACAAGATATTGTGCTGGAAATATCACAAACAATTTTCAGAATTGGCAAAACAGGAACAACTGTGGAATTCATATGGATTCCAGCACACATAGGGGTGGAGGGGAATTAATTGGCAGATAAATATGCAAAAGATGCAACTAATAAACTAGAAATAAATATGGTAGTAAGTTATAGTAAGGCTGAAGTTAAAAGCATAATCAAAGGAGAAATGAAAAAGAAATGGCAGGAAGAGTGGAATAGAGAAGCTAAAGGTAGATATTATTACAGCATCCAAAAGAAAGTAGGAAAAATGAGAGAGGCTAGCAGAACAAAAAAAGAAGAAGATATCATCTCAAGGATGAGATTTGGGCACACTGGCCTTAACAGTACACTGGTGATCATTGGTAAACATGCGACTGGTATGTGTGAGTATTGCAATATACAGGAAACGGTACAACATGTAGTCATTGATTGTCCTTACTACCAACAGGAAAGACAGAGTCTCAAGAGCAGACTGGAAAAAGATCGCATCAAGCTAGAGTTAAAAGAACTATTACAACTGAAGGTGAGCAGGAACCCGAGGGTCACTCTGACAGAGCTACAGCGTATCCTTGTGGAGATGGGAGAACCTTTCAGAAGATCAACCATCCAGGAAGCACTCCACCAATCAGGCCTTTATGGTCGACGGAAGCCACTCCTTAGTAAAAGGCACATCACAGCCCACTTGGGGCACCTAGAGGACTCTCAAACCATGAGAATCAAGATTCTCTGGTCTGATGAAACCAAAATTTAACTTTTTGAATACCAAGCGTCACGTCTGGAGGAAACCAGGCACTGCTCATCACCTGGCTAATACCATCCCTACAGTGAAGCATCATGGCGGGGCGACTAGTCCTGATAGATAGAAAGATGAATGCAGTAAGTACACTGAGATCCTTGAAGAAAACCTACTCCAGAGCGCTCTGGACCTCAGACTTGGGCGAAGGTTTACCTTCCAACATGACAACGACCCGAAGCACACAGCCAAGAGAACAAAGGAGTGGCTTCGGAGAAAGTCTGTGCATGTCCTTGAGTGGCCCTGCCAGAGCCCAGACCTGAATACAATTGAACATCTGTGGAAAGAGATGAAAATGGCTGTGTACCGACGCTCCCCATCCAACCTGACGGAGCTTGCAAGGATATGCCAAGAGGAATGGGCAAAAATGTCCAGAAACAAGTGTGCCAAGTTCATAGCTTCTTTCCCAAGACGCCTTGAAGCTGTAATTGCTGCCAAAGGTGCAGCAACCAAGTGTGTACAGATATATAACCCCTAAATAACCTATTTTTGTCAGTAAAATAAAATTGCATATTTTCTAAAAACCAGTTTTCACTTCGTCATTATTGGCTATTGTGTGTAGATGTTTGAGGCAAAAAATTAACTCAATCTATTGTAGTATAAGTCTGTAATGTAATAAAACGTGGAGAAGCTGAAAGGGGTGTGCAGACTTTCCGGCTTGACTGTAGTTTTTGTGATTATAGGAGTATGCATTACATTCAATAATTACTTCAGCAATCTTGACTGCATTGAAAATGATGTTCACATTGCTGACTATGTTTGTTAAATAGCTTTAAATTGGGACTAAAGGCCATTGTATTTACAGTCTAACACCCTTGCAAATGTACCACAAACAGCGGTTACAGCAGCAGAGCAGTTAGTGAAACTCACACTCACCACACATGGAGAGGGTCACTGGTTCTGAATTAGATTCCCTCTGCAGTGAGGAACTGACAGAAGTGCTTAGTTCCTGTCGTGGTAAACTTGCCAGGAATGCTGATGAGAAGTGAACAGATGCCGGCAGCTGGTGTGGACTGACAACATTCATGTAAGTCTATCAATCCTTCCTAGGAAGTAAATATATCCTCACCTTCTTAACCACTAAGATAACCTCATAAAGTTTTACTGTTAGTTATGAGAGGGCAAATGTACTAAGTAACAAAACTGGAGTACTACACAGTAATGAGTGATGACTACTTTATTATGCAGCTTAGATTAAGTCAAACAACAAAACACTATCAACTGTAAACACAGATTATACATATAATTTATGATACTGTGTTGTATTACAATATTATAAAAAAGCAATGTTGGCACATCTGAAAAGTGTGTTTGCAGGTGCTAACAAATAAAGCACGAGAGCTAAATACAAAGAAAATACTTGCTGCAACACTGCGATCTTGCACCACAGAAAAGCTTTAACACTGACGCTTTGGTCAGAGACCTTCGTCGGAGCAAAATAGGTGTGAAAGAAAACAGGCAACATATATAGAGAAGAGGTGTAAGTGATTGAATACAAAGACAAGACTTCTCCACTCAGACAATATATGGACCCTCAATGTAATCTGAACACCTATAAGCACTTCTTTACCCTGGCAAACTCCTCATCAAGTCATTAGTGACTGGGTGAGACAATGTGCAATAAACTGTATATATGAAATCTGTATATAATGAAAGGCCTATCTGTGATAAGGCCACATGCAATGTTTATTTATGTGTCTGTCATGTTATCTGTCACAGTCTGTCAAGTTAATCTTGAAAATCTTGCAATATGTCTATGGCTTTAATTTTATATGTTATAACTACACCACTAAATGAGCAGGTTACATATAGGGCCAGACATGTTATGATAAACAGAATTACTAATAAATAAAATAGTATTACTGTGACATGACAAAGGAGCAATGCATAAATTATCCATTGACAAGGTGGGAAAATCTAAAAATATTCAATACAAAATATATAACCTTGGAAAACTTGTTCCAGTTATTTAATAACATTATTATACAATATTTAATATTTATTTTCATTTGTTTCAGCTGGAAATTGTAAAAAAAAGCTTCAGTTTCAGCTGAAAAAAATACCACTTTCTCCTCATAGACATTATCATGAAAAGCTTGATATTATGCCAGCTTTGTTGTAGAAATATTCTGCTTTGTAAATATATAAATCAAGATTATGTTGGTATATGTGAAAAATTACACACACCACATCCACACCTTGACCAAAAGCTGTCCAAATTTAGCTTGTGCTTGGCTGGCAGAAGAAGCCCAATATAAGCAGCAGCACAGAGGCTTTCACAACAAAGAAGGACATCAATACCCAGCCTGTAGTGAGTCTCATACGTCTCTCAACTAGCAATGTCAGAGCAGATCCCATGTAAACGGTCTGTATTTAATGCTGTAGGGACCTATGCAGTTATTGTGAATGTGCATGTGTAACAGAGGATTGTTTAACAGATTGTTAAAACACTTCTAAAATGCAGTCTTCATTTGGTTTACAGGTGTGAGTATAGATCAGAGAACTATAGCATAAATATGTTGAACTGGCTTAGATGGCTGAATGGCCTGTTCTTGTCATTAGATACGTGTATGTTTTCATGATAGTGATTATTATTTTCACTTGACAATTTATGTTTGCAGAAAAACAGCAGAATTAAGTTTTGTAAAAAACATAATGTTTTACAGTGTCCTGGAATAGAACTGCTCTTGGGGGCGAGAAAAGGTATGCTTCTATTTTATATGATCTTTTATTTACTCAGATGGGTACAATTGAGATAAACATATTTTTAAGGGAGGTTATTGCACACAGCATGAAATTCAGTACAGCAGTACAATCAGTGGTGTAGTGGGGATTTTTGAGGTAGGGGAGCTGTGTGTTTATGTGTGCCTCATCTACCATGTGTAACAAACTGTGGTGTGTAAAAAGTACCATTAATTTCTATCAACTATTTCAATACTATATGGACATAGTAGCACTACAATGCTGATTAGGTTCTTTACTTTAGAGTTAGGATCAATATTACCACACTCAAGATAAGCAAGGAAGTATATTTTAGAAAAAAAAATGTAATCACAGAATAAATGAGAAATTTGCCAAATCAGTTATTTATTTAATAAAACTTGAATTCCAAGTGGTTTATGAGAATAAGTGATCAGTTATGGTACAGAATGGTCACCTTTTACTGAGGCAATATTTTCATGCAATATTTTTTTAAATGTTTTCTTGAAATAACTGAATAATACAGTTCTGAAATGTTTATGGTTGCTGATGTAACTACTAACAATCATACCTGTCAACATTTGGCTTTGAAAATAAGGGAGATCAGTGTTTGCGGACTCCGAACCCTCTAGGGTGGTCCGGGAGAAAATCGTGTCAATTTTAAAGTTAAATGCGTCAATCTGGTGTACTTTGAGAGCAAAATAAGAGGCTAGAAGTTGTATACATATGAATGGCGATGACGCAGTCAATTTAATAAATGCTTTAACCTTTACCAGCATATCTTCAACATTTTTTGTTATTATTATACACTCGGAGTTCTATGATAGAGATAATTATCAAACCAACCAGCTGCCTTGGAACAATGATAAGATGATAATCTATGGTACTCTTAAAACAAACAAAATGTCTTTAAAGTATAAGAACTTTTGAGGAGAGACTCAATGCTGACTGAACTTACATGATCTCTACTACCACAGTCAGCAGCAACCATGAGTACAGACGCCGAAATGGCCATTTATGGCAAGGCTGCCATATACCTGCGGAAGCCAGAGAAAGAAAGAATCGAGGCACAAAGCAGACCTTTCGATGCCAAGAGTGCCTGTTTTGTGGCTGATGTTAAGGAGCTGTACCTTAAAGGCACAATCCTGAGCAAAGAAGGTGGAAAAGTCACCGTCAAAGTCACCGATACTCAGGCAGTAAGTCTTTCACTGAGCAGTTTAAGCGCTTGACTATGTAAATATCTTGGCTGATTATCTCTGATCTGATGCCATGACTGGATGTTTTTCAGACTGTAACGGTTAAGGAGGATGATGTCACCCCAATGAACCCCCCGAAGTATGATAAAATTGAGGACATGGCCATGATGACTCACCTCAATGAAGCCTCTGTGCTGTACAACCTCAAAGAGCGTTACGCAGCATGGATGATCTACGTAAGACCGACAGGTTTTTCTGTGTTGCAAAGAACTTGCAGGTTATCCAAAATCTGCTCCCTTTCTGTTTCAGACCTACTCTGGGCTGTTCTGTGCCACTGTAAATCCCTACAAGTGGCTCCCAGTGTACGACCAAGAAGTTGTATCGTCCTACAGAGGCAAAAAGCGCATGGAGGCCCCACCACACATTTCCTCTGTCTCAGACAATGCCTACCAGAACATGCTCACTGGTAAGTTTGTACTTACAACGGTTTGTGGATTTGTTTTATTTTCATATTTCCTTAATTGCAATCAAAAATACTTATTGAAAATACACTTTGTTTTGCAGATAGAGAAAATCAGTCTGTCCTGATTACGTAAGTATTTCCATGAAGCTTCTTTACCTGTACAGACATAAAACTGCTCATCTTGTGTTGGATCCAGATTAAACAAGGCCTCTCCAGACTGATCTGCTCTTCCCTTTACTTCCCAGTGGAGAATCTGGTGCTGGAAAGACTGTAAACACCAAACGTGTCGTCCAGTACTTTGCGACAATCGCAGTAGCAGGTGACAAAAAGAAAGAAGCAGCCGGCAAAATGCAGGTGAGAAAATTAGCTTATTTTGGTTGTCTTTGTGCAAAGTGTTATTGAAAGAGATAAATGTACATTAAATTGAAATTGCTGGATAGAGGTATTAAAAATGCAGGAACATGTTGGAGTTTATCTGCTGTGACCTGTGTTTGTAAAATTATTTGCCCTCTGTAGGGATCACTGGAAGATCAGATTATTGCAGCTAACCCCCTACTGGAAGCTTATGGCAATGCCAAGACTGTGAGGAATGACAACTCCTCTCGCTTTGTAAGTCTGAATGGAACAACAGAGCAAATCTTGTATATATAAAAGGCTGTATTTTGAAACTCTTATAAAGTGCTGGATACAAGTCACATAGAACACGCTGCTGTCAGCGACACATTTCCTCTACAGACTTCAGCAGGGACCAGATGCAGGGGCTATATAAGATAGGGGATTGGGAAACACCAATCCAGGGTTCATACACTTTTTCACCAATGATTTTCAATAACTTTTCCATGACTTCTCCACAACCTTTAACTGAATTTCCATGACCAACAGAAATGATTTTATCTCAGCGGGACCACTGAAAATGATTTATTGTAACACTAAGTAAAATTAGGTCTGCATTTGAAACATACGGTGCCTTGCTAAAACAAATAAACACCAGACAGACGCACTTATACATTTTCTCATTTTTATTCCAATAGCTTAACATTTCTGTCAATGTCTCAAAAGATAAATAAAAAATGCCATCACATGTTCTCTCAGAGAGAGCATGAGAAAGAGAGAGAATGAATGACAAAGACAGAGAGAAATAGTGCATTGGGGTAGGAATGCCAGTGCTAACTACTGATTGTCCAGCTCACAGGACATGAGTTGTTAAAGAGAAAAAAAGACATCATATAAATAAATAAAATAATTCTTCCAAAGTGAACTTCCACTCCTAAATCTAGAGATGGAATATGCAAAGTCTGGAACTCAATGTGGAACAAATCTTTGTCCTTGTATTCACTTTTAACACCATTTTAAATGCAGTAACAGTCACATGGCAACTTATTGCTTCATCTCAGCAAGCTTCTCATCAATCTTTTCGACGATATCAACTGCAGTTGAATGTCCCAAAAATTCCGAGCCAACGTATTTAGTCTTAACTTCTGCTCCATCCCACAGCCTCACGTGTAAATCCATTTGTTTAGACTGCAGATGGTGGTTTAGGCTTTCGTCAAACAGCACTACATATGCCGTTTGTTGAGACACTTCTGCCAGTAAAAGTCTCTTAAAATACGGAGCAAGCCCAAATGTGCAGACATAAGCACACTTACTTTCACCGCAGGCAAATCTTGCTGCAATCTGGCTGTCCGGGAACATTGTGGTGAAAAGACGGCTCGTGTCCTCGGATGACTTAAATGAGTAGTGTGAATTCATGATTTTTAATGCCCACAGTATCTCCGCTTTGATGACTTCATTTTTTGTTGCAACATCAAAAGTTGTCTGTTTCATGGTTGTAGAAACTGCAGTAGCGTTGCTGGATGTGTTTGTAGCATCGGCATTCATAAACTCACTGATGGGAATTGCGCTGCTAGCAGTAGCTGCTGCGGTCTCGTGCTTTTTCCCCTTCATGTGGCTAACGAGCGCCGCCTCGCCCATATTCGAAATATCGATTGCTTTACAGCAGTTTGCATTTAGCACGTCTTGGGTCGGTGTCTTTTCTCAGCCATAATTGGTACTTGTCCTTGAAAAGCCACGCATTATTGAAGCCGCACTTCCCTGGCATATTGTCTGCATAGTTTGCTAACCGCTACGTTAGCAGACACAACTGCAGGCTAGTGGGCGTAACGTTACCTGCAAACACCACACAGACTGAGCCCGACTGAATTATCTTCTCACGCCACCGCGACGTTACGTGCCAATTTACGTTTTATTACTATAACGTTACATACAATTTGTATGCTTGGACTAATTAGTAATTTTATTTGATGCAACTTTAGCTATATTTCCATAACTTTTCCAAAAAAAAAATATATATATTATTTTCCAAAACTTTTCCAGGGCCTGGAAATTGCATTTTAAATTTCAATGACTTTTCCAGGTTTTTCATGACCGTACGAACCCTGCCAATCACAAGTGGTCACATACAACAGCCTGGCAAAAGAAAAAGCACCAAAAACAATCTCGATAAATACCACAAATAAACAGCAGGTGTGGAAAATGTAACTATATACACATACAGTGCACCTCAAAAGTGTTTAGACAGTGACACATTTTTTTGTTGTTAATTTGAGGTTGTGCACATCTATATTGGGTGAACTGTGTAGCAATTGTAGCTCTTTTTATACATAGTCCCCTCCTTTTAGGGGACCAAAAGTAATTGGACAAATTAGCATAAATTTAAATAGTCATCATATTTAATATTTGGTTGCAAATTTGGCTTTGCATGCCATGATGTCCTTATGTGTATGTGACCCAACAACTTGAAAATACTCTTGATATCTTATTTACAAGCCATACTATGACCTCTCTGCATTTGAATGGATCTCTATGGGAATTGGGGGGTGGGGGGCGGGGGGCTAGATTAAGCTGTAACTTACGCTGGAACAGTATGGAACACATGGGGGTCGATTTACTAAAGGTTTACGTGTACAAAAACACATTTAAAACTGTTATCACCCACAAAACATCGTCCGAGGTGATCAACTAACAAGGTGTAAAGAGGATTGCATGTGCTAAAATTGAAAGACACGTTAAAGGGTAAGTACACCCTGAAACCACTTTTTTAGCTGATTACCAATATATTTGGACATATCCATGTGCTAGAGATTGATCCTGTTGCAAATTGTGACATTTCATCGCGACGTTTAGCATTTTATAGGAGAAGTAGTGTATTTTGGCTAACTAGCGTTTTGATGGTGAAACGTAGGCTATTGCAGTTGTAATTTACTATTGGCTGTTGTACAGTATATGTGACGTGGCAGTACATGTGATGTCACACCATCTGGTGCATCTGGCTATGCCCAGTTCCACCTTACACTAGAAATACGTTTTTTTTTTTGTTCCAAAGAGGAGCATTGGTGTGAGCAACAGGCTATTGTTAGAGAGAGGATGGCATAGGTGTCAACCCATAGTTTGCCCATATGATATATGGTTTTTCCAACTTTTCGAAGGCAAACGGGCATATAAGGTTATGCTCTGGGAAATCTAGTCAAATACGCTTTAGTTTTTTTTTTTAAACGTTTCTCCATCAACCTACCCAGGGACTACAGATGAAAATGAGCCCCAATGGCTAAATCTGGCACATTAACGTTTATTAATATGCATTGTCCCTTTCTTAAATAAATAAACATAAACCTATAATTAATTTAATCGCAGCAATCACATTTTCTTTCTCCCTCTCAGTTATTCTCCCGCTTTGTGAGGCCATGGGAAGTAGCAGGACTGATCTAAAAATGACAAAGTAGCCCACAAGATACCTATGTTAGTTAACTTAGGTAACAGTTAACGGTTATGACTGGTCAATGTTCATGTTTATGCAGTTTTGACCAAAATTAGATGTCTTCAGGTTTTAATGTGGCTATATGACTCAATTTAGTGTAGTTACGACAAGTTTCATTGTATATTAATTCATGGCTAACGTAGCAGTCTTTAATAACGTTAACTGTTACTAGAAGATTATCCAAATTAAGATGAGAGCTAAGTTTATAACTAGGCCTTATTATGTAGCCTACATTCTCCAGTTCAACGCCTCTGCCACAGCCGCTGCTCCAGGCTCAGCAGCCGGAGCGAGCAGCTCGAACAAAACACATTATGGCTGTGAATGAGCATACACATAAAAAAATGGCATGGCTTGCTAACTTGAGCCCAACCCTTTCATGAGTATATTTCCCTCCCCCAATTTAGGCATTTTTTGAACTGCAAACGGAGGCGTGGTCGCTCTGAAACAGCCCGTGGAGTTAACCTTTAACTTCTCATTTTTGTGGGTTAGCCCAAGGGGCCAGCTTTCAGCTCTCAACCTCAGCACTGGATATAATATCGCCCTCCGCTCAAAAAGCCTGTTTTTCCATTGGGCTCAATTCATTTTTGACAGCAAATTAAAAATATTTCCATTCATATAATGATGTTAACTCTGTGCATTATATTTCTTTAAAAAATCAGTTATTTTTCCAAAGTACATTTTATATGAAAAAACTATATTTTCACGTGCATTCACTGCTGTCTAGATTCTAAAGCTTCAGTTTGCCCAAGAGAATTCGTGGATAGCCTACATAAATGAACAGTACATGCAAAAGCATTTTTTTAAAATTATGAAGCAAATTGTGTTACAGAATACAATAGTAACTAGTATTTGAATCAAACAAATACAACGTATATTATAATAAACAGTGAATAACAAGCAAATCAAAACTTTATAAAAATAAAACCCATGATCAAAAGGAAATGTGATTTTATGTGACACTTACGGCGGGAGCAAGCTTAGTGCTAGTAAGCATAGTTATGAGCATTTCAGTCCTGACAAACATCTGTAACTCCCGGCAGAAACTAAGAGACATCCAGTGAAACAGTTTGTTATAAACCACCAGCTCGTTCACTGTAACAGTAGCCTTATACAGTGCCGGCCACTATTATTGGCACCCCTGGTAAAAAATGACTAAAAAGGGTTATAGAAAATTCACCATTTGGTGAATTAGCTTAATCTCACACTGAAAACCAATCTTTAAGTGAAGTGAATTTATTATGAAAAAAAAATACCTCATCAAGAAATTATTATTTTTAACAAGCCCATGTGTGCCACAATTATTGGCACCACTGCATTTATATATAGAATAAAGTAATCATTTTTAATATTTGCTCGCATATCCTTTGCATTCCATGACTTCTTGATGTCTGTGACCCAACAACATTGGATAACTTGAAGGATTTCTTCTCCTGACTTATTTTTCCATAGAGTTCATTAGAAAAATTTGTCAGGAGAAACAACCCTTAAAGTGATCTATCCATATCTACTGCATATCTGGCAGCAGAGTGACGGTTTGAGGCTCATTTGATACCTCAGACCCTTGATGACTTACAGCCATTTTACCAACCATGTATTCCATACTGTTCCAGCATAATTTAAAGCTCAATCTAGTCCCACCCCCCAATTCCCATAGAGATTCATTCAAATGCAGAGACGTTATAGTATCGCTTACAAGAGTACCAGAAAATAAGATATCAAAAGTATTTTGATGTTGTTGGGTCACAGACATCAGGAAGTCATGACATGCAAAAGGTATGCAACCATTTTTTTTTTTACAGTATCACCATTCCGAACACGCACAATCGCTCATTTAAATATTGCTGTTTGTGGCTGGAGTAATTTTCATCATGACTTTTAGTTGATCACCTGCAAAGTGTGAAATGATGCGCATACAATTACTTTGGCTGCATCTGCAAAATAACACCCCTTATAGAGTGATGGTTTGAGACTCGTTTGATACCTCAGAGCCTTGATGATTTACAGCCATTTAGCCAACCATGTGTTCCATACTGATCCAGTGTAAATTACAGCTTAATCTAGTCCTACATCCCAATTCCCGTAGAGATCCATTCAAATGCAGAGAGGTTATAGTATGGCTTGTAAATGTACCTGAAAATAAGATATCAAGAGTCTTTTTATGTTGTTGGGTTACAGACATCAGGAAGGCATGGCATGCAAAGCATTATGCAACCAAATATTAAATATGATGACTTTATTTTAAGTTTATGTTAATTAGTCCAATTACTTTTGGTCCCATAACATGGGGGGACTATGTATAAAAAGGCTACAATTCCTACACGGTTAACCCGATATGGATGTACACCCTCAAATTAAAGCTGAAAGTCTGCATTTTAACCTCATAGTCTCTGTTCCATTTAAAATCCAATGTGCTGGAGTACAAAGCCAAAACAACAAACAATGTGTCACTGTCCAAACAATTTTGGAGTGCACTGTATGTACAAACCATAAAATGTGGTTGAATAAAGTTAATGTGCACAAGGAATGTGGAATCCCTATGGGTGGCTACAGATCTTGTTTTAATTTGTTTGCTGTTTTGAGAACCTTTCTTACCATGCACTGTGATTTTTTGTGAGTCTAAAAGGAAACAATAAGCTCCAAAAAATTAACCCCTTCTCTAGCACCACCTTTTTTGAACACAAGCCCAAAAATAAAATGATAACTGTTCTTAAATATTTTTGACTACAGGCATTTTTTGGGATAAGGATACTGACTTTAGTGATTTTTGTCATCTGGGGATTTATAGAACACACAAAATGTATGGAATTGTTGTTTTGATAGAGCCTGCTTTGTGTCATGTTACAAAATAAGGAACCATTGTTGCTACAACATTGGGATCGTAAAATAGTTTATAGACAGAATTGTGGGTTTTAACTCTTTCAAACCGTATATTGTGCTACTAGATTGACTGAAAATTTCACTGTGAAAAATGCAATGATTACAAATAAAATAAACCACTTCTAGCTCCTTGCTAGTTAAGGGGTTAGCTACAACAGAAAACAAGAATATAAACAATTTTTACTATCTGTTGACAATTTGCCTATGCTAATAACACTGTACTGTTTCCAATAGGGTAAATTCATCAGAATTCACTTTGCCACAAGTGGAAAACTGGCCAGTGCTGACATTGAGACTTGTAAGTATTTTTTATTAAATCTGTTCATTTAAAATGTTATAGTTTATTCATTTGGGAATTCATTATATTTAAAAACATTTATTGGACAGATCTGCTAGAGAAGTCCAGAGTGACATTCCAGCTTCCAGATGAGAGAGGCTACCACATCTTTTATCAGATGATGACCAACCACAAACCAGAGCTGATTGGTGAGATTACTTACATCAGATTTGTAGAATAAAGAGATAACATGGAAAAAGTCTAACTGATTTAAATCAACATTTTTTAAAACAGAAATGACACTCATCACAACCAACCCCTATGATTTCCCCATGATCAGCCAGGGCCAGATCACTGTGGCCAGCATTGATGACAAGGAGGAGCTGGTTGCTACAGATGTGAGTGATAATTTTAATGAAAACAAATTTCATTACATTCATTCTAAAAAATGTCTTCATGTTAGTTCTAAGTTTCCAACTAAATTAGCAAATGGTCATGTGTGCTTTTTTTCTTATAGAATGAATCTACTCTAGATTATTGGCAATGTAGCTCATATACAGGTACAGCTCAAAAAATTTGAATATCGTGAAAAAGTTCAATATTTTTTGTCACTCATTTCAGAAAGTGAAACTCATATATTATATAGATTCATTACACATAGTGAAATATTTCAAGCCTTCATTTCTTGTAATATTGATGATTATGACTTACAGCTAATGAAAACCCAAATTCAGTGTCTCAGAAAATTAGAATATTGTGAAAAAGTATATGGAAATATTGGAAACTCATGGTGTCACACTCTAATCAGCTAATTAACTCAAAACACCTGCAAAGGTTTCCTGAGCCTTTAAATGGTCTCTCAGTCTGGTTCAGTAGGCTACACAATCATGGGGAAGACTGCTGACTTAGATGTCCAGAAGACAGTCATTGGGTGCGTTTACATGCACTCAATATTCCGATAATATTCGGAATATGGCTGTTATCGGATTATTCAAAGTGTCATGTAAACGCAATATTCCGAAAAGCTTTTTCGGAAAAAAGCAGTTATCGGAACATGAGAATTCCGATAACTACACCTGGATTTCTGCCGTGTTTTTCGTTTTATTGGTTGCATGTAAACGCTTATTCCGATCTCTGTCGTATTTTTAAATCTGCGCATGTGCGTGTTTGACAGCAACAGCCATTCCGGATATTGTTAGTAACGTAACGCTAACGTCAAAACAGTTGAGAGAGGTCTGAGAGATGTCAACCAACGGGAGAAGTCATTTCTGGAGCGAGGAGGAAACCCTCCTGATGTTATCAGAAATAATAAAGAGGAATATACTTCATCTCATAGATGGGGAAAAAAGTTAGAAACGCGGAAATAATGAGCACGTTTACATGCACTCAATAATGCTCTTATGGGTTTCGTCGTCATATGGTAAATCAATTCACCGATTCAGAATGGAGAGGCAACTTCAGTATGGCTCGGAGATCATTTATGAAACTTTGTGGTTTGGTACAGAACATAATGAGCCCTGACGAAGTGACAGTGCGTCCAGCTGTACCTGTAGCCGCGAAATCCAAATAAAACCTTATTTTCCGGCTTCTGCAGGACGTAGGACTTGTGTTGTTCTAATGCAGTATTTCCACACGTGCCTTCTGTAGCTTAATAAATCAAAACTCCGGTACTTAGCATCCACATAGCATCAACGAGCCAAGTAAAAAATGAAAACAGAGACGGTTTATTTCACGAAAAACCAATACAAACAATTACGTCTTCACATGGAGTCTTTATCATACCTATACTTGTCGGTATTAAGCATTAAAAGCAAAAAACGAAACGGTCAGAAAACTGTTGCTCCACGCCCTGTTCAATAGAATAACTTGCCACGATCTGAGACGTATGGTTTCCTGTGGCCTTTCCAATAGCAGTACAGACTAATGGAGCAAAGATAGGCTATTACGGAAAGATACATCAATACTAAATAATATCATTGAGCATCAGAACATTCTAATAATAATTTACTCTTAACTAAACAACCCATTACTACAAACTAATATTTATACATTCCAAATGACATAATAAAGATTAGCTCAAGATTCAATTACTGACAACTATTCATTATGCAGATAAGGCACAAATACAACATAATCTTCATGTTCACAATGGCTCTCACAGTACCTCTTCAAATGCGAGTCGCAATAGCGCTGTACAAACTCGGTAGCTGCGGGGAGTACAGGCTGATAGCGAACCAGTTTGGTGTCCACAAGTCTACGGTCTGAATCGGTGAATTAATTTAGCACCACTCTCTCCCACCAGTCCTTGCTCTTAACGCGCATCCAGCACGACCGGGTCCTTAACAGTGCTGGAGGAAGGCCTATTCCGGGTCCAATAATCAGCGCTTGTTGTAACGTTAAAGCTCTTCGTCGTCTTCTGCTCATAAGCTAGGACAGTGTTAGTTGCCAACCGCAACCATAACATCTGCCATATGATGACGAAACCCATAAGAGCATTCCTGTCTAATGGCCCTGTCACACTATTGCGTATGAGAGAAACGTATGAGTTGCGGATGTAAATTCATGAAATAATTTTCATACGAGCAAAAAGCCGTTGAAAATAAAGAATTTTTCGGATACTTACCGTATTGAACCTATGAGTAGCGTATGAGTAGCGTATCGCCAGCGTATGGCTAGCGTAATGTACGTATGGCTAGCGTATGAGTAGAGTATGAACTGCGCGTGTCCAGCGTACCGCTATCACGTGACAAAGTGCCAATATAACCATCGGCCTTTCCACATTCTCGGTTCTCAGGATGGGGAACGCAACACACCACCACAACCAGGAAAGAAGTATTGACTCTTTAATGACTGTAGGCTATTACTCAGAGGGTATGCAACATGGTTGAAAAGGACATGATGACGGTGAGGGATTTCGAGAGCTAATAAAACAGGCTGGGCACACGACTCACTCCAGACCACGTAGATATGCTTAAATGTTCTTGAATAAAAATAAGTAGGTCTATCTAGTATGCATATGAGGAGCCTATTCAAAACATAATAGCCTATGTTTTAAGTTGACTGTTCTATGCTAGGTCTACTAGTTTAACTGTCGCCTTTCAATTTCAAGAGCGATTATGTTCATGCTGCAAGTGCCTAGCGGAGCAACGGTTTCGCTTGCTACAGATGAGACGGAGCGCAATTTCTTTTCTATTTTTGTTATGCTACAATAATGCCTGTTTCTCAAATGTTACAATAAATCTTTGATTGATGAATATAACATGCATTTTGTATTCTGTCTATCATAAGCTATATTTAGCTTTTATGTTATCAATTAATCGACGATTTTTTGTTAAGGTTAACAACTATCGATTAAGGAAATTCCTTAATATTTGCATCCCTACTATGTACCATTATTACTAGGGGTGGGACAATGCACCGGTGCATCGCGGTGCATCGATCCGAATGTGTAAATACAACTGCATCGATCTGTAAGATTCGAATCGATAAGCATCGATTAATATCGCATTTTAAATTAATGTGCACATGTATTCATTTATTCAAAAATTATTTAAAATATATATTTCTAAGACACGACTACTTTTAAAACTGTTTTGACCAGCTTCAATCCATGTTTCTGCTCCAACCCCACATAAGCGTGAGTTGAAAGTCGGGACAGGCGGGAATCAAGCGACTATGAGACGGACAGATCTGAGCGAAATGGCTAGCTGCCTGCTCGCTGAGTGCGACAAAAGAGACAGAAACTTACAGAACTTGCGATGTTCCGAACAGAAAATCAGTGGTATGGAAGCATTTCGGGTTTAGAAAGAAGGAGGGTGTACTTGACAAAACCGCTGCAATATGCAAGATCTGCCAAGTAGAAATCAGATACACAGGCAACACCGCAAACATGATAAACCATGTGAGCCGACGATACACAATTAACGTGAAGGACAGCAAGCGCGTTAGCAAGCTAAACTCGGGAGTCATTGACACTTCCCCTGAGTTTCCTGGAGAAATTGCCAAACAGTTCTATTTTTTTGTATAATTGTTTTTATTAGTTTTTATACACATACCGTGTCCAGACAGTTAATTGTAAAGTGCTTTCTGATATTTAAATTTAAACCATTTTCTATTCAAAATCAAGTAGACGTTCGAGACAAACTAAAATAGTAAGACTATTTCCAATGTCTTACGTTTAATTAATTATTACTACGTTAACTGTCCGATTCACTTAATGAATGTCGTGGAACCTAGATACACCATACCATGCAGAAAACATTTTAGTGAAAAATTTATACCTGCTCTGTATGAAGAGGTGAAGAAAACTGTTCGACTGTCCTTGCAAAACGCTACGAGAGTAGCTTTAACTACGGATGGATGGGCATCTTGCTCCACCGAAGTTCTAGATCGTACTAAGATTTAGGAAAGTACTATGCATGACACTAACCTATAGGCTATTTCATTTTTCTTGCCCCAGTTTAGTAATTGTTATACATTTTGCCATTTTCATTTTGTAAATAAAGGAACTGTATTAGGGTACCATGTCTGACACTGTTTGAAAAACAATAACCTAAATAGGGCAACTTTAGAAAATACACTGTTAGTCATGTTTATTGCTGCATTATTTGCTGTAGACAGCTGCAAAATGTATGGCATGCCTTAACAATAAACATAATGCTGTGAACTTGGTGTAAGGTTCTAATTGAATATTTAATTACTGCTGAATGTATCGGTATCAAATCACATTAGCATGCGTATTACTTTTTTTAAAGTATCTAAATTAATCGAATCGAACCGAATCGAATCGAATCGTGGTCAAACGTAAGATATTATGATGCATCGAACCTTTGCCTAAAGAATCGGAAACGAATCGAATCGTTATGAGATTGAATCGTCCCACCCCTAATTATTACCATTATTATCATGTGGCATTATTAATGATCAGTTGATCATATGAATAAACGTTTTTTAAACTTACTTCTGGTGTTTTTCATACTTTTATAATACATCAAATGATGTGTAATTTATAAGTACCCCTGACCCATAGAATAATAAACTGCATTTTACACTTGACTTTAAACTATACAATTGTTCTAAATCATCCTGTCTTGCCATGGAACTGCACCTGCATCTGAGTTGGCCCAGTGCTTCAGGAGGTTCCTCTGCTTAACTCTTTCAATCGTCAGGCATACGCCAAGATGTCTATATACGTTGCAGATACGTCAGACATACGTTAGAAGTACGTTACTCATGCGCTATCAATGCGCTATCAATACGCTAGCTGTACGGTACACCTTCATGTCAGCGTATGTCATCGTATGACCAGCGTACTCGACCTATGAGTAACGTACCTCTAGCTTAATTCTAGCGTATTCAGCGTATGCCTAGCGTATGTTTAGCGTATAAACCATACGTCCGAACACGCACAAAATTTTTGAACATGCTTAAAAAACTTTTGGTGCCTCGCCGTATGCCAGCGTATGCCACCGAATGCGACCGTGCTTGAAACGTATACAACCTATGCCTAACGTACCCCTAGCGTATGTCAGCGTATATCAGCGTATATCAGCGTATGAGTGATATTTTTAATACGCTGGCATACGCTAGTACGAAACGCTATAGTGTGACAGGGCCTTAACGTTACCATGTTTAACGTTACTTTCTTATACGTTATAGGCTGCTGTTCTTTCTTATGTAACTAACGTTAGGCTATAGTTAACGTGTTTACTAACTTACGGTTACGCATACCAACCCGCGTGCTGTTTCTAGAAACCCAACAGGAAGTATAGTCACGTTATGTATAAACGTTAAAATATGTAATTTATAATATATAACGTTAGGCTAATATATGTTTCTAATTTACGTTTGAGTTATACCGCGTTCAGGGAAAGAAATCGGAATATTGACAGAATCATGTAAACCTGGATTTTTCCCATTATCGTATTACTTAAGTGCATGTAAACGCATTTATCGTATTATTGCCATGTTCGGAATACTCCCAGTTATCGGAATATTGAGTGCATGTAAACGCGCTCATTGACACCCTCCACAAGGAGGGTAAGCCACAAAAGGTCATTGCTAAAGAAGCTGGTTGTTCACAGAGTGCTGTATCCAAGCATATTCATAGAAAGTTGAGTGGAAGGTAAAAGTGTGGTAGGAAAAGGTGCACAAACAACAGGGATAACCGCAGCCTTGAGAGGATTGTCAATCAAAATCCATTCAAGAATTTGGGGGAGCTTCACAAGGAGTGGACTGAGGCTGGAGTCAGTGCATCAAGAGCCACCACGTACAGACGAATCCAGGACATGGGCTACAAATGTCGCATTCCTCGTGTCAAGCCCTCCTGAACCAGAGACAACGTCAGAAGCGTCTTACCTGGGCTAAAGAGAAAAATAACTGGACTGTTGCTCAGTGGTCCAAAGTCCTCTTTTCAGATGAAAGAAAATTTTGCATTTAATTTGGAAATCAAGGTCCCAGAGTCTGGAGGAAGAGTGGAGAGGCACAGAATCCACGTTGCTTGAAGTCCAGTGTGAAGTTTCCACAGTCAGTGATGATATGTCATCTGCTGGTGTTGGTCCACTGTGTTTTCTGAAGTCCACAGTCAACGCAGCCATCTACCAGGAAATTTTAGGGCACTTCATGCTTCCTTCTGCTGACAAGCTTTATGGAGATGCTGATTTCATTTTCCAGCAGGACTTGGCACCTGCCCACACTGCCAAAAGTACCAAAAGCTGGTTCAATGACCATGGTATTACTGTGCTTGATTAGCCAGCAAACTCACCTGACCTGAACCCCATAGAGAATCTAGAGGAAGATGAGACACCAGACCCAACAATGCAGACGACCAAGGCCGCTATCAAAGCAACCTGGGCTTCCATTACACCTCAGCAGTGCCACAGGCTGATCGCCTCCATGCCACGCCGCATTGATGCAGTAATTCATGCAAAAGGAGCCCCAACCAAGTATTGAGTGCATAGAAATGAACATACTTTTCAGAAGGCTGACATTTCTGTTTAAAATATCCTTTTTTATTGATCTTATGTAATATTCAAATTTTCTGAGACAATGAATTTGGGTTTTCATTAGCTGTAAGCCATAATCATCAAAATTACAAGAAATAAAGGCTTGAAATATTTCACGCTATGTGTAATGAATCTATATAATATATCAGTTTCACTTTCTGACATTTTTTTTACGATATTCTAATTTTTTGAGCTGCACCTGTATATATCTGTAGCTCAACAATATCAAAGAACTCTTGATATCTTATTTTCTGGTACTCCTACAAGCGATACTATAACCTCTGTGTATGATTAGTTCATTCCTTATATGATTGGTTGAGAAAAACAGCAGAAATGAGAAAACTAGTTTTTTCGTTTTTGTCTTAAGAGAGGGGATGAAAGAATTCAGCCTGAATTCTCATTTCATTCTAAGGCATGAAACCCTAATTTACAGTTAGAGATTATTTGATTTGTAGTTTGGGCGGGCCTAAAAAGCTGATCGCTGCTCATTGGTCAACCTGCGAACCCAACAGGCAAAATAAGAGTTCACCGCTGTGGTAAACTCCTGGCTGATTAAATATTATTTTCAGGTGTATTGGAGGTGTCTATTCTTTCTTGAATGAATTAAAAACTTTAAAATTCTCCAAAACTTCTGGCTATTTTATGTTTAGGTGCAGTTGTTGATGTTATTTAAGCTTAGGCTAAATAACAAATTTAAGCTTAGGCCCTGATACAGGTATTAAACTAGGCATGCCTGGCTGTCGCACCTCCAACGGCTACACGTTTTCATTGAGTAGCCACATGCTACACCCCCACCCCCCCCTTTATATTTGATATTTATATATCAAATATAAATGCGCACACCTTCCTGTAAAATGCACTTCTAATTCATGGAAGTAAACCGGTTCATTAGCGACACCTGGTGACAAAAATACGTTACTATCGGCCACATTGCATTATGATTATCTAGTTTTTGCAAGCTTAAAGTTATGTTTTTCTCAGTGTGGAATGGTGAGCTAACATGTTTTTCCATTCAGTGACGATAGCTAGCTAGTAGCAGCAGCAGGCACTATTTGAGTGATGATTGGTAGAAGCAGGCACTACTATTTCTCCCATTCCCAGTGATTTTGGTATGGCTCCTACCATTGATTAAAATGCATTGAGACTTTTGAAAGAAAAAAAAATACATTTCTGGCTGCATTGGATTGTTATTGACAGCGTTTCTAAAGGACTTCAAATGAGTCATCATTCGCTGATTGTGATTATATTTGTGCAGTTAGACAAAATGTAACTTTTTACAACGTTTGTTTTTTTGCAATATCAGCAGGGTCTAAATCTTCCAGTAACTCAACATTATACTGTAGTCTTGTCAATTAGTGTAACAGAGTAATTGCTGAAGTTGTTACACTAAATATATATGCAGTAAATACAGCAATAGCCTTATTCTAATATGGATGAATTTTTTTTCTTTTTATTTCAATCCACACAATTTTTAATTAATGTGCAAACGTTTATAAAAATCTGTTTTCGCTTTGTCATTATGGGGTATTGCGTGTCGATCGATGAGAAAATGTTATTTAATCCATTTTAGAATAAGGCTGTAATGTAACAAAATGTGGAAAAAGTGAAGGGGTCCGAATACTTTCTGAATGCACTGTATATAGTAATAAGAGCGTACTGTACTATAGTGTGTCTCTTCTTGCATCACTATTGGTTCTCCTGACTATTATTGATAATAACCAGTTAGTAGGCTACCTTGCACCCAAAACCCATCCGTTTCATATCTATTGACAGGTGTGAGTTTGGCAATTCCTACAATCTGTTATATTTTTCCTGAGCGAATGAGGCAGCCTGGGTTGATCCGAGCCGTTTCCCCAAGGTTCATGTTATACGTTTCTATAACGTAGTTGCCGTGTTCTCGGTTCTCATTTGTCTGCTATTAGACCGAATTGGTCTAGCCCACGAACGAACAAGGTTTATTACATACGGGTTTTATTTTTGGGTAATGCACCGAAAGCAAATTAATTTGGTTACAACGACGAATGACTAAGTCAGTGTCCCTTTAAATGTCATGTTCTTCATCTTATTTGTTTTATGGCGGTCTGAATTCAACAACAGGAGCTTTACCGCCACCTACCGAACTGGACTATGGACCAGGGACCCAACCCACTCCCAAAACAAACCCGACCAGCTGACTACCCACTAAACCCAAAACCAAACAAAACAAAACATCCAACAAAACAAATTAAACCACCCAACTATCACCAAGAATACAAACAAAAGGTAAAATAAACTCTTAAAGTAAATTAATAAAGAAACAAACAGAAGCCTCTAAACCCTTTCAAACAAACCTGTTTCCCTCAAAAACCTAAATAGGTGCCTATATCCCCCGTCCCCAGATTGTCTATCTAAGAACCCCATCTCGAACACCACCCCACTCTCCCTCATTCGTGTTTCCATCCGCCCCCTTTCCCTCCCATATTTCCCGCACTCCATCAGCACATGCTCCACCGTCTCCTCCTTCTTACAATACCCCCACCGCCCATCCGGATGTTTCTTTATTAAACTTAAAACCCCATTCAATCCCGCATGCCCCACCCAAAGCCTTGTTGATCTCTGAACACTTCTTCTTCTTCTTCTTCTTCTTCTTTTTGTTTAATGGCGGATTGCATTATTTTACTTTGAAGGTGCATACCGCCGCCTACTGTACCGGAGTATGCAGTCATGATTTATTTAATACTACATACAGAATGGAGAATTAATTCTTCTTAAACAAATCCCTATACCTTAATACTGTATAACACTACAATCCCTATACATTAATACTACATAAAATTATATATCTATCTATTTACTATATTCTATTATATAATTTTGTAACTTTCAAAAATTCTATAACAGCCTTCTGGTCATCCATTACCCCCCTTCCATCAATCCCCAATATTCCCTTTAGGCTCCATGCTCTACCTGCCTCTCTAATTCTAATGCAGAGTTGTTCCCTCTCTTCAGTGTACTTATTGCATTCCATGAGTACATGTTCAACATTTTCTGTATTATTGCAATAAGCGCATTCTACTGACATACTTTTTCCCCTCCTAATATCTTGTGCACTTATAGATTTCTGTATTTTGTAGTATGTTCGCCCTTTACTGTCCCCGTCCCATCTTTCCTGCCATTTCCTCATCACCCCTTTTTAAATTATTGCTTTTCCTTCCCCTTTACCAAATGGTATATGTAGAATTTCTTCTCTCTTTGTTGCATTTTTAGCAATTGTGTCTGCTCCTTCGTTCCCTTTAATGCCTACATGGGCAGGCACCCAACAGAATCGTACGTCTTTCCCTACTCTGTGAAGTCTAAAAAGGCTCTGGTGAATTTCTTGCACTAGATCTTCTCTTACTGATTTCATAGATTTGATGCTGAGGAGCACAGCAAGAGAGTCCACACAGAATACCACTCTGTCAGGCATAACATCTTCGACCCACTGCAGGCCTATTATTACTGCCATCATCTCTGCTGTAAAAACTGATAGATGGTTGGATATCCGTTTCCCAATCTTTGCTTTCATTTTTGGTATATATATTCCTATGCCTACTTTGCCATCTTCATCTTTAGAACCGTCTGTATAAATATCTAGGTAGCTGTAGTATGTATGTCTTATATATTGTTCTGCCAGGAATCCTCTTTCCTCATCTTCCCAATCCTTCTTTAGTTCTATTATTTTTATATCTACATCAGGTTTTGGGAATAGCCATGGTGGAATCACACTTATAGGGGTAGGGGTATTAAAATGAATATATTCCAGTCCATATTCTTCTGCTTTGACCTTTGTTGTCCATCCAAACCCATTACCCTTAAATTTACTATATTCCCAACATTCTTGTAACACCCCCTTGGCTGGGTTCTCATAGCCACACCCCTGTAACCGAATCCAGTATGATAACATCAGTTTGTCTCTTCTCAAGTCAATCGGGGCCTCACCTGCCTCTACCTGGATTGCATTGATGGGGGTTGTTCTCATTGCACCAGTACAGATTCTAAGAGCCTTATTTTGCACTCTGGTAATTCTGTCAAGATGTGTCTTGGCTGCTGCTCCATATACAAAACATCCATACTCAATTGATGCTCTCAGTAAAGCCCTATATACATACAAGAGTGATTCCTTATCGGCCCCCCAGTCTTGTCCAGCTATAGCTCTCATTAGATTGACCACTTTTTTGCATTTTGTCTCCACCTTTTCAACATGGATTTTCCATGTGTTCCTTTCATCTAACCAGATTCTCAAATATTTAAATACATTAACCTTCTCCATGAGTTGCCCATACAGTTTGAAACTCTGATTTTCAATCCCTTTCTTCCTTGTGAAATTCATATAGCTGGATTTGCTTGTGGAGAGCTTAAAACCCCAGTTATAGGACCACTGTTCTACTCTCACTATTGCTTCCTTCATTTTGTCTGTTAATCTTGCTGAATCTCGCCCCCTAATCCAAATGGCTCCATCATCAGCATAAAGCGCTGCTCCTATCCTTCTATCTAAACTCATAAATATATCGTTGATCATAATATTGAATAATACTGGGCTAATTACGCTACCTTATGGTATTCCGTTAATTATATCAAATACATCAGATGTTTCTGTTCCAACTTTAACCCTGAATGTCCGATTTGAAAGAAATTCCAATACCCAATTATAAAACCTTCCTCTAATCCCCATCCTATTCATTTTAATTAATAATCCTTCTCTCCACATAGTCATAAGCCTTTTCAATATCGAAAAACACAATTGCCATGGATTCTTTCATTTTGAATGTTTTCTCTATTTCATTAAAAACTTTGATGGCAGCATCCATAGTTGATCTTCCTGTCCTAAAGCCACTTTGATATGGAGCTATTATTCCTCTTTGTTCTATAAAATGATTAAGCCTCTTTACTAAAAAATCTTCCATCCATTTGCATAGGTGTGAGGTTAGAGCTATAGGTCTATAGTTGCCAGCATTGTTCGGATCCTTCCCTGGTTTGTTAAAAGGCAGGACTAATGCGCTCTTCCAGCTTTCTGGCATCTTCCCTTCTTCCCAAATCTTATTAAATAGTTCTAGTACCATTTTTAATGCTTGCTCTGGCAGGTTTTGGAACATTGCGTAACTTAGCTGATCCTCACCTGTCGCTGTGTAGCCAGTTCCATCCAACGCTGTTTAATCTCCGAACACAAATACAGACTGGCATTTTAAAAGGTGTGGGCCTTCAGTCTCCGACCCTGATTGGAATAGGCTACACCTGCACTCTACTCAATTAAGACGTGCGCATCTCCACCACGTTACACATTGTATCAGTGAATTTAGGTAAGTACCATTGCATTGCATTGGCACTGCAAGTGAAGTCAATTGTATCAGTTGAGTGAGACTCGGCGCCCTCGCATAGTCCACATTTGCCAGTATCTCCCACAGATTAGTAGGCTACTAATATTAGGCTACTAATAATTCTATAACATGAACCTTGTCTGGGGTCTGGGGGAACGTGGATCCCCCGAAAGCATCGTTAGCTAACGTCACCTCCAATACACCTGAAAATAATATTTAATCAGCCAGGAGTTATTTTCTCAACCAATCAGATAAGGAATGAACGAATCATACACGGACCCTTTATGGCGCCATGTTCCGATTTCAGTTCTCTCAAGGAAAAAGGGTCCACTCCACAGAACTATATAAGAACTGTGGTCCACTCTCCAGCCAGCGCACATAACTGTGGTTTAGCGGCTATGGGGCATAGCCAGAGATTTTCTGGGAGATGTGTATTTTGCATAGACATGTAGGCTATATATATATATAAGATATTAGTTAAACATAATTTGAAATAAACACACAACATAACACCGATTTTTTGTATTATTATTAAACAATTGTATACAGGTATGGAGCAATCGATTTCACACAGGCTAGATTTAACCCACAGTTTGGCTGATTGCTTCGAGACGTTGGGCCTGTTGTGTCGTAAATGAATGCCAACTGCAACATCCCGTAGGCTACTGTCACTCATCTCACGAAACAGTTTTTTCTCGTAATTAGTAGCTAGACACTTCATAGATCGCTCCGTATAATAGCTATGTGATGACAAACATGATGATGATGAGTGGCCTCAAGGCAGTACATTTATTACGTTTCGAACTAAGTCCACAAAACAGTGTTGCGATGCAATGTTTGTATATGACAAATTATTCCTTGGCATCACCTGTAGGCTATCTCAGTGGCATAATGTTCTAATGCACTCATAATGACTGTGCAGTTAGCGAAAATGTTTTATGGGAATGCGAAAAACTGCCGAAAACTGGCGGGGAAATGTCAGAATTGAGCTTGAAAGTTGAAAATCAAACATAAACTTTGGAAATCGAGATCAATTTAAATTTCCTGTAATTTTATGTTTAAAATCAGTTAGCAAAACGAATAACCATTTGATTCTCGCTTTTCAATTTCTGTTTTAAAAATTAATATAGAATAACCATTCGTTTCTTGTTTTTCATTTCTCTTTCTGAAACGGGAAACGATTGGCCAAAAAGTACACGCATCACTGTCCAATTAATTATGGTGCTCACTGTATAAAAAAAACTAAAATTATAGTAATAATGTGACAGTGATGTACCTGAAAATCTCCAGATAAAAAAAGCCTTTTTGGGCTTCACTTAATTTATTATATTGAAATACAGGCTACAATACACCCTCCAGTTTTTGCATTGCTTCCAGTGTAAAGCAAGTCTGTAAAACACACGTTTGACAGATTTACAACAAAAATTAAGGACAGCAGGGCTTTTACAAAGCCTCACTAATGTAAACCCATATTTGTCATCTAGACTGCCATTGACATCTTGGGCTTCACCAATGAGGAGAAAATGGGCATCTACAAGCTGACTGGTGCTGTGATCCATCACGGTAACATGAAGTTCAAGCAGAAACAGCGTGAGGAGCAGGCTGAACCTGATGGCACAGAGGGTGAGTCTATATACTGACATGTCTGCTCTGTGTTACATATTGGGATACCTGCCATCCACCAAGTTAGTTACGGCTTTGCGGGGCATGCCCTATATACCTGTACAGAAATACACCCCTACAGAAATAACCACAATGACCACAGACTCTCAGCCCTTAAAACATGAACTTCTGTACGTTTTGACCTCATGTAACCACACAGAATTTATGTATAACGCCACACATCCACACAATAAAGCCCCAAACTTTGTGCATACGTTATGCCTTTTAACATATAAAAATGTTTTTTCCACATTAAAAAACATATTTTTCTTGCAAAGACATATTCACAATATTAACTGTTCACTTGCATCAGCAGACACCATGCACGGCAGGTAATGTTACGCTGTATGGAAACGGATATCCCAGCAGAGAAAATAAAGTTGTAATGCAAAATCTCATCTGGTTAAGACCGCGTTGTTGCATTAATGTCAAAAACCTATAAATAACTCTGCCATTGGCTACATGTTTTCAACAAACGTTTTAAAGACGGTCATTACACAAAAGCCGAAATAGTTCACTAACACTACCACTGCAGGTAGCCTACCGTTACACTACCGGAAAAGACATCCATCTATGCATAGCCTAATGTACCTATGTTTATTCATTTTGGCAAAAAGGATGCGTACTTCTGCTCTGTCCAATATATGTTATGTCACCAGAAAAATTATGTAGTAGCAATATTAAGAATGTACGATAATACATGAACATTCATTTCATGGTTAGGCTACTCAATTTTTTTTTAAATGACCATAGCCTCCGAAGATGTCATAGCCTACTTCTGCAGACAATGAATGGCAAACACTATTGACAGAATTGTGACCAATATGGACAGAGATATTGCTGTCATAAGACGGTGCGCTTCTATTACCTACCATTCTATGTAAGGAATAAAGTAATTCAATCACTTGTACTGTCCCATTTAGATTACTGTCCGGTCATCTGGTCCTCGGCATCCAAAAATAATATAGTAAAATTGCAGTTTGTACAAAATAGAGCCGCTAGGTTGGCTCTAGGCTGCACTAGAATAACTAATGTTGCCTTAATTCACTCTCACCTCTCATGGTTTTATGTGGAGAAACGTATATCCTTTAGACTAGCCGTTTTCATCAGAAACATAATTCATTCTCAAACACCTATATATTTAGCAAGTTGGTACACAGGGAAGATATTCATAAACTTAACACAAGAGCTACCAGACATAATTTTGCCCTTCCACTACCAAGAACCAATCTTCTAAAAAAATGATCATGTACAGAGCCATCTCATATTGGAACAGCTTGCCATCACACATCTACTCCCAACCTAGCCTTCCTAAATAAAATAAAAACCTTGAAAGACTACCTGATGGAGTACTAATTAGGCAATTAATTAATCTCCCTCATTTTTTCTTTATATCTTCATTTTCTATATTCTAATTTGCAATTATTTATTAGTTTTGTGCTTATGTTCACATCTATTTTGTTTTGTGTCTGATTAGACTTCTTGCTTGTTTTTATTAGTTTTTCTTTGAATTTATACTTAGTATGTTGCATGTTTTGCAAGTCGGACCCCAGGTAGACTAGTCGGCGCTACTTGCGTCAACTCATGGGGATCCCAATAAACTAAACTAAACTATTAATTATAATAATAATCATAATAATAATTGGTGATAAGCTACTTTCTTTGACAGTACTATTATCTTTTTTTCTGATGATAGGCTGTGCAAAGACTTCTGGAAAATATGCGTGTCCACATTGTTCAACTCATAGATATATTAATAACAAAAAACTATGTTTTAAGTGTGAAGTTTGGCTTGCTCAAAGGCCGCAAAAATCAGGAAATTCAAATGAGCACCACCAAGCCAAACTTCAGCACTCTACACTATCAGGGATTTCCAGTACTCCGTTTTGTATATCTGACTGCTATACAGTTCTGTAGCTATGTTGGTCTACTGTATTTCAAACAACATGTACTTGTTACATGTCTTGAATGAAGCGCCGAGTCCATCCAGGTGCAACACATTACTTTATTATCTGTATAAAACATTTAAGACAACACGGTCAGCTATGCTTGTCTTTTCATTTCTTTGCAGCACTCATTCTATGGTTTGAACCCTGACCTTCTGAATACCTTTAGCTTAGGGTCCTGCGTCACATATACTTTCATTGAACTTCACTTATTTTAACCCTCTGGATACATTTTAAACTCAAAGTTCTATTTTACAAATTATCTATTTTACAATTTCACTCGATTAAATTCACTTGTTCTTGACATCCAAATATACCATCGTTTCAGTTTTTACATTATTCTAACTGCACCTTTACCTTTTCTCCATAACATAGCAATAACATGTAACGTATACATCAATAAACTAAATTACATTGATGTCACTCGCTGAGTTCACTAACCTCACAGATCACATTACAAAGATGTTTCTTGTTCAGTTACTGTTACAAAACATCACATTACCTATTAAACTGCATTTGCTGTATCACATAGCCAATCTAATTTACACTGTTACCTATTATACATTAAACCTCATTTACACAATACCTTAGCTAGTCTGATTACCATTTGATCTGCTGACTGGTACAGTAAACCTAGCTTTCCATGTTTTTACAGGTTTAATGTTACAGGTCTGACTTGGTTGGTTAGCTACCTGATTTCTAACAGTATTCTTATGCTTTAGTAGGCAATGACACTCAGACATCAAAATGCAAACTTTTATAAACTTTAAATACAAATAGCCTTGTCTGCAATACACAGTAAAATTAGTATTAATGAAAACATATGATTCACCAGTTTTACCAACCCAAATGGTCGCTGGCGCTCACCATTCATACTAGTTACACTGACTTACTTTTACAGATTTTTCCCTGCAAACATTAGCATGCGAGTTACTATGGTGGCTGGTTCCACTCGCTGCTCACGTGAATCACTAATGCACATAGCTACTATTCACTTAGCTTGCTTCTGCCTGCTTTTCCAGCAGCGTTCTTATCCTACTAGGCAACGGCAGTAAAACATTTAAATTCGACCGTCTCTTTAAACGCTTCGGAGGCGCAATAAAACGTTCTAAACCCGACGTGTAATTCACGGACTTTTTCCACAGAACTCTCAGCATTCAAACTCACCATCAGTACTGTTACACACCGCATTACTTTGGCTAGTAGCCATTGCTATCATTCACCCATTAATTAGGCTACTGCGTTAGCCGCTAGTGCAATTCACTTATACTGAAAACTGAATACCAATAACATTTTCTGCAAGACACGGTAAAATGTTATAACCAAAACATAATTTCACGAACTTCGTTGTCATTAAGACGTAAAGAGTTTTTACTTTAAACGCATCAATCATTCTTACCTGTATAAAACATTTAAGACAACACGGTCAGCTATGCTTGTCTTTTCATTTATTTGCAGCACTCATTCTATGGTTTGAACCCTGACCTTCTGAATGCCGCGAAAATGATGAACATTGATAGCTACCTCATAGCGCCATCTGCTGCTTTTCTTACTGTTCTAGCACAGATACAAATATCGCATTATCTATTTTTTTCACTGGCACCGATCGAAATAAAAACTCTTCACAATGACTTTTAAAATGGGGGGGGTAGCCTACTATTATGCTTCCACATTTTACAGTTGAACATAGTCTGTTGATAACCACTATTATGCTTTCACATTTTACAGTTTAACATAGTCTGTGGATAAACCCAAGGGCTACATACTCATCACTGGGCAGATTGGTTCAAAACTTCTCTCAAAGAGCCTAATTCATACTATTAGAGTATGTGCTACCACCCATGATAGTGACCTGTACAAAGAGGCATTGTATTTCCCTACTGCAGTTTTGTGTAGGCTATTTCTCTATTCCTCTTATACCAATATTGATAGCTGTAATAATATTGGTATAGGTAGTTTCTTAAAGGTGGATCTAAATCTTTCAATCTGTTTACATTTCAAATCCTTTTTAGAAGTATTATAAAGCTATCTAAAGCTATATGAGTAGATGTATAATTGTATGCATTAGGCTATTCAATGTATGCTTTCACCTATTGTTTTTATTTCTACCCTTTGAACTCCACTATGTATGACATATCAGGCCAATTCGGCCTACATGTTATGCTATGACTGAAATCTTATCGACTACTACTCAACAGTGTGTAAGGGTTTAGGTTTGTAACGATGAGCCAAACGCGACAAAACAAAGCACGATTACAGAACAAGTCACTCACGAACGTAAGGACCACTAAAGGAGTCTCAGTAGCAAAATAATAAACAACCACATGGGTGTGGCTCGTAGACACGAGCAGAAAGGTAAGAGAACAGAGACTTCCAAACAGAAATACACGAGCATAAGCTTGAAAAGGAGAAAACAAAGAATCACCTTTGGAACGTAGACTATAACGCCCGATAAGAGGTGAAAAATAAATGAAATAAAAATAAACCTCTCACTCTCAATATAGCAGAGAGTAGTAGAGGGTAAGAAATAAAAATAAAGAAAGGGACTAATCCCTAAAGAGCTTCAAGGGCAGCTAAAGCCAATCTAGTAGTGAAAATATAGAGCAGCTATATTCTAACCAACCCTGACTACGTGAAGGCACGAAATGACAAAGAAGCGCCAAGAAGCAGAAGTGAGGGGCTTAAATACCTAGCAGGTAATCGGACAGGTGAAATGAATGATAAGCGGGGAGAAGCAAAACCCCGAACCAGAACATGGGAAAAAATCTGATGCTGCTAACCGGAGAGAAAGGACGAGAACCATAGCGAAACAGGAAAAAATAGGCACGGACCATGACACAGTGTTTGTTTTTTCATATATTTCATATTACTTAGGTGTACATAAGTGATTTTCATTGGTGGTGGTATAAGCCTAGGCCACATGTCCAGTATAGGCTACTCCTTATATGGATGATTCCATTTCTAATCAACAAATAAAGAGTCTATGATGGTATAAGTCAAAATGAAATAGCACTGTATTTATACACTCCAGCAGCAAGTGATATATAGGTTTCAAGTGTGTACAGGGCCTGTATCATCATTTAGGGCCAGATTCAGAGATGGCCAACTTAAGTAATGCGCTTAAGTGCATTTTAGGGCGGCAGTGTAGTATAATGGTTAAGTAACTGGACTTGTAACCGAAAGGTTGCAGGTTCGATTCCCAGGTAGGACACTGCCGTTGTATCCTTGAGCAAGGTACTTAACCTGAGTTCCTTCAGTATATATCCAGTTGTATGAATGGATAAATGTAATAAGAAGTTGTGTATGTCGCTCTGGATAAGAGCGTCTGCTAAATGCCTGTAATGTAATGTAAAAAGTGCCTCTCCTGCGTGGATTTAACACGGGATGAGATACGCTGTATTCTAACCCAGGGTTTCCCAAACTTTTCCATGCCAAGGACCCCCAAATAGCTGTAGCCTCTGGCTGGGGCCCCCCTATTGCGAAATGGCTTAAAAAAAACATTTAAAGTACACTGGCAAATATAAAAAAATCAAACATACAGCTTCTTGATACACAACACAATACTTTGGACCCTATTTTGATTCCATAATCGGGCCGTTGGCAGCTCAACGTAACACTTTGACTGACAGGCAGACGGTTTGCTATTGGCTGCGATTGAAAGAAGGGCATGGCAAAGACCTAATTTCGATATGAAAGGACTTATAACAATTTATGTTTTATTTTAAACCGGCACAATAATCTTATGAATTGAATTGAAATGTATTTTTAAAATACATTTTATTATTTTATCATTATAATTTTTTTTGTGTTGCATTTTCCATTTTCCTCTCCCTTCCAGTTGCCCCCCCTGGCGCCCCCTGGCGGCCCCCACTTTGAAAACCCCTGTTCTAACCTACGCTACACAGGTGACAGTATCTTTAATAACTGCATTTGCATTTGTAAAATCCTGCCTTTGTGCATCATAGTTGCTCTCGCATGATGGGGAAGGCAGTGAACCTATTCATTTGTTGTGTTGATAAAATTATCATAGCTCCGATTGACTTGGATATACCCATCACACAATCAAAATAAATAATCACTGGACAGTGGTTGCACGCAATATTATTAAGTAAACAAATAAATATTTGGATTTATTTTCATGAATATATTTATTCATCATATAAAATAAGAATTCCGTCATAAAATAAACCCAACAATCGCCTGATCGTATGCCAAAAAAGCCCTGCTCACTCCAATGCAAAATAAACATGTGAAAGTATTCTCTCATTCTACCATGTATTCTACTAGCAATATATTCTATTAAATATGAAATTAATATACAATCCTACCATTGGTTTTACACATTGAGATGTTCCTTTCAAAATTCTGTCAGTTTATTGTCTGGTACAATCGGTTTGAGAAATATACAACACTTTATACCGCTATTACACTATCTGAAACATGGGCTCATAATACCCCCCATGCTCTGCAAGCCTGTCTCGTTCATTACAGTTCATTCTGGTTTAATTGTCGGCTCTTTTATCCAATAGAGTGCATTATAACCTTAGCAACGGTATATTCTTTGTCTTCCAGGGTGCTTTGAATAAGGTACTACAGTCCAGCATAACAGCCGTTTTCGTTTTCACGGTCTCATATTACGCAAGCTGTATGAATAACGCATCAGGGAGGGGAGCTTCCCTTATACCGATATGTGAACAATTTGCATCTAAAATGCAGTTGTTTTCGGTTGTTTTCGCTGGCTACAGATTTTTTCTATTCATTTTTCCACTCGAGCACTGTCTTTCCAATATGATATTTTCGCATTTTGAGCGCATTTCACATTTCACACTGTAGTGCAATCGTCAGTGGCGCCGCCAAGAGGTGGACGGGGGGGCCACGGCCACCCTGATACAATCACTGGCCCCCCCTCGAGAGTCGCATATGCATAATATGCTGCTATCTGATATATTACATTAGGTACTTTTCATTTAAATCAATAATTATATTTTTCATAATAGTTCATGCATGTGAAAGAAAATAACAAATGTATAGCCAGCCAGCCACTTAAGCGCAGCGCACTGCCAGGAGACTGAGCGCAAATAGGCACCGCCCATCCCGGAGGGAAAACACATCCCGCACTTGCCCTCCATTGACTTGATGTGCTGGTGCCTTCTTGTCATTTCGATCCGTTAGCTAACAGCATAAAAATGCCTAAAAGTTGTTGTTTGGTGGGATGCACTACAAACAAGGCAAAAAACCCAGAATTGCGGTCTTATAAGATTCCGAACCACAAAACGGAGCCCATAAGATGAGAAAAGTGGATCCGAGCAATGGATCCCGAGCGTCGGTGGGAAGAAAGGGAAAAATGTGGGACCCTGAAACTCCACATGCTTATGTATGCAGCAGGCATTGTTTCACAGGTAGCCTAAGTAAAATAAGTTATCCAATTGTCAATTTATGGCTAACTAATATTGCTGTAAGAAACGCTAAAACATTTTGACCATTCCATTTGTAGTGGAATGTGGATAAATCAAAGTGCTATAACGTTACAGTATTATATTTGCAAGTGCAAAATATTATCATCCACTAACAAAAAAGTTGTGGGCATCCAAAGAACGATAATTTTTCATCGTTGTATGCATGTAGATTCCAAACAAACGGTGAGACAAAAAAAAGCAATCAGCTTTCAATGGGTAGGCTACTCTTCTCATGCAGGTTTTAACTGTTCAAGTGGGCTAAGCTAGCGAAATAGAGGTAACATTGTCATAAAATTTCTTCTTATAAAAACCTTCTCCTCGTTTTATTACATTACAGACATATTCTACAATAGATTGAGTAAATTTTTTGTCTCAAAATTCTACACAAAATAGCCCATAATGACAAAGTGAAAACATGTTTTTAGAAATTTTTGCAAATGTATTAAAAATCAAAAACTGAACTCTCATTTACATAAGTATTCATACCCTTTGCTTTAACATATTTTTAAAGTATCATATTTAATATTTGGTTGCATACCCTTTGCATGCTGTTACTTCCTGAAGTCTGTGACTCATCAACATCAAAAGACTCTCAATATCTTATTTTCAGGTACTGTTACAAGCGATACTTTAAGCTCTCTGCATTTGAATGGATCTCTATGGGAATTGGGGGGTGAGACTAGATTCAGCTGTAAATTACACTGGTACAGTATGGAACACATGGTTGGCTAAATGGCTGTAAGTCATCAAGGGTCTGAGCTATCGAACGAGCCCCAAACCATCACTCTGTTGCCAGATATGGAGTAGATGTTTACAGCTGAATCTAGTCTCACCCCCCAATTCTCATAGAGATCAGATCAAATGCAGAGAGGTTATAGTATCGCTTGTAACAGTACCTGAAAATAAGATATGAATACTTATGTAAATTAAAGATTTGTTTTTGATTTTTAATACATTCGCAAAAATTTTGAAAAACATGTTTTCACTTTGTCATTATGGGCTATTTTGTGTAGAATTTTGCGACAAAAAATTAACTCAATCTATTGTAGAATATGTCTGTAATGTAATACAACGTGGAGAAGGGGAAAGGGGTGGGCAGACTTTCTGGCTTGACTGTATACAGATACATAACACATTAAAACAGGATTGTTGTGGAACTCAAAATGTTAACTGTACCAGTATTAGTCTGTGCACATCAGATAATTAGTAACATTAACTGTAAAATAAGAAACCAAAGTATATCAGTATGCGATTCCTTATTTCTGGGGGAACCACTGGCAATCGTAATTTTATTTTTGATGTAGCCTAATGATTTTCATTGAAGATAGAACATTTGGCAGCACTTTGCAGATGGTGGAATACTATTTTATTTTCATGTTATCGTACATAATATAGGCTATGGCGTATGATGGGATGGCAAATGCTCATTCCGATTTTCTGTGCGCTGATATGTGGTAGATTAAGGTAAAGATGTTCCTTGGAGTCAAAAAGACTAGGAATATAAAAAAACGACAAAAAAATGCAATCCCGGGGCAAAAGTATACATACTGTAGAGTACAGGGAAATGTGATGTTTTATTGAGGTACAAGAGTGAATGATTAGGCTACATATTTAGGTGTATGTAACACTGTGATATCAATATTTTTATCTTAATCCATCAGAAGAAGAAAATGTATATTCTTTATCATGGACAAAACAAATTTTATTCATTTTGTGACATGTTTTGCTTAGGGGTTTTGGACCCATAGATATCTACCCCCTATACTGATGAAAATATTGTCATTCCCACTTGAAAATGATGCAAAAGTGAGTTTTATGAGCCAAAACTGTTGATTTGTAGTTAAATATATCTCTTTTTTATTTTTATTTTGCACACTTGGGAGTTTATGATCCAGGGGGCCGCCAGGGGGCGCCAGGGGGGGGCAACTGGAAGGGAGAGGAAAATGTATATATTTACCTGTTTCACCTGCTCTCAGTATTATGTTGCAAACTAAAGAAAAACTGTTTTTTTTTGCATTTCATTGTTTCATTGCATTTGTGGCACTTTATTTTGACTTAAATTATAAAAATAAACAAATCTAAGTTCATACTGTAAATATAAATAGTACACCTGTCTTGTTTCATTTAAGCCATTTACCAAGTTTATGTGATAAAGCCTTAAATAGACCCCCTAAATAGATGAGAATTGACCAAATTTGCCATCTGCGTGAAGGGGTTAACCCTATTGACTTTGGCTGTCCAGAGGCAATTTCCACCTAGTTTCTACTAGTCTTATTTAAGTGTCAATATCTCAAAAAATATTCACTGCACATCTATGATTTAAAGTTCAAATTGAAGAAGAGGCGATACATTTATCTTCGCATACAGTATATACATAATATGCATAAAATATGTAGCCTAATGTTTTTTTAAAGGTTTTTTAAAAAACGTACAAAAGCATATCTCAAAACGTATTTCAGCCCTAAGTGCGAAATGTAACATCATAAACTCTTAAGGGTTAATCATAAAACAATTGTAGCTTCTTACCAGGTAGAATATTTGGTTTCATACATATATTTATATGAGAGATTTTGGAGAAGAAAATGAAGTGTCTTCTCAATCGAAAGTGCATCAGATACTGTATATAGTACAGTAAGCAAGGGAAAATGCCGAATGCTTATTTGTATAACATTTAAAATATATATTAGTGTTTCTATAACTGAACATGATGTTCTTAGCATGTTTAAAAGGTGCATGTTATGCATTTTACAGTCTGTGGTTGTGGCAAGACGAGGGTCGTAAGCGCTTTGGGCTATTAATAACACCCTGCTATTTTATTGCCCTGCAGTGTAACAGAAGAGGCTGAGGTTTACACAAGTGGTGACCCTTTTAAACAATCCTGCGTCAAATTTTTTTTTCTTAAATCTGTAGTTTATGATTTCAGACAAACATGAATACTGTGGGACGGATACATCTACCAATGGGGGCCAACGTGAATTGGGTTAAAAAAAAGATTTAAAAGATTATTTATGTACGGTAGTTGAACACAATAGCTATATGCGATGTCTTCAACTTAACCAGTTGAAGTCACATATACTTAATAATACCCTATTATGCGCAACCACTGTCCAACAATAAATCTTTTGAAAGCATCTGTCACACGCTGCAAGGATGTGGCCAGGAAGAAGAGAGAGATTGTAACCTGGAGCACTGGTAGATCTACACTGTGGGAATTACTTTGCGCTTCCTCATAGTTTTGAAGCAGCTCTTTGTCAAAGTGAATATGATCCAGACATATCAATAGGCCTTTCATTTCCGGGTAGGCAAAGTGAAAGGGGTGAATACTTTTTTCCGGTAGCTTAGTTCGCTCTGGTTCTGTCCACTGAACTTTGGTTCTGCCAAAGCCCATACAGAGAGAAAACTTATTATACGATCTCTGGTTCTGCTTTTATCTTCATTGAAAATTGCTGCGTTCAGAAGCAACAAAGCTGGCAGTGTTTTTCGCTGCTCCATCTCCGAGAGAAAATAGCTAGGAAATTAGCTGTCTCCAAAAGATATACGGTTTATGGGGCATACCCGGTAGCTAGCAAACAAGCAAAAGATTTTTATCAGAGCTGCTCTTGAGTGGTGGATTGCAATGAAGACGCTTTCGTTTGGTAACTTACTCGCTAGTTAAATCTAGCTTCGGTTGCTAACGTTAGTTAAAACTGTTAGCTTATCTCAGTGCTCCAAGAGACAGACATGTCTAGGGCATCCCTGCTAGCTTGCTAGCAAGTAAGCAAAGGTTTTTAAAAAAATTTTTTTTAACAGAGCTGCTCTTAAACTAGCTACCAAGCTAACGTTGTCTAACGTTTGAGTGGTGGATTGAAATAAAGACACTTTCGTTTGCTAACTTACTCGCTACTAGTAAAAACCAGCTTAGCTTCTGTTGCTATTATAAACTAGGATACAGCAAGATAGCAAGCAAGCAATATGCGTTTAATCAGAGCTGCTCTTAAACTAGCTAGCTAACAAGCTAGCGGTATCTGACGTTTGAGTGCTCAATTTTTAATTAGTGTGGTTCAGTGAACACTCATTCCATCATTAGTCAGATTATGATATAGTTTTAAATTAACCAGGCAGAAACAAATACAAAATATAAAGCCATTTATAAATATAGGCTATATGCCCAAGTATCATAGAAGCAAATTATTGTTACCTTTGACTCCAAATAATTACATATTGTGAAACAAAAGCTTAAAACTAGCGAAGGAAATAGGATTTACTCGCTAGCGAATATGCTAGCTTACGTGGGATGCTAGCTAATGTCAGTTAATCAAACTATTGATAAAGTAAGAACAGATTTTTATGACATTTCAGTCAGCTAGGTTATTGACATATTAGTCACATGTTTATGAGTGATTATGTAACATTTCTCACATGAAAATAAAATATTAAAACCAGTGAGCTGGGCTGGGGTATCACTAGCTTCTTGCTAACTGAAACCAGCTCCAGCCATTGTAGCTACCATGTATGGCTTCACTATGCTTGTCATTAAGCTAACGTTAGCTTGGAAACATTTTTGTTCACTGTCAATGTTCTGTAGCGTTTTGTGTCTCCTGCCACAAATGTTATTGTTTTGTTGCACATAATTAGAAGCACTGTGAAATGTCAAGATTAATTAGCCAGGTAACCATGTTTGCTAGCTAGGCTATGCATGCTAGTCTTTCCTCTGCCTATCTGCCTACCTCCATAATTAATACATTTCTCAAAAAAGAACATATAATACCTTGTCAAGCCTCACATCACCCTGAAACTCATCAGCAATGCAGATAACGTCCGACAATGTGACTTTTGGGAGTGATATTAGGGGCTGGGAAAAACACCAGATCCATGGTTTCCAATGGGGAGTTACAGGTGTCCATAGCATCGGAAGTAAGTATTCACCCCTTCCATCATGTGAAATAGGCCTATTAATCCATCTAATATTGATCTGGTTGTTATGGTTTCCAAAACTGGAATGGACCCAAATGCAGGACTCAGAGACAGACTCAGGCAAAAGCTCCGGCAGGAGTATATTTATTCAGGCAGAGTAACGTCAAACATGACAAACAGATGGAACGAACTGGCAACGAGAATGACAAAGAAGGCGATATACTGTATATAGGGAAGAAGCAGGTGAAGTGGGAGATCAGTAATGAGTGCGGTTGTGAGGAATGTAGGTGAGTGTAATAAGATAATGACAGTGCGTGCAGAATGTGAGTGGAAAATGTGAGTGATTGGCTGAGGGATAATTGGGGAGACAAACGATTTTCCTACAAACGAGTAGGAAAATCACGTCGAGCCTGCACGACACAAAAAGACAAATGAGGTAAAAAGAAAGACATGACATGGAAATCAATGGGGAAAACACGAAGAACGAAAGGGAGGTGGAAAGGAAGGGAAACAGTAGACGTAACACTGGTATGATATACCAGACGGTCAATCATAGCCTACTTTTACATATTTTTCTTTTCATAACAGCTCTTTCATAATTGCAAGTTAGCTAGACAAAGTAAAATAAGACCAATTTTATGTTCAAAGAACATGCACTCATTTCAATATCCATTTATGCGAAAGATGCTGTATTTTTTATAATCCTCTATTGGCGGCGTTAGACATAAACCACCTTTTTTTCCAAACAAATTTGCGTGGAAAAAAATTATTAAGTGAAAACTCTGAATCCGCGTATTTTGCAGGCACGCCTCGTTTTCATCTCCACTCTGCATGCGTATATACTGGAGAGATGCTTAAAACAGCAGATAAGTCAGATGTCTGAATCACAAATAGCTTAATCTACACAGAATATTGGGAGTAAGTCCCATTTGCGTGATTATCTCAACTCTGAATCTGGCCCTTAGTGTCCATAACACATTTAAAATAAGTACAGAACACACTAGCATTAAGTAAATTCATTCTACATCATTGTGTCTTTGACTGACTACCCATCTTGGTCACAGAAAAGACGTAAGATTTATGTGAATCAATTTCTGCTTAACCACAATCCCTTAATTTCACATTGCTGTATTCTCATTCCAGTGGCTGATAAAGTTGGTTATCTCTTGGGCTTAAACTCAGCTGACCTGCTCAAGGCCGTGTGCTATCCCAGAGTGAAGGTCGGCAATGAGTTTGTCACAAAGGGGCAGACTGTACCACAGGTAATGTATTTATTGTCATGACCTAGAACGTGAACTGAACTCAAACGCACGACCAGGAGACAGAAGTACGATATTAGGTGGTTCTTTATTAGCTTGGGGCAGTCCCAAGCTGTACACAAACGAACACACAAATTTACAGGAGATCACAGGAGCTCTGTCCACACCTCGACTCGCTCCAAACCGGAGCTGGACTTGACTGGACGTGGCAGGGCGGACGAGAAATGTTCCAAGCCGGAACTGGACTGGACGGATCGGACTGAGTGTTTCCACCCCGGAACTGGACTGGAGGGAACGGACTGCGTGACGATGAGCAGGAGCAGGAGTGGTAGAGCACGACCGAGTAGCTGCAGGGTAGCCTCACGGGGACCCAGCTAGGGTACTCGTCAGGAGGAGAGCGGGGGAGACCGCAACACAGGCAGGGATACGAACACCGCAGGTGGACAGACTTGAAAACAGGGGAAAGGTTAACTGGACACAAAACGGGCTAGAAACAAACAAACACTGAGCGAATATAAACTGGATATAAAGATCGCGCAGACCAGAGTGACTGACAAACTATCTTAACAAACAACGTTAACGAACTGGCAACAAACAAGAGACAGGGAGCGGTTTAAATACAGGGAGTGATTGGTAACAATGGGAAAAAGGTGCGAATGTTTAAGTGAGTGATTGGTTACAATTAGAAAAGCGTGTGAATGTCTAAGTGGGTGATTGACCAGAGTGAAGTGTGAGGAATGTGAGTAGAGGGGAGAGAAGAGGATAGGTCGAGACAGGAGTGGTTTAAACGAGTGGAACAAACGGACAGGACACGCCCAACCTGCAGCATGGGGAAAGACACGGATAAGGGAGTCAAACATGACACGGAGGGAGAGGGAAAAACACGGAGAAGGAACAGGATGGGAACGGAACGTTACAGTACCCCCCCCTCAACGGACGCCTCCTGGCGTTCCCGGAGGCTTGATCTTAAGGGGATGCATCTTGTGAAAATCGGTTATGACGGAGTGGTCCAAAATGAGGCTCTTGTGAAGCCATGACCGCTCTTCGGGACCGTACCCCTCCCAGTCGACCAGGTATTGAAAACCCCGACCCCTACGGCGTATGTCCAGAATGTGACTCACCGTATAGGCCGGGGCATTGTCGATAATCCGGGGCGGAGGTGGAACACCTGCGGGGGCACTGAGAGGGCTGGAGGTGACAGGCTTGACCTGACTGACATGAAACACAGGGTGAATCTTGAGGGAGAGGGGAAGGGAGAGCTTAATGCTTACAGGATTGATGATAGTGAGGATGGTAAAGGGGCCAATGAAACGGGGCTGTAATTTCTTGGAGGTGGATTGTAAGGGGATGGTGGAGGTGGAGAGCCAGACCTGCTGACCGGGCTTGTACTGCGGGGCTGCGGTCCTATGAAGGTCCGCCAGGCGCTGGGTACGGGAATTAGTGCGAAGGAGTGCGGTGCGTGTCAGCTTCCAGATGCGTCTGCATCTGAGAAAGTGGGACCTAACGGTGGGAACCGCCACTTGCTCCTCCTGGACGGATAACAGGGGGGGTTGGTACCCTAACGAACACTCAAAGGGGGACATCCCTGTAGCAGTGCTCTTAAGGGAGTTGTGGGCGTACTCCACCCACGGGAGGAATCGGCTCCAGGAGGAGGGATTGCGTGCGGACACGCACCGCAGGGCGGACCCCAGGTCCTGGTTAGCCCTCTCCGTCTGACCGTTAGATTGGGGATGGAACCCAGAGGATAGGCTGGCGGAGGCGCCCAGGGCCGTACAGAACGCCTTCCATACCTGGGAGGAGAATTGGGGCCCACGGTCAGAAACAATATCAGAAGGGATCCCGTGCAGCCTGACCACGTGCAACACCAGGAGTTCCGCCGTTTCAGAGGTGGAAGGAAGTTTGGGGAGAGGGATAAAGTGGACCGCCTTGGAGAACCGGTCCACAATTGTCAGAATAGTGGTGTTGCCCTCTGACAAAGGTAGACCGGTAACGAAGTCTACACCGATGTGACTCCAAGGTCGGCCCGGGACAGGGAGGGGGTGGAGGAGGCCGGAGGGTGGCTGGTGGGAAGCCTTGCTCCTGGCGCATACAGAGCAGGCCAGGACAAAGGCACGGGTATCCCCCCCTGAGGGTGGGCCACCAAAAACTCCTCCCAACCAGGACGGTAGTTCTGGCGACCCCTGGGTGACAGGCCAGGCGGGAGGCATGGACCCATTCCAGGACCTGGGAACGGACGGAGTCGGGGACAAACAGGGTAGAGTTAGGGTTATTGCGGGGGTCCGGTTGAGAAACCTGAGCGGACTTCACGGTCTCCTCGATGTCCCAAGAGACCGCAGCCACGACGCAGGAAGCCGGTAAGATGGGTTCAGGGTCAGCAGAACTGGCTAGGGGGGAGAACACACGGGATAAGGCATCGGCTTTTATGTTGCGGGAACCGGGACGGAAAGTAACAGTAAAATTAAACCTGGTGAAAAACAGTGACCATCGGGCTTGACGGGCGTTGAGCCTTTTAGCAGACTTAATATAAAGCAAATTGTGATGGTCAGTCAGGACAATAAACGGGTTACCTGCCCCCTCCAGCCAGTGACGCCATTCCTCCAGAGCGAGTTTGATGGCCAGTAGCTCCCTGTCCCCGACGTCGTAGTTCCGCTCTGCGGGCGTTAGCCTCCGGGAAAAGAATGCACAGGGGTGGAGCTTACTGTCCTGCACGGATCGCTGCGACAGAATGGCCCCTACGCCGGTATCGGAGGCGTCCACCTCCACGATAAACTGGCGGGCTGGGTCGGGATGACACAGGATGGGGGCTGTAGAGAACCGGGTCTTGAGTTGCTCAAAGGCATGTTGAGCCTCAGCATTCCAGAGGTAGGGGATGGAGGTAGAGGTTAGTTTGGTGAGCGGAGCAGCGGCAGAACTGAAATTGCGTATGAATCGGCGGTAGAAATTAGCGAAACCAAGGAATTGCTGGAGGTGCTTACGTGTAGTGGGCTGGGGCCATTCTGTCACCGCCTGGATCTTGGTAGGGTCCGCCCGGATTCTGCCCTCCTCTATAATGAAGCCGAGAAATGGTACCGAGGATGTATGGAAGGCACATTTCTCGGCCTTAACGTAGAGTTGGTTCTCCATGAGTCTCTGGAGGACCTCGCGAACATGGTGAACGTGTTCCTGTGGGTCTTTTGAAAAAATTAAAATGTCATCAATATAAACGAACACAGATTTGCCCAAAAAGTCACGTAATACATCGTTCACCATGCCCTGGAACACTGCTGGAGCGTTAGTTAGCCCGAAAGGGACCACTAAATATTCGTAGTGGCCAAGGGGGGTATTAAACGCGGTTTTCCACTCGTCCCCCTCACGAATCCGGACCAGATGGTATGCGTTACGGAGGTCGAGTTTGGAGAAGATGACAGCCTGGTTAAGGGGTTCAAAAGCAGAGTTGATCAGAGGAAGGGGGTATTTATTACGGATGGTGATTTCGTTGAGGCCCCGGAAGTCGATGCAGGGTCGCAATGTCCCGTCTTTCTTCTTAACAAAGAAGAACCCTGCACCGACCGGGGATGGAGAGGGTCGGATGATACCTGATGACAGTGACTCGTGGATGTAGGTCTCCATGGTGATCTTTTCCGGGCCCGACAAACTGTAGAGACGGCCAGACGGTAGTTTAGCTCCCGCCAGCAGATTGATACAGCAGTCGTAGGGTCTGTGGGGAGGCAAGGAAACAGCACGTGATTTGCAAAACACTTGGGAAAGGTCGTGATACTGATGGGGAACGCCGGTTAGATCAGGTACAGGTTGAGGGTGAGATACTTGTTTAACCCCCAAGGGGGGTAGGGCTGACCGGAGGCAGTTGGCTAGACAGTGGCTGCTCCAGTCCTGAATCTGACCGGAGCGCCAATTAATATGCGGGTTGTGGAGGTGTAACCAGGTCTGTCCTAGGACTAACGGGTACTGTTGGGAGTGAATGAGAAACAACTGGATGGTTTCATGATGGTTGCCGGATAGTATAAGTTGGAGGGGAACGGTGGAATGGGTGATTGACCCCAGGCTCCTGCCGTCCAGGGCGAATGCCGAGATGGGCTTGGATAGGGTTTCGGTGGGAATCCCGAATCTTTCCACGAATGCAGCGTCGATAAAGTTGGCATCCGCTCCGGAATCGATAAGGGCGGATGTAGAGGCGGAAAGGTTCCTCCACTGGAGAGTGGCTTTTAAAGTGGAACGGTTCTGGGCTGAGTGGTTGGTGGTAATGGGGCTCGTCAGTAAGCCCAGCTTCACGGGCGAGCCAGCCCCTTTTGGGCGAATAGCACAAGTGGCGATGTGGTGGTCTGACTTTCCACAGTACAAACAGGAGTTTGTGCGGATCCTCCGTCGGCGCTCCTCGGCGTCTACGGAGATCTTCCCCAACTGCATGGGTTCTTCGTCTGTGGGAGTAGGTGAATATTTATTCCTCTCCATGGGAGGAAAGGGGCGACTGTCGTGCGAGGAAGAGACCGGGCCGTTAGACGACCCTCTCCTTCTCTCCTGGGCCCGGGCTCTGAGGCGATTGTCGATGGAGATGGCGAGGTGGATGAGGGCGTTTAGCGAGGTCGCCTCTTCACGGGTGGCTAGCTGGTCCTTCAATTCCTCGCTCAAGGCCTGAAGAAAGGCCCCCTGAAGAGCAGCATCATTCCATCCTGCCTCGGCCGCAAGGGTGCGGAATTGGACCGCCATCTCCGCCACACTGCGACTGCCCTGCCGAACTTGAAGGAGGCGTTGTGTAGCGTTGCGTCCACAGACTGGGTGGTCAAAAACACGCCGCATTTCGGCGGTGAAGGTGGGGAAGTGAAGACAGGCTGGTGTCTGGCTATCCCACAGAGTCAGGGCCCACTCCTGGGCACTGCCAGTCAAGCAACTCATGACCAGCGCGATCTTGCTGGCGTCGGAGGCATAAGAGGTGGGCTGGATGCGGAAGACGATGTCGCACTGCATGAGGAATTCGCGACATCTTCCCAGACTTCCCCGGTAATGCTCAGGGAGTTGGACACGGGGTTCTCGAACAGAAGTGGGGACGGGAACCTCAGGCAGTGGTTCAAGTGCGGGTGCGACGGGAGCCTCCTGGATCCCAGGAAGGGGCTGGTGGAGTAACATTTGCGTTACCTGTTCTCCTAGACCACTCAGGGCTTCCAGAACATCATCCAGGCGGCGGCTCTGTTGGGCGTTGACCGTGGCTTGGTATGAGAGGGCGTGACGGATCTGCTCCAGGTCGGCTGAGTCCATACTTTGGCCAGTTCGTTCTGTCATGACCTAGAACGTGAACTGAACTCAAACGCACGACCAGGAGACAGAAGTACGATATTAGGTGGTTCTTTATTAGCTTGGGGCAGTCCCAAGCTGTACACAAACGAACACACAAATTTACAGGAGATCACAGGAGCTCTGTCCACACCTCGACTCGCTCCAAACCGGAGCTGGACTTGACTGGACGTGGCAGGGCGGACGAGAAATGTTCCAAGCCGGAACTGGACTGGACGGATCGGACTGAGTGTTTCCACCCCGGAACTGGACTGGAGGGAACGGACTGCGTGACGATGAGCAGGAGCAGGAGTGGTAGAGCACGACCGAGTAGCTGCAGGGTAGCCTCACGGGGACCCAGCTAGGGTACTCGTCAGGAGGAGAGCGGGGGAGACCGCAACACAGGCAGGGATACGAACACTGCAGGTGGACAGACTTGAAAACAGGGGAAAGGTTAACTGGACACAAAACGGGCTAGAAACAAACAAACACTGAGCGAATATAAACTGGATATAAAGATCGCGCAGACCAGAGTGACTGACAAACTATCTTAACAAACAACGTTAACGAACTGGCAACAAACAAGAGACAGGGAGCGGTTTAAATACAGGGAGTGATTGGTAACAATGGGAAAAAGGTGCGAATGTTTAAGTGAGTGATTGGTTACAATTAGAAAAGCGTGTGAATGTCTAAGTGGGTGATTGACCAGAGTGAAGTGTGAGGAATGTGAGTAGAGGGGAGAGAAGAGGATAGGTCGAGACAGGAGTGGTTTAAACGAGTGGAACAAACGGACAGGACACGCCCAACCTGCAGCATGGGGAAAGACACGGATAAGGGAGTCAAACATGACACGGAGGGAGAGGGAAAAACACGGAGAAGGAACAGGATGGGAACGGAACGTTACAGTACCCCCCCCTCAACGGACGCCTCCTGGCGTTCCCGGAGGCTTGATCTTAAGGGGATGCATCTTGTGAAAATCGGTTATGACGGAGTGGTCCAAAATGAGGCTCTTGTGAAGCCATGACCGCTCTTCGGGACCGTACCCCTCCCAGTCGACCAGGTATTGAAAACCCCGACCCCTACGGCGTATGTCCAGAATGTGACTCACCGTATAGGCCGGGGCATTGTCGATAATCCGGGGCGGAGGTGGAACACCTGCGGGGGCACTGAGAGGGCTGGAGGTGACAGGCTTGACCTGACTGACATGAAACACAGGGTGAATCTTGAGGGAGAGGGGAAGGGAGAGCTTAATGCTTACAGGATTGATGATAGTGAGGATGGTAAAGGGGCCAATGAAACGGGGCTGTAATTTCTTGGAGGTGGATTGTAAGGGGATGGTGGAGGTGGAGAGCCAGACCTGCTGACCGGGCTTGTACTGCGGGGCTGCGGTCCTATGAAGGTCCGCCAGGTGCTGGGTACGGGAATTAGTGCGAAGGAGTGCGGTGCGTGTCAGCTTCCAGATGCGTCTGCATCTGAGAAAGTGGGACCTAACGGTGGGAACCGCCACTTGCTCCTCCTGGACGGATAACAGGGGGGGTTGGTACCCTAACGAACACTCAAAGGGGGACATCCCTGTAGCAGTGCTCTTAAGGGAGTTGTGGGCGTACTCCACCCACGGGAGGAATCGGCTCCAGGAGGAGGGATTGCGTGCGGACACGCACCGCAGGGCGGACCCCAGGTCCTGGTTAGCCCTCTCCGTCTGACCGTTAGATTGGGGATGGAACCCAGAGGATAGGCTGGCGGAGGCGCCCAGGGCCGTACAGAACGCCTTCCATACCTGGGAGGAGAATTGGGGCCCACGGTCAGAAACAATATCAGAAGGGATCCCGTGCAGCCTGACCACGTGCAACACCAGGAGTTCCGCCGTTTCAGAGGTGGAAGGAAGTTTGGGGAGAGGGATAAAGTGGACCGCCTTGGAGAACCGGTCCACAATTGTCAGAATAGTGGTGTTGCCCTCTGACAAAGGTAGACCGGTAACGAAGTCTACACCGATGTGACTCCAAGGTCGGCCCGGGACAGGGAGGGGGTGGAGGAGGCCGGAGGGTGGCTGGTGGGAAGCCTTGCTCCTGGCGCATACAGAGCAGGCCAGGACAAAGGCACGGGTATCCCCCCTGAGGGTGGGCCACCAAAAACTCCTCCCAACCAGGACGGTAGTTCTGGCGACCCCTGGGTGACAGGCCAGGCGGGAGGCATGGACCCATTCCAGGACCTGGGAACGGACGGAGTCGGGGACAAACAGGGTAGAGTTAGGGTTATTGCGGGGGTCCGGTTGAGAAACCTGAGCGGACTTCACGGTCTCCTCGATGTCCCAAGAGACCGCAGCCACGACGCAGGAAGCCGGTAAGATGGGTTCAGGGTCAGCAGAACTGGCTAGGGGGGAGAACACACGGGATAAGGCATCGGCTTTTATGTTGCGGGAACCGGGACGGAAAGTAACAGTAAAATTAAACCTGGTGAAAAACAGTGACCATCGGGCTTGACGGGCGTTGAGCCTTTTAGCAGACTTAATATAAAGCAAATTGTGATGGTCAGTCAGGACAATAAACGGGTTACCTGCCCCCTCCAGCCAGTGACGCCATTCCTCCAGAGCGAGTTTGATGGCCAGTAGCTCCCTGTCCCCGACGTCGTAGTTCCGCTCTGCGGGCGTTAGCCTCCGGGAAAAGAATGCACAGGGGTGGAGCTTACTGTCCTGCACGGATCGCTGCGACAGAATGGCCCCTACGCCGGTATCGGAGGCGTCCACCTCCACGATAAACTGGCGGGCTGGGTCGGGATGACACAGGATGGGGGCTGTAGAGAACCGGGTCTTGAGTTGCTCAAAGGCATGTTGAGCCTCAGCATTCCAGAGGTAGGGGATGGAGGTAGAGGTTAGTTTGGTGAGCGGAGCAGCGGCAGAACTGAAATTGCGTATGAATCGGCGGTAGAAATTAGCGAAACCAAGGAATTGCTGGAGGTGCTTACGTGTAGTGGGCTGGGGCCATTCTGTCACCGCCTGGATCTTGGTAGGGTCCGCCCGGATTCTGCCCTCCTCTATAATGAAGCCGAGAAATGGTACCGAGGATGTATGGAAGGCACATTTCTCGGCCTTAACGTAGAGTTGGTTCTCCATGAGTCTCTGGAGGACCTCGCGAACATGGTGAACGTGTTCCTGTGGGTCTTTTGAAAAAATTAAAATGTCATCAATATAAACGAACACAGATTTGCCCAAAAAGTCACGTAATACATCGTTCACCATGCCCTGGAACACTGCTGGAGCGTTAGTTAGCCCGAAAGGGACCACTAAATATTCGTAGTGGCCAAGGGGGGTATTAAACGCGGTTTTCCACTCGTCCCCCTCACGAATCCGGACCAGATGGTATGCGTTACGGAGGTCGAGTTTGGAGAAGATGACAGCCTGGTTAAGGGGTTCAAAAGCAGAGTTGATCAGAGGAAGGGGGTATTTATTACGGATGGTGATTTCGTTGAGGCCCCGGAAGTCGATGCAGGGTCGCAATGTCCCGTCTTTCTTCTTAACAAAGAAGAACCCTGCACCGACCGGGGATGGAGAGGGTCGGATGATACCTGATGACAGTGACTCGTGGATGTAGGTCTCCATGGTGATCTTTTCCGGGCCCGACAAACTGTAGAGACGGCCAGACGGTAGTTTAGCTCCCGCCAGCAGATTGATACAGCAGTCGTAGGGTCTGTGGGGAGGCAAGGAAACAGCACGTGATTTGCAAAACACTTGGGAAAGGTCGTGATACTGATGGGGAACGCCGGTTAGATCAGGTACAGGTTGAGGGTGAGATACTTGTTTAACCCCCAAGGGGGGTAGGGCTGACCGGAGGCAGTTGGCTAGACAGTGGCTGCTCCAGTCCTGAATCTGACCGGAGCGCCAATTAATATGCGGGTTGTGGAGGTGTAACCAGGTCTGTCCTAGGACTAACGGGTACTGTTGGGAGTGAATGAGAAACAACTGGATGGTTTCATGATGGTTGCCGGATAGTATAAGTTGGAGGGGAACGGTGGAATGGGTGATTGACCCCAGGCTCCTGCCGTCCAGGGCGAATGCCGAGATGGGCTTGGATAGGGTTTCGGTGGGAATCCCGAATCTTTCCACGAATGCAGCGTCGATAAAGTTGGCATCCGCTCCGGAATCGATAAGGGCGGATGTAGAGGCGGAAAGGTTCCTCCACTGGAGAGTGGCTTTTAAAGTGGAACGGTTCTGGGCTGAGTGGTTGGTGGTAATGGGGCTCGTCAGTAAGCCCAGCTTCACGGGCGAGCCAGCCCCTTTTGGGCGAATAGCACAAGTGGCGATGTGGTGGTCTGACTTTCCACAGTACAAACAGGAGTTTGTGCGGATCCTCCGTCGGCGCTCCTCGGCGTCTACGGAGATCTTCCCCAACTGCATGGGTTCTTCGTCTGTGGGAGTAGGTGAATATTTATTCCTCTCCATGGGAGGAAAGGGGCGACTGTCGTGCGAGGAAGAGACCGGGCCGTTAGACGACCCTCTCCTTCTCTCCTGGGCCCGGGCTCTGAGGCGATTGTCGATGGAGATGGCGAGGTGGATGAGGGCGTTTAGCGAGGTCGCCTCTTCACGGGTGGCTAGCTGGTCCTTCAATTCCTCGCTCAAGGCCTGAAGAAAGGCCCCCTGAAGAGCAGCATCATTCCATCCTGCCTCGGCCGCAAGGGTGCGGAATTGGACCGCCATCTCCGCCACACTGCGACTGCCCTGCCGAACTTGAAGGAGGCGTTGTGTAGCGTTGCGTCCACAGACTGGGTGGTCAAAAACACGCCGCATTTCGGCGGTGAAGGTGGGGAAGTGAAGACAGGCTGGTGTCTGGCTATCCCACAGAGTCAGGGCCCACTCCTGGGCACTGCCAGTCAAGCAACTCATGACCAGCGCGATCTTGCTGGCGTCGGAGGCATAAGAGGTGGGCTGGATGCGGAAGACGATGTCGCACTGCATGAGGAATTCGCGACATCTTCCCAGACTTCCCCGGTAATGCTCAGGGAGTTGGACACGGGGTTCTCGAACAGAAGTGGGGACGGGAACCTCAGGCAGTGGTTCAAGTGCGGGTGCGACGGGAGCCTCCTGGATCCCAGGAAGGGGCTGGTGGAGTAACATTTGCGTTACCTGTTCTCCTAGACCACTCAGGGCTTCCAGAACATCATCCAGGCGGCGGCTCTGTTGGGCGTTGACCGTGGCTTGGTATGAGAGGGCGTGACGGATCTGCTCCAGGTCGGCTGAGTCCATACTTTGGCCAGTTCGTTCTGTCATGACCTAGAACGTGAACTGAACTCAAACGCACGACCAGGAGACAGAAGTACGATATTAGGTGGTTCTTTATTAGCTTGGGGCAGTCCCAAGCTGTACACAAACGAACACACAAATTTACAGGAGATCACAGGAGCTCTGTCCACACCTCGACTCGCTCCAAACCGGAGCTGGACTTGACTGGACGTGGCAGGGCGGACGAGAAATGTTCCAAGCCGGAACTGGACTGGACGGATCGGACTGAGTGTTTCCACCCCGGAACTGGACTGGAGGGAACGGACTGCGTGACGATGAGCAGGAGCAGGAGTGGTAGAGCACGACCGAGTAGCTGCAGGGTAGCCTCACGGGGACCCAGCTAGGGTACTCGTCAGGAGGAGAGCGGGGGAGACCGCAACACAGGCAGGGATACGAACACTGCAGGTGGACAGACTTGAAAACAGGGGAAAGGTTAACTGGACACAAAACGGGCTAGAAACAAACAAACACTGAGCGAATATAAACTGGATATAAAGATCGCGCAGACCAGAGTGACTGACAAACTATCTTAACAAACAACGTTAACGAACTGGCAACAAACAAGAGACAGGGAGCGGTTTAAATACAGGGAGTGATTGGTAACAATGGGAAAAAGGTGCGAATGTTTAAGTGAGTGATTGGTTACAATTAGAAAAGCGTGTGAATGTCTAAGTGGGTGATTGACCAGAGTGAAGTGTGAGGAATGTGAGTAGAGGGGAGAGAAGAGGATAGGTCGAGACAGGAGTGGTTTAAACGAGTGGAACAAACGGACAGGACACGCCCAACCTGCAGCATGGGGAAAGACACGGATAAGGGAGTCAAACATGACACGGAGGGAGAGGGAAAAACACGGAGAAGGAACAGGATGGGAACGGAACGTTACAGTACCCCCCCCTCAACGGACGCCTCCTGGCGTTCCCGGAGGCTTGATCTTAAGGGGATGCATCTTGTGAAAATCGGTTATGACGGAGTGGTCCAAAATGAGGCTCTTGTGAAGCCATGACCGCTCTTCGGGACCGTACCCCTCCCAGTCGACCAGGTATTGAAAACCCCGACCCCTACGGCGTATGTCCAGAATGTGACTCACCGTATAGGCCGGGGCATTGTCGATAATCCGGGGCGGAGGTGGAACACCTGCGGGGGCACTGAGAGGGCTGGAGGTGACAGGCTTGACCTGACTGACATGAAACACAGGGTGAATCTTGAGGGAGAGGGGAAGGGAGAGCTTAATGCTTACAGGATTGATGATAGTGAGGATGGTAAAGGGGCCAATGAAACGGGGCTGTAATTTCTTGGAGGTGGATTGTAAGGGGATGGTGGAGGTGGAGAGCCAGACCTGCTGACCGGGCTTGTACTGCGGGGCTGCGGTCCTATGAAGGTCCGCCAGGCGCTGGGTACGGGAATTAGTGCGAAGGAGTGCGGTGCGTGTCAGCTTCCAGATGCGTCTGCATCTGAGAAAGTGGGACCTAACGGTGGGAACCGCCACTTGCTCCTCCTGGACGGATAACAGGGGGGGTTGGTACCCTAACGAACACTCAAAGGGGGACATCCCTGTAGCAGTGCTCTTAAGGGAGTTGTGGGCGTACTCCACCCACGGGAGGAATCGGCTCCAGGAGGAGGGATTGCGTGCGGACACGCACCGCAGGGCGGACCCCAGGTCCTGGTTAGCCCTCTCCGTCTGACCGTTAGATTGGGGATGGAACCCAGAGGATAGGCTGGCGGAGGCGCCCAGGGCCGTACAGAACGCCTTCCATACCTGGGAGGAGAATTGGGGCCCACGGTCAGAAACAATATCAGAAGGGATCCCGTGCAGCCTGACCACGTGCAACACCAGGAGTTCCGCCGTTTCAGAGGTGGAAGGAAGTTTGGGGAGAGGGATAAAGTGGACCGCCTTGGAGAACCGGTCCACAATTGTCAGAATAGTGGTGTTGCCCTCTGACAAAGGTAGACCGGTAACGAAGTCTACACCGATGTGACTCCAAGGTCGGCCCGGGACAGGGAGGGGGTGGAGGAGGCCGGAGGGTGGCTGGTGGGAAGCCTTGCTCCTGGCGCATACAGAGCAGGCCAGGACAAAGGCACGGGTATCCCCCCCTGAGGGTGGGCCACCAAAAACTCCTCCCAACCAGGACGGTAGTTCTGGCGACCCCTGGGTGACAGGCCAGGCGGGAGGCATGGACCCATTCCAGGACCTGGGAACGGACGGAGTCGGGGACAAACAGGGTAGAGTTAGGGTTATTGCGGGGGTCCGGTTGAGAAACCTGAGCGGACTTCACGGTCTCCTCGATGTCCCAAGAGACCGCAGCCACGACGCAGGAAGCCGGTAAGATGGGTTCAGGGTCAGCAGAACTGGCTAGGGGGGAGAACACACGGGATAAGGCATCGGCTTTTATGTTGCGGGAACCGGGACGGAAAGTAACAGTAAAATTAAACCTGGTGAAAAACAGTGACCATCGGGCTTGACGGGCGTTGAGCCTTTTAGCAGACTTAATATAAAGCAAATTGTGATGGTCAGTCAGGACAATAAACGGGTTACCTGCCCCCTCCAGCCAGTGACGCCATTCCTCCAGAGCGAGTTTGATGGCCAGTAGCTCCCTGTCCCCGACGTCGTAGTTCCGCTCTGCGGGCGTTAGCCTCCGGGAAAAGAATGCACAGGGGTGGAGCTTACTGTCCTGCACGGATCGCTGCGACAGAATGGCCCCTACGCCGGTATCGGAGGCGTCCACCTCCACGATAAACTGGCGGGCTGGGTCGGGATGACACAGGATGGGGGCTGTAGAGAACCGGGTCTTGAGTTGCTCAAAGGCATGTTGAGCCTCAGCATTCCAGAGGTAGGGGATGGAGGTAGAGGTTAGTTTGGTGAGCGGAGCAGCGGCAGAACTGAAATTGCGTATGAATCGGCGGTAGAAATTAGCGAAACCAAGGAATTGCTGGAGGTGCTTACGTGTAGTGGGCTGGGGCCATTCTGTCACCGCCTGGATCTTGGTAGGGTCCGCCCGGATTCTGCCCTCCTCTATAATGAAGCCGAGAAATGGTACCGAGGATGTATGGAAGGCACATTTCTCGGCCTTAACGTAGAGTTGGTTCTCCATGAGTCTCTGGAGGACCTCGCGAACATGGTGAACGTGTTCCTGTGGGTCTTTTGAAAAAATTAAAATGTCATCAATATAAACGAACACAGATTTGCCCAAAAAGTCACGTAATACATCGTTCACCATGCCCTGGAACACTGCTGGAGCGTTAGTTAGCCCGAAAGGGACCACTAAATATTCGTAGTGGCCAAGGGGGGTATTAAACGCGGTTTTCCACTCGTCCCCCTCACGAATCCGGACCAGATGGTATGCGTTACGGAGGTCGAGTTTGGAGAAGATGACAGCCTGGTTAAGGGGTTCAAAAGCAGAGTTGATCAGAGGAAGGGGGTATTTATTACGGATGGTGATTTCGTTGAGGCCCCGGAAGTCGATGCAGGGTCGCAATGTCCCGTCTTTCTTCTTAACAAAGAAGAACCCTGCACCGACCGGGGATGGAGAGGGTCGGATGATACCTGATGACAGTGACTCGTGGATGTAGGTCTCCATGGTGATCTTTTCCGGGCCCGACAAACTGTAGAGACGGCCAGACGGTAGTTTAGCTCCCGCCAGCAGATTGATACAGCAGTCGTAGGGTCTGTGGGGAGGCAAGGAAACAGCACGTGATTTGCAAAACACTTGGGAAAGGTCGTGATACTGATGGGGAACGCCGGTTAGATCAGGTACAGGTTGAGGGTGAGATACTTGTTTAACCCCCAAGGGGGGTAGGGCTGACCGGAGGCAGTTGGCTAGACAGTGGCTGCTCCAGTCCTGAATCTGACCGGAGCGCCAATTAATATGCGGGTTGTGGAGGTGTAACCAGGTCTGTCCTAGGACTAACGGGTACTGTTGGGAGTGAATGAGAAACAACTGGATGGTTTCATGATGGTTGCCGGATAGTATAAGTTGGAGGGGAACGGTGGAATGGGTGATTGACCCCAGGCTCCTGCCGTCCAGGGCGAATGCCGAGATGGGCTTGGATAGGGTTTCGGTGGGAATCCCGAATCTTTCCACGAATGCAGCGTCGATAAAGTTGGCATCCGCTCCGGAATCGATAAGGGCGGATGTAGAGGCGGAAAGGTTCCTCCACTGGAGAGTGGCTTTTAAAGTGGAACGGTTCTGGGCTGAGTGGTTGGTGGTAATGGGGCTCGTCAGTAAGCCCAGCTTCACGGGCGAGCCAGCCCCTTTTGGGCGAATAGCACAAGTGGCGATGTGGTGGTCTGACTTTCCACAGTACAAACAGGAGTTTGTGCGGATCCTCCGTCGGCGCTCCTCGGCGTCTACGGAGATCTTCCCCAACTGCATGGGTTCTTCGTCTGTGGGAGTAGGTGAATATTTATTCCTCTCCATGGGAGGAAAGGGGCGACTGTCGTGCGAGGAAGAGACCGGGCCGTTAGACGACCCTCTCCTTCTCTCCTGGGCCCGGGCTCTGAGGCGATTGTCGATGGAGATGGCGAGGTGGATGAGGGCGTTTAGCGAGGTCGCCTCTTCACGGGTGGCTAGCTGGTCCTTCAATTCCTCGCTCAAGGCCTGAAGAAAGGCCCCCTGAAGAGCAGCATCATTCCATCCTGCCTCGGCCGCAAGGGTGCGGAATTGGACCGCCATCTCCGCCACACTGCGACTGCCCTGCCGAACTTGAAGGAGGCGTTGTGTAGCGTTGCGTCCACAGACTGGGTGGTCAAAAACACGCCGCATTTCGGCGGTGAAGGTGGGGAAGTGAAGACAGGCTGGTGTCTGGCTATCCCACAGAGTCAGGGCCCACTCCTGGGCACTGCCAGTCAAGCAACTCATGACCAGCGCGATCTTGCTGGCGTCGGAGGCATAAGAGGTGGGCTGGATGCGGAAGACGATGTCGCACTGCATGAGGAATTCGCGACATCTTCCCAGACTTCCCCGGTAATGCTCAGGGAGTTGGACACGGGGTTCTCGAACAGAAGTGGGGACGGGAACCTCAGGCAGTGGTTCAAGTGCGGGTGCGACGGGAGCCTCCTGGATCCCAGGAAGGGGCTGGTGGAGTAACATTTGCGTTACCTGTTCTCCTAGACCACTCAGGGCTTCCAGAACATCATCCAGGCGGCGGCTCTGTTGGGCGTTGACCGTGGCTTGGTATGAGAGGGCGTGACGGATCTGCTCCAGGTCGGCTGAGTCCATACTTTGGCCAGTTCGTTCTGTCATGACCTAGAACGTGAACTGAACTCAAACGCACGACCAGGAGACAGAAGTACGATATTAGGTGGTTCTTTATTAGCTTGGGGCAGTCCCAAGCTGTACACAAACGAACACACAAATTTACAGGAGATCACAGGAGCTCTGTCCACACCTCGACTCGCTCCAAACCGGAGCTGGACTTGACTGGACGTGGCAGGGCGGACGAGAAATGTTCCAAGCCGGAACTGGACTGGACGGATCGGACTGAGTGTTTCCACCCCGGAACTGGACTGGAGGGAACGGACTGCGTGACGATGAGCAGGAGCAGGAGTGGTAGAGCACGACCGAGTAGCTGCAGGGTAGCCTCACGGGGACCCAGCTAGGGTACTCGTCAGGAGGAGAGCGGGGGAGACCGCAACACAGGCAGGGATACGAACACTGCAGGTGGACAGACTTGAAAACAGGGGAAAGGTTAACTGGACACAAAACGGGCTAGAAACAAACAAACACTGAGCGAATATAAACTGGATATAAAGATCGCGCAGACCAGAGTGACTGACAAACTATCTTAACAAACAACGTTAACGAACTGGCAACAAACAAGAGACAGGGAGCGGTTTAAATACAGGGAGTGATTGGTAACAATGGGAAAAAGGTGCGAATGTTTAAGTGAGTGATTGGTTACAATTAGAAAAGCGTGTGAATGTCTAAGTGGGTGATTGACCAGAGTGAAGTGTGAGGAATGTGAGTAGAGGGGAGAGAAGAGGATAGGTCGAGACAGGAGTGGTTTAAACGAGTGGAACAAACGGACAGGACACGCCCAACCTGCAGCATGGGGAAAGACACGGATAAGGGAGTCAAACATGACACGGAGGGAGAGGGAAAAACACGGAGAAGGAACAGGATGGGAACGGAACGTTACATTTATACTTGAAAACACATTTTCTAAATTTAAATGTAAATTTTCATAAGTAAGGGACAACTGAAATCCTTCAACATCCATTGTAAGGTATGTTTATAGTGTTCATATCATTTTCACAGGTCAACAATTCAGTAATGGCTCTGGCCAAATCTATCTATGAGAGGATGTTCTTGTGGATGGTCGTCCGCATCAACCAGATGTTGGACACAAAGCAGCCCAGACAGTTCTTCATTGGTGTGCTGGACATTGCTGGCTTTGAAATTTTTGATGTAAGTATAAAGAAATTATTATTAAATTATTTATTTTAACATACTGTAAGACATAATTAGTGTTGACTTCCATCATCATATTCACTCAAAGTACAACAGCATGGAGCAGCTGTGCATCAACTTCACCAATGAGAAATTGCAGCAGTTCTTCAACCATCACATGTTTGTGCTGGAACAAGAGGAGTACAAGAAAGAGGGAATTGACTGGGAGTTCATTGACTTTGGTATGGACTTGGCTGCTTGCATTGAACTCATAGAGAAGGTAAGGGAAGGTTGTAACTATAAAATAAGTGAGACATAAAAATTACTTATTTAATTAATGTGTCCATAACTTGCTCTTTTAACAGCCTATGGGCATCTTCTCCATCCTTGAAGAGGAGTGCATGTTCCCTAAGGCTTCAGACACAACTTTCAAGGGCAAATTGTATGATCAGCACCTTGGAAAGAACAATGCCTTCCAGAAACCCAAGCCTGCCAAAGGCAAGGCTGAGGCTCACTTCTCCCTTGTACACTATGCTGGCACTGTGGACTACAACATCTGTGGCTGGCTGGACAAGAACAAGGACCCCCTGAATGACTCCGTTGTACAGCTGTACCAAAAGTCCTCAGTAAAACTGTTGGCTCTCCTGTATGCAGCCACTGCTGGGGCTGACGGTAAGGACAGAGAAAGTTATGTCAGCACTAAACCAATGAGTTTAACATATGATAGCATTATAGAAACTTTAAAATCATTACTAATCAATAAAAATGACCATTAAGTATTTAATCTTACATGTTTTAACTTAATTTAAAAATATTAAAATAAAAAAACTGAAATGAAACTGCATTTTTCAGAGGCAAAGGCCGGAGGCAAGAAGGGAGGCAAGAAGAAGGGTGGTTCCATGCAGACTGTGTCATCTCAGTTCAGGGTAAATTTGTATGGCTTAATAGCATAATAGGAAGACTGAAAAATCCAGCTGTAATATTTTGACAAAAATGACCTATAGTATCACAATACAGGAGAACTTGGGAAAGCTGATGACCAACTTGAGAAGCACTCATCCTCACTTTGTGCGTTGCTTGATTCCCAATGAGTCTAAAACACCAGGTACTGTTCGAACAGTCCACAACTTAAGTGTGAATTCTATCTGTGCATTTTAAGTGAAAAAGTGATGGACAAGGGATTCTAAAAACTTCAAATAATCACAACATATCACAGAGGGATGTATCCACTACACACCCACCAAATATCTTTTCAAGAAAATGTCAATAGGTATATTAATATACATCTCAAAGTCAGCTAATAAACTCAGTCTTGTAAAGGACTCAGGATTGTACGGGTGTGGTCTAAATCCACGCCCTCAACCCGAGTGCCATCGACGTCATCCAGCCCTACATGGTTGACAGTTCTGTGGTTTGAACATATTTTTATACAGTCTATGGTTTGAACCTGGCGAGGAATTATTGCAATTCAAAGAAAAATACAGTGCGGCTGCTATCAGGAGATAAATATCACACGCAACCTCACAATGAAAGTAAGTTAACTTAAACGCTAAGCAGAGTATTGCAACCGTTTGATGTAACGTTAGTCTATTTAACGCAAGCTAAATTGCAAGGCGACGTTTCACCAAATTCACGTTTCACACAAATAATTACACAATGGTAGGTTTTATCAAGTTTTTAAAAAATGTGTTTAAAGGCCCACTCATTCATTTTGGTTGCTAATCAAACTAAAATTAAACTAAGTACTTAGGTGGATCATGGTTCTCATAGTTATTCAGTCTGTAACCAGCCACAACATCTTAGCTATCTATTCTTTTCGATATATTATCTGACGATTGAACAGTGCATCAAGTAAAAACGACGCGTGCGTGATTAGTTTGTTTCCATGATGATGAGCTGTGCAAGCTAATGTTACTAGTCAGCACCACGGAGGGATGGATAAAAAGGTAAAAGATTGGGAGAGAGGTAAAAGATTGGGAGAGGGATACAATTGGTATAGGGATAAGGAGCGAGGGGAAAAAATAAACACTTTAGCTAACTAACTATTCCAAATCCAAATGCTGATAACGCTGGACAACTATTCTCAAGGGCAAACAAAACAAGTGTTTGACTCAGACTCAAGGAGGATTTCTTAGTGGGACAGGACAACTTTATTCGCCTCAAACTATGGGAGGAGTTACGTAATGAGATCAAGGTATGTATTGGTTGAGGTTTCACGTCTACGTCAGCATGGACCCATTTTCGAATCCACCCTTTTTTCATCATACAGGAATAAAAGGATATAGACTGAAATTTAAGGAGATTGGAATGGAATTTATTCCTCGTGCTTTATTGGTGCTCAATACATACCTTAATAGCCATAAATAACATGGTTATAAGCATATTATGGATTTTCCTTGCCCGTCACTTTAACTTTAATATGTAATGAACAATTTTCTAATTCAAAAGGATGCAACATGTAAGGCTTGTATACTTCCACAGGTCTCATGGAGAACTTCCTCGTTATCCACCAGCTGAGGTGTAATGGTGTACTGGAAGGTATCAGAATCTGCAGAAAGGGTTTCCCCAGCAGAATTTTATATGCTGACTTCAAGCAGAGGTAGATCACTCTCACCATACCCACATGTGAATTTTTTTTCTTTCCCTTTGTAACAATATCTGAACATCCCTCCTCTTCAAATCTGCCTTTTACAGATACAAGGTACTGAATGCCAGTGTTATCCCAGAAGGGCAATTCATTGACAACAAGAAAGCTTCAGAGAAGCTCTTGGGATCCATCGATGTGGATCATACTCAGTACAAATTTGGGCACACTAAGGTAAAAGAGCTAATTTATTGTGAACAGGAAACATGAATCTAATGCTTTCTAAACTTTAAAAAAATGTAATTGGAGAACTGAATTGAAAATGATTGTAGGTATTCTTCAAAGCTGGCCTCCTGGGTACCCTGGAGGAGCTGCGAGATGAAAAACTCGCTGCATTGGTGTCCATGACTCAGGCTCGGTGCCGTGGTTTCCTCATGAGAAAGGAGTTTGTGAAGATGATGGAAAGGAGGCAAGTAAAAGCAATATTGCTTCACTGCAATAAACAGTGACTTAATTTACTTTCAAATATTTGACTGCATTCAAGCTCATTAAAAACAGCTCTCATTATTTTCAGATGTTTTACTGCTCTACTACCGTTATACCATTACAGAAGCTTAAAGGGTAACAAAGCAAGCTGGTTTAGCTAGACCCCGCCCCCTTTATAAATTTGAAAAATGTAAAAATATGTGCATGATAAGGTAATAATATAGAGGCTGTATCAAACCACGCCCCAGCTATTTTTTTTCACTAGTAGCCCATTCTGCTCTGGAAAGCACTCATGGCGGCTGCTTTGTTCCACTCTCTCTCTCTCGCTACCTCTCTCACTCACGCACAAACAAGCACGCTAGCTCCAGCTACTGCCGATTCCCAAGTAGCTAGCCGCTGCCGAGGCAGAGGCAATGGTGAAGAATGCGGCACGCATAACCTAATTTGGGCTTATAATGATAAATAAACAACAAATCACACGCTGTACAAATAGTTACCCATGCCATGTGGGCTTGTAAGAGCTGATAATGTAACAACGACGCATAATGTAACAACGACGCATAATGTAACAAAACAATGTAATAAAAACTCATAATGTAATAACTAGTCGATAATGTAACAAAATGCTGAGTGCATAACGTAACAACTTTTTGCGCATATTGTAATAACTTATTACACTTTGCTGAGGGGCATGGGGACCACTATGTGAGTCTCGATGGACCAGTAGATCCATATATTCAGGCCATACAGGAGGCTGAGAATGAAAGGGTGCTTCATAGAAATAACTCCAGTCCTTCCTTTGGCATTGACATTGACCCTGGCTGTAGCCCTGGCAGTGGCATTGAAGCTGATCCTGTGTTCGAGCCCGAAGAAGAAAACCTTGAAGCTGATCCTGTGTCCGAGCCCGAAGAAGAAAACCTTGAAGCTGATTCTGTGTCCGAGCCCGAAGAAGAAAACCTTGAATATGATCCTGTGTCCGAGCTCGAAGAAGACAACGTTGAAAAGGATCCTGTGTTCGAGCCCAAAGAAAAAAACCTTGAAGATGATCCTGTGTCCGAGCCCAAAGAAAGAAACCTTGAAGATGATCCTGTGTCTAGGGAAAACATACCATACCTACCTGTAGAGATCCTAACAGAAATTATCAAGTTGACCCTTGATATGGATATTACCATGTTTGGGACTTTCAATAAAGTCTCTTCTCTTTTCAGAGAAGTGTCTAAGCCATATCTTCCCACAGTCTATATTAGAGATTCTTTGGATCTTGATGATGAAGGTGACTGTTGTATTAGCATTATGAAGATCTATAAATCCTGTGGCAGGTCAAGTGGTCTCGCTCTACGGATCAAAGATTTATTTGGTCAAAACCCATGTTGGATGAGCGCCTGGATTATGCTCAGACACATAGCCTTCGGACACTACAAGGTCATTCACATGTTCTGGAAAAAGTAATATAGCCTACATACAGTATATTCTTTCTATTCACTGTGGAGTGTGTACACTTTTTTGCATTGGGATTTTTTATTATTTTCTGATCCTTCATGGGTGAGATTTTTAAATTATTTTCAGTTAATTCTACTAGACAGAAATGTATCTGATAGACCATTGAAGCATGTAACCTAAAAGTGTTACAAAAAAGAGCTATTTTATTTATTAAATCAGGACAAGTGTGCACTAACATTTCAGTTTCTTACAAACGATTAACACAACACAGTATAATCGATTACTTTCCATTGTTGATTGAAGCTCTGGCATTTAAGTTGAATTACAATTGTTGAATTGTTGAGATTTTTTTTTCTTCTGTTAATTCTATTGGACAAAAACAAAAATGTTACTTATCTGATAGACTCTTGAAGCATGTAACCTAAAATGGTAAGCAAAAAATTGCTATTTTGTTCAAATGAGGAATTAAAGTTTTTTTTATATATATAGTGATGCATTAACATTTCAGTTTCTTACGAGGGAGTAACACAATACAGTGTAATCCAAATACTTGACATTGTTGATTGAAGCTCTTGCATTCCAGTTGAATTGCAGTTGTTGAATTGTTGATTTCTTTTTTCATTAAAACTGTAATGTGATATTGGTGTGACTGTGATATTTTGTTATAGTATTTCACAAAATGTTGTATTGTTAGTATCAGTTCACACGTGCATGTGCAGACACACACACACACACACACACACACGGGCCCAGGAGGGGGGGGGGGGGCTTTGTGTATGAACATTTTGAGCCTTAAATTAAAGTAAAAACTATTGAAAGAGTGCTTTATGCAGACTAGACTCTATGGTGAAGCAATTACCATGATTACAATTGACTCACTTTATAATGTAATAAAATTATTACATTATTAGGAGAAAAATATTTTGCTCGCTTTATAATGTAATAACTGATGCAAAATGTAATAAGTTATTACAATATGCGCAAAAAGTTGTTACGTTATGCACTCAGCATTTTGTTACATTATCGACTAGTTATTACATTATGAGTTTTTATTACATTTTTTTGTTACATTATGCGTCGTTGTTACATTATGCGTAGTTGTTACATTATCAGCTCTTACAGGGCTACTCATTTTACACAGGCTGTAGGCAATCACACTACCTGCAAGATATAAACAATATTGGTTTCCATTTCAACGGGTGCACATGTGGTCACTGCACTGGACTCTCCAAGAGAGAATGTCTGTTGTAGGGACGTTGCAAAGGTAAACGTATAGCATGCATATAATACAACTCCTGGTTCAACTATGCTTTATACTATATATAAAAAAATAAATTAAAAAAAACTAGCTAGCTACTTGCGAAGCTAGACTGAAAAACAAACTATCAAAAAACAAGGGACTATCAAGATAACTATAAAAAATAGTAGAATAACTAGAATATTCGAAAAAACTAAACTGCAAGCTAGCTATATATATCGCTCGCTCTCTCTCTCTCCTATCTCCTCTCCACATCCACGGCACGCAGATCAACCGTTGAGATTTTCTTTTATAGATGGGGCGTAGCCCGCCCTCGCTCCAACTTCAGGGCATAGCTGTACAGATTTCTATTTCGTCACTGGGAGGAATACGTCAGCTGGAGGAAGTTTCTGGCCAATGACAGACTGGATGTGCAGGACCTAACGTTTTACCACTAGAGACACTTTTGAGCCAGATTCTTTGGGTTTACACCAGAATCAATCAGTAACACTTAGAAAAAAAACTAATGTATCAGTTCTCATCTAAAATAAATGGTTTTAGTGCTTTGTTACCCTTTAATGAAGGAAGCTTAAAAAAACAGGTTATTTTTTAAGTAATGGGATCAACATATAATTGCAATCTATTCTCTTGCATATGATACAGGGAGGCTGTTTTCACAATCCAGTACAACATCCGTTCATTCATGAATGTGAAACATTGGCCATCAAGCCTCTTCTGAAGAGTGCTGAAGCAGAGAAGGAAATGGCCAGCATGAAAGAGGACTTTGCTAAATGCAAGGAAGATCTGGCCAAGGCAGAGGCTAGGAAGAAGGAGCTTGAAGAGAAAATGGTTTCTCTGCTGCAAGAAAAAAATGATCTACAGCTCCAAGTAGCATCTGTGAGTAACAGTGTTTAACCTTAGCGTACACACAAAAATAACTGCATGTTACTGTTAATCAATATCATTACGGCTACTCGGTCAAGCCGATAACAAAAAAGGAGACAACACAGAGTATACAAAATTATCATCATATTTATTAAATAAAGAAAGAATGCAAGAAGGGGGGGGGGGGGGGGGCTGGCGGCAACACACGAACGTAATGTTACGTTCTCGCTTACGTTCACGGTAAGGACCCAGACGCGGACCACAGGATCAGGCAAAAGGCGTAATTTATTAAACATGCAGGGGTCAAGCCAGGAAGTCGGAAGTAGAGAGGTACAAAAACGGCAGGCAAAGGGGCAATCCAGGGCAATCCAATAATCAGGCAGTACAGGGAACAAGGCAGGAGAATGGTCAAAAACAGGCAAGGTCAAAACCATAAAACAAACTAGACAGAATAGGGCAAGGCAAAAGAATAGTCGTACAAAGGGTATCTTCCGAAGTATTTAAACTGATCACAGGCTTTAGATATACGCAGGCACAGGAAAAGAAAAACGACGTTCTGACACAGACTGGAAGTAACACAGGGCTTAAATGCACAAGGTACAAATGACACAAAGGGAATCAGGTGTGTGAAAGGGCGGGGATCCAAACGAGACAATTGAAAATACAATTGGGAACACTGAAACAATCACGGAGACAACTAGGGAAAACGCGGACTGGACTCCAAACATACACACGATAACAGATGACCTGGAGTTTCAGGAAATCGTGCATAGATTAAGATGACAGGGAGAGAAGATCAGATGCAGCTGGGAATGATAAGCAAGGACAGAACAGCGTGAAAATGTGCGCTCTAATATGTTAGTGAGATTAGTAACTATACACACCCCTGCCGTTAGTATGATTAGTAAGTATATACAAATTAGTTTGTTAATGGAGTTAGTAGATCTTATCTATCGTTAGTATGTTAGTGGTAATTAGTAAATCTAAGTGCACAGAGATAGGTGTGAAGCAAGAGGGAACCCGAACACCAATGAGATCACCCGAATGGTACAGAGACGTAAACAGGGAGTGACAGATCAGAAGTAAACAAGCAGACAAAGGACAACTAGGAAAAACCGGAAAATAAACAAGCCAGAATACAAACTAAGAAAAAACAATACATACAAAATAAAGATACAAATAACAAGCAGAACACAGATCCTTACACGTAACAATACCAACACTTTAAAGTTAGAGGGAAAGTTATTTCTCACACTTAAGAATTCTCTTTCATCATGATTTTAGGAATCTGAAGGTCTTGTAGATGCTGAGGAGAGATGCGAGGGACTCATCAAAAGTAAGATCCAGCTTGAAGTGAAACTGAAAGAAACGTCTGAGAGATTGGAAGATGAGGAGGAAATGAATTCCGAGCTCACTGCTAAGAAGAGGAAACTAGAGGATGAGTGTTCTGAGCTGAAGAAAGACATTGATGACTTGGAGCTCACCTTGGCTAAAGTGGAGAAGGAAAAACATGCCACAGAAAACAAGGTTTCAGTTCAAATGTCTCATCAAAAATGGTAAATTCTGTTCCAGAAATGTGCTCATGCTTTGGAGTATTTATAGGTGAAAAATCTGACGGAAGAGATGGCCTCACAGGATGAGAGCATTGGCAAGTTGACCAAGGAGAAGAAAGCCCTCCAAGAGGCACACCAGCAGACACTGGATGATCTGCAGGCAGAGGAGGACAAAGTCAATACTCTAACCAAAGCCAAGACCAAGCTTGAGCAACAAGTCGATGATGTGAGCTTGCTTTTCTCTGTGTTTGACAGTAGTATTATTATTATTATTAGCACATACTTACATACATGACTGTCTGTAAGTTTACACCCCAGTCCGTCTCCTATTAGATCCTCCTCTGAGAACATACTAAATGTGCCTAAAGTTAAGCATAAACCTACAGGACAAGCTGTGTTCTGCTTTTATGGAGCAAAACTATTTAACACATTACCGAAGGATCGCAGACACAGTGGAGTGTTTTAAGAAGCAGCTAAAAACAAATCTTTTTTTACCATTGCTGTTAAGTATCATTGTTGAAAAGTTTTATTTATTTTTATTTTATTATTTATTTTACATTTTAATTCATTATATATTTCATTATTATCCTTATGATTTAGCTTATTATCATACTATATATATTTAGTTATCTATTTTATGATCCTATTGCTTTTTTTACCCCCCTTCCACCGATGTTGCTTTTATCTTCTTATTGATACTATATTGTTATTTTTTGTGTGTTTTAATTATGCTTGTTTTTCATATGTGCTTTTGCTTTTTGCCTATTGTGAAGCTTCCCTGTGTATGAAAGGTGCTATATACATAAAGATTATTGTTATTATAATGCAAGTAATCTTACTTCTTAAATCTTGACTATATATTTTAACATTGTAGCTTGAAGGTTCTCTTGAACAAGAGAAGAAACTTCGCATGGATCTTGAGAGAGCTAAGAGAAAGCTTGAGGGTGATCTGAAATTGGCTCAGGAATCCATAATGGACCTGGAGAATGACAAACAGCAGTCAGATGAGAAACTCAAGAAGTAAGCAATAATTTGGCAAAACAATCCCCTTCAGAACGGAGTCTAGAGCAGTTCTACATATTGAAAATGTTTGTGTTTCATAGGAAGGACTTTGAGACCAGCCAGCTCCTAAGCAAGATAGAGGATGAACAATCCATGGGTGCTCAGCTTCAAAAGAAGATTAAGGAGCTTCAGGTATATTATTTGTAGTCCCTTAGATTAATTAAATACTACCTATTGCATTGGATAACATGCCATATTACCCTTTAAATCTATAGGCTCGCATTGAGGAGCTGGAGGAAGAAATCGAGGCTGAGCGTGCTGCTCGAGCTAAGGTTGAGAAACAGAGAGCTGATCTCTCCAGGGAACTTGAGGACATCAGTGAGAGGCTAGAGGAAGCTGGAGGTGCAACTGCTGCTCAGATTGAGATGAACAAGAAGCGTGAAGCTGAGTTCCAGAAGCTGCGTCGTGACCTGGAGGAGTCCACCCCAAGCCGACAGTGTGGCAGAACTGGGAGAGCAAATCGACAACCTTCAGCGAGTTAAGCAGAAGCTGGAGAAGGAGAAGAGTGAATATAAAATGGAAATTGATGATCTCTCCAGCAACATGGAAGCTATTGCTAAAACTAAGGTCAGTGAAATTCTTACGGTTCATAAAGGTTATAATAATGAGATGAAAAAACTGATAAAAATCTGAAAATATTCTTATTAACAGGCAAATCTAGAGAAGTTGTGTCGTACTCTTGAGGACCAACTCAGTGAAATCAAGACCAAAAATGATGAGAATGTACGACAAATTAATGATGTCAGTGCACAGAAAGCAAGACTGCAAACAGAGAATGGTAAGGAGAAGTTTCATGGTTTTTGAGCTTGTCTTTAACATTTGCAAAACAATGTAGTGGAATATACAGCATCATAAGAATGTATTCAATTGTTATTAATTTGTCAGACATCTCTCGACAAAACAAAATTTTTTAATTAATAAAACAACCTGCACCTCCACGTATTGTTGAAAACAAATGTAATTTATACCATGTACCTTAAATGTTTTGTAAATATTATTTGGTGTTTTGATGCTGCTTACTAATATCCTAGAAAAATGCAGATATAGAATTTATTTCAGTTTTCATTAATTTGCAGAGAAATATACTTTACAACTGTCTCCAATCACAGGTGAATTTAGTCGGCAGTTGGAAGAGAAGGAAGCATTGGTGTCACAGCTAACAAGAGGCAAACAGGCTTTTACTCAGCAAATTGAGGAGCTGAAGGGACAAATTGAGGAGGAAGTTAAGGTAATATATTAGACATCGCCACCGTTTGAGTGTTTTTCTTCCCACTGGGAAGTTTTTATCTCGTTTGCCCGTTTTTTCCCGAATTTTCCTTCTGTTTCTCTGTACAGCGTCTGTGACAGTTCTCTGTAAAAAGCGCTATATATAAATAAATTGAATTGAATCTTACAATGCATGTAAATTAAACATTGTTTTACCCTGTGGCAATGAAGTTTATGTTGCCATCTTCTGTCATCCATAGGCTAAGAATGCCCTGGCCCATGGGTTGCAGTCAGCTCGTCATGACTGTGACCTGCTGAGGGAGCAGTATGAGGAGGAGCTGGAAGCCAAGGCTGAGCTTCAGCGTGGAATGTCCAAGGCCAACAGCGAGGTGGCTCAGTGGAGATCCAAATATGAAACTGATGCCATCCAGCGCACTGAGGAGCTGGAGGAGGCCAAGTAATGTCACAATTGAGTCATTCCATATCAAATCACCCAGTTTGAGAAAAATGTTCCAGGTCACTCTCTCAGATTCTCCTAAAAAAATTCACAGGTGCTCTTGTACCAAACTTATGGATAAATCCCAAATATTAGTTCTGTATCTCTAATAGTTTTGAAACTATAGCCCTTTGAAAGTTTAATACATTTTATGTATTTTGCTGAACGAGCCTTTCGGTCCAACTTCCGACATTCATAGCTCCTTTGATATGGCATGTACAGCTTTAAAACTTTGTGACTATGGCTAACGTTTTCTCTAGAATATTGAGTATTTAATATCCATTTTAGAAAATCATAACTCCAGAAGGAACCTCAGCAAAAACACCAAATGTTTTGTCAGATCATCTTCAGATATATAAGAATACATGGTAAAAATATGAAAATTATGATTAACTGCCCACATGGTCAAATGAGGACATGAAAATAGGCAATTTTGAGGAAATTAGAAAATCGAGCACATTTCAAAAGATTATCCTGACAATCCTATAACAGTAATACATATGGTTACTGCATACACATGGTCTAATATGTCATAAATGACAGGAAAAAACTCTTGAGTACTTTCTCTAGAATACTGTCTGAGTGAGAAGCTCTCAAACGGGGTGTCTTTTTCTGCCATTTTCAGAGCCTTGTAGGAGGAAAAGTACATAAGATATGTATGATCTGTAATTTCAAAACTATTAGAGATACAGACCTAATATTTGGGATTTCTCTATAAGTTTGGTATAGGAGCACCTCAGATTTTTTTCAGGGGAATCTGAGAGGGTGACCTGGGACCCTCTGGGTGATTTGATATGGAATGACCCAATTTATGCATCAACACTCAGTATTGTGGATGTGTAACTGACATCAGAAATTTTACAACTTGTAATCAATACCACTTCCATCAGGAAAAAGTTGGCCCAGCGTCTACAAGAGGCAGAGGAGCAAATTGAGGCTGTGAACTCCAAGTGTGCCTCTCTGGAGAAGACCAAGCAGAGACTGCAGGGAGAAGTGGAAGATCTCATGATTGACGTGGAAAGGGCAAACGCCCAGGCAGCCAACCTTGACAAGAAGCAGAGGAACTTCGACAAGGTAATGCAATAACATGCATAAAATCATCATTATGATTAATGCCTTATACATACTATTAAGGTAAGCCATTCTACCTTATGGATCTATTGAGAGTAAAAATGATTGTGTGATGTTGAATCAAAGTCACAGTAAGTCATTTTCTCTAGGTTCTGGCAGAATCAAAGCAGAGGTTTGAGGAAAGCCAGGCAGAGCTTGAAGGGGCTCAGAAAGAAGCCCGTTCTCTCAGCACTGAGCTCTTCAAGATGAAGAACTCCTATGAGGAAGCACTGGATCAGCTAGAGACTTTGAAGCGAGAAAACAAGAATCTGCAACGTATGTTTCAGTTAAAAGGATGGGACAGATCCCTGGTTGAAATCCAAAAAAATTGTGAAAAGACCTCCAGGAAACAATTAATCTAAACAGTGAAAATCCAACAAAAGTTTACAAGTACTCCATTATTTGTACTTACATTTTTTAAGAATTTGTACTTAACCGAGTATTTTTAAAAAGACAGTATTACTTTTACTCAAGTATAGCCTATTTGTATTAAAAAAAAAAACGTATTACTCCATTTCATATAAAAAATATGTCAGTGTTACACACTGTTTTCAACAATATAACAATGTTTTTCCTCAATTTTATTCAGTTTTGTTGTTTGCGTCTAATCCAACCGGCTGCGTTACAGAACTGTCCAATCAGCTACACACTAATCTTGGCGCACATATGGTGTCATGAAAAATAAGAAACCGAATGAGATGGTGATGCGGATCGCAATTATAGCTATCTAAAAATGTAGATATCTACATGCTATATATACCTAGTTAGATATCTACATAGCTAACTAGCCTACCTTTGGAACTAGTATTAGAACTCATGTTGCAAGTTAGGGAAATCGAAGATAATGGGGGAGATCATCCTTGGCCTCTGATCTATGTCCTTACAAGTAATGTTAGGCAAAGTAATAGATGTTGCATGAAATGTCTCCTTTGCCTTCCAAAGGATGTACAAATTTCAGTTTATATGAACTCCACTTGAAACTGAAATAAACATGTTAGGGTAAGTCATCCGTGTATTTTCTCTGTTTTCAGTTTTGTAGCTAAGACCATTAATGTAATGTCATTACATGTCAGAGTACACAAGCAGTATGTTTCAGTGCCCTTTATTGCAGCAAGTATATCAACAACGCATAGATAGCTACCGAACTCCGGCCTCATCCTCCTTAATATTTTCTCTTTCCTTGCATTCTCTATGTTCCCTCTTGTGTCATACACAGGTACTACACCACAATAAGCTCTATAGTTAAATTATCTCTGTGTTCATGAATGAGGCTGAATCACTTTCCCAGAGTTCAATCAACGTGTATTAGTTTAATGCTATCAACCAAATATTTTTTAGGTTACATAGTGCACTCTGCAAATATGAAAATTTATACAATTTTGTCTAATTACAGTTGTTCATTTGAACTTTAAAAATTTTAAACATTACCTTTTTAATGGTTGATTCCATTTTCGTTGAATGATAAGTGTTGATTTAAAAGTAGGCGTACTTAAATTTTGTATAAGCTACTTTAGTACTCAAACTCAAGTAGTTTCGGTGAAGGCTACTTTTACTTGTAGTTGAAAGTAAATTTTTCATGAAGTAATCATACACTTTGGGTACCTCTGTAAATAAGTAACTTTGTATGAGCGTAACCAAGTGACACATCTCTTCAAATTATATTTAAAAGTACAACGACTGACTGAAAGTGCATTGTATTTACAATTTACTTTTTAAATCAGATAGTTCATTACCATACTATTGCCTTAAGATCGGTATATTGACAATAAAATCAGCCAGGTCTATATTGTGGTGTTAAAGGCCTTTTATTTGTGTCTACAGAGGAGATTGCAGACCTATCTGAGCAGATTGGTGAGTCAGGAAAAGCCCTTCATGAATTGGAGAAGGCAAAGAAGACTGTGGAGACTGAGAAGGCTGAGATCCAGACTGCACTGGAAGAGGCAGAGGTATACTACATAACCATCACTTCATAACCACCAAAGGAAGAATTATTATGCTTCAATTTATCTTTAGTACATTGGTTACTGCACTATTGTAGATTTATGTGCTTACTAAATTATTTGTATTTCAAGCCATGCTTACTTTTAAATAAATTTTATCTAAACAGATTGGTTAAACTGAGTAAATCTCCCCACAGTGGGTCTAAAATGATCTGTATTCACTTACAGGGAACTCTGGAGCATGAAGAGTCCAAGATTCTCCGTGTCCAGTTGGAGCTGAACCAGATAAAGGGTGAAATTGACAGGAAACTTGCAGAGAAGGATGAGGAGATGGAGCAGATCAAGAGGAACAGCCAGAGGGTGATTGACACCATGCAGAGCACTCTCGACTCAGAGGTCAGAAGCAGGAATGATGCTTTGAGGGTCAAAAAGAAGATGGAGGGAGATCTTAATGAGATGGAAATTCAGCTCAGCCATGCTAACCGCCAGGCCGCTGAAGCCCAGAAACAACTGAGGATTGTCCAAGGGCAGCTTAAGGTAACATGTTCATATCTAGGTATATACTGCATGTTGTAACTTTCAAATGGATCAGACTTTCCCAAGGACTTGTTAAGTCTGGTTTAATGTAACTTTAGGATGCCCAATTGCACCTTGATGATGCGATCAGAGGTCAGGAGGACATGAAAGAACAGGCTGCCATGGTGGAGCGCAGGAACACACTGATGCTGGCTGAAATTGAGGAACTATGGGCTGCTCTGGAGCAGACAGAAAGAGGCCGCAAAGTGGCAGAGCAGGAGCTGGTGGATGCCAGTGAGCGTGTGGGTCTGCTGCACTCCCAGGTACATATTATTCTTCACACTCTGTTTCAAAAGTTCACTTGCTTAAAGCTGAATGCACCTTCATGAGCATTGCATGTGTCTGTCTAGAATACAAGCCTTCTGAACAGCAAGAAGAAGCTGGAAAGCGACTTTGTTCAGCTCCAGAGTGAAGTGGACGACACCATTCAGGAAGCAAGGAATACCGAGGAGAAGGCCAAGAAGGCCATCACTGATGTGAGTCAAAATACACAACATAGTAAAGGCAATGAAATACATCCATAGTCTGACTGAGCATACTAGTTAACTCATTTCAACTATAATAAGCAAAGACACACCTCATCTCCTTCTGCTGGCTACCGGTGGGGGCCCAAATAAAATACAAAGTGCAAGTTCTGGCCTATGGCACAGCAAGAGGAAAGGCACCCTCACCTGCAATATAAAATCAAACTGTAAACTCAGACCAGACCACTCCAGCCTGTATCCACTGGTCACCTTGCTGTCCCTTCTTTTAAAGGTCCTTCTTCTCAGTTAAAACTCTTCTCTCCTCTGGCCCCTCATTGGTTGAATGAGCTCCCCACTACAATCAGGACAGCAGCATCACTGCCCATGTTTTGCTGCAGATTAAAAACACACCTGTTTAAATTGTATCCCTATACACCTAATGCTAAGCACTGACATTTTCATGGCTTCACTACCCCTGACAATGCTACATCTAAAACAATAACGTCAATCCCATTTGCTTCTTGAAGCACTGCATTCCAATTCTCCCTCCACTACTTTATCGAAGTCATGTCTATATGGCAAACTATTGATCCTTAAAATGACTTTCCATTAGTTCTTATTTTCCTAAACTTTTATTTATATGCTTATGTAACTCTGGAAAAGACTACTGCTAAATGCCTAAATGTAATTGAAATGTAACTCCTTATGACATTCCAGGCTGCAATGATGGCGGAGGAGTTGAAGAAGGAGTAGGACACCAGCGCTCACCTGGAGAGAATGAAGAAGAACCTGGAGGTCACTGTCAAAGACCTGCAGCACCGTCTAGATGAGGCGGAGAACCTGGCCATGAAGGGTGGAAAGAAACAGCTTCAGAAGCTAGAGTCAATGGTAATCTAGAAATTGTTATTTTATCAGATGAATAGATAGAAGAAAGAAAGTGCAAAGATAATGAGATGAAACTCACCACTTCACTTACAGGATAAATTGTACCCCAAGTGCTTTTCTGTAATGACTTAGTCTCAGTAAAATATGATTCTCATTTGAAGGTTCGTGAGCTGGAGGCAGAGGTTGAAAATGAGCAGAAACGTGGTGCTGATGCTGTTAAAGGTGTCCGTAAATATGAGAGGAGAGTCAAGGAGCTCACCTACCAGGTACAAGAGGTTTCCTTATGTAACCGTGAAGGAGTGTTCAGGTGTTAGACTGACAAGATAAAAATAAACTCCTTTACTGTATTTAGACTGAGGAGGACAAAAAGAATGTTGCCAGGCTGCAAGATCTGGTGGACAAACTTCAGCTGAAAGTCAAGGCCTATAAGAGGCAGTCTGAGGAAGCGGTGAGTCAAAATTTCATTACCAAATGTTTTTGGAAGGAACCTTCAGGCTGTAACTATATGATATTCTTCAGTCAGTCAAGGGAAGAAAATATGTTTACTTTTACGTGTGCATTTAGTCAGTGCTTACCCAAAGTGCATACACAGCTTACATTATTTGCATATACAGCTGGATATTTACTAAACCAATTCAGTATAAGTACCTTGCTCCAGGGTACAATGGCAGTGGCAACAATTTGGGGGGTATTTCACAAAGCAGGAGTACTGAGTTAGCTGGATAACTGCACTGAGTAAAATCCGGAACAGCTCTTTTTACTTCAGTCCATGTTCCAGATTTGGGAGGGTTCCCGGATTAACTTTTTTTGGGAGGGTTCCAGTGCTGTTACCCAGTTAATTCCGTAATCCTGCTTTGTGAAATACCCCCCTGATTAGTTGCAAACTCAGATCCCTAACCAATATGCAACACTGTCACCTCAGAATAAACATTGACATATAACAAAATGTCTAATTTCCTTTCAGGAGGAACAGGCCAATACCCACCTGTCCAAGTTCAGGAAGGTCCAGCATGAGCTGGAAGAAGCTGAGGAGCGTGCTGACATTGCTGAATCTCAGGTCAACAAGTTGAGAACCAAGAACCGTGATGCTGGCAAAGTAAGTTTATAAATTTTATCACAACCATCAATAATTTTTAATCCACCAATACTGATGGAAAATACATTTTCCCCCTTGAACCTTTTAACATTTTATGCTGTTGCATCTTAAACTTTTAGGGGTCGATTTATGAAGGTTTGCGTGTAAAAAATCATGTGTAAAACTCTTACCACCCGCAAAAAATGGTGGTGATCAACTAACGAGGTGCAAAGAAGACTGCATGTTAAAATTAAATTTTGCAGGTTTGCCTGAATGACTATGCAAAATTGGGCATCCCTATGTTATTTTGCAAAATAGTGGGTGGAGGTTATGCATTTTTGTACAAATGATAAGCAGGTATTAAAAGACATGCAATCAATAAGATGACGGCTGTCAATGTAGCAAGACACATATGGGTGTGCTTGGAACACCCATAAGTGAACGTTCTAAATGATTGCGTAACAATGGAGGCTAATTAACTGGCCCATTCTAGCTAATGCACATATTACACAGAAAGAGAATTTGTGTATTCATCCGTCATGATCAATAAGAATAAATACATTTTAATCATGAAGCAAATCTTATTACGGAATACAAGAATAACTATTATTTGAATCAAACAAGCAATACAAGGTCTATTATGACAAACAGTGAATAACAAAGCAAATAAAGACTTTATCAAAATAAAACCCATGATCAAATAGAAATATGATTTTATGTGACACTAGTGGTGTGAGTAGTCTTAGTAAGCATAGTTACAATCATTTCAGTCCTGACAAACACTGTAACTCCAAGCAGAAACTAAGATACATCCAGTGAAACAGTTTGTAGTAAACCGCCAGTTTCACTGTAAATTAAAATAAATAAAAAACATTAAAAAACTGCAAAATTGCTGCCAGTCTTTTCACCATTTTCTTACAGCGTAACGATTCCAAACGAGAAAAACATCTCATGTAAATATGGCTGTTTGCGGCTGGAGTAATTTACATGACATTTAGATTACAATGACTCTTAGTTGATCACCCATAAAGTGTGAAATGATAACATGTGCAAATACTTTGTCTGCACCGACAAAATAACACCTATTTGGGATCTTAGTAAATCGACCCCTTAATGTATTAAAATGTTTCCCATTCACCAACACAAGTTCAAGTCAAGTCAAACTTTATTTGTATAGCACATTTCATACACATAGCATCACAATGTGCTTTACATAGCAAAAGGGTACAAACAAAGAAAAGATAAAATAGGTAGATAAATACATAAAATAATAAAAATTTGAGGGCACATATATCTCAGACTATCAAAAGGATAAAAACAAAGAATAGATAAAATAAGTAGATCATTAAAATAAGTGAATTGAGAATTGAGAGCACATATATTTCCGACTATATATAAACACACATGGACTTACAGACAGCAAGAAGGACATTGTAGCAAGATCGAGTGCCACCGCTCGGGAAGAAGGGGAGACCACACCGTAATTTGCACAAACCCGCTTGGGTATATTTAATTTCGTTTTAAGTTTTTCTTTTCCGGCTCTGGCTTCTCGAAGCGATTACTTCCTTCGTCTCCAGCCAGCCCCGTTTGTCCGCCCGTCTCTCCCTTTTCAAGCCCCGGCTCACTGTCATAGCAATCAGAAGCAATTAAACCATTATTCAATTACGTTTCACCCTGATGCTGATTAACTTATGACAGCTGTGGCTCAGGGTCCGAGAGCCACTCGGTTCACTCTCTCTCTCTGCACGCAGAGGCTAACCACCCGCCCACCCCCACATACCTCCACCGCCCGACTTAGGCCGGGGAGGGATCCGGGCCGATAACCAACCCCCCCCCCCCCCCCCTAGGAGAGGGAGAGAGGAAGTCACCACACCCACCATCCGGCCTATGGATCACCTTAAAATTAAACGGCTGTAATGCCAGATACCAACAGGTGATCCGCGCGTTGGCATCTTTCATGCGGTGGAGCCACTGGAGGGGGGCGTGGTCCGACCAGAGGGTGAATGAGCGGCCCAGCAGGTAATACCGGAGGGACCCGACCGCCCACCGGATGGCGAGGCATTCTTTTTCTATGGTGCTGTACTTCGCCTCCCGCTGTGACAGCTTGCGGCTTATGTACAGCACCGGGCGATCGACTCCCTCCACCTGCTGGGTCAACACGGCCCCCAGCCCTCTGTCCGACGCGTCTGTCTGCAGAGTGAATGGGAGAGAAAAGTTAGGTGTGAACAACAGCGGCTCCCCACAAAGTGCTTCTTTCACTCGCTCAAACGCCCTCCGGTACGGCTCCGTCCACTGGACCGGCTCTGAGGCACCTTTCCGAGTTAAATCAGTCAAGGGGCTGGTCAGCTCCGAAAACGCAGGAATAAACCTCCTATAGTAACCGGCCAACCCCAAGAACCTCCTCACCTCTTTTTTTTTCACCCCTTACCGGGATGCAGTACGCTCCCTCTGGATCGTGAGCAGGAGTGGGCGGACCGACAACCCGGACCACCTGCCCCACCTCCAAGTGGACAGTCACGGCGCAGGTGGCCGAGCTGCCCGCATCGCCAACAACCCGGTCCGACCGTCTGAGGAGCCCTATGTGGGTCGGACCCTCCCGTCACCGAGCCTGGGCCTGGAGAGGGAGAGAGAAAAGAAGGGATTAAATCGGGGATAGGTTGTAGCGGTGTCGCGGGACAGAGAGGAAGGGACCGTGCGAGGAGGGGGTCTCCTCCTAGGAGCTGGTTCCGGCGGTTTTTGCGGCGGGCTGCTGGGTACCACGGCCAGATGGTCTTCGGCCAGGATAACTGCCAGCTCCAGATCAGTGGGTCGGTGGCAGCGCACCCAGTTGGCGGTCGCCTCTGGCAGCCCGGCCACAAATTTCTCCAGCACCACCTGTTCCACCACCCCCGCGGCGGACCGGATTTCTGGCTGCAGCCATCGTCGGGCCATGTCGGTGAGCCGCTGGGCGAACGCGAAGGGGCGGTCCCCCGGAACCAGGGAGGCTTCCCGGAAGCGGCGCCTTTAATCTTCAGGGCTATAGCCAAGCCGATCCAGGATTGCCTTCCTGACGGTGTTGTAGTCCGCCCGGGCTGCGGCGGCAGCCCATGTGCCGCCTGCTGGGCTTCCCCTGTTAACAGGGGCAGGAGGCGGGACTACCCACTCCCTCGCTGGGCCACTGACACGCCTCCGCGGCCACCGTGAAACTGTCCAGGAAGGCCTGGGCGTCATCGTCGGCCGTCATTTTTGGCAGCTGGATCTTCATGGGGGCTCGGACGTGTGGATCCCGGGACCCTGCCCCCCTGCCATTGGCCAGCTGCCGCAACGTCTCTGTCTGTAGGGTGGACTGCACCCGTAGCGCCTCCATCTGCTCCTGGTGTACGGCAGCCTGCCGCTCCTGCATCTGGGCCATCGCCTCCAGCATGCGTGCGAGCGTCAGCACCGGCTGCCCCGCTTCAGGTCGCTCCTGGCTGGTCTCCATTCCTTCTATTTATTTTTTTTTGTAATCGAAATTGCTCCCCGTACTTGGCCACCACTGTAGCAAGATCGAGTGCCACCGCTCGGGAAGAAGGGGAGACCACACCGTAATTTGCACAAACCCGCTTGGGTATATTTAATTTCGTTTTAAGTTTTTCTTTTCTGGCTCTGGCTTCTCGAAGCGATTACTTCCTTCGTCTCCAGCCAGCCCCGTTTGTCCGCCCGTCTCTCCCTTTTCAAGCCCCGGCTCACTGTCATAGCAATCAGAAGCAATTAAACCATTATTCAATTACGTTTCACCCTGATGCTGATTAACTTATGACAGCTGTGGCTCAGGGTCCGAGAGCCGCTCGGTTCACTCTCTCTCTCTGCACGCAGAGGCTAACCACGCCCACCCTGCCACAGACATAAACTAATCATAGGCTATTGAGAAGAGAAATGTTTTCAGCCTAGTCTTAAAATAATTTACTGTTGGGGCATTTCTCAGGCAGGGCATTCCACTTGCTTGGTGCATATAAGCAAAAAGCTGCTTCTCCAGCTTTCAAATTTGTTTTAGGAATGGATAAGAAGCCGGTTCGTAGCTGACAAGCATGTCTCTTAAGTACTAGCTGGCACAAGTTCGTAGCTGACAAGCATGTCTCTTAAGTACTGTGGCACAAGGCCATTGAGAGATTTATATACGAGGAGTAAAATTTTGAAATCAATTCTCATGTCAATGGGGAGCCAATGTAAAAATCGAAGAACTGGAGATATGTGGTCCGTCTTTTTAGTCCTTGTGAGAACTCTTGCAGCAGCATTTTTAATCGGCTGCAATCGTCGCTTGGCTTTTTTAGGAAGGTCAGTAAAAGACCAATAAAGTAGTCTAATCTACTAGTAATTAAGGCATGAACTAGTTTAGCTGAATCTTATTTTGATAATTCTTATCTTAGCTGTTCTTGTCACATTGTTAATGTGGCTGTTAAAATTTAGATCAGTATCTAAAATGACACCAAGATTTCTGGCTTCACCTGTACTTTTAAAAGACAGAGAACTGAGATGGTCTACAATCTTTTGTCTTGGAGCCTTTGCACCAAATACAATAATCTCAGTCTTTTCATTATTCAATTGTAAAAGGTTATGTGACATCCACATGTTAATGTCATCGATGCATTTAAATAGGGGCTCTAAGGGACCTAGGTCATCAGATGAAAGAGAGATGTAGAGTTGTGATTCATCTGCATTTATGGTAGGATATTTTATGTTTTTGTATAACATGTGTAAGTGGAAGTATGTACAGATTGAATAAATGGCCCAAGGATTGAACCTTTTGGGAGTCCAGATATAATACCCTGTTTTTGTGATGCAAAGTCACCAATGGACACAAAGAAATTTCTATCTAGCAGATAGGTTGTAAACCAATTTAAATTTTTTTGTTTCTGATTTTTTCCCCTTTTTCTCCCAATTTAGTAGCCAATTGAACCCCTATTCTAATTCAATTCCCCCCATGTAGCAACCGCTTGAGAACCACCGCTATACAACCCTGTCAGTCGGTAGTAGGAAGGAGGGCGCCACGTCCTCTACAGGGCGCGACTCCTCGAGCTCCTGACCGTGATTCCAACTCGCCCAGGGCCGTTTTTGTGCGCAGCGATTCTTTTCCGAGCCCCTCCCCCCACCCGGAAGCAGCCGCCAATTGCCGCTTCCACAGGGCACCGGCCACGCTCGGATATGGCAGGACCGGGGCGCGAACCCCAATCCTCGGAGTACAACTGCGCTGACTGAAAGTCAGCGCTCTTACCGTTGTACCACCGCGGCGGCGTTGTAAACCAATTTAAAACAGGGCCAGATAGGCAGACCAATTTTTGCAGTCTTTGTAGCAATATCTTATGGTCAACAGTGTCGAAAGTGGCATTGAGGTCCAGGAGACTTTGTTTGAATCCATGTTAATTCTGAGATCATTGATAACTTTAATAAGTGCTGTTTCTGTGCTGTGGTGTGACTGGAAACCAGACTGATAAGTGTCAAACGGACCATTTGATGTTAAGTATTTTGCTAAGGTACGGTAAGTTAGATATGGGCCTATAATTACTAATGACTGAGGGATCAAGATTCGTCTTCTTCAGCAGTGGCTTAATAGCAGCGTTTTTTAGCGCTGCCAGAAAAATGGAGGGAGAAGTTCACAATTTTTAAGACCTCATCTGCAAGACAGCTGAAAACAGTTTTAAAGAAGTTGGTAGGAAGAGGTTCCAAACAGCAAGTGGAGGACTTTAGTTTGCCCACAGGGTCTTCTAGTGTTTGGAGATCTATGGGGTGAAAAAGTGCCATACCGCCAGGGCTGCTTTTGTTTTTAGTGTGGAAAGATGGTAATCCCTTCCCTGATATAGAGGCACTAATATTCTGCCTAATGGAAGCAATTTTGCCATTGAAAAAATTTGCTACTTGCTCACATTTTTCAGTGGACAACAAATCAGAAGGGGTTGATGATGATGGTTTAATCAGCCGATCAACAGTAGAAAACAGTAATAATTTTAGAAACATAAGATTGTCTTGCAATTTTCATTTCTTTATTGTAATTATGGAGCTTGTAATTATAAATTATAAATGTCGTAGTGAACCTGAAGTTTTGTTTTTCTCCATTTTCGTTATGCCTGTCAACACATTGTTTCAGCTGTTTAATGGCTACACCATTTCTCCAAGGGGATTTTTGTTTTCCTGAGATCAATTTTATTTTCACAGGTGCAATCTTGTCAATAATTGTCTTATCTTTGCGCATTTATTATGCAAAAATATTATTTACTCAACATTTTTTTCCAAAAATTAAATGATGAAAACCATTCAATTTAAAAAGTATGAATTCTAAAGAGGTGGTTGATTTCTGGACAATTTCTTATATTTTCAGCCTATGAGCTCTGTAGCTCTGTCAGTGGGTATGTTTACATGCACAGCAATATCTGATTACTGGAAGCTACCAGCTTACGCCAGTATTTAACTTACCGTGTTCACATGGAAATAAGAAATGTGATTACTCGAAAAGCCGCGTTTACATGATTCTCTCCATAATCGGCTGTGGAAAAGGTAGCTAAAATTATTATTATTATTATTATAGCTAGTAATTATTATTATAGCTAGTTATTTTATAGCTAGCTAATTGGTTTATTTATATTATCGTAGCATTATTATTATAGCTAGCTTTACTGATCTCTAAATCTAGCCAGCTAGATAGTCCAAACATAAGCTTGTAACACTGAACAATATATTTTCACCGGTGAAATGCATTAGTTTTATAATAAAATTCTGGAAGTGAGATTCTGAAGGAACCCCAAGCCAAGCAAATGTTGACGGGTGGAACAATTTTGACATTACACTGCCCCAAGTATTGCCATAACCGGGTTCAGGTCGGAGTATTAGTGTGCATGTAAACAGTGTTGTAGCTGGCCTCTTCGTCGCTTTTCTGAGAACTTGCTTGGTTGCTCAGATTTGTAGAACAGCCTCATATTGGTCATGTCTGGGTTGCGCCATATTTTTTTTCCATTTTGTTACAATGGAATCAATGGTGCTCCGACAGTAGGTTCAAAACATTTCCAGTATTTTCATAACCTTCTCTAGCTTTTTGCCTTCTAACAATTTAATTTCAAAGTTCCACAAGTTTCTTAGTTTTCTTGACAGTGTGACTGATCTGATCTACTGTTTCATTTATGAGACCTCACAAAGTCAATCGTCAATTATTTTCTGCAATCATGCAATTGATCACAGGTTGATTCAAAATCAACATGGATAGACCTTGTTAATGTATTTTGAAAGAAAATGGACTACACCTGGCCCAATTTAGGTTGTTAATACAAAGTGAGCAAATACTGATCAATATGTCATTTTCAGGGTTTTAGCTTTAAAAAAAGTATGGGGACATCTTTTAATATAATTCTGAAGACATACCTTATTTCATTTTGACATTACAGAGGGTTACTTATATAATTGTAAGACAATTGAAATGCATTTTAACTTGAGTTTGCAACACAGTTAAATAATCAATTAGTAAAATTTAGCAAATTTTAGCATTAAACCGAATGATTATGTAGGTAAACTCGGTTCTATGTATGGGTCTTCCTCACCGAGAGGGTGAGCTGCTAGTAGACTGATTAGCAAATTAACCACCACTACAGAGTGGACACCACGTTCACTATAAGTATGCCGACTGAATGGCATAGAATTCCCCTCATGATCACGCTCGTATTCATAGAACCGAGGTTACCTAGGTAACCATTCTTTCTATTTCATATTGGTCAACACGCCACGTTATGGGTCAACAGTATACCAAATAAAGTCATGCAGGGGATGTAACACCACATGACACAACCATGCGGTACAAAATATATTCACTTTATTAGATGCTTGTTCTTTGGAAGAAGCAAATCTAAAGTGCAAATATCCACTGGTGATAAAAACACCGGAAAATGGAAACGCAAGTCATACTCAAGATTGCTCCGTTGCCCTGCGGACATAGGAGGCAATCGATTTGGAGGACACCACGTCCAGGCAATAAACCCTGGTCACATGAGGGACAAAGCCCTACCAGCCGCAACACAATCATCAGAAAGCGGAGCACCATGAAATGAAGCCTGTGAAGCAGCCATACCCTGAGTGGAGTGAGCCACCAACCCTGTGGGAGAGGGCAATACAGCACTGTTGTAGGCTATGGGAATCGCATCTATGATCCAGTGGGCCAAATAGGTGCTCCATAACAAATAAAAAGATTGTTGGTTTTCCACCACAGCCCCTGTGTGGGGAAACATAAGGCTGCAGGGCTTGGACAGGGCACAGTGTCTGGCTTCCTTAGGTGATTTATGAGGGGGAGGATGAAAAGCCTCCCACATAAAATGCTGAGCACTCTACAACCGTGAGAGAATCTTGAGCCGAATAGCGGGATCTGGGATCAGAGAAGCCACAGCTACCGCCACCCAACCGCATACATGAGGGCTGTACTGACAGCACATATAGCTTGCTTACAAGACTCACAGAGGCAATGGTGAGCAGGAAAGCAATTTTCAGGGATTGGTGCTTCATACCGAGACTGGCTAAGTGAGAGGTTAGACTTAGTCGGGCAAAGCCGCCTGTCTCCCTGGAGGAACTGGCGATTGTGAGGGTGTGATCCTATCCTCAGGCCATTCATATGCCTACGGCAGTCAGAGCTGCCAAGTAACCTTTCAGCATAGACTCCGCCAACCTTTCTTCCAGGAGGGACTGAAGGAACACTAACGGGACTGGAATGCCACGTAAGACCAGGTCAGACCCCTTTGTGTGGCACCAGCAGCCTTGTAGAAGGGGCTTTCAATGCCTGAAACATCTCTAGCACCTTGGATCTAGATGCCGTCCAGGGGAGAAATTGTGCAGGCTGTAAATCCAAAGGTTTGGATGCCATAGCAGGCTTTGGCCCTGCAACAGCATATCTGTTCTGGTTGGGAGGCACCCCACTAGCAACTCCCTGAAGTCTGTCATCCAGGTCTGATGGGGCCAGGTTGGGGCAGCAAACAGGACTTGTGCTAAGTCCCTGGCTCACTAAGGCTTTCATGCCCAAGGTCCCCACTGGACCCACCATGAAGTACCATGGTGGATAATGAGCATTCTCTCCTGATGATAAAAATGTCCTCTCTGGACAGCAGATAGGCTGCCACATTAGCAGCGCCTGGTATGCGAGATGTGATCGATTTCTCCTGAATTTTTTGGAGTGTTTCACATAGAAATCGCAATTGCAAACCACAAACGCATGTCGCAAAGCACGTTCATGTAGGCAATCGGTAAATCTGCCATCGTACTCATCCCCCTGCCTCGTTTTTTGTATCGAACTGTCAATTATCCCAAAACGCAAACTAAAGGTGGCGCTATGCACGGATTACAGGCTACTTTACTGTCTGTAAAATATTGAAAATACATTTAATAACTGAAATTATGTCCTTACTCCAACATTATAATATAAAACATCATATTAAAACTATGTTAATGGCCAAAGTACAATTCACATTCGCCCTTTAGGAAAAATAATTATTTGATAGGCTAATTAGGCTGCGAATAAACTGCATCATCTGCTGAATGGGATACATAGCAAGATTGTATCGCCCTTCCGTTCTGTGTGGGCTGGCCATGGGTGTAGTCAAGGTTGCTAGTGGTATCTGGGGAAGGGGGCGGAGTGGGTTGAAAAATACACCTTGCGGTCAGATTAAATTGGAATTATGCGTTGTAGGCTCATATAAAAATGTAATTTGAAATATTAATTTTATTTTCACTATTAGGTCTCCGCAGTAGGCCATAGCCTACATTTTATAGTAAAAAATTATGCGTATTGCTATTTGTTATATATTCAAATGAAACCTACCCATTGTCACCTAGAAGCCATCCATCAGTAATGTCAGGAAGCAGTGATACAAATTGCTCACACAGTTGCTCCAAATGTAGCTGTCGTGTGTGCGTGTGAGGCTGTGTTTAACGAGTGTTAGGCTACTTTTCTACACACAAACTGTTCTCAGTTGATATCCTGGTGGGAATTTGCGACCCATCAATTGCACCAAGGGGTTTTGGGAGACCACTTAGTGCGTAAACGTCTCCTTTCACTTGACGTCTGTTTTGGGGGCTGAATTAAATCAGTAGGCTATTTACAAAGCGTACCGCTGCCATCACTTTACGGACGAATTGGGACTTTTCATTGCTTATTTCATAACATTGTCCGATGTCCGACAACCCGGGTGGCAGGAAGCGCAAAGCTGTCACTATTTGAAGCGAGACAGGAAGTTACATGTTATGGCCTAAGATCAGGAAGGTCGCATAAGCATAATATTCCATCCCTTACAAAAAATAAGTTAATAAAAGAAGGCTATTATGTCTTTACACTTTTCTGAACTAAATCCCAGCCAGTGTAGGCTACTTAAAGTGCACTTTCATTTTACTTTACAGAAGTAAATTCAGATCACGGTTTCAAATAGGCTACTTCAAGTCTATCAATTTATGATAGTAGCCTACAAGTTTAAAGGTAGTTCATAAATGGTAATAGCCTATAGGCTACTTAACGTTTAGTTCCAGGAAATACATAAATAGGCTACTGGAAATACTTTAAATACATAGGCCTATTTAGTTTTATAATGTTGTCATGTAAAATATAATTTACTTTAAAATAAACTTGATGTACTTAAGTATACTTTTAAAAATAAACTTTCTATGTAGGCTACTACTTTTTTGTAAGGGATATTACATTACATTACATTACAATACAGGCATTTAGCAGACGCTCTTATCCAACTTCTTACATTTATCCATTCCCATACATCTGAATATCTTTATAGCAATCTCTGTAGTAATCTAAATGGTGGGAGCGATCACAAAGAAGATTCTTTCTGGAGTGTGCCTCCATCTCATTACATTACATTACATTATAGGCATTTAGCAGACGCTCTTATCCAGAGCGACTTACACAGCATTTTTGCATTTATACATAGTATCCATTTACAGCTGGATATATACTGAAGCAATTCAGGTGAGTACCCCTTGCTGGGGGGGGGGGCAGTGTCCTACGTGGGATTCGAACCTGCGACCCTTTCGGTTCTTTAACACAGTTTTAACCACAACTACTACTACCTACTGCACTCCACACAATCAAAGGAAACGCCATGTTTGCAAGAAAATAATTGTATGTGCGAGTGGCCTGTAGTCGTCGCATTTTTATTTGCGATTTGCGAGCGATGCATTTTCGTGAAATGCGTTTTGACAAGAAATTGCAATATGCGAGTGGAAATCCTCGCAAATCGCTTTCGTGAAATGAGCCCCTGGTCTGCCAGACTGATGTGTGTGAACCAAACCAAAACCATGGACTGCCCCAGGGCTTGGGCCTGCGCACTAGCCCCGCACATTATGGTGTCACCTATGGCAAGCCGTTTTATCATTTATAGAATTCCGTAGCTAGTTACCTTTTTGTCCTAACTAGCTGCCCATTTTCATAGCTAGCTGGCCATATGACTTAGCTAGCTAACACAATGTCCTAGCTATCTGCCGTTTGTGCCAACTAGCTGCCCACAAAACCTAGCTAGCTGCGTCAAAAAGCCAGCTAGCTGCCCCCAGGACACAGCTAGTTGCTGCTTTTGGCAGCTAGTTGCCACAAAAACGCAGCCAGTTTAACTAGCTCAGTCAAGTTAAGCTAGCTACGTTTTATTTTGCGCACTAGTTAAGCTAGCTATGCTTTTTTTGGTCACTAGTTGAGCTAGCTCAATTTTACCACACAGCTAGCTAAAGTAGTTAGTCCTTTCTTGCCAGCTAACTAAACTAGTTGATCCTTATGGTCAACTAGCTGAACTAGTTGGTGCTATATGGCCAACTAGCTGAGTTGTACTAGCTCGTCCTTATGGCTAGCTAGTTGTACTAGCTGCATATAATATGCAAATTTTCTTAAGGGGGCGGGAAGTGGGCGTGACCAGATTTACGAGCAGTGCTTGTGCCCTAGTCTGAAAAAATAGCCTACTATAGATAGAGTTTGTAGAGTTTGTTACTGTTAGATGTAACTTGTCATATCTAAGACATTTCGCTGGATAAAATGTTTTTTAACACAGATTAACATGCTTTGGGAAGTAACTATGTCACGTTCATATTTTAATACTGCACCTCTAACCACAAACTGCTTAACACAGACAGCAGACACAATTTTTTTCTTTATAGTTAGAAAAAAAAAAGTCAATTTCTGTCCCATTGAAATGAATGGTGGAATGTTGACTATTGTGATCTCACATTGTAGGCTACTCTCTGCCCTCTAGCAGGTGAATTCTTACCGCAGCAGCTGATAATGTTCCAATTCACTCTAGCAGCCTCTGCAGCTGATACACAGTACCCTGTAGCTGCTTCAGATTATATCCTCCTACAGTTCTTATCATATACCATATACAAATAGATTATTTTCTGGAGAACCGCTCATCCTATCAACTTCACAGTCGACATTGCACTTCCTTGGGTCCTGAGCAATACACCAGTGAATTTCAACTTCATACAGTGCCCTGTTGTCGAGCAAAGCGAAATACAGACACACAGACACAATTTCTTCCTTTATAGTTAGATATAGCTTATAAGCTTATAGAGGCTACGTTTTTTCTGAGGATGTTTGCTGTTCAAAGTCTCTTTTAAAACATAGCCTACATTGTTAATTAGGCTGTATGACTAAAAAACAATGCGAAATAAATGAATCCAAGCATTTTTATTGTTCTGGACCTGTTGTGACAGCTAATTAAAAATGCCATTTTACGCCTAGGGTAAGGCTAGCCCACTAGGTAAAACCTAGTGGGCTAGGTCTACCGTTGGGGAAGAATTCGGCTTTCAAGAATCGCAGTTCATTTTTATGTCTCTAGCAATAAACAACAGCAACAGTTTGCAATTAAAAGCCCACCTCACATATTTTTTGGATGCCATGTGCGTTTATATAATAGCTACAATTCTCGGAAAAAGGTTTGATGAATTCCAATGATTATTTTAAACAAACTATATTTTTATGAGAAGGACATTTACATCTGCTTCAACAAGCAATTACTTTCATAGCAGAACAAGGACACGACAAAATGTATGCACCAGAGGTCTGGGTTAAATTAAGCGATGTCAAAGCTGCTCCATCTTGGACGAATACCAGAAAAGTAGCTATGCAAAAAAATAGACAATACAGGTAATGAGTTTATCTCTAAACTTGGAAATCTTATAATCCAACAATGATCGTTGCTGTTGCTCCGCTTTTGCATGTGAACGCTCATAGTTTACTGTTCAGTGCCGTGTTGGGGTACTGTCAGTCCATCACTCTCGTGGTTATGCGCACCCCTCTCCACATCTTTTAGTTATGCTGCTATAGTAGCCTATGCCCTGGGACTGTCCATACTACATTATGGGCTCCGCATTTGCAGTTACTCTCCTAATTCTGTGCCTAACCTGGTTTGTCCTGTTTCTTTTCCCGCAGGGCTTAACCCTTCCCTCACTTTATGGACCGCTCCAGTCTGTTCAAACGCACGCCTTGACGCAACCCCCCAAATGTTTCACTCCTCCCCTCTAAATTTCAGGATATTGCTTCATTGGACTTTCTAGCATAGGCTACTTGCCAGCTATTTAATATCTCAGACTTTAAACGGCTCAGCCCATTTGATTATTTGCTGTGATATGCCTATATCCCTCATTATCTTTTGTTACCATCCATTTCGTTTTGATACTTAAACTGGCCACCCAGCAGAAGATGGGCTCCCCGGCCCTCTCTAGCCAGGTTCCTCCCGCAATTTCTTCCCATGAGATAATTTTTTTCTCACCACTGTTGATTAGGCTATATTTTCCCCACTCTGGACTTAAACATTTAAAAAAAAATTTACCTTGTTTGCTATCTGTGTATTAAAAAAAAACGTTCCTTCTGTTTCTCTACATTACGACAGTTATCTGTAGCTATTGCGATATTGGCTACAAATAAAATTTAACTGAATTAATAATTATTATTAGGCTAATGTGCTGTTAGGCTATAGGCTATATGTTCATTTAAAATTTAAATTTGTTTGTATTCTGTAGGCTACATTGTAGTTATGCCTATGTGTGCTGTTTTATTGTATAAAATCATGTATGATAGGCTATGTAGCCTGCATTCTTGTCTAATTTAATCTATTTCTGCTGTTATATCCACCAGGGTTCTATTTTCCAAAAGCATCGTAAGATCGTAAAACCCTTCTTAGGAATTGCTTCTTGACTATAGGCTAGGGTGCATTTCCCAAAAGCATCCGCTCGTAGAAATCGCACTTAATCCTAAGATTGATCGTTATCAGGAAACGCGGCCCAGGTCATATTCCTGGTAGGCCTACTGTGAAGTTCTGGACAACAGTCGTTCTGGTTCTGGATGGATGAAACTTTAATTTCTCAAATTGTGCATTAGGCTAGGCTATGTTACAAATGGCAGTATCCCTACTTTGTAGGCTAGGCTACAACCTCACAAGGATATCACATTCACTATTGCGTTGTCTTCTGAGTAGGCTAGTGAACAGTGGGGAGAGGAGTCGGTTGAAACGTGACAAATTCTTTAGCAAGGCTGCTCATTTTACAAAATCAAATCACATTTAGCTACCCGACGCCGGCGGCGCATGCTGCTACTGTTGTTGTGACAGATATTATGTGCAATCAGAGAAAATAATTTAATAATTCGTAGCGGTTATTAAAACATAATGTGCCACAAGACGTTAGAATGTTAGGTCTTGAGATTTAGCTTCACGTTAACATTTTTAGCTTACAAATTCTAGAAGCTCCCAGCGTCCTCCCTACACTGAAATGGAAAAACAGCTCAACGCTTTAATTTGTAGGCCTTTCCTATGCAGAGTGAACTTATATAAATGCAACTATAAAGAAGAAATGTAAGCAATTTTTATTTAGGCTACAAACGACAGTTTCACATCCCTGTCCACTATTCAGAACAGACGACATTTTCATCGGTAAAATCAAAAGGACTCAGTCCACTGCCTGCCCCCTATTAAAATTAGCATATTATTTGTAGCTAGTACAACTAGCTGGCCATAAGGAACAACTAGTTCAACTAGCTGACCATAAGGACCAACTAGTTCAGCTAGTTGGCTATTAGGATAAACTAGATTAGCTAGCTGGCCTTAAGGACCAAATAGTTTAGCTAGCTGCATGGTAAAATTGAGCTAGCTCAACTACTTACCTAATAAAATGTAGCTAGCTTAACTAGGTGGCCTTTGGCTTGCAGCTAGTTTAACGAGCTAGATGTCATTTTTAATGTAGCTAGTTAAACTAGCTGGCCATTTTGCACAACTAGTTGGTTATTTGCACAGCTAGTTAGGCCACCTGGTCAACTAGCTAGGCATAAGACCTAACTTGTTGGCCTTTTTGCACAGCTAGTTGGCCAGGTGACCTAACTAGCTGTGCAAATGGTTGAGCCTAGTTGAGCTAGCTAAAATCCAACTGGAGCTAGCTCAACTAGGTGGCTTTTTGACACAGCTAGTTAGCTATTTGCACAGCTAGTTAGGTTGCCTGGCCAACTAGCTTGGTATAAGACCTAACTAGTTTGCCAGAAAGCCAACTAGCTGTGCCAAAAAGCCACCTAGTTGAGCTAGCTACATTAAAATTGACATCTAGCTAGTTAAACTAGCTGCTTGCCAAAGGCCACCTAGTTAAGCTAGCTATGTTTTATTAGGTAACTATTTGAGCTAGCTCAAGTTTACCGTGCAGCTAGCTAAACTAGTTGGTTCTTAAGGCCAGCTAGCTAAACTAGTTGATCCTAATGGCCAACTAGCTAAACTAGTTGGTGCCTATGGCCAACTAGCTGAACTAGCTAGTCCTTATGGCCAGCTAGTTGTAATAGCTACAAATAATATGCAAATTTTCATAGGGGGCGGGCAGAGCGGGCTTGTTTTTTTTAATTTTACCAACGAAAATGGCGCCTGTTCTGAATAGTTGAAAGGGATGGGAAACTGTGTCATTTGTAAATAAAAACACTTATTTTCTTCTTTTTAGTTGCATTTATATAAATTCACTTATAAACGATAGTGCATAGGAAAGCCCTACGAATGAAAATTTCAGTGTAGGACGCTGGGCGCTTCTAGAATTTGTAAGCTAAAAAATGTTAACGTGAAACTAAATCGCGAGACCTAACATTCTAACGTCTTGTGGTACATTATGTTTAAATAACCGCTACGAATTATAAATAATTTCTTCTTATTGCACATATGCGTCACAACAACCGTAGCGGCATGCGCCACCGGCGATGGGTAAATTTGATTTGATTTTGTAAAACGAGCAGCCTTGCTAAAGAATTTGTAAAGTTTAACTGACTCCTCTCCCCACTGTTCACTAGCCTACTCAGAAGACAACGCAATAGTGAATGTGATATCCTTGTGAGGTTGTAGCCTAGCCTTCAAAGTGGGGATGCCATTTGTGACATAGCCTAGGCTAAATGCTTTTTAAAATTCAAGTTTAATCCATCCAGAACTAGAACAACTGTTGTTGTCCAGAACTTCACACTGGTTAGCCTACTAGAAATATGACCTGGGCCGTGTTTCCCGATAATGATCAATCTTAGGGTTAAGTGTGATTTCTACGAGAGGATGCTTTTGAGAAATGCATCCTATAGCCTATAGTCAACAAGCTTCGCAAGAAGGATTTTACAATCGTCTTAGCCTAATCGCCCTGTATGGATATAACAGCAGAAATCAATTAAATTAGACAAGAATGCAGGCTACATATAATACATGATTTTATACAATAAAAAGCAAAAGCAACAGCACATACTTAGCTAAAATGTATCCTATAGAATACAAAAAATGAAAATACTAAATATCAATAGCCTATATCCTATATAATAGGTTACAACATAAATGGTAAATTGTAAATTAACATGTAGCCTATAGTCTATAACAGCACATTAGCCAAATAATAATGATTAATTCAGTTACATTTTAGCCAATAGCGCAATAGCTACAGAGAACTGTCAGACTGTACAGAGGAGAAAATATGCAAAAAACAGGCCAGAACCCCCAAAAAGCAAACGAGGTATAAAAAAAAACATAAATAAAAATTCCCAAGTGGGAAAAAATACTCAAACAGTGGCTAGAAAAAAAATCCCAGATGGGAAGAAATCTCGGGAGGAACTTGACAAGATAGGACCGGGGAGACTATCTTCCGCTGGCTGGTCGGTTTAAGAATAAAAAGGAATGGATGGTAACAAAAGATAATGCGGGATTGAGGGAATAGGCATATCACAGCAAATAATAGTGATGGGCAGTTCGGCTCTTTTTGAGTCGGCTCTTTCCGTACCGTTCGGTTTGAAGAGTCGGGGTCGGAGTTGCAAGTTTTTGGTACTTCCGGTTAATACAGTTCGTTTGGTTGATTCTTTCGAACTACCCGAGCCGCATCTTTTTCTCCCAGCGGCGCGAGCTGGAATTTGAAGCTGTTTCAGACAGTCTAGCTGGTAGCAAATTAATTTAGTAAACTAGCTTTGATATTTTATTCAGACCTAAATCACCTGATTGATGCACATTTTTAATATCCTATGCTTCACTCCCCCTTACTTTTCAAGCTAGTTTGCAATCGCATCCAGTTTATATTTATTTACGGCTTTCCCAACTCCCCGTTATTCTAGCAGAAGTGTAAAATATCGCTGTCGGTCATTGATTGTAACGTTAGATATTACATGTAAGAATAGACATTGAATGGTTAGGCTATATTTGCATATAGCTATAGCTATAAAAAAGAAATATAAGATTTATATTTGCAATCATATCCTAGAATCCAGTAGCCTACTGAAAATGTGGTGGATGGATGACTGTGTAGGAGAGATAGCCAGCCAAATCCGACAAACAAGCCAGCTCTTGATGCGTGTGTTTATACAAGACCCTGTTTCGTTTATTAGTTTTAAATAGTAGATTTGGTAAACATTTATTTGGACGCCATAAAGTATGTTTATTTGAACCATAGGCTATTTATTTAGCCTATTCTATTATACAAAATTGTATTTATCTGTTCACTATTGTGTTGGTCACGAGTTCTAAAATATAAATGCCACCACTTTAAATAAGAAGTAGCCTATTTGCTGAACACAATCGCATATTAATTCTGTTGTATACTGCAATTCGGTTGCAAACAGCCACGTGTAATCATTTCGTAATAAAAAGTAGTCTCGGACTATTATTAGATATAACAGAATACTTTTGTCAAGGTTTCTTGTTGATCCGACGCTGAGTAGGCTAAACCCGATTATTAATCGTGTAGGCTACAGCATTTGCTCCCTGTTATAACTCGAAAGGACTTTGGTTTGTGGGATATTGCCACGGTTCACGGCTCTGAGTCGAGTTGATTTCGTGCTGATCAGAATTTGGTAGGAGGTGACTGTAGGTACTATATCTTTTAAGCAGTAGCCTTGTAATAATCACTTTGGAACAAGCTGGGGCGATTATCTAATTCACAAAAATGTGTGCAATATTGTTAGATCAAATTAAAATGTATTCTTAAATGATTATAAAACATTCGTGCGACCTATTTTGTCACTACTGCTGCTCAACCTAGGTTAGAAAGCAGCTGTTGTAGAAAGCAGGCAGAGTCAGAGCCAGAGCTAAGAGCCAGAGCCGCGGTAAGCACGATTCCCTCGAACTGTCGAGTCGACTCAGATGACTCAGCATAAAGAGTCGTTCAAAAATACCGATTAGTTCGCGAACTGCACATCACTATAAACTATGAGCATTCGCACGCAAAAGCAGGGCAACAGCGACGATCATTGTTAGATTATAAGATTTCCAAGTTTAGAGATAAACTCATTAGACTACCTGTATTGTCTATTTTCTTTGCATAGGCTAGCTACTTTTTCTAACTGGGTATTCGTCCAATTGGAGCAGCTTTGCTTAATTTAACCCAGACCTCTGGTGCATATATTTTGTCCTGTCTTTGAAATGAAAGTAATTGCTTGTTGGAGCACATGTAAATGTCCTCATAAAAATCTAGTTTGTTTAATATAGTCATTGAAATTCAATTCGAGAATTGTTGACTATTACAGATGCACATAGCAAGCCTTTATGGCATCCAAAAAATAAGCGAAGTGGACGTAATTGCAAACTATTTTGTTGTTGTTGTTTATTTCAAGAGACAACCTCAAAATAAAATGAACTGTGATTCTTGAAAGCCAAATTCTTCCCCAACGGTAGACCTACTAACAAACATTACGAGGATCCCATGTACTGGCGTAAAATGGCATTTTTCATTAGCTGTCACATAAGGTCCAGAACAATAAAAATGCTTAGATTAATTTATTTTGCATTGTATTTATTCATATAGCCTAAATAACAATGTTGTAAAAAACACTTTCGGAAAAAACGTAGCCTCTGTTATATTACTTTAAATCGTATTTGACAGCACCAGCAGTCTAAAATAGATGTCTTAGTCACACCCACTGCCCGCCCCTTAAGAAAATTTGCATATTATATGTAGCTACTACAACTAGCTGACCGTAACGACTAACTAGTTCAGCTAGTTTAGCTAGCTGGCAAAAAAGGACCAACTAGTTTAGCTAGCTGCGCAGTAAAATTGACCTAGCTCAACTAGTGAACCAAAAAAGTGTAGCTAGCTTAACTAATGAGCAAAATAAAACATAGGTAGCTTAACTAGCAGCACTTTTGACTGAGCTAGTTAAACTAGCTGCGTTTTTGTGCCAACTAGCTGCCAAAATCGGTAACTAGCTGTGTCCTGGGGGCAGCTAGCTAGCTTTTTGACGCAGCTAGCTAGGTTTTATGGCCAGTTATTTGGCACAAATGGCAGCTAGCTAGGAAATTGTGTTGGCTAGCTAAGTCATATTGTCAGCTAGCTATGAAAATGGGCAGCTAGTTATGACAAAAAGGTAACTAGCTACGAAATTCAAATAAATGATAAAACGGCTTGCCATAGTCACCACACAACATCTCCACCAATGAGTCACTGGGGGCAGCGGAGGACACAATCCCTCCAGTACAGCAACAGTAGCGTGTTGGTGTTGGCTAGCCAAGCCAACAAAGCAGACGCCTGGTAGGCCTTGCACAGGTGGCTAACAGTAGCCTGGCAGCAGTTATTGAGATGCTGGGAATCACGTTGGTAGTACATACAGCCCCTGCGGGCATCACAACCGTAGGTCCATTACCTGAGGAAAAACAACCACCCCATAGGACACAGCACTGGCCAGATTGGCTAGCTGGGCCCTGGGGGGTGCAAAGGTTCCATGAGGAGGTCAGGAGGACGCAGCAACAAACAGTAAATTAAACTGCAACCTAACTCATTGCTGGGGGAGAAAAAGCAAAGAGGAGCTGCAATCTTTTCGAAATTCAGGAAATCAACAATTTGACAAAAATGGGTGGAAGAACATTTTATAAAAGAGAGCAGGTCATATGATGTAAAACTAATTATCCTAAGATCTGTTAATGTTGGTTTTATTATTGGTTAATTTAAACTAAGGAGTATAGCTACAAAATAAGATTGGTCTTTTAAAAAAATAAAGCTATGGTAAAGTAAATAGCAATTCCAGTCAATACATGACTACAGTTTCTAAGATTGGTGTACTGTGATGTCACTTTGAAGTTCAGAACAACCTCTCTTCCCATTCATATCTCTGAGGTATTTTTCATAGGAGCTAATGAGTGCTTTATATCAATTTCACTGTAACACAAATATACCATGTTCAGTGGTTAAATAAACCATCTTCATGACATATTAAAGTATATATTCCTTAACTGCCCTTTCATTGCATTAAATTGTCAGTGTTGTTGCTTTTCAAATTTTCAGATACACCCTGGTAGTAGGATCAGGTTATCCAAATATTTTGGATATTTACCAAGATGGAATCTAGATGATGATGATTTTGATCTTTTTCGGTTTAAAAAAGGCAATTTATTTTTTGTCCAATGTAAATAGTGAAATTCCTAAAGATTGAAAAACTAGACATGGAGGTCATATAATTTTGTTTCAAGACAATGTGTCCATGAGCCACTAAGTGGCACTATAGTCCTGTTTTGGCTGACTCAGCTTTAGGGTGGAGCTTGAGCTCTGCTAAAAAGGTTTAGGATTGTGAATTTAAAGGTTATTGAAGGCATTTAGATTAGCTATGTTTTGCTTGCAGCTTAGAGTAAACAGACGGTCATGTCATAGGCTTTAGTTCTGCTGCTGCAACTCCCATCTCTACTAATATACCTGCTTCTCAGTCTGCTACATTAAACTATATGTAGTATATACCTAAACTCATTAATGTTTTGGTTGGTTAGAATATTGTTAACTGGCAAACTAATCGAATATGACCAATAATTCGCATGAACACACTTCATACAAGCAACACCAATTAAATTAAATTGTGTTTGTCACAGAGACAATGTCACAAAGATGATTTACAGAGAAAACCAAAAAAGGAAAACTTGGGAAAAACCAGGCCGGAAAGCCCAAAAGAACAAGCAAAAGAGATTTTTTTTAAACTCCCTAGTGGGAAGACAAATAGGGGAAAGGACACAAGGAAGAGAAAAGCAGTGAAGTAGTGAAAATAAGCGATTGGAATGAACCCAGTGAACAGGGGGAAGGTGCAGAAACCCCAGGGAAGAAAACAACTGGAAAAGGTTTGGCACTGTATAATAATGAAATTAATGTAACATGGAACCCAGGGTGCTATGCTATGGCAGCATATCTAAAATACATTGATATGATTATTTCTGTACGTAGAGTTTATACTGGACACAAGTTAAAAACCTGCTAGGTGGTACTGCATGTTTGAGGTCTGCGCTCAAATCACCAAAGTGGGCTGTGTTTGCTCTTTAAGAATAACATTTAATTGATAATCAAAGTTAGGCACGAAGAGTGCAAGCTATGTTGCAATACAACCTTTTAGAGGAAAATTGCTGTTATTGGCCACATTTACAAGATAATTGTAAAGCTTCAAATTGAGTTAAAATTGTAAATTATAAATATAAGGCCCCTGATATACCCTTCCCAGGCATCAAAAGGATAGACTGAAGAGGTGTGTTTTGAGCCTATGCTTAAAGACAGAGAGTGTGTGAAGATATTCTGGAACTAAACCATTTATATTCTTATACGTTCAGTCTTGCAGTCAATTCTAAATGTAACAGCCAATCAATGAAGAGATGCAAGCACTGGACTGATATTTTCACATTTCTTAGTTCTTGTAAGTACCCTAGCAGCCACATTCTGTACAAGTTGGAGACCTTGACAATAGCAACCAGACAATAAAGCAACTATAATGATTGTAATCCAACAGAGAAGTTACAATGGCAGTAATAACTTTTTTAGCATCCTGCAGGGACAACATTTTCATCAATTTAGATAAGTTCCTCAGCTGCAAGAAGGCCACTTTTGTGTTCTTTTTAATGTGGGCCTGAAAGGAGAGATCTGATCTAGTCATGGCAAGGTTTTTAACAACTGCATTGGCTGAGACAGAGAAGCCATCTAAATTTAAAGAAAAGTGAATTTATCTCCCAGAGATTTTGGGCCTACTACTAATATCTACATTCAATAAGAGGAATCTTTGGGTCATCAAGGCCTTTATGCTCTTAAGACAAGCCTCTAGTTTGGCAAGCTGTGTAACTTCGCTGGGTTTAACTTACATATATATTTAAATTTGTCTGCATAGCTACGGTAGTGAACACTGCTGATAATGTCTGCTTATAATGTCCACAAGGGGAAGCATGTACAGAGGAAAGAGCAAAGGACTTTCTCTGAAGTATATCTTCAGAATAAACAAGTATATCTTCAGAGAGATAGGGTATATCTATCAATGAGATTAGAACCACAAAAGAACTGTCCCAGTGAGATTAACTGATTTTTGTAGCTTGCGGAGGAGAATACGGTGGGCTGCTGTATCAAAGGCAGCACCTAATTCAAGTAGAATGAGTATAGAGCTATAGCCACAATCCAGGAAGAGAAACAAATCATTCATTACTAAGGCAAGGGCAGTCTCAGTGCTATGGTAATTTCTAAACCCAGTTTGAAACCTCTCATACACATTGCTAACCTTTAACACATTTAGGGTTTTCTCTTCATAGGCGCCTACAGAGTTTGCCGCCTCTTTGTTTGCTTAAGTGCTCAATTTTGTATTCCGTCTTTATCAACGATTACAAATTTGTGGACTGTGTGGACTCCAAGTATGAAATTACAGTGTTTTGATTGGCTGTTGTCTCACTACAATTGGCTGCTTGGCCGTGTGCAAAGGAGTGGATTTGTGTCGTCGAGATTTACCTCAGAACAACATATCGTTGAACTGATCTCACATCCTTTTTCATAATTTTTTACAATTATTTACAATTTACATAATATAATTCTGACCACTGTAGGGATGCTGTGCACTTGTGTAGGCAACACAAGCAGTCAGTGGAGAGCAGAAAATAATTTTATTGAGGTGCCTACTCTGTACACAAAAAGTGGTCAAATTAAACATAGGGAAAAGGGAGTGACATATTACGCAGGTTGCGGCATTTGGGAGGGAGGGGTGCCAAACTAAGAGAAGAGATTGCAGGAGCACCCATTGGTCTGCGATCTCACCAGCACACCCCCCTCCCCCTTGATCTGGGGTCACGTTACACCATCTCACCACCCCGCTTACAAAGAAATTCTGGGGGAAACACTGCACATTGTTAGAGTGTAGAATGATCAATAATATCCATCAAAATAAACTAATGCCTAAGGACTTAGTAACAACATTCTTGTGCATTTTTTTATTAGGATATTGACAAATATTCACCAGACTGCATATTCTCTTTCATGCATTTGTTATACCTCACCCATTGAGTTTTGCATGAACAAACTGGAAAACAAAGTGCCTGATTTACTAAGACGTTTAACAGGTGCAAATAATTTTTTAGCACATGCAAAACAAATAACACAACCAATGATTTGTGCAAAACAAATACTATGACCAATCATTTTTCATCAAGTCATGGTATTGATTTTGCATGTTCTAAAGGGGTTTGCACACACTAAAGGTCTTAGTAAATCAGGCCCCAAGTCTTCTTTCCTGTGCATTTCTTAGCTTTCTTGGTTTGTCTAATTAAATTACTTTAAATTGCGTGCTTCCAGAACAATGTTATCTGTTATCGGACGTGTTGCTTGCTTAAACTTTTTGAATTTCTGTAAAGACTAAGAGGTTTCAATGATGGGACAGAATCCTGTTTATGATGTTTTTCTGTGTGCCTGATATTTTCTTTTTTGTTAAAAGGGCAAGGATGCAGCAGAATAAACAAGATTAATCTGCAGCCAAAGTCTTCAAGTTTGATACAATATGAACGTTGTGAAAGTCTTTTTTAAAAATTGAATAAAGAAATTAAACGAAACAGACAATATTGTGAATTTAATTTCAGTACTATGACATGATTTGTTGAAGTATGTGTTTACTGTTTACATCATACAGAACATGCTTATAGAAACAGGCACACCTGTCAGAAAACACCCAGCAGCAGAGCTGAGTAGTAGAGCTTCAGCTCAGCCCTGAACAGCCACTCAAATTTTTTCAGTCTCTGGGCCCCAACAGCTGCCACCTACGATTCAGAACTTTGCCATATAAGGGAATATCTGCTGGTGCTTGGATCAGGTAGCAGAGCTGTGAAAAGGTGACACGCTTTGACCCTGTAATTGCTGTGATTGCTACATTTATTCCTGACTGCATTCTGTACCCAGAGTTTTAAAAAAGAAGAAAACATATCTTACATTCCATCATACATTCCGTCACAAGATGGTTACTGTTTAAGTAATTAGGATGAATACATAATAGATTATTCATGGACCAAATTGTATTCATGGAAAAAGACATTATTCTGTGAACATTACATAAAAATTAACTGATGCATAATCAAGGACCAAAATATGTTATTGTACAGTACTATCTTTACACACAGTACTACAAAGGTGTATTGTAGTTTATTATTGCTACTGCTTTGTAAATACAATATTTAATGTTTCATTTTATATAATGCATTTTATATAATCACATGCTGCAATCACATGGGCCTATTTTGACAGCAAAACAAAAACAGAATTATGAAGGTGCTCATTTCTGTAGCTATGAAATGTTTAGAGAGGTGTTCACGTCTGTAGCTATGAAATGTTTCCATGTCTCAAATGTTTAATTAAAGCTTTGGTTGAGGAAAAAACACGCACTTGTATTCTCTAGACCTAAAACTATAATAAAAATCAAGTTAGACAACCTTGTTTTCTAGGTGCCAGACAGAATTATCCTGTAGTGTTCCGAATGGAGCAGGTAAAAAATCACTTGGTGATGGCATTACGTGCATTCTAACATTACTTTGTCTTGCCACAGTTGAAGGTCGGAACATTCCCCTTAATCCTGATTCGGCATTTGAATGCAATTGTATTGATCAATGCCAGTGACCCAAAAGGTTCCGCAAAAGGTTTACTGCCTCCCCTGTAACGTGATCGCCATTGTCCACCATGGCAGCCAACCTTGCCACCAATGTTGCCAGATGCATTCATTAATTTCCCATAAAAAAATCTTAAATTGACTCCCATACAAATGTCTCATCTGTCATTGACTGCCATACATCTTTACTGTAAAACTTCCCCTATGAATTTTTTAAATTCCCTACATTTAGGGGTAAATCCCCCAGTCTAGCAAAGACTTTCCAGATACTGAAATGCCTTCCTGTTCTACTGAATGTTACTCACATGAACTATGTGAAACACTTGCACGTACATATTTGAAACATTTGTGTATACGAATGTTTCACTTGTGTATGTGTGTGTTTCACATATGTATCTATGAATGTTTCACTTGTATATGTGTGAGTATTTCATTAGTATGTGTGTGAGTAAACAGGAGTATGTATAGTATGTGCGAGTGTTTCACATGTGTATGTATAAATGTTTCACATGTGTATGTATGAGTTTACAGGAGTATGCATGTATGTGAGTGTTTTACATGTATATGCAAGCAAAGTTAAAATAAGGCCCCTCATAGAATGTTAACCAGATAATGTTAACCAGATATCCTTGGCAATATTATAATGCAAAATCGTAATAACACAGTCCAAGAATGGCTCTAAAACTTAAATAAGAGGAAAGTGTACAGATTCACACATTATGAGATCAGTAGACATTTACAACACTTATTTATTGATTGATTTATTTTTTAAATGTATTGCTGCATATTCTGCAAATGTGAATGCACTGGGTAATGGGCATACACCGTTTGAAAAGTATAACCTTGTAAAAATAATTCCTGTCTGTAGGCCTCCTGTAAAGTCCAAAAAGCTGATTTTTTTTGTTTAAAAGTCATGAAGCAACAACTAATTTTCAGTACCTTGCCATATAAGAAAAACATCTGTGGCAGCCAGATCTCTAATGCTCAGTATGACAGATGAAATCGGGCAATCTGGGACCATTCCTACTGGTTAAGTGGACACAAGCACCGGGGTTGTGTTAGCTGATCAGCCCAAGGTTTAAGTGTGCTTTTTTTCACAGTAGGCATCTGAGACCGGAATCCGTACGCTGAAAGAGCGAGCGAGAAAGAGAGACGAAAAACAAATTGCTCTCGTGGTGTTTTTGTTTATTTTGTCTTTTGTCTGTTATATTAGTTTATTTATTTAATTAAAACAGCACATTCTCTCTCTGACAATAAAAATACTGGTGAAAACCGGAATTACAACATCTCCCTGTGTTGAGCTATTCTGCCCCTCCCAGAGATGTCATGTCAGAGTTAGATGTGGCCTCAAAAGGTATTGTTTTAATTAAACACAATGTTCTGCTTGAGGAGACCCATATACAAATTAGCATAGTTGAGAGCCATAATGTTACCCATAGTAGTACATTTGGTTTGAATAAACACCAACGCTCTGTACTCCAGAACATTGGATTTGAAATGGAACAGTGACTATGGGCCCTATCTTACACCCGGTGTTCTGTCGATTTGTCCTACCTTGTCAAAATATCCTTCCGGTAGCGTCTTGCAGTTATCTATCGATCTTTGCTACCCTATCGGAAGATACTATCACAAGTAAATTGTGATTCTTTAGTAAAAGAAAAGTTTAATTAACATCACAAATGGTATAAAAGTTTGATTAAAACACAGTAAGTATGGAAAACATGCAATACTAAACTTAGGTCAAAAAATCAAGGCGGAAGTAGCATGAATTTATGGGCGTGCCATTAAACACAAGAGAAATTATGCAATTGTGATGTGCACATGCGCAATAATGGGTAATAATGAACAACTCAATGGGTAGGATGAATCGACAGAACACTGGCACTAACCCAAACGCAAGTGTTTTTGCTATTTTACACCCCGCGCACAGCCTACTATAACATCTCTGCATTTGAATGGATCTCTATGGGATTTGGGGGGTGAGACTAGATTTAGCTGTAAATTATGCTGGAACAGTATGTAATACATGGTTGGTGAAATTGCTGTAGGTCATCAAGGGTTTGAGGTATCAAACTAGCCTCAAACCATCACTCTGCTGCCAGATATGCAGTAGATATGGATGGATCACTTTAAGGGTTGTTTGTCCTGACAAATTTTCCTATTGAACTCTATGGAAAAATAATTCAGGAGAAGAAACCCTTCAAGTTATCCATCCATATCTACTGTATTTCTGGCAGCAGCTAAATCTAGTCCCACCTCCCAATTCCCATAGAGATCTATTCAAATGCAGAGATGTTATAGTATCGCTTGTAAGAGTACCAGAAAATAAGATATCAAGAGTCTTTTGATGTTGTTGGGTCACTGACATCAGGAAGTCATGGCATGCAAAGGATATGCGACCAAATATAAAAATTGATTACTTTATTTTATATAAATGCAGGGGTGCCAATAATTGTGGCACATGTGGTTTTGTTAAGAATAATTATTTCTTGATGACGGATTTTTTTTTTCCATAATAAATTTACTTCAATTAAAGGTTGAATTTTTCTCATTTTTTCAGTGTGAGATTACGCTAATTCACCAAATGGTTAATTTTTTATAACCCTTTTTACCCATCCTTACCAGGGGTGCCAATAATAGTGGAGGGCACTGTATATCAAGCCTTGTATATCAATGTGCGAATTGTCATTTACACCTAATGCGTGAATTGTCATTCAATGGAAAACTCACGCACTGCAATAGACGGACATTTGAGTTCTGAAAATGCGCTTCAGATGTCATTACAATACAGCTCTGTTCATAGGCCTACAGCAAATAGAGTAAATAAGTAAATAGAATGGTTTTGACTGAAAAAAGTTTAAAACTTTGTCCAATGAATATTGCATTTATTGTTTTTCAAATAGCTTAGGCTACAGTCCCCGGGATTCACTGTGCATATAGTTTTTTCGATACGGAGATAAATTTCACCATGTTAACTGAATTTTAGCCTTATTTTTCATCCATTATATTTTAAATTACAGTGACCGGGCTTCCATACGCTCAGCTTATTAAAACCCCACTGATTTTACCTGTTATACCATAAATAAACAAAACAATTTTAAAGAGAACAATTAATTCATAATTAATTTTAATGCCATTCTCTGCATGTGCACTTTAACTTCATGTAGGAGCAGGTCTGTTTCACCTGCTTTAAATTGCACTTTTCATGGTCTTCCCGGAAAAGTGGACTTGTTTTTAAAGCATTAAGCTGCTTGTAAAATGCATTGGTCACATTTCCATAAGCAGGACATTATAAAACAATGGAAAATATGCGTGGACCTCTGGGTAGCCAACCTGACAGCTTTATTGTATTTAGAGTCATCATTAAGGCAAAATAACTGTATTTATGTTATTAATCAATATTAGAATGCAAGTAATACACTTTTAATGAAGCTTGAACTTTGATAAATCCATGAGAACAGCCTTGTGGAATTGATGTTTGACAATGTTTCATTGCATAATCAAACGGAATTCATTAAACAAGCAGGCTAACTTGGCGTTTTCTAAGGTGAGATGGAAGCCATTGGTAGCTTATTCTCAGCTGTTGCTTTTAACAAAATTTAACCGTATGTATTTTGTAAAATAACAGCACTGTCGGGAATTATTGGGAACTCATAATGGTTAGTCTGAATAATATTGATCATGCTATTGATCCATATAGCCTATTTCTTGATCGCACTAAACACACATGAGCATATCTGTTTCGCCATCATATAAGCAATCCGCCAAGGTGGAAAAGCAGGCTTTTAAAGGGAATGGGATGATATTTTGATTGGTTTATTGCATGTCACGCCAAAGAGTTCAGCCCATTTGCACGTTGCACTGTGCTTAGCGCTCAAAAACACGCCGTCAAACTAGAAAAAGTGGACTTGGACACACCCTAAATGCATTTTACGCCATGTGTTTAGACAAAGCACTAAGATCGCCAAGATAGAGCCCAAGTAGGTTGAAGTGCAGACTTTCAGCTTTAATTTGAGAGTTTTTACATCCATATCGGGTGAACTGTGTAGCAATTGTAGCCCTTTTTATACATCGTTCCCCTCATTTTAGGGGATGAAAAGTAATTGGACAAATTAATATACACTTAAATAAAGTACTCATATTTAATATTTCGTTGCATATTCTTTACATGCCATAACTTCTTGATGTCTGTGACCCAAAAACATCAAAATATTCTTGATATTTTATTTTCTGGTACTCTTACAAGCGATACTATAATCTCTCTGCATTGAATGAATCTCTATGGGAATTGGGGGGAGGCATATCTGGAAGCAGAATGATGGTTTGATACCTCAGACCCTTGATGACTTACAGCCATTTAGCCAACCATGTGATCCATACTGTTCCAGCATAATTTACAGCTTAATCTCCCAATTCCCTTCGAGATCCATTGAAATGCAGGAAGGTTATAGTATCGCTATACGCCATACGTTGTATGTGTTCTGGAAATCCCCAGATGATACGGATCACGGTAAAGTCGGTATCCTTATCCTGGCCAAAAAAATGTAACATAAATGTTCGACTGTCAACTTTGAAGATGTTTGAATCACATGTATTTGTGGGAGAAAACACTCAAGCTTGTGCAGGTATACAACAGATGAAGTCCTTTTGCTTTACTGTAATCACAGTATATTTTGGTGTTGCAAATTTCAAGAAGGAGGGTGATGTTGAAAATATTTTATTACAAAGGGTTATTATGGATTCACAAATGAAACATCTTATCGCCTTCCGGAATAAACATGCGGCATAAAACATTTCCTGTAATGGAATTAAATGATTTTGGCTTCATTTCTTTGTGGACTTAATCAAATGTGTACTTGTATAAGCATGACTGTTTTCTCCACAAAGACATTGATTTGCTTTGACATGATTAACCTTATTGTTATAGCTTTATGATGCAATTTGAGTGCAGTTTGAAAAGCACATGACTAATTATGCAGACAAATTCCACTGGTTATCACTGAATACCTTTATTGCCAATTTATTAGCCAGCTAACTAAAGATTAGGGTATTGTCAACTGAACCATGATTAGATGTATTGATCTGAATTATGTATTGATTTCGACACCCACCATTTCAAATTGTTCTGAAATGTTTCCTGTAGTTTGAAACATTGTTTCCTGTAGTTTGAAACAGTTAACTAATTGAGAAATATTTTGCTGAATTTACTACTGCCCATATTTTCATGGGAGTTTCAGTATGAATACACATAGTAAAATAATCTTGTAAAATTCAGAGGACTTACTTCTCTAGAAATATGTAGCCTTTGTATTGGGTGTTCTTTTGCATGTATCTGGGGTGTTCAGTTTTTAGCTGTGACCAGCAGCTAGTATAAGTCACTCTGTGGTCGGTCTGTTGGTCCGAATCTTTTCTGCTGCTTTGTAGTTCGCTTGGTCCGGGTTACCCAGAGTGACGTGTGCAGCGCGTGATCCGGGTTACCCAGAGTGACGTGTGCAGCGCGTCAGTGTTTTTGAGTTAGCGTTGTGACTTCCTGGTTGCGATATTAATCACAAATATATGAAAGTAGTTATTGTGAACAGCTGGTGTATAGCAGGCACAACAGAAAACAACTTTCTTTTTCAGTCTGTGCGTTCCTCTGGTTTGTCTTTCACTTTTGTCATTGGAAAACTGTTTGTGTAGCTCAAGGCGTCCACATTCGCGTATTTGTGTGCGGTATGTTTCGGCCCTAAGTGTTAGCGTTTCCATTCACTCATGTAACGTTAGCTAGCTAACTGCTAACGTTACGGGGTGATGGGGTAAACATTAAGGTTGTAAATTGTTAAACCGGTTATGTTTATGTTTACTTTTGGTACTTACATTTTACATCAAATACTTCTGTACTTTTACTCAACTGGTGTTTGAATGGGGGACTTTCTACTTTTACTGGAGTCATTTTTAGCTGTGATCAGCAGCTAGTAGAAGTCACTCTGTTGGTAATTAGGTCGGTCTGTCCGATATTTGTGCAATAGACTATACCCGCACATACAGATACTTATCACGTGCTTATCACATACAGATACTTCGCAGCCTATCACGTGCTAGCATGCTTGTTTCAGTAATATTTTGTTATCTACTTAAGTGAATACAACTGCCATCTCTCACTGTGGTTTGATAGGTTGGGCATGTCTACATACTGTAGTACCACCTCTTACTGTGGTCTGATGTGTTATGGGTGTCAACATAGTACCATCTGTGTCTGAATACTTGGAAGTAGCAACATGGTACCACCTCTCGCTGTGGTCTGGTTAGTGTCTACATTACTCAAGAATTTTGTGCTGTGTAAATGTGCTATGCCATAAGCTCCTCAGAAATGTGTACTACTTTGCAAGCTCGTGTTTTCAGACGTCATAAATTACACATTTAACCTAGATGATGATACATGCACATTTTAAATTTGAGAAGTTATTCAAAACAAAATAAAAATACATGTACACATGGCATTTATACCAGTCAGTAAGCTGTGAAACATACTTCCTCAGTCATGTCAAACTTTGAAAGTGCACTATCCAGTTTCAGCAGCTCCAGCAAGTTTTACTTTGCTTTACTCCAAATACAAGGGCAAATGATCAATTTATTTTATCTAAAGAAGGTGTACTGTTTTTATGGTAACTTAAATGGCAGCATTATTTTCTGGACCATAAAATAAAATTCTACAGAAATTATTAATAAGATTCAAAACCACCTCTTCTGACTAATACATTTAACCTGATAAGCACAAATAATTTCTAATCACAGGTAAATAGTTTGAAAAGTTTAAGATTCAGGAACATTTTCAAATGTTACATATTTTTGCACTTCTGCACACAATCTACCTTCTCAGGCCTTGCTACTATTCAGCGAGCACTGTGTCATAAAACCTGTCGGGTGTGAACAAGTATTCATGAATGTGAAAACAAACATATTATGTACATGATATATTCAACAAAAACCACTAAACAGCTGTTTATTTCTCAAAAAAATGAAAAGAAAGGAAAGATCTCACCTGGAATGTCGGTCCATCTGGAAGTTTCTTCAAAATATTATTTAATGAAAAGTATCATTGTAATCCCTGTGATTTAGCTTTTATTTTCTCCCAAGGTGTATATGCTGACTGTTAAAGGAGAAGAAGGTACCCAAACAAATGGCAATGATGGCACTCCAGACTTCAATAAAATTTCAAAAAGATTTAAAAAAAAAAAAAACATCACCTCATATTTGACCATTTATTTGTGTGGCTGGGCTGACGCGTTTTGGCTATAAAGCCTTCATCAGAGCATAAAGTGCAATATGCAGTGAAAGGTTATATATACATGTGCAACCATGTACAATCCTCCCCACCTGGGTGAGGGAGGTGCCAAAGTGCAAAATTTTATTACATTTTTAAAAATCTTTTAGAAATTTTATTCAAGTCTGGAGTGCCGTCATTGGCATTTTTTTTGGTACCTTCTTTTGAGATATTTTCTTTGACAGAGCTCCCAGCCACATTTTAGAGGAAGCGCACCTGCTATCAATTGTCTCAGCGGTTAAATGAGAAGTTCGGTATTTAGCATTATGAGACCTGTTATAAGGTTATTTACGATCATATACAACAGTACACTGGTGTCCGTTGTTCTGACAAAAATCGCCGCTAAGTATGCTTCATATTGGGTTTTATTTATCATTTTATTAAATCCATTGACCGGAAGACTGAAAATTGTTATATAAATCTTTAAACTGTTATTTAAAACATGTTTTAAACGTAAATGCAAATTACAAGACACCAGTGACCACTCAGTGAGTTTCTCATCTTTGAAAATGAGTTTATGGTGTTTTTTGAAGGATTTTCTATATGCCCGTCCAGATCCATTGTGTAAGTTAGCAACAAACAATATATCTCAAGACTGCAAAGTTTGTCAAAATGTTGATATGGACCATTGTATATGATCGTAAATAACCTTTTAACAGGGCTTATACTGCTAAATACCGAACTTCTCCTTTAAGAAAAATATTCAAAGCAAGCAGGTAATTTGGCAGAGTGGAATGCATTTGTCCAAACATTTGGACCAAAACCAGGCATGCTGGCCTCGCTCACTTCCATCTAGTTACTTCTAATTTCAATTTCGGAAGCCATTGTTGGAGGGCAACATTACCATGAAGGGACCATGACATAGTTATTTATATAGTATTATGAACAATATAATATATACACTCAGTGGCCACTTTATTAGGTACACTTATCAAGTACTGGGTAGGACCCTCTTTTTCCACCAGAACCTTATGCTAAGAAAACTTGCTGCGCACTGGATTCTTTCTTTGTTTACCACACCATTCTTTGCAAACTCTAGAGACTGTAATGCCTGAAAATCCCAGCAGGGCAGCTGTTTCTGACATCCTGGCACCATCAATCATACCACGTTCAGATCGCTTAGATCACCCATTCAAATGTTTGGCCAAATAACAATCAAACTTATACACAAAATGCATTTTGTGGCACAAAATGCTTGTAATGTATAATTAATATTGTAATTTTATTATAATTCTATGATAATCATTCAAAATACATTTAGCATTTTGTACACACAATGTTAAATGTGATTTGCATTTTGTGGAAAAAATTCTAAAGCCATTTTACATTTTGTGGATGAAATGCAAAGCACATTTACCATTTTGTGCACAAAATGCAAAACACATAAAACATTTTGTTAATGTTAAGCACATTTTACTTAAGTTGTTTCTTCATTTTGTGGCAGGAAATGCATTTTGTGCATATGTATGAACACTTCTTATCTTTGACTAAAGATTAAAATCAAAAAAGTTTTTTTCATCACAAACACAGTTTGACTAATAAGTTTTAAAGTCATTACAGAACTCGTCAAAATGACTTTTTTTCCAAAACATTGTGTTATACATGCTACAGGAGTCTGAAGCCAAATTAATGATCTCAACAATGCAAAATATTAGAGATATTTATTTTTACATAAAATTAAAATATATAACGTATATAAAGTGTTAAAGAAGCACAAAGACATGGAATTTTACAAATCCATATACTGAAAAAAATGGCCTTAAAAACATTCAAATGCAATTTAGTTAATTTTGAGTGTTAAGGAATTCAATGTGAAACCGAATGTGCATTAAAAATAATCCAAAAAAAGATCAAATTAAAAATATCTACACTTGCTAGTTAAAGTACACAAATCCAAACATTACCATAAATGAGTCAAACTTTTTGACAAATCCATAACTTGCCCAGAGCTGTCCAAATTTAGCTTGTGCTTGGCTAGCACTTACAACCCAATATAAGCAGCAACACAGAGGAGTTCATAACAGAGAAGGACATCAAGACCCAGCCTGTGGTGAGTCCCATACATCCCTTAACTAACAGTCAGAGCAGATCCCATGTGAACCTGTTATTGTCTGTATTTAATGCTGTAGGGACACAAGCATTTATCTTGAACATGTGTGTATAAGTACTTATGTGCAGATTTTTTAAATGCTTATGAAATATAATCAGTGCTGGATATTTCAAAGCTATTCAATAATGAGTCTGAACAGGACATCCTAAGAATAGGTTTTCCTGACAGTTTTGGAATATTAAAAATGTTGTGTGACATAATTTTTATTGATAAGGTATTTAAATGAATATGGTTTTTATATTCTGAATTTATTTATCTGGCAGGACATTCAAATCAATATATTTCTCTGATGTTTTCAAACAACAAATTACACCGTCCATTTTTTATCGTTATACCAAAAATGTTAACACTAAACTGGAGGAGTTCAATAATAATAATAATAATAATAATAATGGTGGATATGAGAGCATTTAATATAGAAACATGTTTATTAAAGATTTTGTGGTTGGACACTTCAACTATAAGAATACGTGATCCCAGCAGATAACAGTAACAGTGTTTAACAGTTCTCAAGAGGAGACAAAAATGTTTAGGGAATATACGTATATATATTATCAGAAGTTTACGTACACTAAATTGACTGTGCATTTAAATTTTTAATATTTGGTCGCATATCCTTTGGCTTTGCATGCCATGACTTTCTGATGTCTGTGAGCCAACAACATAAAAATACTTATTTTTTGGTAATCTTACAAGCGATACTATAACGTCTCTGCATTTGAATGGATCTCTATGGGATTAGGGGGGTGGGACTAGATTTAGCTGTAAATCACACTGGAACAGTGTGGAACACATGGGTGGCTAAATGGCTGTAAGTCATCAAGGGTCTGATGTATCAAACAAGCCTTAAATCATCACTCTGCTGCCAGAAATACAGTAGATTTGGATGGATAACTTGAAGGATTTCTTCTCCTGACTTATTTTTCTATAAAGTTCAATAGGAAAATTTGTCAGGAGAAACAACCCATCCATATCTACTGAATATCTGGCGGCAGAGTGATGGTTTGAGGCTCATTTGATACCTCAGACCCTTGATGACTTACAGCCACTTTACCAATCATGTATTCCATACGGTTCCAGCATAATTTACAGCTAAATCTAGTCCCATCCCCAAGTTCCCATAGAGATCCATGCAAATGCAGAGATGTTATAACATTGCTTGTAAGAGTATCAGAAAATAAGACATCAAGAGTCTTTTGATGGTGTTGGGTCACAGACATCAGGAAGTCATGGCATGCAAAGCCAAAGGATATGCGACCAAATATTATAAATTTAAAGGCACAGTGTGGAAAAAAAGACTGATATGGGCAGATATAATGGACGGATACGAAGAACATGAAACAATCATAAGAGCAAAAAGCAACACCGTTGCCTCCAACAATGTCAGGGAGCTGGAAGCTGGGAGCAAGAAAAAAGAAGCTAATCCATTTTAGCTTCCTACATTTGTTAGTTAATACTTATTCACCTTACCACTCATAACAAATAGATCTATACTCTCAGAACATTGTCATACAGTTTATTTCTAATGTGACAACTGTAGCCTACTACTACGTTCTAGAGCTCCTAAACTTTAAACTTGAAACTAAGGTTGGGCGATGTCTACTCAAATGTGACATCACAATGTGCACATCCAAACATCGGGATGTTCGATGACATCGTCCTATTGTGGTTTGTTTTAATTAATAAATTATTATAAAATACAAATTTTTGTTATTTTATAGGCCTATTATTTATATCAGGTAGGCTATTCATTTAACTTGTGTTTTATCTATTCTAAAGTAAATATGAATCATTATTTCATGGTAACGCAGTTTCAGAAAATGAATCAAAACGGAAGTTGAGGAAAAAAACTTCAGCGAACAGACAACACAACACAATGGCAGAGTTAGACTTGGTCGCGAAGAAAGGCACAACTTCACCAATCTGGCAATACTTCGGATTTAGGACTAATGCACAAAGAAACCCAAGACATGTTTCCGTGACATGTTAGGCTATGTTTATAAGTATAAAATGATGCAAGTAATTTTAAGTAATTCTAAGATTATTCTGTGAAAATAGCTATTTTCGATATTAGGCTTATTGTCTCAATGCGGCAATTCAAACACGTCAATGCGCCGGAGGAGAGTTGGAGGGGGGTATTTGTGATGAAAAAAAGTTAATAAATCGCACCTAATAATTAGGCTATATTATTGTAACAGTGCAGTAATTATTTAGCAGTAATCACAGTAAGTTTGATGAAATCGTTGAAGTCGAATCCGAAGGCATAAGTAATGGCTGCTCATATTGAATGCACTACGCACGGGCTGTTGAACATCATTCAAAGGAGATAATGTTCGCTTAGCTGTAGGTAAATTCTAATTTATAGTTTTATGATACATAGTATATAGGAACTGGAGAGGCGGGCGGATCCAGGAGTTTCAGCAACCAATATGGTTCCCCGTAGGCTATAATGGAAAAACTTCTGCCTCTCTAAACCAAACTAAGGGTGTATACAATATATTCTCAACCCAGTTATACCCATAATGCATGTAAGAATAAGAATAATGCATATGTCTAACCAATTTGAAATCATGTGGGGTCCACCAGGGGTCCATTCTTGAGCCATTATTGTTTAATTTGTCTATGCTTCCTCTAGGGGATAACATTAAAGCATAACATTTCACAAGTCCTCTGATGATATATTTCTGTATATTTCTTTGTCACCTGACGACCTGACGGGCGTGCACTGATCAGGAGGTGTGCTATTAATGCGAGCATTGCCTTTCTGGGTGCAACAGCTGTTTCGGTGGAGGAGGGTATGGGTTCGCGAACGTAGCCAGCACTGGTGGAACCATATTGTGCATGATTTCACGACTGGGTGCTCAATTTCTACATGCGAAAGCACATATTCAATCACATTTGAGAACAACTGCAGCCTCGTCTTTACCGTCTGCGTAGGCCTACCACAGAACAGTTCTGTGCAGCATAGCTACTTACTCATCTCTGAGCCTATATATGATTTCAGACATGTTTAAAGACGTTTTTCAGGTGAATGCATTTTGAGAAGTCTGATTACGTCCAGTCTACAAGCAATTCTGATCTCAAAGTGTGCTAGGCCACCTCGCCAAGTGGTTTGGCAAATCCAATCCCAATGAGGACAAAATCTGATTTGTGCGCATCCAGACCTGTTACTTAATGCAGCCTAGTGATATCACATGCCAGAAGTCGCACTGAAGTGACTAGTGTAACTGTAGCATGGGTCGATGTTGGAGAGCTGAGGACTTCAAAATGATTTCAAAAGTGTTCAGTTAATTGTTATAACACTGCCAAATTAATGTTGTTACCATCCATACAGAACAATGCATGTTGTTAAAAATGTTATGCTTATTTTATCTTCACTTTTTTGTGTGTTTCTTGCCCATACAATACAACAGGGGTGCATGGGTGGGGTTTAGAACAAAGAGACTTTTTTGATTGTAAACACAGGACCACAGCAAGGCTAAAAATCCTGCATAGTGCATCTTTAACATCTTAAAATTTTATGTTTTACAGCGTCCTGTAAAACAAAAGTGCTCTTGGTGTGAAAAAGGTAAGATAAGTGGCTTTTCTGAATAAAAAGGTTAAATGGCCCTAAACCAATCAAATTCCATTTTTAATGTGGGACTAAACTGACATGATCTGTATTACCACAGTGAGCAGCAACCATGAGTACAGACGCCGAAATGGCCATTTATGGCAAGGCTGCCATATACCTGCGGAAGCCGGAGAAAGAAAGAATCGAGGCACAAAGCAGACCTTTCGATGCCAAGACTGCCTGTTTTGTGGCTGATGTTAAGGAGCTGTACCTTAAAGGCACAATCCTGAGCAAAGAAGGTGGAAAAGTCACCGTCAAAGTCATCGATACTCAGGAAGTAAGTCTTTCACCCATTGCAGAAAAAATATCCACTGATCAGTTTTAGTGCTGGATTACGTAGGCTGATTATCTCTGATCTGATGCCATGACTGGATGTTTTTCAGACTGTAACGGTTAAGGAGGATGATGTCACCCCAATGAACCCCCCGAAGTATGATAAAATTGAGGACATGGCCATGATGACTCACCTCAATGAAGCCTCTGTGCTGTACAACCTCAAAGAGCGTTACTCAGCATGGATGATCTACGTAAGACCGACAAAACTGTTCACCAAAAAAAAAAAAAAGGTTTTTCTGTGTTGCAAAGAACTTGCAGGTTATCCAAAATCTGCTCCCTTTCTGTTTCAGACCTACTCTGGGCTGTTCTGTGCCACTGTAAATCCCTACAAGTGGCTCCCAGTGTACGACCAAGAAGTTGTATCGTCCTACAGAGGCAAAAAGCGCATGGAGGCCCCACCACACATTTTCTCTGTCTCAGACAATGCCTACCAGAACATGCTCACTGGTAAGTTTGTACTTACAACGGTTTGTGGATTTGTTTTATTTTCATATTTCCTTAATTGCAATCAAAAATACTTATTGAAAATACACTTTGTTTTGCAGATAGAGAAAATCAGTCTGTCCTGATTACGTAAGTATTTCCATGAAGCTTCTTTACCTGTACAAACATAAAACTGCTCATCTTGTGTTGGATCCAGATTAAACAAGGCCTCTCCAGACTGATCTGCTCTTCCCTTTACTTCCCAGTGGAGAATCTGGTGCTGGAAAGACTGTAAACACCAAACGTGTCATCCAGTACTTTGCGACAATCGCAGTAGCAGGTGACAAAAAGAAAGAAGCAGCCGGCAAAATGCAGGTGAGAAAATGATCTTATTTTGGTTGTCTTTGAGCAAAGTGTTATTGAAATAGATAAATGTACATTAAATTGAAATTGCTGGATAGAGGTATTAAAAATGCAGGAACATGTTGGAGTTTATCTGCTGTGACCTGTGTTTGTAAAATTATTTGCCCTCTGTAGGGATCACTGGAAGATCAGATTATTGCAGCTAACCCCCTACTGGAAGCTTATGGCAATGCCAAGACTGTGAGGAATGACAACTCATCTCGCTTTGTAAGTCTGAATGGAACAACAGAGCAAATCTTGTATATATAAAAGGCTGTATTTTGAAACTCTTATAAAGTGCTGGATACAAGTCACATAGAACACGCTGCTGTCAGCGACACGTTTACTCTACAGACTTCAGCAGGGACCAGATGCAGGGGCTATATAAGATAGGGGATTGGGAAACACCAATCACAAGTGGTCACATACAACAGCCTGGCAAAAGAAAAAGCACCAAAAACAATCTCGATAAATACCACAAATAAACAACAGCAGGTGGGGAAAATGTAACTATATACACATACAGTGCACCTCAAAAGTGTTTAGACAGTGACACATTTTTTTGTTGTTAATTTGAGGTTGTGCACATCTATATTGGGTGAACTGTGTAGCAATTGTAGCTCTTTTTATACATAGTCCCCTCCTTTTAGGGGACCAAAAGTAATTGGACAAATTACCATAAATTTAAATAAAGTCATCATATTTAATATTTGGTTGCAAATTTGGCTTTGCATGCCATGATGTCCTTATGTGTATGTGACCCAACAACTTGAAAATACTCTTGATATCTTATTTACAAGCCATACTATGACCTCTCTGCATTTGAATGGATCTCTATGGGAATTGGGGGGTGGGGGGCGGGGGGCTAGATTAAGCTGTAACTTACGCTGGAACAGTATGGAACACATGGGGGTCGACCTTAAAAAGGTTTGCGTGTACAAAAACACATTTAAAACTGTTATCACCCACAAAACATCGTCCGAGGTGATCAACTAACAAGGTGTAAAGAGGATTGCATGTGCTAAAATTGAAAGACACGTTAAAGGGTAAGTACACCCTGAAACCACTTTTTTAGCTGATTACCAATATATTTGGACATATCCATGTGCTAGAGATTGATCCTGTTGCAAATTGTGACATTTCATCGCGACGTTTAACATTTTATAGGAGAAGTAGTGTATTTTGGCTAACTAGCGTTTTGATGGTGAAACGTAGGCTATTGCAGTTGTAATTTACTATTGGCTGTTGTACAGTACATGTGATGTCACACCATCTGGTGCATCTGGCTATGCCCAGTTCCACCTTACACTAGAAATGTTTTTTTTTTTGTTCCAAAGAAGAGCATTGGTGTGAGCAACAGGCTATTGTTAGAGAGAGGATGGCATAGGTGTCAACCCATAGTTTGCCCATATGATATATGGTTTTTCCAACTTTTCGAAGGCAAATGGGCATATAAGGTTATGCTCTGGGAAATCTAGTCAAATACGCTTTAGTTTTTTTTAAAAAACGTTTCTCCATCAACCTACCCAGGGACTACAGATGAAAATGAGCCCCAATGGCTAAATCTGGCACATTAACGTTTATTAATGTGCATTGTCCCTTTCTTAAATAAATAAACATAAGCCTATAATTAATTTAATCGCAGCAATCACATTTTCTTTCTCCCTCTCAGTTATTCTCCCGCCTTGTGAGGCCATGGGAAGTAGCAGGACTGATCTAAAAATGACTAGAAAAGTAGCCCACAAGATACCTATGTTAGTTAACTTAGCTAACAGTTAACGGTTATGACTGGTCAATGTTCATGTTTATGCAGTTTTGACCGAAATTAGATGTCTTCAGGTTTTAATGTGGCTATATGACTCAATTTAGCGTAGTTACTACAAGTTTCATTGTATATTAATTCATGGCTAACGTAGCAGTTTTTAATAACGTTAACTGTTACTAGAAGATTATCCAAATTAAGATGAGAGCTAAGTTTATAACTAGGCCTTATTATGTAGCCTACATTCTCCAGTTCTCCGCCTCTGCCACAGCCGCTGCTCCAGGCTCAGCAGCCGGAGCGAGCAGCTCGAACAAAACACATTATGGCTGTGAATGAGCATACACATAAAAAAATGGCATGGCTTGCTAACTTGAGCCCAACCCTTTCATGAGTATATTTCCCTCCCCCAATTTAGGCATTTTTTGAACTGCAAACGGAGGCGTGGTTGCTCTGAAACAGCCCGTGGAGTTAACCTTTAACTTCTCATTTTTGTGGGTTAGCCCAAGGGGCCAGCTTTCAGCTCTCAACCTCAGCACTGGATATAATATCGCCCTCTGCTGATATCTATGATTTGCGCTCAAAAAGCCTGTTTTTCCATTGGGCTCAATTCATTTTTGACAGCAAATTAAAAATATTTCCATTCATAAAATGATGTTAACTCTGTGCATTATATTTCTTTAAAAAATCAGTTATCATTTTTCCGAAGTACATTTTATATGAAAAAAACTATATTTTCATGTGCATTCACTGCTGTCTAGATTCTAAAGCTTCAGTTTGCCCAAGAGAATTCGTGGATAGCCTACATAAATGAACAGTACATGCAAAAGCATTTTTTTTAAATTATGAAGCAAATTGTGTTACAGAATACAATAGTAACTAGTATTTGAATCAAACAAACAATACAACGTATATTATAATAAACAGTGAATAACAAGCAAATCAAAACTTTATAAAAATAAAACCCATGATCAAAAGGAAATGTGATTTTATGTGACACTTACGGCGGGAGTAAGCTTAGTGCTAGTAAGCATAGTTATGAGCATTTCAGTCCTGACAAACATCTGTAACTCCCGGCAGAAACTAAGAGACATCCAGTGAAACAGTTTGTTATAAACCACCAGCTCGTTCACTGTAACAGTAGCCTTATACAGTGCCGGCCACTATTATTGGCACCCCTGGTAAAAAATGACTAAAAAGGGTTATAGAAAATTCACCATTTGGTGAATTAGCTTAATCTCACACTGAAAACCAATCTTTAAGTGAAGTGAATTTATTATGAAAAAAAAATACCGCATCAAGAAATTATTATTTTTAACAAGCCCATGTGTGCCACAATTATTGGCACCACTGCATTTATATATAGAATAAAGTAATAATTTTGAATATTTGCTCGCATATCCTTTGCATTACATGACTTCTTGATGTCTGTGACCCAACAACATTGGATAACTTGAAGGATTTCTTCTCCTGACTTATTTTTCCATAGAGTTCATTAGAAAAATTTGTCAGGAGAAACAACCCTTAAAGTGATCTATCCATATCTACTGCATATCTGGCAGCAGAGTGACGGTTTGAGGCTCATTTGATACCTCAGACCCTTGATGACTTACAGCCATTTTACCAACCATGTATTCCATACTGTTCCAGCATAATTTAAAGCTCAATCTAGTCCCACCCCCCAATTCCCATAGAGATTCATTCAAATGCAGAGATGTTATAGTATCGCTTATAAGAGTACCAGAAAATAAGATATCAAAAGTATTTTGATGTTGTTGGGTCACAGACATCAGGAAGTCATGGCATGCAAAAGGTATGCAACCATTTTTTTTTTACAGTATAACCATTAATTTGTTTGCTGTTTTGAGAACCTTTCTTACCATGCACTGTGATTTTTTGTGAGGCTAAAAGGAAACAATAACATTACATTACATTATAGGCATTTAGCAGACGCTCTTATCCAGAGCGACTTACACAGCATTTCTTTTGCATTTATACATAGTATCCATTAATACAGCTGGATATATACTGAAGCAATGCAGGTAAAGTACCTTGCTCAAGGGTACAACGGCAGTGTCCGACCCGGGAATCGAACCTGCAACCTTTCGGTTACAAACCCAGTTCCTTAACCATTATACCACACTGCCGCCCTGTAATAAGCTATAATAAGTAATAAGTAATAAGCTCCAAAAAATTAACCCCTTCTCTAGCACCACCTTTTTTGAACACAAGCCCAAAAATAAAATGATAACTGTTCTTAAACATTTTTGACTACAGGCATTTTTTGGGATAAGGATACTGACTTTACAGGGATTTTTGTCATCTGGGGATTTATAGAACACACAAAATGTATGGAATTGTTGTTTTGATAGAGCCTGCTTTGTGTCATGTTACAAAATAAGGAACCATTGTTGCTACAACATTGGGATCGTAAAATAGTTTATAGACAGAATTGTGGGTTTTAACTCTTTCAAACCGTATATTGTGCTACTAGATTGACTGAAAATTTCACTGTGAAAAATGCAATGATTACAAATAAAATAAACCACTTCTAGCTCCTTGCTAGTTAAGGGGTTAGCTACAACAGAAAACAAGAATATAAACAATTTTTACTATCTGTTGACAATTTGCCTATGCTAATAACACTGTACTGTTTCCAATAGGGTAAATTCATCAGAATTCACTTTGCCACAAGTGGAAAACTGGCCAGTGCTGACATTGAGACTTGTAAGTATTTTTTATTAAATCTGTTCATTTAAAATGTTATAGTTTATTCATTTGGGAATTCATTATATTTAAAAACATTTATTGGACAGATCTGCTAGAGAAGTCCAGAGTGACATTCCAGCTTCCAGATGAGAGAGGCTACCACATCTTTTATCAGATGATGACCAACCACAAACCTGAGCTGATTGGTGAGATTACTTACATCAGATTTATAGAATAAAGAGATAACATGGAAAAAGTCTAACTGATTTAAATCAACATTTTGTTTTTAACAGAAATGACACTCATCACAACCAACCCCTATGATTTCCCCATGATCAGCCAGGGCCAGATCACTGTGGCCAGCATTGATGACAAGGAGGAGCTGGATGCTACTGATGTGAGCGATAAACAGATCCACCAGTGACTAAAGCTCATAATTAGCATTTGCTTTCTTCCTTTAATATATACCCATCTTTGTCATCTAGACTGCCATTGACATCTTGGGCTTCACCAATGAGGAGAAAATGGGCATCTACAAGCTGACTGGTGCTGTGATCCATCACGGTAACATGAAGTTCAAGCAGAAACAGCGTGAGGAGCAGGCTGAACCTGATGGCACAGAGGGTGAGTCTATATACTGTTTGACAAGGCTGCTCTGTGTTACACATATTACATATTATTATTCAGGTAAAACTATCTTCGTGTGATACTTTAGCACTATATATTACTCTCTCTACAATAATTATAATTGAAATTCATGACAATGCAATGATAATATTACGGTGGCCGAGACATCCCAAGGAACGCAACATTATCACAACATGAATGCATTAACACAAATACCAATATGAAAAGAAAATAGCAATTTGCAAGGCATCTGCATATCACTGGATTTAGCTAGGCAAGTTATTTTATTTGTAAAATTTCACAAGTATGTTTGATTAACATTAGGCAAATTTTGTAACAATCAGCCTACTCTCAGCTATATTGTAATTTAGCCGGTCTGTATATCGTGTATAGTTAAATCAATTAATTGCAATTAAATTTGCAGACGAATGAATGGTAGAAGTTAATGCTGCTAAAGTTAAGAAAGGTTCATACACATCATACTTTCTTAATCAAGCATATATGAGAAATTTTACAAATAAAAGAACTCACTTATCTAAGTCCTGTCTCGATCTAACCTTAGGCTATGTCCGAATCAGAGCCTTATCTAATGTACTGCGTCCTGTGTACTAGAATACTGTATACGGCTTACTGCATACTGTTTAGTGACATGCAGTAGCCTGTGCGAAAAATAATCTCCATACTATTATCAGGCAAACACTTTTCTGAAATGTAGCGCGTTTCTGTAATGTCGTGGTGTTTTTTTTAAATTTGAAGATGCTTTTCAACTTGCTATTTTCTTTTCATATTTGTATTTGTGTTTTGTTATTTGTAAATGTGTTTTCGGATTTGCATTCATGTTGTGATAATGTTGTGTTGCTTTGGATTTCTCGTCCACCGTATAATATAGTACATTTAAACATATGATTATCAGTACATTGGTAACACATATTATAGTCTATTTTAACATCAATTAAAATTATATACAGTGCCTTCTTCTTACACCTTAAAGTTTTAATGCATGGAAATATTTGTTTTCCCCCTTCACTAACACAATAATTTGAACATATTTGTCAGGCAAAAAATACTTTTGATTCAACATTTTTTTTCATAAATGAAAAAGTTTTCTCATTTACAAATATTTGCCATGCTTTTTGCAAACAAGGGTTTTTGTGAAACTGTAAAGCCTGACTGATATGAATGCATTCTGTTTACAGAGGCTGACAAAATTGGTTATCTCTTGGGCTTGAACTCAGCTGACATGCTGAAGGCCATCTGCTATCCCAGAGTGAAAGTCGGCAATGAGTTTGTCACAAAGGGGCAGACTGTACCACAGGTAGAGTATTTAGACACAAATGTTCTTCACCTCACTTATATTCAAGAACATAATTATACATGTTGACAAAGATTCAGTCGTTCTAGTTCAAGTCTTTCTGCATAAATATTACAAACCTCAATTCCAAAAAAGTTAGGACAGTATGTAAAATGCAAATAAAAGCAGTGATTTTTTTAAAAATTCTCTTTTACATATATTTTATTGAAAACAGAAAATACATTTAATATTTTATTAACTTTAATCATTTTTGTAAATATACGCTAATTCTGAATTTGATATGTATGCACATATTTATGAACGTTTCATGAATGAGGCCCAATACTTCTGCCTATATGTTCCAGCATCATGTTGGCCATTTTCACTAATTTGTTATATTCCTTTTCATATCCATGTGAATATTTTTCACTTCCATGAATAAAGTACAGCAGAAATACCTAGACATATGAGGTACCATTGATTAATACAAAATAAAATCATTTTCACAGGTCAACAATTCAGTGAGTGCTCTGGCCAAATCTATCTATGAGAGGATGTTCTTGTGGATGGTCATCCGCATCAACCAGATGTTGGACACAAAGCAGCCCAGACAGTTCTTCATCGGTGTGCTGGACATTGCTGGCTTTGAAATTTTTGATGTACGTATAAATAACACATACACAAGAATGTTTGATTTCCTAATGTGCTGTAAGCTATGTCATTCAAACCTAAATGTTCTTTGAACATGTCAGAACTGCTGACTTACAAATATAATTTGTATTCCAAGTTCAACAGCATGGAGCAGCTGTGCATCAACTTCACCAATGAGAAACTGCAACAGTTCTTCAACCATCACATGTTTGTGCTGGAACAAGAGGAGTACAAGAAAGAGGGAATTCAGTGGGAGTTCATTGATTTTGGAATGGACTTGGCTGCCTGTATTGAGCTTATTGAGAAGGTGAGGGAAGAATACTGACTGAAATTCCCATTCTTATGTGTTTTTTGTTCATGTGTTCATGACTTAATCTGTTTTTAACAGCCAATGGGCATCTTCTCCATCCTTGAAGAGGAGTGCATGTTCCCTAAGGCTTCAGACACAACTTTCAAGAACAAACTGTATGACCAGCACCTTGGCAAGACAAATGCCTTCCAGAAACCCAAGCCTGCCAAAGGCAAGGCTGAGGCCCACTTCTCTCTTGTGCACTACGCTGGCACTGTGGACTACAACATCTGTGGCTGGCTGGACAAGAACAAGGACCCCCTGAATGACTCCGTTATACAGTTGTACCAGAAGTCCTCAGTAAAATTGTTGGCTCTTCTGTATGTAGCCACTGCTGGGGCTGACGGTAAGAAGAGCGAAAGTAATGTCAGCACTAATCCAACAAGTTAAACTTGTAAACATATGATAGCATTACAGAACCTTTCAAATCTTTTTGTAAATGACTTGCTCTGCTGCCTATCTTGGCCAGGTCACTCTTGTAAAAGAGATTAAATAAAGGTTAAATAAAATCTTTACTAATCCATAAAATGATGATTAAGTTTGTAATATTACTCATTTTAACTTATGTTGTCAAATAATATAAAAAATATTAAATATGAAAAAACATAAAAATTAAACTGCCAATTTTTCAGATGCAAAGGCCGGAGGCAAGAAGGGAGGCAAGAAGAAGGGTGGTTCCATGCAGACTGTGTCATCTCAGTTCAGGGTAAATTTGTATGGCTTAATAGCATAATAGGAAGACAGAAAAATCCAGCTGTAATATTTTGACATAAAATGACCTATATATTGTATCACAGGAGAACTTGGGAAAGCTGATGACCAACTTGAGAAGCACTCATCCTCACTTTGTGCGTTGCCTGATTCCCAATGAGTCTAAAACACCAGGTACTTTTTGAACACTCAACTTAAATGTGAAATCTATCTGTGCCTTTGAAGTGTAAAGTTTTAAAATTTCATGCTCAATTATGAACTATTTCAAGGCCCAAGTAAACAGCCTATATACATTCAAGACTGTGACAATAAAAGCTGTATACCTCCACAGGTCTCATGGAGAACTTCCTCGTTATCCACCAGCTGAGGTGTAATGGTGTACTGGAAGGTATCAGAATCTGCAGAAAAGGTTTCCCCAGCAGAATTCTATATGCTGACTTCAAGCAGAGGTTATTCAGACTTCCATCACACCCATATGTGCATATTTGCCCTATCACTTTGTAACACTATCTGAGAATCTGTCGACTGCAATCTACTTTTCACAGGTACAAGGTACTGAATGCCAGTGTTATCCCAGAAGGGCAGTTCATTGACAACAAGAAAGCATCTGAGAAGCTCTTGGGATCCATCGATGTGGATCACACTCAGTATAAGTTTGGCCACACTAAGGTAAAGAACCTCATTCATTTGGAACATTAAATTATTCTGTGTCCACCTATTATACTGTCAGAGAAAGCAACAAGTGAATATAAAGACTAAGGAAATAGAAGCTAACAATGCCTGCACCTGAAATTTATTGTAGGTATTCTTCAAAGCTGGGCTTCTGGGTACCCTGGAGGAGATGCGAGATGAGAAACTGGCTACTCTGGTGACCATGACTCAGGCTCTGTGCCGTGGTTTCCTCATGAGGAAGGAGTTTGTGAAGATGATGGAAAGGAGGCAAGTAAAAGCAATGCAAAAGTCATAAACAGATGTGTTATCAAAAATACCTCTCAGCAGAGCATATGGTGACCAGATATCCAGTTTTTCCCAGGACAGCCCTGTATTTCTGCCCCTTTTCATGTGTCTGGACTTTTTCTAACAAAATCTTGATTTGTCCCATATTTCAGTTGCACCATACTTCAATGGGTCTTCTGGCTGTAATTGCCTTTATTGTAGGTTCTCATTGCATAATGTACTTGGTCCTCCAGGGAATGTGGTCACCCTATATCAGCATCACCAAATAACTACATTACATTCAATCAACATTATTTTACCCTTTGCTAACCTCCAAATGAACACAGGTAAAACCCGGAAAAAAACTGAAGATTTGAAATGTGCAAGAGTTGAATGTGTTTTTTTCAACGACAAAAAAATTATTCTTCACCCAACAGCATTCATTGTTACTACTGAAGTAAGTTAAATAACTAATTGAATGAATAACATAACCTTGGGTGCTATTTGTGCATTACACAGAGAGTCCATTTTCACAATCCAGTACAACATCCGCTCCTTCATGAATGTGAAACATTGGCCATGGATGAAAGTGTATTTCAAGATCAAGCCACTTCTGAAGAGTGCTGAGGCTGAGAAGGAAATGGCCAGCATGAAAGAGGACTTTGCTAAATGCAAGGAAGATCTGGCCAAGGCAGAGGCTAGGAAGAAGGAGCTTGAAGAGAAAATGGTTTCTCTGCTTCAAGAAAAGAATGACCTTCAACTCCAAGTAGCATCTGTGAGTTCCATTGTTTAGCTTAAGCACACACAGGAAATGACTGCATGTTATTATTAAATGTATTAATACTAACACTTCATCCAGGGAATGTTCCAGATAGTCAAGGGAAAGTTATTTCTCACAATTCCCAATTCTCTTTCATCATAATCTTAGGAATCTGAAGGCCTTGTAGATGCTGAAGAGAGATGTGAGGGACTCATCAAAAGTAAGATTCAGCTTGAAGCAAAACTCAAAGAAACATCTGAGAGACTGGAAGATGAGGAGGAAATGAATGCCGAGCTCACTGCTAAGAAGAGAAAACTAGAGGATGAGTGCTCAGAGCTGAAGAAAGACATTGATGACTTGGAGCTCACCTTGGCTAAAGTGGAGAAGGAGAAACATGCCACAGAAAACAAGGTTCCAGATCCAATGTATTATCATGTATTATCATTACGTGTAAAATGATAAATTCAACCCTAAAAATGTCCTCCTGTACTAATGCTATGGACTATTTCTAGGTGAAAAATCTGACTGAAGAGATGGCCTCACAGGATGAGAGCATTGGCAAGTTGACCAAGGAGAAGAAAGCCCTCCAAGAGGCACACCAGCAGACACTGGATGATCTGCAGGCAGAGGAGGACAAAGTCAATACTCTGACCAAAGCCAAGACCAAGCTTGAGCAACAAGTCGATGATGTGAGCTTGCTTTTCTCTGTGCTTGGTATAGTAATGCAAGTGGTGTTAACTCTTAAATTTTGACTATGTATTTTAACATTGTAGCTTGAAGGTTCTCTGGAACAAGAGAAGAAACTTCGCATGGATCTTGAGAGAGCTAAGAGAAAGCTTGAGGGTGATCTGAAATTGGCTCAGGAATCCATAATGGACCTGGAGAATGACAAACAGCAGTCAGATGAGAAACTCAAGAAGTAAGCAATAATTTGGCAAAACAATCCCCTTCAGAACGGAGTCTAGAGCAGTTCTACATATTGAAAATGTTTGTGTTTCATAGGAAGGACTTTGAGACCAGCCAGCTCCTAAGCAAGATAGAGGATGAACAATCCATGGGTGCTCAGCTTCAAAAGAAGATTAAGGAGCTTCAGGTATATTATTTGTAGTCCCTTAGATTAATTAAATACTACCTATTGCATTGGATAACATGCCATATTACCCTTTAAATCTATAGGCTCGCATTGAGGAGCTGGAGGAAGAAATCGAGGCTGAGCGTGCTGCTCGAGCCAAGGTTGAGAAACAGAGAGCTGATCTCTCCAGGGAACTTGAGGAGATCAGTGAGAGGCTAGAGGAAGCTGGAGGTGCAACTGCTGCTCAGATTGAGATGAACAAGAAGCGTGAAGCTGAGTTCCAGAAGCTGCGTCGTGACCTGGAGGAGTCCACCCTGCAGCATGAAGCAACTGCTGCCGCTCTCCGAAAGAAGCAAGCCGACAGTGTGGCAGAACTGGGAGAGCAAATCGACAACCTTCAGCGAGTTAAGCAGAAACTGGAGAAGGAGAAGAGTGAATATAAAATGGAAATTGATGATCTCTCCAGCAACATGGAAGCTATTGCTAAAACTAAGGTCAGTGAAATTCTTATGACCCTGTTCATAAAGATTATAATAATGAGATGAAACTGATAAAACAACTGAAAATATTCATATTGACAGGCAAATCTAGAGAAGTTGTGTCGTACTCTTGAGGACCAGCTCAGTGAAATCAAAACCAAAAATGATGAAAATGTGCGCCAGATGAATGATGTCAGTGCACAGAAAGCAAGACTGCTAACAGAGAATGGTAAGGACAAGTTGCATGGTTTTTGAGCTTGTCTTCAATATTTGAAAAGAACGTAGTACTGCATTTTTGGAAGTGCATTCCATTGTTATTAATTTGAGCCATCTCTATATACTCAATTTTAAATATAATAACCCAACCTCCCTATGGGAGACCAAATGTGACAAAATAAAATAAACAAATAAACAATGAAATAAATAAATATGCAATTAAATTATTTATTCATTATTTAACGTCTCTTATTTATTTTGTGGCATATTTATTTTCACTCGTATTTATTTCAAGGCGTAGGGCCTATTTCACCTTGGCGGATTGCTAATATAATGGCGGACAGTAAGACAGTGAAAAGTGTGATTTACAGCTGGTGAAACAGGCCTGCTCGTGCATGAAGTTAAAGCGCACATGCAGAGAATATATGGCATGAAAATTAATTGTGAATGAATTGTGTAATGTGCTGCAAATTTGTTTTTGTTTTGTTCAGTTATGGAATACCTGGTGAAATCAGCTGGGTTTTAAATGCGATGGAATGTATGGAAACCTGGTCACTGTAATTACAAATATATGAAAGACAAAGAATATGGTTAAAATTCACAACTTGAAGGGTTTCTTCTTCTGATTTATTTTTCCATAGAGTTCAATAAAAACATTTGTCAGGAGAAACAACCCTTAAAGTGATCCATCCATATCTACTGCATATCTGGCAGTAGAGTGATGGTTTGATATCTCAGACCCTTGGTGACTTACAGCCATTTTACCAACCATGCATTCCATACAGTTCCAGCATAATTGACAGCTAAATCTAGTCCCACCCCCCAATTCCAATAGAGATTCATTGATATGCATACATTTTTTTATAACCCTTTTTACTCATCTTTACCAGGGGTATCAATAATAGTGGAGTGCAATGTTGGTGTTATCAGCAAAGTTTTTAATGGATAGCCATTGTCCCCTAACAGAAGATTGTCTCCCCCTCCCCCCGGAAGATTACAGGAACTATTGACCAATATAGCTAAAGTCACAGCTTGATCCAGGATAATTGCGAATACATGTGTAACCTTACACGTAGCATTGCACATCGCCTGGATGTTGATGGAGTGGGCTTCACATATATAACAGCGTTCTCTGCTGGGGCAGAACCCCAGGAAACCCAAAGTTCGGAGTGAACTTCTGTTTTACCCGTTCTTGGCTGACAGGTGTGATGGGGACTTTGGCATGTCGGATTAGGCTTGTGAGGTATGGCTGAATTTAGGGCGGATTGGGATTTGAATTTAGGAGATGCTGGAATTTGCCAATAATTTCACAGCAATTGGGAGTGCATAGGGAAAGCAGGCTCAGCTACCAGCTCAGCTGCCAAGAGATGACAGAAATTTGTAAAAAATCTGGTGGGATGAAAGCAATTTAAGGCAGCATTTCCCTTCGCTGAGGGACAGGTATGTGGTCTTTGACCGATGGACCCTTTTTATTATTATACATTTTTTGATATAGCCTACACAATAATAATATTTAACATTGTAAACTTGATATTTTTAATCATGCTTGTGCGCGGCCCTGTGTGTAGGAGGGTGTACAGCTTCTTGCTGCCTCAAGATAGCAATACGCCAAATATTATCCTGACCACACCTTATCTTATAACCAACCCGCCCAGTTCACTTGCTATGGACGCAAGTTCACTTGTTAAAAAACATGAGCGCTGGGTGTTAAAATGACAACTGCGTCGGTCTGAAACTCGCAGAGACACTTGCATTTCGGTTACCACCGCTTAGCGCCGGGTGTAAGATAAGAACTATGGACTGAGCAACCGATGATCATCGCTGACCCTGCCCCTTGAAATAAATAAGAGACATTAAATAATGAATGGATATTTATTTATTTGATTGCTTATTTATTTATTTTATTTTGTCACATTTGGTCTTCCATATACCCCCACCAATTACTCGTGATCTAGAAAAATGCAGATGCAGAATTTATTTCAGCTTTCATTCACTTGAAGAGAAATGCAGAAAAGTATACTTCACTTTACAACTGTGTCCACTCACAGGTGAATTTGGTCGGCAGTTGGAAGAGAAGGAAGCCCTGGTGTCACAGCTAACCAGAGGCAAGCAGGCTTTCACTCAGCAAATTGAGGAGCTGAAGAGACAAAATGAGGAGGAGGTCAAGGTAATATATTACACCTCTTACAATGTATGTAGATTTAACACTGTTTTGTCCTGTGGCAACTAGCTTATGTTAACATCTTCCATAGGCTAAGAATGCCCTAGCCCATGGGTTGCAGTCAGCTCGCCATGACTGTGACCTGCTGAGGGAGCAGTATGAGGAGGAGCAGGAAGCCAAGGCTGAGCTTCAGCGTGGAATGTCCAAGGCCAACAGTGAGGTGGCTCAGTGGAGATCCAAATATGAAACTGATGCCATCCAGCGCACTGAGGAGCTGGAGGAGGCCAAGTAATGTCACAATTTATACATCAACACTCACTACTATGGATGTGTAACTAACATCAGAAATCTTACAACTTGTAATTGATGCCTCTCCCATCAGAAAAAAGCTTGCCCAGCGTCTGCAAGAGGCAGAGGAGCAAATTGAGGCTGTGAACTCCAAGTGTGCCTCTCTGGAGAAGACTAAGCAGAGATTGCAAGGAGAAGTGGAAGATCTCATGATTGACGTGGAGAGGGCAAACGCCCAGGCAGCCAACCTTGACAAGAAGCAGAGAAACTTTGACAAGGTAATGCAGTAACATGCATGAAATCATCATTCTGATTAATGCCTGATACATATTATTAAGGTAAGACATTCTACCTTATGGACCGATTGAGAGGAAAAATGATTGTGCAATATATTGAATCAAAGTCACAGTAAGTAATTCCCTTTAGGTTCTGGCAGAATCAAAGCAGAAGTTTGAGGAAAGTCAGGCAGAGCTGGAAGGGGCTCAGAAAGAGGCCCGTTCTCTCAGCACTGAGCTCTTCAAGATGAAGAACTCCTATGAGGAAGCGCTGGATCAGTTGGAGACCCTGAAGCGAGAAAACAAGAATCTGCAACGTATGTTTGAGTCAAAAGGATGGGAAAAGTCTTGAGTTTCCTGGTTTAAATCCATACATAGACAGTCCAGGAAAAAACCTCCAGGAAACAATTAAATTAAAAAGTGAAAATCCAGCACAACGTTTAAGGACATATTACATTAGTAACTTTGCATGAGTGTAACCAAGTGATAGAGCCTTTCTGATTATATTTAAAAGTACAAAAATGGACTTAAAATGTATTGTATTTTCAGTTTACACTTTTGGTGTCTCAAGCAGTTACATGTACATGAACATACTATTGCCTAAAGATGGGGTTACTGACGTAGCATTCTCACATTGAGCAACTTCGGTCGCCCAGTTGCCGAAAGTCCATTAATTTTCTATGAAGCTGAGCGACGGTCAGTGACCTGAGCAACTAGGCAACTGAGTGACCAATATCGGGCGATAAATGTTACCCGCAGTTTAACTTTTTCACTGACATCGGCCAAAACAGCCAAATGTTCCACACTTCATATTTCTCCAACCGACACGAAACCATTTTGTGAATAAATGTTCCACCCGATTTCACTCAAATTGCAGCAATGAAGGATGATAATATAATTATAATTATCAGTGTCATAACATAACCTTAAAGGATATATGTGGCTTGTTCTACCAATATCACATTGAGCCTAAACTACATGTTGAGTTTTATACATCTATCTATCTATCTATCTATCTAGATAGATAGATAAAGATCGCTAGCTCGCGACGAAAATATATATATAGCCTATCACTAGCTAGCGAGAACACATAATTATCAGTGTCATGACATAACTATAAAGAATAGGATGCATCGCAAATATGTCTTTGTTATATGTAGGCTACTGCCGTTGTTTCTCTTCATTAAAAAATCGTAGCTGCACGAGCTGACTTGGATGACACAACGGGAAGCTTTTGCCCCGCCCCCAGCCTAGTAGACTTGACCGACTCAGTGACCAAGTTGCTCGCTGTGAAAATGTGGCGTGAGAATCATATGAGGCAGGGCCATACTGTAGTGTTAAAGGCCTTTTACTTGTGTCTGCAGAGGAGATTTCAGACCTATCTGAGCAGATCGGTGAGTCAGGAAAAGCCCTTCATGAATTGGAGAAGGCAAAGAAGACTGTGGAGACTGAGAAGGCTGAGATCCAGACTGCACTGGAAGAGGCAGAGGTATAGTTCATAACCATCAAAAAATGTATCTTACTTTATTATTTATTCTTAGCATATTGGTGTTACTAGTGTACTAGTGTATATTTGTTTGTTTAATCAATACTATCTATGTTATCCAAAGCTTAACATTTCTTGAAAGGGATTTAAAATTTTATTTAAAATGTCCGCATAGTGGAACTGTCCCCACAGTCTAAAATTGCTGTATTCACTTACAGGCAGGGCTCGAATTGTCTGTGAACATGGGGGAGCACCACCCCCCTTGTTAACCAAAATTGATATGGTTTTACTTAGTATGTTAAGCTGTAGTTATCTAAACAACCACATCTTGAAATCCAGTGTTGGGGAAGCTACTTTGAAAGCATAGCTTTGCAAGCTACCAATTACTTCACACTGGAAGACGTTGAACTACAGCAAAGCTACCCTAGAGAGAAATCTAGTTTGGTTAACTAAAGCTACTTAGAAAAAGTAGTTCAAACTACTGATCAAACTGACAATGTACATGTTATACAAAATTATAACAAAATATAAAACAAAAAAGTCACATGCCAGCAAAAAATGCCACTCAATTGAGTTTATTGCAAAAAGTGCCCACATGTTCACAGGTCATACATAAACCAAAAAAATAAAATACCCCACTATTCAGAAAGTGCAAAGAATGTCAGCTTTGGTTTTATATACAATGTAAATCAGTCAGACACCTGCCTTCCAGAAACTAGGTGGGGGTATTGCACCAAGCAGGATTACTCAGTTAGCCACGTAACTTCTAAAATAGCATGCAACAACTTCTCTGAACATTTGTTAATAAATAGCAATACTCAACACTTATGATTCATTTACACCCAATATATTCAAGTTTAGTTTTACGAATTCAGATTCAAAACAACAAATATTTTTCACAGGTGAGCTGACAATCCAGCTTCCTGGAATACCCCTGAGACCTAAACCTGTCCTAAACAAAATAATCCCATCTGGGTTTTTCACAAGGACAAAATTGCAAGTTGTATTTTCAGTAGTTAACTACACAAAAAATGGCAAAAAAGTAATTTAACTACTTGAATCACTATGCAAATATGAATGTAGTTGAACTACCAGCAAGCTACTGCAAAATGTAGTTAAACTACTAGTTTAATTACATGTAGTTCACTACTCCCCAACACTGTTGAAATCTGCAACGACATCATATACAGTCATTTGTGCACTCGGTAATCATATGTGCAACGACACTTGTAAAGCTGTTGTTAAACCTTATTTGAGTGGATTTAGGCGGTTATTTAAAGCAAGTTAGCCTGGGGGGAATTATAGCAAGATACTAAGTGTTAGCTTTGCTCCAATTCAGGATTTATAGGTCAATCGCTTACACATTTTAGTTGAAAGCCATGACAGCCATGTAATTGTAGAAAACACTAGTTTTCTAGTCCCCGAAGTCATCAGAATGATCCATTTTAGAGTGTTTTTTAAAAGTTTTTTCACTTTAGTATTGTTTTGGTCACACCATCCTCTTTGTTAACATTTTACAATTTGACCACTGCTTACAGGGAACTCTGGAGCATGAAGAGTCCAAGATTCTCCGTGTCCAGTTGGAGCTGAACCAGATAAAGGGTGAAATTGACAGGAAACTTGCAGAGAAGGATGAGGAGATGGAGCAGATCAAGAGGAACAGCCAGAGGGTGATTGACACCATGCAGAGCACTCTAGACTCAGAGGTCAGAAGCAGGAATGATGCTCTGAGGGTGAAAAAGAAGATGGAGGGAGATCTCAATGAGATGGAAATTCAGCTCAGTCATGCTAACCGCCAGGCAGCTGAAGCCCAGAAACAACTGAGGAATGTCCAAGGGCAGCTAAAGGTAAATATTCTCATCCAGGTTCATGCATTGTTACCTTTGAATTATCCACAAATTTAATTCCCCAAGGATTAATGAGTCTGGTTTTATTGAAACTTTAGGAGGCCCAATTGCACCTTGATGATGCGGTCAGAGGTCAGGAGGACATGAAAGAACAGGCTGCCATGGTGGAGCGCAGGAACACCCTGATGCTGGCTGAAATTGAGGAACTAAGGGCTGCTCTGGAGCAGACAGAAAGAGGCCGCAAAGTGGCAGAGCAGGAACTGGTGGATGCCAGTGAGCGTGTGGGTCTGCTGCACTCCCAGGTACATATTACTCTTTACATACTGTTTCGCAAGCTTTCTTGCTTAACCTCTTCAAATTTGGTTAATTCTCACCTATTTAAGGGGTGTTCTATTAAAGCTTTATAACTCCCGGTGTGAGCATCAACGAGAATGGAAAATGGCTCAAATGAATCAAGACAATTGTACCATTTACAATACTGACTTAGTTATTAGTTTATTATATTATTATATTATATTAGTTTATTTTCATACTTTAGGTCAAAGTAAAGTGCCACAAATGCAAAGAAATCTTTGCAAAAATGCAAAACAAAGTTGTGTTTCTTTAGTTTGCAATGAAATACTGAGAGTTACAAATGTAAAACTATACATTTCCTGAATCATACACTCCACAAGTGTGCAAATCTGAGGGTGATATGCAAAACTATTAAAGTGTAAACAGTGTACTGTTGTCCCTTAGTGTCTCCAAATCTATCCAAAATGGCTAAATTGTGCACTGCTGTAAATCATAAAATAATCACATATTTGACTACAAATCAACTGTTTTGACTCATGAAATTTACTTTTGCATCATTTTAAAGTGGGAATTACTATTTTCTCATCAGTACTGGGGGACAGATATTACATTACAGATATCTATGGGTCCAAAAACATTAAATTAAATTAAATTAAAAGGTAAAGGTAAATTCGTACTTTGCTTCAGACTACATTATATGTGGTTGTTATGGCATGTATTAATTATCAGCAACAGTATGAGATTTAAATTTCATTGCAATATCGATCTATATCCATCTATCCATTTCCATCTGTTCCGATGTGGGGATTAAATGGGTGGAGTTATTATTACTGGGCTCAGTCCTATTAGCCACAGACAGGTGGTTCATGACATCATGAACCTCCAGACGTAATGGCTAATAAATGTTTTAATGTCATTGCATATATCCTGCCATAGTTAGAGGCAAATAAAACTATTTTGTCCCGCTAAAACAGCCTCTTTGAGTCTGAGCAAAACAATTGTTTGCTATAGAGAACCTCTGTCTACATTATCAATAGTTTTGTAATCCTTCAGTTCTTAATTCCTCTCCCAGTGTCTCTCCTTCTTCAACTCGCTATTTCATTACATTCTTTTTTTTTCTTTTTTCGTTTCCGTTTCACAATTTGCTAAATTGCGTGTTTTCTTCACTCTATCTGCCATTGTTTCCGACATTCCTTCATGGAATATCAATCTAGGTTAGCTGTAGGCATTTTCTGACAATTGCTGCGAATAGGCTATCGGAGTGGGGACTAAGCGCGTCCATGTGAAAAAATGTACTTTTAATCTGGACGCTCTGATTTATCTTGAGAAACTGGTAGTAGCTTACATGGTGTTTGGTAAATAACAGAAAAAACTTATATGGAGAAAAACAGTAACATATGTGAGGTGCTCTATAGCCTAGCACCGGACTTTTGAACGTTTGGAGGCTAACGTTATAGCCAGCTTGTAACCAGTCACACAATATGCTGCTTTTGCAGCGAAAAGCTAATGAAAGTTATTTGGTTTCATCTCATTTTACTCGAAAAATGTCTTGGCTTTCATTATCTGCATGTCTTGATGTCAAATCCAATGTGAAATTATAGTTTTGAAGCATTTAAACATAATATGACAGGCTAACACCGGAGTTTAGTTTTTTCGGTTATGAGACCCAGCCAAGTTTCTCTCCAGTAACGTTAACGAAACTCCCCACCAGGGAGCAGCTGCCAATTGCCGCTCCCACCATCCATGCTCGAATCTGGCAGGACCGGGGCGCGAACCCCAATCCTCGGAGTACAACTCTTACCATTGTACCACCGCGAGGCCCCCTTATTGACATTACTTTGAATAGATATTTGGTGGATATGTAGTGGATACAGCCCTCTGTGATAATGTATAGTTATTTTAACTACTTTTCAGCCACTTTACAATCCCTTTAATAAAATACTTTTTGTCCATTATTATTGGTGGTTTAAGATTAAAACATTGATATCACACTGGTACACACATCTAAGTATGTACCGTAATCATTCACTCTTGTACTTCGATGAAACATCACTTTTTTCTGTAGTCTACAGGATGGAATCTTTTGCTGCATGACCTGGCATGACATTTCTCTGTAGTTTTGTTTTGCGTCAGAAATGTTGTCATTTATAATCACTCCAAGGAAAATCTAACATTAATTTAGCACATATCAGTGCACAGTAAATTGGAGTGAGTATTTCCCATGCCTTTAGTGACAAGTATAGCCGAGGGATATACTAATACGCCATAGTCTATATTATTTACGATACGATTACAATAAAATTATATTCCACCATCAGGAAAATTCTGGAAAATGTTCTCGCTTCACAGCAAATCAAACATAAAACATGACAGAGCCACCTATGAAAGCTTACACTACAGCATGGGAAATGCACACAAAATGCGAAAATAACAATATTAAACATATGGCACAAGACAGTGATGGAGGGGAAAAACTAAGGTACATACAAGCAGTAATACTTACATATCGAGGAGGAAAATATCCATCATGTATGTGGGCATATTTTCTGATAGAATCAATACTATGGTATCTTCTTCTGACCCACTCCCAAAATCTATGTAAGCAAGGCAAAAACAAATTAGCAGGAAAACAACAATTATGCCTTAGCGAGCAAATTCTTGCATTTTCTGTAGATGCTATTGTCCACTGTGTCACGCATGGGTCGGTATAGTTGCAGGTGAGACTGGGTGGGGAGTTGCTTGTTAAATGGACTAGCTCTGCAACATTAGTGGCACTTAGAAACTCCATATTTGGCAGAGCTGTCACAAATCATATACTAATAAAGCTAGAACATGGAGTTTGTTGTTTCCACTCATACTTTAGTTGCAGGGGTAATTAACAATTTAACAATCTCATGGCATCAGCAGCATGGCCACTAGGGCGTCTACACGAAGGGGTTAAAGCAGAACACGGGGGACCTTCATAAGCAGGTCACCTTCATAAGCATTACTTTTGTTTCTGCCTAGAATACAAGCCTTCTGAACACCAAGAAGAAGCTGGAAAGCGACTTTGTTCAGCTCCAGGGTGAAGTGGATGACACCATCCAGGAAGCAAGGAATGCAGAGGAGAAGGCCAAGAAAGCCATCACTGATGTGAGTCACACTGCATAGCATAGTGAAGGCAATGAAATACATCCATAGTCTGACTGAGCTTACTGAGATTACTGAGTTTACTGAAAGTCAGATGACTCATCTTAACTATAATCAGCTATGATACACCTCATTTCCTTCCACTGGATTTCAGTGGGGGCCCAAATAAAATACAAAGTGCAAGTTCTGGCCTATGGTGCATCAAGAGGAAAGACCCCTGACCTGCAATCTATAATCAAACTGTAAACTCCCACCAGACCACTCCAGCCTGTATCCACTGGTCACCTTGCTGTCCCTTCTTTTAAAGGTCCTTCTTCTCAGTTAAAACTTTTCTCTCCTCTGGCCCTCCATTGGTTGAATGAGATCTCCACTACAATCAGGACAGCAGCATCACTGCCCATGTTTTGCTGCAGATTGAAAACACACCTGTTTAAATTGTATCCCTACACACCTAATGCTGAGCGCTGACATTTTGCATGGTTTCACTACCCCTGACAATGCTACATCTAAAACACTATCCTCAAACCCGTTAGTTTCTTGAAGCACTGCATTCCTATTCTCATCTCTCTCTTGCACCTTCAATGTCACTTAACCTTATGTTTTAAGATGATGTATTTACTACTTTATCTAAGTAGAGGTCTTCCTTGCCCTACCAGGCCCTTTGCGATTACTGACCTTGCCAGTGCTCTCTTTCTTTTTAATGATGTTCCAAACAGTTGATTTTGGTAATCCTAAGGTTTGGCCTAGGTTTATTCTTATTTCTCAGCCTCATAGGTTCCTTGACTTTCATTGGCACAACTCTGGTCCTCATGTTGACAAACGCCAATACCAGACTCCAAAGGCAAACAAAAGCCTAGAATCACAGTACTGAAAGCTCTCTTATACCCGCACTAAGGAAGCAAGTGAACACGACTTATAGATATAAGTATAAAGAGTGTTTCTACGTGGTAAAACCAAAATATAAAAATACCCTTGAATGAAAGCTGAGAATGTGCACTTTAACCACATGTGAATTATTTGATTACTAGTCTAAAATTGTGGAGTACAGAGCTAAATAAAAAAAAGATTTATTTGTACCAAACAATATGGAGGGTCCAAATGACTTGCCATTAATTCTTCTTTGCCTACACTTATATTTACATGCTTATGTAACTCAATATGGAAATGAGTGACTGCTAAATGCCTAAATGTAATTTAAATTGAACTCTTTGTAACATTCCAGGCTGCTATGATGGCGGAGGAGCTGAAGAAGGAGCAGGACACCAGCGCTCACCTGGAGAGGATGAAGAAGAACCTGGAGGTCACTGTCAAAGACTTGCAGCACCGTCTGGATGAGGCGGAGAACCTGGCCATGAAGGGTGGAAAGAAACAGCTGCAGAAACTGGAATCAAGGGTAATCTAGCTATTGTTATTTTATCATAAGAATGGCTAGAAAGAGAAAGAAAGTGTGGAGATAATGAGATTAAACTCACCACTTCACTTAATTAAAAGAGACGGCAGAGGATACATTGTTCCCCAAGCGCTTTTCTGTCATGACTTAAGGCTCAGTAAAAGATGATTCTCATTTCAAGGTTCATGAGCTGGAGGCCGAGGTTGAAAATGAGCAGAAACGTGGTGTTGATGCTGTTAAAGGTGTCCGTAAATATGAGAGGAGAGTCAAGGAGCTCACCTACCAGGTACAAGACATTTCCTTATTTAACCATGAAGGAGTGTTCAGGTGTTGGATAATAAAAATAAACTCTGTATTTAGACTGAGGAGGACAAGAAGAATGTTGCCAGGCTGCAAGATCTGGTGGACAAACTTCAGCTGAAAGTCAAGGCCTACAAGAGGCAGGCTGAGGAAGCGGTGAGTCACATTTTCACTACTAAATATGCGTTTGGAGGGGAACTTCAGGCTGCACTTATTTTTCAGACAATCGAGGAAAGAACACGTCAGCATGAGGACAATGACAATTGTCTGTCTCCCTTACAGGAAGAACAAGCCAATACCCACCTGTCCAAGTTCAGAAAGGTCCAGCATGAGTTGGAAGAAGCTGAGGAGCGTGCTGACATTGCTGAATCTCAGGTCAACAAGTTGAGAGCCAAGAGCCGTGATGCAGGCAAAGTGAGTGTTTATTTTTGAAACCATGTATGCTCCACTTGTTACACTGGCTATTACATTATCGACTAAAAATGCACTTGTGATGTACCATCATTCATTGATATGTTCCTCTCTATCTTTTAAAGGGCAAGGAAACAGCTGAATAAACAGGATGAATCTCATCAAAGCTTTTCAAAATTTCATAGAATATGAATGTCACCCTGAAGGGCTTTGTTTTCACTGAATAAAGATTTCAAAGATATCATCAATTTTTTTTGTTTTTATTCAAATAGCATGACACAACATGGTTGATTTGGTGAGGTAAATAACACTAGAAAAGTCTGCCTTTTTTGTTAATTGAGGCTGCTTTGGTAAATAATACCGTACTGGTTTATCAGCAAAACGTCAGTAGTCTTCGTTCAGAGAAACTGCGGACACCCAAGGACACCCAAATCACTGGCCTTGGGGTTTGTCCCTCGTTTTTAAATAGCCAAAACTGTTGACCTCATTTCAACACTGCATACTTCAAAACAGTGAAGTAGTTTCTAACAATACAGTTTTCTACTAACTGAAAATGTTCAATGTTTAACATTTTCCAGCAAAATCTGAAAAAAGGCTTTCTGCTTTATTAAATGAATAAGGAGAAGGAAACATAATTCCCATAAAGGCTTTTGGAGTAGTTTTTATCCTCTCTATTATACTCCTCTAAATTGAATCATTCTTACATATTCAACTCAAGATGATGTGTTGTGTAACATCATTTATTCACATATATAACATAATTATGATAACGTGATTAATGAACTAAGGTTTTTCCTAAGGTGTTTCTTTTAAAATTCATAAATCAGTTTCTCTAAATATATTGAGATTTGTTTCTTAAGTGACCCGCCTGGTTAAATAAATGTTGAATAAAATTTTTAGATTGACTAACTAACATAAATGTATATCCTCATAATTGAGAAACGTTGTGGCACGTGATTTCAAAGGTGGAATTATATACATATTAATAGTGATTAATTCTATTAATTTATTGTAGTGCATTGATGTTGCTTATTGATACCATTAAACGAAGGTAACGATTGTATGTTGGGGTTCTCTGTGCCAGAGACAAGGAGGAAATATTGGAGGTCCAGGTGCGACAGATAGGGAATCTTAAAGTGTTCCTATGAACACCACTGAAACGGACAATAATCCGTAGTGGAAAAGGGGAAAATAAGGGGAACACGAATAACCACGCGAAAGAAATTAGGAACTCGATATCCGAGCAAAACAAAGAAATAAGCAGTAACGCTTATCTAACGAGGAACTCGATATCCGAGCAAAACAAAGAAATAAGCAGTAACGCTTATCTAACGAGGAACTCTATATCCGAGCAAAACGAAGAAATAAGCAGTAACGCTTATCTAACGAGGAACTCGATATCCGAGTAAAACAAATAAATAAGCAGTAACGCTTATCTAACTCCCGTGGAGTGAACAACAGGAAGAAAAGAAAAAACTCAAAAGAACCCCTAAGGCTTAGAGTAAGAGCACTCGTAGGTATGAGTGGAAAAACAAAGAAACGAAAACCCTCTGCTCTGAAATAAGAGCGAAAAGATAACTTTGCTTTCTTTCTAAATTGTACTGCTAACAAGTCCCGCGTTGAGAAGCAAAGCGGTCGATAGCAGCACAACTTCCTATACCATTTTTTACCGGCTTGAATGTTACGTGAAATAACATGGAAGCAATGAGAACAGGAGGAAGCGGGGTATAAATAGCGAGAGGAAATGCAGTACAGGTGAACTCACTAATCACCGAGGCGAACGCAAAACCCCTAGCGGAACACATAAAAATCCGATAGATTTACAGGTAGATGAGAAAAGGAATGCAAAACGCGGAGATAAGGAAAGAAAGGCATGATCCAACTTACGAATTAACTTCTTGTTGCGGAATGCATCGAGACTCTTATACCAACCATTTGTCATGGACATGACCACTGTGTGACGACGTAATTCTTCCCTATAAAGGGAGATGCGTCACCTCAAAACCTTCACACCCTTAAAGGGTCCCGAGTGACTATGACCCCTAATGGTCATCTGGAACTCATAAAACTGTTCAGTGCTGCCCATGATGTAGGCATGCTACTTGTCGACCTAGTCTGGACATTCTTAGGTAAGGGATTAGCACTAGCTTCGTAGGCCGTAGCTATCGCCTTCACTACCCAGCGGGAGAGTGGAAGTCGTAGCTTCAACGTAGAGTCGCAGCACACGCACTGGACATACCAATTGTGCATCCCCCAGGTCCCTGCCTTGTGGGAGGCGAAGCACAGCGAGCTCAATCGGCTGGTTAATATGAAAAGCCGAAACAACCTTGGGCAAAAAAGATGGATTGGGCTGCAGTGTGACTCCAGAGTCATCCGGCCACCACCTAAGACACACTGCGCTGATCGAGAGCACGCAGAGCTCACCAATGCGCCTAACCGACGCCATTGCTAGTAGAAATGCCATTGCTAGTAGGGGTGACCTGTAAGCGCTTGCAAAACCAAAGGGAGATCCCAGGAGGGAGCCACCAGGGACCTCGCAGGTCTCAGCTGCCGGGCACCCCTCAGGAACTGGCTGACAAGGTGATGGCTCCCTGCAGGCCTGTTGTCCACCAGGGTAGCGAGACAGTGCCTGCTAGATGCCAGTCCACACAGGCAGCAGCATGAACTTTTAGAGTGCTGGCTGCCCTGCCGCGATCAAGCATGGATTTTAAAAAATCCAGTATGACAGAAATCGAACAATGTACGGGGTCCGCGCATTGCTGTGAGCACCATGTGCAGAACAACTGCCACATACATATATCCATAGGTCCACCACATGGAAGGGGCTCTAGAAAATTAACGCGGTTTACAATATCTAATAGAATGACTGAAGCCAAGTTCAGATTTGATTTAAAAATCTATTTCACATGCAAATTCTGGTTAAAATAGCTAGTAGAATAGTAGAATCTCATAGTACCGTCCAGAAAGTGTCAGGACATTCTGATGTGGAATTTCAAAAGTAAAGCTTTTTATAATATATAATAAAATGACTATTGAGCCAAATTGAGAATGGAATTAAAAGGAAACTCCCAGTTTCCACACACAAATTCCACATCAGATAGCAAGGAGACCATCTCATAGTACCACTCAGAAAGGGGCAGGCCATTCTGATGTGGAATTTCAAAAGTAAAGCACTTTATACTGTCTAATACCTGTATAATTGTGATGGGTTTAGTAGCAGTAAATGCAGAGGTGAGGGAGATCAGAACAAGTCACCCACACAGGTGAGGACCAATAAGGGATTGATAACACGAAAAGAAGAAATGAAAAACAGGAACTAATTCCTGACAGCTAAACAGTTATTAAATCTACCGAGGAAAATAGGGCGAACTCGAATAGAACGAGCGAAACACAAATCTAAATCTCCCAAACTCAATAATAGAGCCCAAAGAGGAAACTTAGAAAAGCAACGAATAGACCCTCGGAACGTAACACTAAGACGTCCGATATAAGGTGAAACAAAACAAAACCACTAAAAGAAAACACTGTCTCGTAGAGAACAGCACGGGGAATAAAAGCGCAGAACGCTAACAGGAGGAAAACAATCCTATACCTGTGAAAAGCTATAAGCAAGTCCCTCGTGAACATACACAAGTTAATATCACAAGGTCGCTTAAACCTGGCTATACCTGGCTCAATGTACAAATGAATGACAAAGAAGCACCGGGGAAGCGGAAGTGAGGAACTTATATACCCCGCAGGTAGAAGCACAGGTGAAATGAATAATGAGCAAGGGGAAGAAAAACCCCGGAATGAAATGTGGAAAAAATAAGATAGATTCTCAATCAGAGAAAAAGGACGAGAACCGCAGCAGAAAAGGAAAAAATAACCCACGAACCATGACAATAATGACTATTAAGCCATATTAGGAATGGATTTAAGAGTAAACTATCTGTTTCCAAAGACAAATTCCACTTTAACTAGCGAGTATACCATCTCATAGTACCATTTAGAAAGGGTCAGGACATTCTGATGTGGAATTTCAAAATTAAAGCCTTCTAAAATGTCATATAAGAGCTGTGTTTCTTCTAAATTCAGATTAATATTAAAAGAAAGCCTCCTGTTTACACTCACTAACTTTACATCAGAATGATAGGACACCAACTCACAGTGTCACTTAAACAATCTCAGGACATTCTGGTGTGGAATTTCAAAATTAAAGCCCTCTAAAATGTCATATAAATTCTGTGTTTCTTCTAAATTCAGATTGAAATTAAAAGGAAACCTCCTGTTTTCACTGACCAATTTTACTTCAAAATGAAAGCACACCATCTCAAAGGGTCATTCAAACAATTTCAGAACATTTTGATGTGGAATTTCAAAATGAAAGCCCTTTAAAACGTTATATAAGAGCCGTGTTTCTTCTAAATTCAGATTGATATTAAAAGAAAACTTCTTGTTTTCCCTGGGTAATTTTACTTCATAATGATAGCACACCACCTCAGAGTGTCACTCAGCCAATCTGAGGACATTATGATATGGAATTTCAAAATTAAAGCCCTCTAAAATGTTATATAAGAGCTGTGTTTCTTCTAAATTCAGATTGATATTAAAAGGAAACTTCTTGTTTTTCCTGGGCAATTGTACATCAGAATGATAGCACACCACCTCAGGGTGTTACTCAGACAATCTCAGGATATTTTGTAGTGGAATTTTAAAATTAAAGCCCTCTAAAATGTCATATAAATACTGTGTTTTTTCAAAATTCAGATTGATATTAAAAAGAAACGTCTGGTTTTCCCGGGCCAATTTTACTTCAGAATGATAGCACACCGCCTCAGGGTGTCACTCAGACAATCTCAGGATATTTTGTAGTGGAATTTTAAATTAAAGCCCTCTAAAATGTTATATAAGAGCTGTGTTTCTTCTAAATTCAGATTGATATTAAAAATAAACTTCTTGTTTTTCCTGGGCAATTGTACTTCAGAATGATAGCACACCACCTCAGGGTGTCACTCAGACAATCTCAGGATATTTTGTAGTGGAATTTTAAATTAAAGCCCTCTAAAATGTTATATAAGAGCTGTGTTTCTTCTAAATTCAGATTGATATTAAAAATAAACTTCTTGTTTTTCCTGGGCAATTGTACTTCAGAATGATAGCACACCACCTCAGGGTGTCACTCAGACAATCTGAGGACATTATGATATGGAATTTTAAAATTAAAGCCCTCTAAAATGTCATATAAATACTGTGTTTCTTTCAGTCAGCGCAGTTGTACTCCGAGGATCGGGGTTCGCGCCCCGGTCCTACCATAGCTGAGCGTGGCCGGCGCCCTGTGGAAGCAGCAATTGGCGGCCGCTTCCGGGTGGGGGGAGGGGCTCGGAGAGAATCGCTGCGCATGGACGACCCAGGAGGAGGTGGGGTCACGGTCAGGAGCTCGAGGAGCCGCGCCCTGTAGAGGACGTGGCGCCCTCCTTCCTACAACTAGTACCGGTTGACGGGGTTGTGCGCAGTGGTTCTCAAGCGGTTGCTACATGGGGGGGAATTGAATTAGAATAGGGGTTCAATTGGCTACCAAATTTGGAGAAAAAGGGAAAAATCTGAAAACAAAATAATAAATAAAAAAAAGGAAACATCCTGTTTTCACTGACCAATTTTACGTCAGAATGATAGTAGACCACCTCAGCGTATCACGCAGACAATTTCACAACATTTTGAAGTGGAATTTCAAAATTAAAGCTCTCTAAATTTTCATAAAAGAGCTGTGTGTTTTCTAAATTCAGATAGATATTAATGTGCAGAAGCAAAATTGGGCCAATTTTCACCTGTTTTGCACTGTTCTGTTTAAAGCCTTATAACCCCAGATGTGCACATCACACACACATGTGTAATGGCTCAAATTGAAGAAGACCTCTGTACCATTTAATGCCATTGCTTAAAATTATTTGTTTACATCATATTTATATACATTATGGGCTGTAAATACACAAAATACTTGCAGAAAATATAAAACGAAAGTTGTAATTCTTACTTTACAGTGCATCTCTGAAAGGCAAAAATATAAAGCAGGTCATACTTTACATTTACTGGTCCACACACCTCTTGACCACGTGTGTAAAACTTTTTGGGGGGATATGTAGAACTACTCAGCTTCTACAAGGTCATTTGTAAAAAGTGTATCCTAATAGTGTCTCCTAATGTATCCAAAATGGATAAAATGTCAATCAGGAGGTAATCAGTTTCTATCAACACATAAAATATTCGGACTCACAGAAGACATGCATTCAGTGAAATCTTTTTTAAAAGAATGGGGTGGTGAGATGTATAAGGGTCCATAAACCTATCCAACCCTATCCAAAAATGAATACAATGCTTTGCTTGTCCATATTATGGCCCATTGATGCTGGTGTGCTCTAAATACTAATGCTACAATACATGATATGACTTATCCTACCATTCAGCCACAACAAATGAGATAGTAAAATAAGAGCAACATAATGTACTATGTTGCAAATCAAAAATAAATATGGGAGGTCTTTCACAACAATAATAATAATAATAATAATAATAATAATAATAAAAATAAATAAATAAATACTATATTTTACATGGATTGTGACTACAATTTACCCTGGTTACATATAAACTTGTTACTTTAGTCTTATAAATATTACAAAATATTGTGACACTGGACCAGTGACACTGGATTACCATTGACAGCCAGCAAAAATGTCATAGGTTAGTTTTTAGCCCATTGATTCTGGTGTGCTCAACATAGCATAATGCATATGTACCAAATACTAATGATACAATACATGATATGACCTATGCTACTATTTGGCCACAAAGAATTCGATAATAAATGCTATATTTTACATGGCAACTGTGACTAAAATTCAACCTATGCACAAATAAAGTTATTACTTGAAAAATATTTACTCAAATCTCTGTGTAATAACGATGAGGCATTGTGCATCTGAAACTGGTAGAAATCAGATCCAAAATGGCTTTTGAATGGATGCAACCTAGTCCTGTGTTATGCATGAATATTGGTCAGCTGGTTAAATGTACCAATGCCATACCATTTCAGAAAGCTTAGAATGCGCTCTATTGGACGATATAAGTGTCAATTAAAATCACGTTTGTGTGAAGGATATACATGTGGATCGGGTGTGGGTAGAGTGAGGAATGATAGCGGCGAGGATAGAAGAGCAGGTGAGGAAACCAGGTGATAAAAGTAATAAACGGAGTTTGGAGGAAAGTAGCTCTGATAGGGAAGGATCAAGATCAGTTCGTAAGAAATTGGTGGGAAAATAATTTTAAATAATACTGAAATTTAGGCGGGAAGATGAAAATTTAAATATCAACTTACGTCTAATGGCTTTGACCAGGGAGTTGAAAAATAAAGTAGGATATATTGAAATGGCTAAAATACTTTGAAATGGAAGATGGAATAACAGAAAAATAGGGCGTTGCAGATTGAAAATATCGGCAGGAAAACGGTGATTGAGAGAAAAGTATTGGGTGAGGATAGATTTAAATGGGGAGTGATAACAGGCATACCGATAGAAGAAGATATGGATAAGATTGCAAAGGTTATCGAAGGAGGAGAAGTGAGGAGAATTAGTAGACTGTTTAGAACAGTGAATGGAAGTAAGGAAAAGAGCCTATCAGTACTAGTGGAGTTTCAGGGTTCATTTTTACCCGAAAGGGTAAAAATAGGTTATATGAGCTTTAGGGTAAGGGCTTATGTACCACCAAGAGTAGAGAATTCTGAGAGAACAATCATTAACCAAACATCTAGAGTTGGGATCGAACAGTGTAGTCAAACTAAAGGGTTGAGTACTGAAAAATTGGTTTTATTCATTGCCTTTGTCCTCAATTGTTCAGACCAAGCTAAAAGCAAAACCAAGAAAATAAGAATAATAGTTAAGGGAGCGGAAAAGTTCTTGGAGGTGAAGGGTCTTTCTTGGGAACAAATTCAAAAAGAATTGAGTCCTACTCAAAGTCAGGAAACATGTTCTAAAGGACCTATGTAGGAATTAATATCGAGATGAAGAGAAGAGATTCAAATATGATTTAAGAGACATATAATAGAGATTGTTTGGTATAATTTTATTAGTTTTTTATTTAGTATTTATTTCTTTATTTTTTTATAGATACAGACCTAAGATAAATTTAATTTAATGAATCCTGATCTACACTCCAATCCGGTTGGTGGCGATAATGCACAATTTAATTGATTGCAAACCGCCATGAAACAACAAAAGAAAAAGAAGAAGGATATACAAGTGCATCTTTTGAATGCGATCATTTACGCACGGCCATTTTGGAGCATGGACACATGTTGTAACAAGGATTAAATATTAAAAACGGGTCAACCAAGGCAAAAAATAACCTCAGATTCTTGCAGGGGACTTCTTAATCATCATAACCAAACATAAGGTTATGAGTTTATTTCATATTTTACCGGAGCTTTTTATAACAAACAGTGGCGGACTTAGTCATTTTGGGGCCCAAGGCAAACACAGGCATGGGGCCCTCACACATCCCTTGCTCTCCCCCTTTTCAATCCTTATTTATCTAAGAAAGATCAGTTGTGATGCATGTATCATCATCATCATCATCATTGCTGCTGGAGCAATCTAGGTTGGCACTGCCAGCAGCAGCAATGGGTAACGTTTAGGGATGTTCCTAACGACGAAATTTTAAACCGTTAATCACATTCTTCAATAACCAAATCGTATTTTAAATGCCGCTGAAATGTGTGGCACTTTGCAACATTGCACATTATCCAACAAAACATGACAACAACTCACTAAATAAAAGTTAACAAATAACATTTATTGAAAACAATATTCAACGTAACAAAACATTTTTAGGAAACGTGCCTGATTATTACAACGGCATTTTCATTGGGTGAACGAGATCGCATAGCAAATACAGTAAAAAATAATAATCGGTCATCAGAAAAGCTACCAATAATAGGAACACAAAAAAATAACAATTAGGCAGACTGATCGACGTGACATTAGATTAGTTTTATTGGGCTATTCAACGCGATAGGCCTACTTACTCTTTCCACCTCGCTAGTTTAACTTGCAGGGCGAGCAGGCTAATGAGTTTTTCCTTCGTTTTTAAAAATTATTTTTTAAATCCGGCGTTGTTAACATTAGTAACGGATTCTCGTTTTTTTATAAAGCAACATTTGACCAGGAAAACAAGAAATTTCAATGCAATTATGTCAATATGTAATTAAAATGTGTACATTAATAAAATAGTAAGTTTAACCGACGAGTATTTCTGGTGCCGACTAGCGAGGGTAGCAACGTTTAATCGGCTAGTCGACTAAACGCGCACATCCCTAGTAACGTTAGCTCCTCTTCGCTAGCATTAGCAATGCTAACAACACTAGTGCTAGCAGTCTCAGACTGACTCTGCTCTTCATTAGTGGCATCTGTACTACTACTAGCCGCCGTGAAAAATGTAGTTAGCTTTGGTAGTTTTGCCACAAACTTTTTACTTTCCTCCTGCTTCCTCCTTTTCTCAGCACTGCTTGGGTAGCTTCGCTTCATTTTCACTTTTTAATAATCGCGCCGAGCTGAAACACGAATTGGCTACTGAATCATTTCCGCAGACGCTCATCATGGAATAGTCCAATGTAGTGGGGACTGAGGGGGGGGACTAAGACGCTCATGAATTAGGCATTCTGATGCCATTTCGCGCATGAATTTTTAGAAAGACATAATTCATTACTGGGGGGGGGGGGACGTTTATGAGGCATTTAACAGGGCCCTTTGTAGTATGGGGTCAGCTTGGGGCCCCAGGCAATTGCCGACCTTTGCCTAATGGGTAAGACCACCTCTGATAACAAAAGAAAGTTATGTGTTAACAAACACATACCACTCGTTTTTTTCCCTGTGGAGTGAGTAGGCATGTTGACAGGTTTACTTGTATGTATTCAGGATCTTGGAAGGTGTTTCTTGCTGTTTCTTTCAATAAAAACTTTAATTAACTTTAAGAAACACAGCTCACACAAGAGCTGTGTTTCTTCTAAATTCATATTGATATTAAAAGGAAACCTCCTGTTTTCACGGGCCAATTTCACTTCAGAATGATAGCACAACATTTTAAAGTGTCACTTAGACAATCTCAGCACATTTTGGTGTGGAATTTCAAAATTAAAGCCTCTAAAATGTCATATAAGAGCTGTGTTTCTTATAAATTCAGATTGATATTCAAAGGAAACGTCCTGTTTTCACTGATGATTTTTCCTTCAGAATGATAGCACACCACCTCAGAGTGTCACTCAGACAATCTCAGGACATTCTGATGTGGAATTTCAAAATGAAAGCCCTCTAAAATTTCATATAAATGCTGTGTTTCTTCTAAATTCAGATTGATACAAAAAGGAAACGTCCTGTTTTCACTGACTAATTACACTTCAGAATGATAGCAAACCATCTCACAGTGTCATTTAAACAATCTTAGGACATTCTGATGTGGAATTAAAAAATTAAAGCCCTCTAAAATGTCATATAAGAGCTGTGTTTCTTTGAAATTCTGATTGATATCAAAAGGAAACTTCCTATTTTCACTGAGCAATTTCACGTGAGAATGATACCACGCTACTTCTAAGTGTCACTCAGCCAATCTCACGACATTCTGATGTGGAATTTCAAAATTAATTAAAGCCCTCTAAAATGTCACATAAGAGCTGTGTTTCTTCTAAATTCTGATTGATATTAAAAGGAAACGTCCTGTTTTCACTGATGAATTTGCCTTCAGAATAATAGCACACCATCTCAGTGTCGTGCAGACAATCTCAGGATATTTTGAAGTGAAATTACAAAATTAAAGCTTTCTAAAATGTCATATAAGAGTAGAGTTTTTTCTATATTCAGATTGATATTAAAAGGAAACCTCCTGTTTTCACAAAACTATTTTACTTCAGAATGATAGAAAAACACATTAGAGTGTCACTCAGACAATCTCAGGACATTATGATGTGGAATAACAAAATTAAAGCCCTCTAAAATGTCATATAAGAGTAGTGTTTCTTCTAATTAAAGCCTTCTAAAATGTCATATAAAAGCCGTGTTTCTTCTAAAGTCAGATTGATATGAAAAGGAAACTTCCTGTTTTTACTGACAAATTTCTCTTTAGAATGATAGCACACCATCTCAAAGTGTCGCTTAGACAATCTCAGGACATTCTGATGTGGAATTTCAAAATGAATGTCCTCTAAAATGTCATATAAGAGCTGTGTTTCTTCTAAATTCAGATTGATATTAAAAGGAAATTTCCTGTTTTCATGGGCCAATTTTACTTCAGAATGATAGTACACCACCTCAGGGTGTCACGCAGACAATCTCAGGACATTTTGAAGTGGAATTTCAAAATTAAAGCTTTCTAAAATGTCATATAAGAGCAGTGTTTCTTATAAATTCAGATTGATATTAAAAGGAAACCTCCTGTTTTCCATGAGCAATTTCACTTCAGAATGATAGCACTCCACCTCAGAGTGTCACTCAGCCACGTTCTTAGATCCGGGGCGATACGTGATAATAAAATTTAATCGTAAAAAAAACAGCGCCCACCAGGATTGCTGTGAATTATGCCTCTTGAGCTGAATATATTCCAGGTTTTTATGGTCTGTCCATACTGTAAACGGATGTTCCGCTCCTTCAAGCCAATGGCGCCACTCCTCCAAAGCCAACTTGACCGCAAGCAATTTTCGATCCCTTACGTCATAATTCTTCTCCGCCGATGTTAGGACGCGAGAGAAATAAGCGCAGGGGTGCATTTTGTGGTCAAGTGGCGAGCGTTGGGACAGAATGGCTCTGGCGCCTAGTTCGGAGGCGTCCACCTCTACCACAAAGGGAAGGGAGGGGTTTGGTGTAACGAGAATGGGCTCGGAAGTGAATCTCCTCTTTAATTCAGTGAACGCTGCCTCTGCCTTCCATTGGAACTGGCCATCGAGGATCTTTTTAGTAAGCGCAGTAATGGGCGCTGCCACCGCACTAAAGTTGCGAATAAATCTGCGATAAAAATTCGCAAAACCTAAAAAGCGTTGCACCTGTTTTATGGAAGATGGCATGGGCCAGTTCTTTACAGCGGAAACCTTCTCCGGATCCATCTGTACATTACCCTCAGCAATGATAAAACCCAAAAATGAAACCGAGCCGGTGTGAAAAACGCACTTCTCTGCTTTAACAAATAATTGGGTCTTGAGAAGAGCTGAAAGAACCTGACGAATGTGACCGACGTGTGTGGGAAGATTGGGTGAAAATATTTAAATATCGTCAAGATAAACAAAAATTAATCTCTCAAGCATCTCCCTCAGCACATCGTTAACTAACGCCTGGAAGACAGAGGGGGCGCAAGACAGCCCGAACGGCATGACGAGACGCCTACTGTTCATGTTAAAAGCTGTCTTCCACTCGTCGCCCTCGCGAATGCGAACAAGGTTATAGGCGTTACGTAGGTCTTGTGAAAACAGACGCCCCCTGATGACGCTCGAAGGCGGAGTTTATAAAGGGAAGAGGATATCTGTTCTTCACTGTGATGTCATTGAGAGACCTGTAATCGATACTCCGTCTTTCTTTTTAACAAAAAAAAAAACCCGTCCCTGCAGGCGAGGTGGAAGGTCTAATAAATCCATTAGCCAAAGCCTCCTCAATGTATTCACGCATAGCTGCGCTCTCGGGAATGGACAGGGAATAAACAGACCCTCTAGAGGGAATAGTGCCAGGGTATAGCTCTATGGCACAGTCATAGGGTCTGTGAGGCGGTAGCGAGGTGGAACGTTGCTTACTAAACGCCTCCGCGAGGTCGGCGTACTGTTTGGGGACATTAGCCGGCAGCTGGAATTCAAGCGCCCCTCCCATTTCAGCACCCTCAGTGTCCGAGACAGAGTGAATCTCCCAATCAATCTCTGAATCGGACATCAACTCTTGCCACGCAGAAGGTTGCTCAGCAGAGTGATCCCAGGCTAGACTCTCCTCTCCATTTTCGGAAGAAACATGAGAGGACTCCTGCTTGGCGATATCTAAAACCTTTATAAACCCTCTCTTTCTAAAGCGGTTGTCTAAACGGATGGCGGTGGACACTAGGGCACCAAACATAGCGGGTGGTTCGAGACCCGCGAGAGCGTCTTTTACTGGTTCCGACAGAGTGTTGAGAAACAGTGCACTAAGAGGCTCATCGGCCCATCCTGTCACCCCCGCAAGAGCACGAAACATGACGAAGTGACAAAGACGGGTCAGACGCATGGCGGCCTCCTTGCCAGAAACGTCCTGATCGAAAACTGACATCATCTCCGCCATAAGCCCATCTGTGTGGTTCATGATGGGCGAATTAGCCCTGATAAGTGGGTCGGCCCATGTAAGAGCATTCCCGGTTAGGAGAGAGAGAATGAAGGCTACCCAGGACTTTTGCGAATAGAAGCGTGAGGGCTGTATTTAAATAAAAAATTGGCACTGAATTAAAAACCCCTGACACTTTCCTGACTCCCCGCTATACTGTAGCGAAAGCTGAAGCTTAGGTTCCCTAGCATCAGGTAGAGGTGGGGGAGGACTGGGATGTGTGGGTGCTTGTGCAACTGAAGGTGAGCCTTTCATGAGAGAGAGAGTTCTGAGTTTTTCCGACAGATCCCGCAGAGCGACCGCCTGAAGGCGTAGCTGCTCGTGCAGAGCCTGCTGAGAGACCTGAAGAGCATGAACACTCTCTCCCTGGGCAGCAAGGGCTGCCTCCTGAGTGACTAGGACCCTGTGAATGTTAGGATCTATCGCTGGTACCTCCCCTTTGGCTTCCATGTTCTGTAGGGGATCTCTATGCCAGAGACACAGAGGAAATATTGGAGGTTCAGGTGCGACAGATGAGGACTCTAAAAGTGTTCTAATGAACACAACTAAGACGGACAATAATCCATAGTGGATGGGGAAAATAAGGAAAACACAAATAACCTCACGCTTATCTAACTCCCGTTGTGGAGCAAACAAAACCTTAGGGCGAGAGCACTTTCTAAATTGTACTGCTAACAAGTCCTGCGTTGAGAAGCAAAGCGGTTGATAGCAGCACAACTTCCTATACCTTTACCGGCTAGAATATTACATGAAATAACATGGAAATGACGAGAAAAGGAGGAAGCTGGTATAAATAGTGAGCGGAAATGCAGGACAGGTGAACTCACTACTCACCGAGGCGAAAGCAAAACCCGTAGCGGAACACAAAAAAATCCGATAGATTACAGGTAAAAGAAAAAAAGAATACAAAACGCAGAGATAAGGAAAGGAAGGCACGACCCATGACAATTTAGGGCTGAAATAGTCTATGTTGCTGTTGTTAGCATGTAAAAACACATGGTGCTTTTGTACATTTAAAAAAAATAAAAATAACTTGTAGCTACACATTTTTTATTTCTGTTTTAGAGTGTTGTTTATTTATTTTTCTATTAGCCTAAAAAATAGCCTAAATGGTGTAATATTCAAAGGATTCAAGGACCTTCTAAAACCTAACTCCTAAACACAACCCTACTGGTACTTTACAACCCTTACGTGGGCTCTTTGTACTCAAAAAACTGAATTTACGGTAAAATTAATGCAAAAAGATTTGCTGCTCGCGCACTGCCAAAACCATTTTCTCCGCCAAGAAAAATTCTACACACGCACGCGCAGTTACATTCACATTAGTAGTGGTGGGCATTACGGCTCCTGTCAAGGACCCGGTTCCTTTGACTCCGGTCCCTGAAAGGATTCGTTCCTGGATTCGTTCCTCCTGGATTCGTTCACTGATCTGAGTTCAGACTCTCGTTCACCACTCTCTTTCTCGTTCACTGACTCTCATTCTCCTTCTCGTTCACTGCCTCTCGTTCGCGAACGAGATAGGCTGGTGGCCTAGCGCGAGTTACTAAATCTATAGTCTATTTTATTTTATTAAAAAAGAGCATACTATTTATCAGTGTGGAACAATTTGTTATAAATGTGTAGCTTCTAGGTGTTAGGCTATATCAATTCAGTGGATAAAGCATATTTTAGGCTAATACAGCCAAAATTGTGATATTTTCTACACATTTGAGTTTTACACTCTTTATTGTAGTCGGTGGGCTACTGTCATAATTGTATGACCCGTAATGAATCCATATTAATAAAATCTAATTATAATCATCTTCAGCTCACAGCAGTATAGGCTAGCCCCCTCTCTCCTCCCATTCTTCAACATATTATTCACGTTTTTTTCAAATAGCCCATCTTCGGTTGAACCATCTGAAAAGTTTTAATACCCAGTCCGCTTGCAAACTAGCGCCTTCAAATGCTTCAAAACGACGAAAGTGTTCATAAATAGTGAATAAAAGGTTAGCCTACTCATGGAAAAATAATATGAACGTGGCTGGATCATGTAGAATATGATAAGTAGCTTGGCCTATAGCCTATAGTTTTGATGTAAAATGCAGAGTATCTATATATCAGAGAGTTTTGCTGCTTTGGGGTAGAGAAAGCTCCCGTACTGATGTATTGTGAATTCTCTCCACGGACCATTCAAAGACAAGAGTGCTTTATCACAGCAATCCTTCCAATTATGCCATCAAACATGCTTCATCTGTGTTTTATTTGATAAGGCTTTAATTAAGTGTACTAGTGTAGTGCAAAACGGGCAGAAATGGGCAGTTAATTAAAGTGGGTACCCGGGGTACCGGTTAAATAAATACAATCGGGCATGTTTTCATGCCATTTGCTTTATACGTTTCTGATTATTTGCTATAATAGCCTAATAGGCCTACGTTTGAATATCGGAATATAATGACTGTGGTTTCATTGTTCGAGTTGTTTTGGCTACAGTAGAGGTGCAGCTCAAAAAAAATTTATATCGTGAAAAAGTTCAATATTTTTTGTCACTCATTTCAGAAAGTGAAACTCATATATTATATAGATTCATTACACATAGAGTGAAATATTTCAAGCCTTTATTTCTTGTAATTTTGATGATTATGGCTTACAGCTAATGAAAACCTAAATTCAGTGTCTCAGAAAATTTGAATATTGTGAAAAAGTTAAATATTGGAAACTCATGGTGTCAAACTCTAATCAGCTAATTAACTCAAAACACCTGCAAAAGTTTCCTGAGCCTTTAAATGGCCTCTCAGTCTGGTTCAGTAGGCTATGGGGAAGACTGCTGACTTGACAGATGTCCAGAAGACAGTCATTGACACCCTCCACAAGGAGGGTAAGCCACAAAAGGTCATTGCTAAAGAAGCTGGTTGTTCACAGAGTGCTGTATCCAAGCATATTCATAGAAAGTTGAGTGGAAGGAAAAAGTGTGGTAGGAAAAGGTGCACAAGCAACAGGGATAACTGCAGCCTTGAGAGGATTGTCAAGCAAAATCCATTCAAGAATTTGGGGGAGCTTCACAAGGAGTGGACTGAGGCTGGAGTCAGTGCATCAACAGCCACCACGCACAGACGAATCCAGGACATGGGCTACAAATGTCGCATTCCTCGTGTAAAGCCACTCCTGAACCAGAGACAACGTCAGAAGCGTCTTACCTGGGCTAAGGAGAGTCCTCTTTTCACATGAAAGTAAATTTTGCACTTCATTTGGAAATCAAGGTCCCAGAGTCTGGAAGAAGAGTGGAGAGGCACATAATCCACGTTGCTTGAAGTCCAGTGTGAAGTTTCCACAGTCAGTGATGATTTGGGGTGCCATGTCATCTGCTGGTGTTGGTCCACTGTGTTTTCTGAAGTCCACAGTCAACGCAGCCATCTACCAGAAAATTTTAGAGCACTTCATGCTTCCTTCTGCTGACAAGCTTTATGGAGATGCTGATTTCATTTTCCAGCAGGACTTGGCACCTGCCCACACTGCCAAAAGTACCAAAAGCTGGTTCAATGACCATGGTATTACTGTGCTTGATTGGCCAGCAAACTCGCCTGACCTGAACCCCATAGATAATCTATGGGGTATTGTCAAGAGGAAGATGAGAGACACCAGATGACAATGCAGACGACCTGAAGGCCGCTATCAAAGCAACCTGTGCTTCCATTACACCTCAGCAGTGCCACAGGCTGATCGCCTCCATGCCACGCCGCATTGATGCAGTAATTCATGCAAAAGGAGCCCCAACCAAGTATTGAGTGCATAGAAATGAACATACTTTTCAGAAGGCTGACATTTCTGTTTAAAATATCCTTTTTTATTGATCTTATGTAATATTCTGAGACACTGAATTTGGGTTTTCATTAGCTGTAAGCCATAATCATCAAAATTACAAGAAATAAAGGCTTGAAATATTTCACTCTATGTGTAATGAATCTATATAATATATGAGTTTCACTTTCTGACATGAGTGACAAAAAATATTGAACTTTTTCACGATATTCGAATTTTTTGAGCTGCACCTGTGTATAGGGTGATTCGGAGCCATGACCTAATTTGCGACAGTCTTAAAAACAAATGTGATGTCTCTGTTAGGAAACGCATCCTACTGAAAATGTAGGCTACTCTTTCGTTCATGTTTTATTTACAACTTCAAGCAAAGAGCTATAGCGTTTCTCAGATGTAGCTGGGCGCTTACGTAGAAAGGTAAATGCTTTTATTTATACTCAGGCAAGTGTTCAGTGCAATACGAAGATTAGGGGGAGGAAGCTTGGAGCTGCAGCGACTGCGTATTGTGCCAAACTCGGGAGAAGTTGGCTTGTTGAATAGGAGTATCTGCAACTTCAGCGAATGGGAAGCTCGCAATTGAGAGAGGAAACAAAGGAACAAATCTGGACACGGTGGGGAGTTCGTTCCTTTCGTTCACCAAATGGATTTGTTCAAAAGGAACAAATCGTTCAGGAACGACTCACCACTACTCATTAGGGGCTGAGCCCCCCTAAAGGTCTGATCCTAGAATCCTTGTAGTTAGTTATAGGCTCCCGAGGGAAGTCCACACACCACAAATCTGTTGAATTGTTGATCATTTCTGAAGACTGATCACAAAATGGAGAGCTTATGCGAACACATTTTATATATTTTTTTAAATGATAGTATCTTAAACTAGATTAACAATTCCTAAAGAAAATGTAGATGTGGTTGCTTCACAAATATCAACGCCTGGAAATGGCATAGAAAGCTGGTAAAATGGTATAATGTGAGGTGGAAAATAAAAGGTGGAAATGGTATGAACTGTTAATGCGGTATAAATTGATCTAGTGAAGGTGAAAGTGTTCAAATATGGTGATTTAGCCTCTTTTGTGGTAAGTAGTCTAAAGAACCTGGAAGTGATACAAAAAAGTAATGAATTGTGATAAAAGCACAAAAAGGTAATGTCAAATCATCTGGGATAGTATTGTTGGGTCATAACAGTGTTGTAGAGGAAGGCATTGTGAATGCCCAATTTACTGTGTCCTGTGTACTAGCATACTGGTTACTGTAGGCTATACTGCAGTAACATGCAGTATGCAAAATATCCTCCATATAAACCTGGACATAAGTAGGCTATATCAGTTGCCTTTACACTCTTTGGCTATAAAAATATGGGTTAATACAATTTTTGCCTAGGTTTTAACCAAATGCTCATCTACTGATTTCTCCACTTAATTAAACAAACTCTGATTCCAATTACAGATCTCACCATTTTGTGAAGTCCAAACCACGTGTGAGTTCTATTCATCTAGCCTACCTAGCATGCAGCTATCGTAAAGCAATAATTAAACATTGTTTGGCTAATAGTAACTAAGTTTAACTTTGTTGACTCACATAAACTTGAGATTATAACCCAATCATGTGTAGCGGATAGTTTATATGCTGTAGCTATGTCATAATCAATTGCATTTAGATTTGCTAACGTAGCCTACTGGCACCTGTCACCTTGGCAGTGTTTGCATGGATGCTCTGGCAGTCTGAAATAGTACAAAATGTATTTAGATTTTGTTGTCTTTTTTGTTTATTGCAAAGCATAATTAATGTCTTGCAATTATCACCCGGACCGGATTTGTTTGGGCTCAAAGTTTTAGGCCCGTTGAGAACTCTGCATCTGACTGGCTAATGTTATGTAACCTCTAATTACCGATCTGTCAGATAAACTGGAATATGTGGATTCTTATTTCAATACTTATTTCAATGGAGTTGTATATTATTTTCTTGGATGCACGGCTACGAAGAAAGTAAAGCAAGGTAGGCTCTGTTAGCGGTGTGGTAATGTTATCTTCTTCCACTTGTAGTAGGCCTGCTAGATAACGTTAGCACATTTGTGTATTGATTGAACTTGGATACAAAGAAGTTGCCAAATTAATTGTGATTACAGTTGCCCAGCGCTCACGTAGAGCAAAACGTTAAGTGATTAAAAAATTCACTCAGTGCTCACACAGTGAGCTAGCCTACTGCGCGTGCCCCATTAATTTTTTGGCGATAAAATGTCAAATATCTCAAAAAGTGTATATGGTATAAAGGTAAAAATAGCAACCTAGAGGGTGTATGAAGGTATAATATGAGGTATGAATGGTGTAAGAGGAGATAGGTTCTCAAAAATTGGCGGAATAATAATAACGGTAAGTCTGAGCGATAACAATATGTGTGGTTTTTCAACCACACCTAATTAGTTTTCAAATTTACATTTACATTTAATATTTTTAGATGGAGCGCCAAACTCTGCCTGCCAGCATGCGCTGACGGTGAATGAAAAACGAAAGCGCGCATGATGTGATGCTGTTTTGCTAAGCGTAGCTGTCGGGAATACATGTTGGAATTGATAAGAGAATTGATAAGCTCAAAGGCGAACGATTCCGAGGATTCCCACCCTAGTTCCTAAAGACATGATACAATACATTTTCAAGTAAGTTTCAAAAATAGGGCAAAAATCAAAAGTAATTAAAACAGAAAACAAGGGCAATGTTGGGAAAAATATGAGTAAATTTTGGCGGCCTCCAGTCGGGTCCGAGTCTTTACTTGCAAAGGCCGAGGCCATTACATTACATTACAGGCATTTAGCAGACGCTCTTATCCAGAGTGACTTACACAACTTTTTAGCATTTTTTACATATTATACATTTATACAGCTGGATATATACTGAAGCGATTCAGGTTAAGTACCTTGCTCAAGGGTACAACGGCAGTGTCCTACCTGGGAATCAAACCTGCAACCTTTCGGTCACAAGGCCAGTTCTTTAACCATTATACTACACTGCCGCCAGACCCGTATCCAGAAAGAAATGACAGAGGGGGCACTCAAGATTCCAGGAGGGGCACAACATTTTTAAGCCATTTTTTTGCCAGATTTATAGGGATATCAACATTTCTCATAGCCTATGAAATATCTATATAGCTATTTTTCTATCAGAGCTTAATCTTTGGAATTTGTCTTCATTGTTCAGAATACATCAAAACTGTCAAAATAAGTTGATTGCTGTAGATATGGAGAATAGGCAAAAACATTTTTGTAAAACATTTTGTTTCAACATACCTTAAATAACAACCTTTTCAACAATAAAGTGCTTGGAATCATTTTAAAGGGGGACCTTATAGGCAAGCCCATATTGAATATGTCTGTCACACATGACTTATTTAAACACTGTATACTTTAAAACACACTGTATACTTTTTTTTTTATTATCAGAACTTTATTTTCAAAACATTTTCCTTTTTAACACAGGAACAAACAAAGACATCAACATACACATATCCCCTCCCCTACCCACCCCTGGCCAATCTGTAATACAAACAGTATTAACCTATGTACAGATCATGAGCAAAATAGGATAAACTGCCAAAGGCTATCCACATCAAGTGCAATGGCACACAAGGAGAAAATAAATAAATAATAATAATAATACAATGAGGCTGTGGGGATGCTGCTGGTGGTGGGGGTAAACATGTTGCCGGTGTCGTCACCTGGCAGAGCAGCACACCATGCGCCAGTGACCCAGTCTGTTGAGAGAGAGACAGAGAGGCAGAGCAAGAGGTAGTGAGTTTTGAGTTTTTAAAAAGCCTGGCAGGGAACATAAATAGCCAAAAGGCTACTCACAATTAGTAGAGCGGCAGGCAGCGCTTCTGGGCTGAGTGGAATCTTCTCAAAACAATGTCCCTCCACTCATTCCTGAACTTCTTTGTTAAGTCCTTCTCGAAAGCCAAAAGGATCAAATTGGCCTTGCGTTGATGAAGCATGCTGCGGCGATGCTCTGTGAAGACATTCTTCAATGTAGAGAACGAATTCTCACAGAGTGCTGTGCTGGCTCCGAAGGTCAATGCATGCTTGAACGCTGTGATGACCGTTGGCATTGCTTCCAAGGGCCTCTGGAACTGTTGGAGGACCTGAAGGGTTGGGCAATATGGTTGAAATCAACATCACAGTAATCATAAGGATTTTTCTAAATAATATCACATGGTTCCTGTAGTATATTGAGCCTAGTTCGTTATGTTAGTGTGGCTATATTGTTTGTGGAATGCTAGCACCCCCTACTGGTGAATGAGTGACCGCAGTTAGTGACCGGATGTGTGTTGTTCTATGTTGTCAGTCTCGAAGTGCAATAAAGCAACCCAGTCGCATTTACAACGGTTCTCGTTATTCAATATAACTACGTATAATATATTACAGTATATTACAGTTCCCTACCTCACAATGAGTTTTAAGTAAAATTTGCTTGCCATCAATTAAGACAGCAGAAATGTCAGTTACCATATTAAAATATTATCACAACATGATTCCACTGAAACAGGATAACCGATAATATTGAATTATTGACCGGCCCTAACCACCTGTTTGATTGTCCACTTCTGCCCATCTGCGAGCTCAGGAACTGGCGGGCGACCACAAACTCAGACTCCACAATGGGTGTCTTGGTGAGGTTGAGTAGAGGCTCCACCTTGCAGACATCCAGGAATGTGGTCTGCTCTGGATCCAGGGAGTGCAGTGCTGCCATCAGCTCACAGTTGCGTTCCCCGAAGCGGCTGTTCATTTCTTCGCACACGGAGTCGATGCAACTGAAGTACATCCTACGTAGCTCTGTTTCGTCATTGCGGTCCTCGTGTGTGATGACTTCGTCAACAACAAAGCAGGCAAGGGCAGGATTCAGTGTGCGTCTTCGCTTTGCTGGCCTTGTGGCACCGTCGCAAAGCGCCAGGAGTGCCAGGAACTCTGTCTCGCTGCGGAGATTCTTGACACAGGTGATGGCGGAGTTGATGAGTTGTACACCTACAATAGAATAAAACGCCTTTATTGTCACTGTACGGAATACAACATGATTAAGAGTGCTATGCCTGATCACATTACAAGACAAAGGGATATGAAACAAAATGAAATGAAACAAAACAACCTCAGCAAAACAAACAACCAAAGCCAACAATATGGGTTCTAAAATGAGTAAAATAAATCAAATTGTATTTTGCCTTGGAATAGGTGTAATTATTGCACTAGAATAAGAATAAATGTAAATTTCCTTCACCTGTAACCAGATCCATGTCCTCGCACTGCAAACTTGTGTTGGCAGGGTTGAGATAGGACAGGATCTTGTGCACCATCTCAGCGATGAACTTGAAACTGGGTTCAGACATGCTCCGCAGCAATCCCGTCGCTTCCACGCGCACATCTGCTCCAAATGCTCGGTTGCTGTTGACCTCTTGGAGCAGTGTGGATAGATCATCCATGGATCTCAGAACAACCGAGACTGTAGTATAGAGAAGAGACACACATAATGTTAAAATTGAGTCCTAAAACATGTAGCCTACGGCTAAAGGAAGATAAAAACTCAAGGTAATATTGAAACTAACTATGTTTTATTACTATGTGGCAGAACATACAAAAAACAGCTTCTCAGTAACAAAAACAATATTGCAGTTTATCAGTCCTAGTTTGCAATCCATATACCAGTAGCGAGATGTCCCGTCCAACGTTGGTCCAGTAGGCGCTTGAGTGTCTCTCCTTTGTAGAGAATGGCAACGGTTGGCTTTCTGCAGAACTTGTAGAGCATGCTACACACAGCAAAAAAGTCCACCACAGCCTGTTCCGCTGCCAGAGCTTGAGTGATCACCAAATGCAGCTGATGGTTGAAACAGTGGACGTAGGGTATCTCTTTGTCCAGTTTTTGCTGCAGAAGTTTCTGCAACCCCCCGTGTTTGCCGGACATCAGCGAGGCACCATCATACACCTAGAGCAGAGTAGAGTAAAGTAGTCGAGTTTTATTCCGCCATATGTGGATCAAAAATACATTATCATTGCAAATCACAATACATATTGCAGATGAAGTGCATAGTGCATAGGAGACATGGGGGAAGCACACAAGACTGACCTGACTGAGGATTTTCCCTGGACTCAGTCCAGCTTTCGTCAGTTCTTCAATGATGGTGTCAGTCAGTGTAGCTGCATCCCCCTTCTCAGCGGTGGCTATTGTGAGGAGGCGCTCGGTTGGCTCACACTGCTCGTTCACAAAGCGCAGAATGATGGAGATGTTCTCTCTCCCAGTCGGGTCTCTGGTCCCATCCGCTTTTAAGGTGTAGAATGACTCGCCGACCTCTCTCACAATGTGCTCTCTTACCATAGTGCTCATGATCTCCAAAAGGCTGTTCTGAATGGCAGGGGAGGTATACCTGTGACAAGAAAAGGACGTCCAATGGAACCCAACCACCGTAAAGACTAAGAATATTCAGGTGGTCCTCGCATATCTGTACATGCACAGCACTGCTAGTACATTCTCATGCTAGTACATTCTCATACCCTGACGTACCTTTACTGTGCATACTATTCTGACCTTGTTTTTGTACTGTATTGTATTGTATTATATTGTTTTGCCTTTTTTGCACAGTGCTTTGGCAATGTAAATGTATGTTTTCCATGCCAATAAAGCCCCTTGAATTGAATTGAATTGAATTGAATTGATACCTGGCATTGGCCGGGATGGTCTTGGATATCTTTGCCAATTCAGGATCTTTCCTGAGAGTATACTCGAATAAAGACAGGAATAGGCCACATCCATCTTCATTCTTGTCACCGAATGTGTCCTCGTCACCTCTGAGGGGCAGCTGGTTCACAGCAAGGTACTCCAATACATCAATGATAGATGACAGATAGTATCGATTACGTTGTAGCTGATCTGCATTCACTAATGTAGTGACTTCTTTACAGCTTTCGATGCGTCTTTCCTTGTCCTTCCACATTGCTGCACTGGCCAGGTGTTCCTTCGATGCTGCATGTTTGTTAAGCCCTTTTCCCTTTTCAACTGCATGCTTCCAGTCGCGGAATCCTGTGATGGTGAAGGCTGACTCACATGTAGATCCTAGTCTAAACATCCGGCATGGGTAGCAGAAAGCGGCATCTGCCTCCACAGAGTACTCTAACCAGTCCCTGTTTACATACCAGGACGTTCTGAAAGACCTTCTCTTCTCACCGCCGAGTAAATGTGAAGGAAAGTTCTTAAGTTCGACCATGTTGGGTTTCTCTGTAAGATCACTTGGTGGCGCTGCTGCGGCTAATGGCGCGCTCGGTGCGGCATGAATGTTGCTAACGTTAGCTCTAACGTTAGCTGGCAGTGGCACTGTGTCGTTGCTAGATCTAGATGCCTCAGCTGTGGTGTCGTTTGCTGTTAGCACTGCACTCGCCTCAGTGGTGTCGTTGTTATTGTCATCGGTACTCCGCTTTTCAGTGACGCTGAAATAATTAAGAAATCGTGTGGCATCCATTAGGCTATAGCTAAAGTTTTCCCATAGCGCTGAGGGACCCAAGCAAACGGCACTCGCGCGGCGCGTGAACGTGTTTAAGCATGAGGAGTTTGATTGGTTTAATAAATATAACAATATAACAACAATAATAACAGGTTAGGAAAGCCAGTCAGACGTAGAATAGCCGAGAGTCATCACGGATGGAGATTTAATTTAAAGAGACAGTACAACGTCTTGTGTCGGGGGAAAAAACACACAAAATGCATTTAATCACTTTTCTCAGGGGGGGCACAGCTGATGGTCAGGACGGGCAGTGCCCGGCCAGTGCCCCCCCGTGGACACGGGTCTGACTGCCGCCCATTTAAAAACAGCCTTGAGGCCAAGGCCGGCCTCGAGACCATACGCCATAGCATCATTGTTCATGATCTGTTAAAGGCAAGATATTGTTGTTTGCATATGAAGCAGGTAAAACAGTTAGTTCAGTGCCATTGTCTAGAAAGAAATCAATGTGTATTTGCCGGTTGATAGTCACACACATAAAGTCCGTCTTTTGATTGCCTCACTGCGGCCGCTATATGTATCAGTGAGGCGATCTCTCGTTTAAAGGAACCGCAGAAGGAATGACCTGTTTGCAAAGCGTTTGTTCAAATCCTCCTTGTCATCCTCTGCGTAATTGTGCGTTGAGGGGCCATTGTTTTTGTGTCGCTGTGGTTCCCGGCACCGCTTCCAAAAATGTCCCGGTTTCCCACAATTATTAGTTATTGTTACGTTTAACATCTCCATGATTATTTCCATGATTATTCAAATGACGACCTTACATTCTATATCCAATTCAACCCTTCTAGCTGCTGATAATAACTGGTCAAAAGTGATGGTTTCAACTTGTCAATCTGGTTTGCTAAGCTTGGTGGCTGATCTTATCTCAAACAACAGCGCTTGCATAAACATTGTTTTAAGAGGGCCACTTACACCTGTAAGAAAGGTTATCACGTTTTAGCTCATTAATTCTTGAATGTCTTAAAAAGGTTTCAGAAAACCATTCAGCAAAAACATCAACAGCCTCGCCAGTTTTTTGAATGCATGCTGCAAACTTTTCCCCAATTTGTGGATGCATTTGTAGCTTTTCGTATAAATTCTTCAATGGCCTCCCATCTCTTAGCAAGATTCTGACCATCACCTCCCAACGCAATAGTAACAGACAAGTTCAGTTTGTTAACCTCTGTGGGAGTTATTACTGTGGCCATTAATTGTAGAATAAATAGTCTTCAAATGATCGATTTTAGCCCAGGTGTCCATGCCTGCAACTCGCGGATGTTTTAAATCCTGCGACCACTTGTCAATGTCTTGGGGCTTAGGTTTGTGACTGAACTGAATTTCACCCACTACCCGTCCTTGTGTTGATGTTCTCAACTGTGGCACCGGTGCCAAGTCATTATCAGAGTTTTCATTGTCACTGTCACTGCTTGTCCATTCATCATTACGAGCTAAGGTGACCGATTTTCTATCTTCATAACGAGGTGGGACAGAAGGCTGAACTGGCCCGGCGAACACCCCCAACTCAGGAGCTGTAACTGTGCATTTTACAGAAGTCTAATCTGTTCCTTTAATGCGTTTATTTTTGCATCTTTCTTAGCCCTTGCTTTCTTGCTTTAACGCTTTTCAGCTCTTCGGCTAGATCTTTAACTTTCTTTCTCTCAATGTCAAAAAGGCGATCTGTTTCGGCTTTGGCATTTATTTAATTCCGCCTTCACATGTGACTAGCGATAAGCAAAGCAAGGGGGATGTCGTGGATTTGTTCTTAGTCATCAATGGAGACCAAATCATTTTAAAACTCAGTGTTCGCCAGTTCAAAATCCCAATTTATTTGATCAAATAGAAGAGACTTGCTCGAATGCTCTACACAGCGCACCAGAGAAGTGTCTCCCCAGGCAACATTCAACACCAGGTTATATACACCCCTTTCACCCTTCTCAGTACTTTTCCACTCATGCAGGGGGGTGTCCTTGTTTCACATAATTCAGATGCTCTGGTCAATTGTCAGTTGACTCCGCCTTATCTCGAGAAGGGGGAAAGTTAAGACAACAAAGTTTAAAAAAAAAAAAGGAATGTGGAAAAATGTACTTTCTTAACTATTGTTTTTAGACCAGATATGTTCATTTTTATATGATTCAATGTGCTCTCCTTTACTACCCCGCGCTGACAACCTGAAACGGAGATGTGCTCCGCTTGTCAAGAGGCCTGGAGCAGAAGTTATCTAAGGAATGCAAACATAGCAGCGGTATCCAAGCCATTGCTAAGGAAAGAAGGTGTCTGGATGCATTTGTGATAAAATGTGATGCAGATGTGAGACAGAGAGAAACATGCTATGTTTTTGTACCTACACCCATCTGTGTGTCATTTACTATAGTTTAGTTATTGTTAGCACAACTAATAATTTTTCTATCACACTTCACCCTTTTGTTACTAACAAAACTACTATAGTAAATCTTAAATCTGAAAACTCTTAGTAATGTAGTAGACATTCCTTGTAAGTGGTAGCCGTTGTACTGCTGAACATAAACCCATCACACTTATTTTAGTACATTATAGTTTCTACTTCAAAAAATTAATCTGGTGGGACATTGCCCAACAGAGGTTCATCTACTTCAGCTTCTCCTAACAGTTTAGCAGAATACATTTTCTCTAGAGTCCATAGTGAAATTACATGTGCTATTTCCCAGAAACTTTGTGTAATTCTCATCACACGCTTGTACGTGGCAGATGCTGCCAATTTGCTTGAGCATGGATTTTGCTAATGTTAGGTATGGGGTTGTCTTCGAAAGATTCATCAAACGATGCTGGCTCATGTCCAAGCTCGGTCATGTACTGTATAACATTTTCTCTAATCCGTAATCTGAACTCCGTCCAGCAGATGCATTGTTAAACATGAACCAGCCGAAATGTTCATCTATGTTGAATGGAATAGCAGTCACTGGGATACTGCCATGTGAGGAATGTGGGACATGCAAGCAAACCCAGCAAGATGATTCATTTAAAGTTTCTGCATATTGATAACATAATGACAAATAAGTATTATGCTGTTTTCATCTGGAGCGGTTATTATTTTTGTCCCACCGTTGGACCATGACGAAAAAACTCAGGAGCACTGCAGCTCCCACGAGTATGATGAACCACAGGGCGATGACCTTTCGGTAATGGGAGGCGTGGACCCGCGTATTCCGTTCAGCGACCCGTACGGCAGTGTTGGAAACCAGGAGTACTTGGAACAGTCCTTGCCACCTCTGTTGATGCCAATGCTTACATCTGATATCCTTTATCACCACCCAATCACCCAGCTGTATGGTGTGTAGAGTCACTGGGGAAGCAAAGCCGCCTTTACCTCTACTAAAACAGACTTAGAAATTTGATTAAGTTGTTTACAATAATCAATCATTACATCATCCAGGTTCCTCAGCGTGAGCCCTGCTTGGGGGTATAAGACATTAGGCATTCACATCCTTCTGCCAGTAAGAACCTCATGAAGGGGACAGTCCCGTGGCTTGGTGTTTTCTTCCCCTCATGCAGGGGAAGTGCAGTTACCCAATCTAATTTTGTTTCTGCCATTACCTTAGTTAACTTGGTTAATCTGATTAATTTGCTCCACTGTACCCCCATTCAAGGGGTGGTAGGCACAATGTGTCTTTAAGGTTATTCCCAAATTAAAGCTGAGATTTTGAATGATCATATTTACAAAATGGGTTCTGTTATCGGAGGATATTCTAGATGGAATGCCAAACCATGGTATTATTTCTCTCATGAGGGCTTTGGCCACTGATGCGCGGTCCTTTCTGCAAGAGAAACATTCCACCCATTTTGAAAACATGTTCACAATCACCAGACAATATTTATAAGCTCTGCATGGACTTAATTCTACAAAATCCATCATTAGATAAGAGAATGGTTCCTCAGGGATAGGCTGTCCTACTGCTCCCACACGAGTTATTCTGTAAACAGATCACACATTTGTCACAGAATCGTGGTGCAATGGCTGAAAATCCTGGTGCATACCAGTAAGCTTTCACCATATGTAACATACACGTTTTCGACGCATGGTCAACACCATGAGTCAATTTTGTAACAAAATTATATGTACATGCACAGGTTTTCCTTCAGGTGAGACCCATAGCCCATCCGGGCGGGGTGCGCATCGATGTTTCTGTTACGTTCTCTGTTACGTCGCGGTAAGGACCCAGACGCGGACCGCAGGATCAGGCAAAAGGCGTCATTTATTACCATGCAGGAGTCAAGCCAGGAAGTCAGAAGTAGGGAGGTACAAAACGGCAGGCAAAGGGGCAATCAAGGGCAATCCAAAAATCAGGCAGAACCAGGGGACAAGGCAGGAGAATGGTCAAAAATCAGGCAAGGTCAAAACCGTAAAACAAACAGAGCAGACAAGGATTAAGCTAAAGAATGGTCAGGCAAAGGGTATCTTCCGAAATCTAATACAGATCACTGGCTTAAGGAACACGCAGGCACAGGAAAAGAAAATCAACATTCTGACACAGACTGGAAGTAACACAGGGCTTAAATGCACAAGGTACAAATGACACAAAGGGAATCAGGTGTGTGGAAGGGCGGGGATCCAGACGAGAGACAATTGAAATACAATTGGGACCACTGAAACAATCACGGAGACAACTAGGGAAAACGCGGACTGGATTCCAAACATACACACGATAACAGATGACCTGGAGTTTCAGGAAATCGTGCATAGATTAAGATGACAGGGAGAGAAGATCAGATGCAGCTGAGAATGATTAGCAAGGACAGAACAGCGTGAAAATGTGCGCTCTAATATGTTAGTGAGATTAGTAACTATACACACCCCTGCCGTTAGTATGATTAGTAAGTATATACAAATTAGTCTGTTAGTGGAGTTAGTAGATCTAATCTATTGTTAGTATGTTAGTGGTAATTAGTAAATTTAAGTGCACAGAGATAGGTGCGAAGCAAGAGGGAACCCGAACACCAATGAGATCACCCGAATGGTACAGAGACGTAAACAGGGTGTGACAGATCAGAAGTAAACAAGCAGACAAAGGACAACTAGGAAAAACCGGAAAATAAACAAGCCAGAATACAAAAACAATACATAACAAACTGGAATGAATAACAATACTAAAATAAGAATACAAATAACAAGCAAAACTCAGATCCTTACAGTTTCCTCCACTGGGTTTGTTCCTGCTGTCCTGTAGATTCCTGCAAGAACTTCAACTCATCTTTATCAAATAAATTTATATTATTTACATTATTCACATTCATTTGCAACACTGGGGCATCGGAGGAGAGTGCTGCAGTTTTTGCTGCCCAATCAGCACAAGCATTCCCTTTTGAGACATCTTGAATTTTTGTATGTGCCTGGCATTTACACACCGCTATTTCTTTAGGTAGGAGTAATGCTTCTAATAGGTTTGCTTCTTCTTCTGGCGTATGTCCTTAGACCTTCAGCTCCGTTGAGGCAAGCTAGTCCAGCGTGTCATCATCCAGGTCAATTAGACCACGATCGCCATTCGGTGGCCGGTGTTTGGGGCAGCTGCTTATTATGTGTTCCACAGTTTGAAATTGGTCCCCGCATTCGCAGTGGGCACTGTCTACGAGGCCCCATTTCTGCATTGCTGCACCGAAGTGTCCTACGCCTGTCCTCAGACGGTTGAGGGTTGTCCATTGCTTTCGGGGCAGGTGCTGGCCAAGGACAACCGTGGGATCTTCAATGTAGTGTTGAAGCCTAGATGGTTCTGCTGACTTCCACTGGTCCCTCCATCTTGCCTTGACCCAGGAGGCCTTGGAGATGTCGTTTGATGTTGTGCGGAGCAGTTCTTGGGCGTGTGTGGCAAAGGGGCGCCGGGACTTAAGGCGCATGTGCTGTGGTGTCTCCGTAACGATCTTGTGGAGGAGGTGGGATTCACTAATTTGTGCCTTTCGGGCGAGGGCCAGCATTGCTGCTTCTCGTCTAGCCTCTGCTGGAGCGATACCAGCGAGGACAGGTAGGTGGTTTGTTAGTGTGGCTCTCAGGCACCCGGAGACAGTCCGTAGGGCGGTGTTGAGGGCAGTGTCTAGCTTCTTGACATGGGGGCTACGGCACCAGACCGGTGCACAGTACTCGGCGGCAGAGAACACCAGGGCCTCGGTGGAAATGTGCAGTGTCTTTGTGGTGGCTCCCCATGTGGTACCGGCGAGGCGGCGTATCAGCGCGGCACGGGCGGTTGTCTTTGCCTTGGCACTGTCCAGGTGTTGTTTAAATGACAGAGTTCTGTCAAGCTTCACACCGAGGTATGTGGGGGAGGGCTGGAACTGTAGCCGGGCGTTGTCAACCATGATGTTCATTTCGCGGGTCGCTTCTTTGTTGTAGAGGTGGAACATTGTTGATACGGTCTTGTCAACACTGAGCTTGAGGCACCAGTTCTTTATGTATGAAGACAGGATGTTCATGTCTGCAGAGAGGCCCTCTAATAGGTTTGCGACTAGTCTATAGTGAGACACATGCTTACCCCCTGAGGTTATGAAACCTCATTCTTTCCATAAGGCTCAAAAATCATACACCACTCCAAAAGCATATCTCGAATCGGTGTAAATTGTCACATTTTCCCTTTAGCCAAATATCATGCTCTTGTGAGCGCAAATAACCCACATGTTTGTGCAGAAAAATGTGAGGGCAACTGCACATTTTTTAAAATTTTATGCTCATTGCATACTGAATAGGCAGCTCCTGGAGCTCCTGTTGTGGGGTGTCTCATGGCTGATCTGTCAACAAAAACTACAATCTTGGGGTTAGCGAGAGGCACATCAGTTAAATCAATGCAGGGTTTTAACACGGTTTCCATAATATGCTCACAGGAATGTGGTTCTCCTTCTCCTCCTTTGGGAAACAAAATAGCAGGATTAAGAGTGGTGCTAGCAACACTCCATGCCAATGCAGTAGCCTGGCAGGAGTTAGGGGTGCTGTTTTAGCCTATAATAACAGAGCATGAACAGCATGGGGGATGTAGACAGTCAGGGGAGAGTATACTACTATGGCATGTATTGATAATACAGCTTCTGTTGCAGCTGTTTTCTTGAGTAATATCTAATAGGTGTATACTTTTAGCCATGTTTCTGAGTTCAGACATCCATTATTTTCATCGACAAACAGTTCAAAAGGTTTTTTGTAATCGGGAATTCCTAAACACTGAGTTTTTATCAAAGCCAATTTAATTTCTTTGAATGCAATTTCAGCTTTTGTTGTTCCTTTTAAATTTGGACCCATGGGTAATTTCGCCTAATGGCTGGACAATTAGAGAAATCTAATATCCAGTTGGCAATAGCCAACCAATCCTAAGAATGACATAATTATTATAAAATTGATTTTTATATATATAATCTGGAATGCACTTAATTAATTAATTTATTTATTTTTCCTTCGGGCATTCCAAAATCCCTTCTACTTGTTCCAGAGCTAATCTCCGTCCCACATGACTGATACAATTACTTATAGGTTAATTATAGGTTTCCACAACTGCAATTTTTTTAATGACCTTGCCCAGCAAGAAAAGATTTTCAGAAGGAGATAATCAAATCCCCTACATATTGTACTAAGGTACTTCCATATTTAAAACTAAACCCCTTTAAATTTTCACTTAAACATGCAAAAAACACAGCAGGAGAGTCGGCATAACCTTGCGGCATGCGAGTCCAAGTCCATCTTTCCCCTCTAAATGTGAACGCGAACCAGTGCTGACTAGATTCTACTACTGGTATACTAAAACATAGATTTGCTAAATCTATTACAGAGAAATAAGTAAATTCAGCAGGGCATGCAGACAGGATAGTAGTAGGACTTGGGACCACTGGGGCTCGAGTGTGTACCGCTGCATTTACGGCTCTCAAATCTTGTACAAATCGTCAAGTTCCATCTGCTTTCCTTACTGGGAGAATAGGAGTGTTACATGGTGATTCAAGGCATGGCACAATAATTCCTTTTTCAACTAATGATTTGTGTATTCCCTCCACTCCTTTCAACAATCCTTTGCTTAATGGATATTGGGGTTTGTTTGGCCTATATTCACTTTTTGGTTGTACCTCTATTGGCATTGCTCCTTTTATTAAGCCTACATCATACTTGTCTTTTGCACACAAATTCTCAGGCACTTGTATTAAACTCTCAGGTATAGCTAAGGGAGCACATAGTGCTCCTGCATTCTGCCTATTTCTCTCTACTGTGGTTTCTTCGAAATTTGAATACCTATATGTATGTTGTGAGGGCGACCACCAGACTCCACTATCATGTTTTACCCAATCTTTTACTCTAACCGTCTGCCACATCCATTTCCCTATTCCTTTCCAATCTCAATCTGCTTTTCCCAGTGAAACATAGGGAGCGATCTCATGTGGATCTCCGTCCCACAAAAACAATTGTTCTTCGTTGAACATTAATAATGCTGCCACCCGGGTTTCATATACGAAAATGTCTCCAATTATTACCTTTTAATTTTCCACATATGTATCTGTAAAATATCACAAAACTTATTCAGGCCTGTTTCACAATACATTGCAGTTACTGTTATGTTCTGTATTTCTGTCTGTCTGTTTGGTATATTTATTTCATTATTATTCTTGTTATTTATTATTTTCCATACATCAGCGCATTCCCCTCTGTTCGTGGGTTGTCTGAGTCTCATCTGTGTGTTTGTTTCTGCTTTTGTTCCCATGGATAATTATATATATTACTAACTCACGCTAACAATCATTCAGGTGCTTTATTAGTTACGTGCACTTTACTAAACCCATTAACATAAATGTATACTAACAAACTAATTGTCTGTCTTATAGTTAGATACTAACATTTAACCAACTTCCCCGCTTTATCTTTTCTAACCGCATTTCTAACTGCTCCTGAGCCACCTGTTTAATTTGTTCCAGCTGTTTGTCCTTAGAGATCTCACCTCCTCTGATTACTGTGCACACTCCGCTCCTACTCGAGCTCGTTGTTTCTCATGCATGTTTTCCGAGTCCCTTCCATGTATTCGTTCTTTCCTTGTGATTGAATTATTGTTTCCCTACTGTGTTAACCTCACGTTGTTTGTTACCCCTCCCCTTCCTATGTGTATTTAAGACCCACATTTCCACTTCCTGGTTGTCAGAACGTTGATCGATATTCTCAGTCCCTTACTTTGCCTTATTACTAAGCCTGTGTTTATTTGTGATTTCCGAATCTGTTTGATTCCGAGTTTTTCCTACCAATTTTGTTTTGTTGCCTTTCAGATTTTCTGGTTTATTTGATCCTTGCTTTGGTTTTTTACTACGTCTCTGCCTATTCCCTTTGTTCCGTCGCATATCTGATTTTCTGGTTTTTGATCTTTTGGGCGGTTTTTGATTATTCTTTAGAATTTAGATTTTGTCTCGTTTGAAATCTGATTACCTGGCTTTTTGACCTTGGACTGAAATAAACAACGTTATTTTGCCTTATCCTGGTCTGCTATTGGGTTTTCTGAGTCCAGACGTTTCAGTTAGATGTAAAGCTGATAGTCACTCCTGGTGGCGGGGCTTGCCATTGCCGTTGTCCGCCTTGGTTGCTTCTTTTCTGAGGGCAATTCCTAGCAATATGTCCCTTTTGTTGACAAACATAGCAGACACGGCATTCACCTTGATCCTGTGCGGGCCCATTTCACTGTATTTTGCTGTCCAGGCATTCCACTTCCTCTGCCTCTTTGACCCCCTTCTCTCCACTTGCTTCTTTCTCTGCCTTGGCCCTGAGTCATGCCCTGCTGTTGCCCTGAGTAGAAGGCAAACTGTGCTTTTTGTAAAATCTTCTCTTGTTTTTCGTCTCTTTCTTTTTGTTGTCTTTCAGCATGCTGCACATGTCTCCAGACAGTCGGTAGGTCTGCTTGTTCCCATCCAAAACAAATCTGTTTTACTTGTGTCTTAGTCTCTGGATGCAGTCTGTTTACCAAATACTGCTTTAATAAATTCAGTGGGACTGTGGGTCTAATCCCAAATGTTCTTTACAGCTTTTCTCCAGGCATCCCCTGAACTCACCACAGGACTCACCCTTTTGTTGAACACATTCAGCGATCTTTTCCCAATCTGAATGATGAGGGAAAGCAGTTCTAAAGCATTCCACCAAACCAGTCCATTGGCCTGTCCATCTTGCTGTATTTATCACGGGTGGTCCCAGTGGATGACCTTGTGCATCCCATTCCATTTTGATTGAAATTCCCTCAGCTGTGGCCACTGTAATCCAAACACTCTACGGAACACCTTCTTCCAGTCCACACCAGTTAGTCTGTACATGTCATCAATGGTATTCAAATGGTTCAGAAATACCTTAACTCCATGTTTTGGTTTTGGGAGGGTCTTTACGATGTCAGTCAGCTCCTGCACTGTCCACGGTCGGTAGACATACACAGGCTGATCTGGCTCAGGCCCAGGGTACTGGATCATTGGCATAGTCACTGTTGGTCCCGTTGGACTTCCCTTGGTAAAAGGTTTATACAACGCGGATCCCTGTGATGGTATCTGAGGTTCTGTAATTTCCTCCCAATATTGTACTCCAGACCGTGTGCAGGACGGCCCCAAGGCTGCAGCAGGCAGATTCTTCGTGTTCTCTGCCTTGTCCAGTTGCATTCTTCTAATGCCGTCTTTAATGTCCTCTACATCAGGATACCTGAGATTGGGCTTAAGCTTTTTCTTTTCCTTGGGTCTGACAACACGATAAATGTACTTCTCCATGCATCCTGCTCTTTTTCTTTCACTTTCTGCGCCATTTGCGATCTGGGTCCCTGTTTCTTTTGTCTCGCATCAGCTTCTGCTTGCCATCTATTATACTGAACCCAGTCAATGTTTATTTGCTTTTTCTTTTTTACTTTAGACCTTTCCTCTTGCCTTTCTTTTGCTTCTAACAATGCTTTGTTTACCCGTGAGTAGAAAATGCCCCTCAGTCACTTTGTGCCATAGCGGTACCTGATTCACGCTTGCAGATCCCCATTTGTCCCATATTACCTTGATCCAGTGGCATAAGGTAATTATGACGGGTCCTAGTGCACGCTAGTTACTAGTTATGAAGCACACACACACACACCATTCCGCGTATATATATTTTACCAACAATGTGTTGGATTTTACAGTCAAATTAGTTACTTACTATTGTACTGGGAAAGTAGATAGGTCAAAGAGAAACCTATCAGAACCATCTAGTGCTCTGACACGCCGTAACATACAGACGGTCAATCAAATCAACAAGTTAACTGATGAACCAACTATAGCTGGAATGTTTACATAAGTATAGCTGTTATTGGGAAGGTATGTAGGTTAAAAAAAAACACATCAGCAGGCAGGTTGTTAGATAACTAGCCTATAAACTACTGTAAATATTAGGGGTGGGACAATGCACCGGTGCATCGCGGTGCATCGATCCGAATGTGTAAATACAACTGCATCGATCTGTAAGATTCGAATCGATAAGCATCGATTAATATCGCATTTTAAATGAATGTGCACATGTATTCATTTATTCAAAAATTATTTAAAATATATATTTCTAAGACACGACTACTTTTAAAACTGTTTTGACCAGCTTCAATCCATGTTTCTGCTCCAACCCCGACGTAAGCGTGAGTTGAAAGTCGGGACAGGCGGGAATCAAGCGACAATGAGACGGACAGATCTGAGCGAAATGGCTAGCTGCGTGCTCGCTGAGTGCGACAAAAGAGACAGAAACTTACAGAACTTGCGATGTTCCGAACAGAAAATCAGTGGTATGGAAGCATTTCGGGTTTAGAAAGAAGGAGGGTGTACTTGGCAAAACCGCTGCAATATGCAAGATCTGCCAAGTTGAAATCAGATACACAGGCAACACCGCAAACATGATAAACCATTTGAGCCGACGATACACAATTGACGTGAAGGACAGCAAGCGCGTTAGCAAGCTAAACTCGGGAGTCATTGACACTTCCCCTGAGTTTCCTGGAGAAATGGCCAAACAGTTCTATTTTTTTGTATAATTGTTTTTATACACATACCGTGTCCAGACAGTTAATTGTAAAGTGCTTTCTGATATTTAAATTTAAACCATTTCCTATTCAAAATCAAGTAGACGTTAGAGACAAAAAACAAAAATAGTAAGACTATTTCCAATGTCTTACGTTCAAATAATTATTACTACGTTAACTGTCCGATTCACAAAATGAATGTCGTGGAACCTAGATACACCATACCATGCATAAAATATTTGAGTGAAAAATGTATACCTGCTCTGTATGAAGAGGTGAAGAAAACTGTTCGACTGTCCTTGCAAAACGCTACGAGAGTAGCTTTAACTACGGATGGATGGGCATCTTGCTCCACCGAAGTTCTAGATCGTACTAAGATTTAGGAAAGTACTATGCATGACACTAACCTATAGGCTATTTAATTTTTCTTGCCCCAGTTTAGTAATTGTTATACATTTTGCCATTTTCATTTTGTAAATAAAGGAACTGTATTAGGGTATACGGAAGCCCTAAGAGGCCATGCGTATTTTTATTTTTGTTTCCGTTTTCTCGTGATCACGACTTATTTATCTCGTGATCACGAGAAAACAACCTTTGTTATCTCGTGATCACGACTTATTTATCTCGTGATCACGAGATAACAAAGGTTGTTTTCTCGTGATCACGACTTATTTATCTCGTGATCACGAGATAACAAAGGTTGTTTTCTCGTGATCACGAGATAAATAAGTCGTGATCACGAGAAAACAACATTTGTTATCTCGTGATCACGAGATAAACTATTATTGTGAAAGACATTGTGGACGGACTGATAGCCTACTAGTAGCTACGTGTGATGGATGACCGCATTACATTTTACTTTGACCACGGATTGACTCATGCAGAAATTGCATTATGTTTATCAATAATCGACAACTTCCAAATTAGTGTACGACACTTGAAAAGGAGGCTGCGGCGTTTGCGCCTTTACCGGCGTCAGCATTACAGCGACCCTGCGCAGGTGGTCAATTTCATAGCCAGCCAACTAGAGGGACCGGGACGTCTTCATGGCTACAGAATGATGTTTGAGAGATGTCGCCTAAATGGCTTGCGGCTTACTAGGCAAATGGTGAGAGTCGTGCAACTAAATTTGGATCCCTTAGGTCAGGGGTAGGCAACCCTGGTCCTAGAGAGCCGCAGGGTCTGCTGGTTTTTGTTGTTACTCACCACTTAATTGGTCAATTAGAGCAGTTGATTACACAGTTAACTCACCTCACCTGGTTTCTTTGGTCTAATTAGTTGCTGTGTTTAAGGTGAAAACAAAAACCAGCAGACCCTGCGGCTCTCTAGGACCAGGGTTGCCTACCCCTGCCTTAGGTGTACAGCAGAGGAGAGGGAGAAGGCTTCGCAGACGCCACTACAGTGTACCAGGCCCCAATTACTTATGGCATATGGACTCGTATGACAAGTTGAAGCCTTATGGTATCGGAATTAACGGGTGCATTGATGGCTTTTCACGGCATATCATTTGGATGCAAGCCTACTTCACCAATAATAACCCTCGAGTGATTGCCGGATATTACTTTGGTGCTGTTGCTGAAAAAGGGGGTTGTCCACAAATCATCAGGTCGGACTTTGGTACGGAAAATGTCCATGTGAACAGGCTACAGGAGTTTCTCCGCGAAGATCAATCGGGTACTGTCCATGGGCCGTGTGTTTTACAGGGAACCAGCCCTGCAAACCAAAGAATTGAAAGCTGGTGGAGTATCTACAGACGACAAAATGCTGAATACTGGATGGACATTTTCAAGGAATTTGAGGCAACAGGGGAATTCACTGGCGATGCCATTGACAAAGATCTCGTATTATTCTGTTTTCTCTCATTAATTCAGGTAAGCTATCCAAGCAGACCCAGGTATGCTAAGCCTCTCGACTTGACATTTCCCTATTTACTATTATTAGCTTGTTACAATTATTATACTTTTATTATTTCTTATTACACGGCTTTGTTGACTACTCGATTCTGATTGGTCAATTACGCATACGGTTTGTTATTTCTGAATAGGAGACCGCTGCTATGAATAATATAGACTGTTGCTATAAGGGGCTATTTTTTAGCGGAAGCAATAAAATCATTTTAAAATAATTATTTTGTGTCAGAATATTGATTTATTTAGTAAGTGGCCGTGTAATAAAAGCGGGATAATGTACAGCGAGACAGTGATTATTGCGAATTATAAAATGGACAGAATCTGAATTTTGATGCCCATCCCGACACAGTTTAAGACATATGGCCAGAATTCTGGTTTAACAGCTACACTTTGATTAATACCTAATAATTCCCTGTGTTGTTTTGCAGGATGAGCTGGACACGGTTGTCAACATGTGGAACGACCATCGCATAAGACCTGGCAGGGGGCGTGACTTGTACCATGGAAAACCCTTCCTTATGTACAATTTGCCAGAACTTTATCGATCACGGGATTATTTGAATCCAATAGATCCTGATCGATTGGATGTGATTGTGCAGGAGGGTGTCTGTGTTTGGAAATCTGACATAGCCTGTGATCGTGACTTTTTTGACCTTTGTGTACTTGTTATGGAGGAAAATTATTTACAGCCAGGTCATGGCGTGCAAGAGACATTGAGACTCTACAAAGACCTAAGACCTCTTATTAGAGAGCATCTGTTAGGCCGATAGATGTAGCCTAACCCAAGAAAGGTAAAAGAGCGTGTGTGAATATGTACTGTATGAAGAGAAAATATATATGATCACCATTGAGAATACTCATATACTTACCTAGAGGGACATGAAGATGCCTCTTTCATGAGGACAGTGTATATAATATTATTGTAAGTGTCGCAGGACCTTATAGGAACCACTGATGCATGCAGTTAACGTTGTTTTTCTAATGACTTTTTTGACTTAAAACAAAAACTATATTCCTAGACATGTATCTTTTTTTTTGCATTGGTGTTCTACTAGATGTTTGCCAAATAGTAAATATATATATATGCATATCAAGATTTTTAAAGACACAACAGATCACTTTTCACCAGCAGGTGAAACATGGAAGCTTAGAGCAAAAAGTGGGTTCCTGAAAATTGCATATGAATTTCAAGTCAAATGTGTAGTACACTAAATCTTCATGTCTCACATCTGCAGAGACCCATTCCTGACAGGCTCTTTTTTAAATTTAGCTTCTGCTATACACATATTTCCATACATTTCCAGCTACAGACACAATGTTGCCATTTTATGCAATGCTGAATAACCAAAGCCTATAGGGAGATAATGCCATGCCATGCCTACGTCAGGACTCCTATGTAAACTTTTCAGAGTTGTATTTAGCAATGTCTTATTTTGCAATCAGTCCATATGCATACTTAACCATAAATGTAATTATTGCATTATTTGTTTCTCAATACTGTGTTTATAACATTATAATCCATAGAGTATCAGTTACTGGTGTGAATATTTGATTGCCAGTACAGGGCTCTGGGTTCACATGGTGACATTTCTTATGAGTATGACTGATTGCTGACTGGAGTTTTAATTTACACCTGAATAGCTATTACACTAATTCTATTTTGCCATTGTCCTTGGTTTATCCTATCCTATCCTATCCTTGCAATATGATAATGGTTCATTCAATGTATTTCAATGGATGCCTTTTTCCATTTCTAACATTTGCCATATGATAGCTGTGATGTAGAGATGTATATAAAGCCACCATCCATTTCAATAAAAAACATTTTTACTTTTCGGGATTTTCTGTGTCAAAGTGGAGTATGTGACAAACTTTGTTTTGATTTGATTTTGAGGCCAAATGTAGCCTAACCCTTGCATTACCTGTTTATCACTGACATGTTGCCTAGAAGAACAGCTGAAAACATGAAAACAGGCAAATTATTTCAACCATCTTGTTTAATGAATCTTCACAAATTTGGCAGAATAAAATCACTTTCAAAAATGTAATAACATTAATCAGTGGAATGTAGGATTTTGAAACACATGGAAGGTTACCATGCAATTCATAACAGATTTACTGCCAAATCCAACACAGTTGAATTCAAGGCCTGCAATGCAAATTTAATCAGTACCAATTTAAGAGCAGATGCACATTATTTGTGCATAGAACCCGCCTACTGGTAAGTAAGGATTCTAACTTAAACATCCTCTTTAATCCAAAAGGCAATTGAATTTAAAGTTAACTATTACCAATTTAAGAGCAGATGCACATTATTTGTGCATAGAACCCGCCTACTGGTAAGTAAGGATTCTAACTTAAACATCCTCCTTAATCCAAAAGGCAATTTAATTTAACTAACTATTACCAATTTAAGAGCAGATGCACATGCTTTGTGCATAGAATTCTTACTTACCAGTAGGCAAGTTCTAACTTAAACATCCTCCTTAATCCAAAAGGCAATTTAATTTAAATTTAACTATTACCAATTTAAGAGCAGATGCACATGCTTTGTGCATAGAACTTGCCTACTGGTAAGTAAGGATTCTAACAAACATCCTCCTTAATCCAAAAGGCAATTTAATTTAAATGAACTATGAACCATTTAAGAGGAGCTGCTCATGCTTTGTGCATATAACTTGCCTACTGGTTAAACACTCTTCCTACTCCAAGGCAGCGTACATTAAATAAAATTAGCAAAAAAATTGCACAGGGATCACATTACACCATATCCATCAGCCATACTCCACTATTCAAAACTTCAGAAAATTCCGCCCTAAAATCTGCATATGATGCATAGTCACATGCCAATTCTAAGACACAAGTACATGTGTGGGCCAGAGGTCGTCTCTCAAATTCTGACATTTCCCTGAATGTTACTTCAATAATCTTGGACAAAAATAGATCTGATCCAGTGCAGTACCGCAGAAAGAGACCAAGCTCCCGCTTGTCTCTTTCTCTGATGTAACGTAGCAGGTGGTTGGATGTGGTGGTTTCTGATTGGGACATACACATTGGCAACTTTATGGACTTTGCCACTTTTCTTGGGTTTGGTTTGAGATCCCCAAGTATGGCATCCAACCCTTTGGCACTTACTGACTCCCCAACTGCTGCAAGAATTGGTTTCCAACATTTGATGATGAATGCAGGTTGCTGTACCAGCTCCTTGTGTGCAATTTCTTCCAATAATCTTGGTAAGTTCTGTTCAGTTGGCAGCACAGAACAGTTGTGTCCAGACAGAACACTGATTATTTCTTCCTTGTCTGCACTTTTGAAGTCGTTTAGTCCCTCAGTTACAACATCTTTCTCAGTTGGGCTGATATAATGAAAAAATGCCTCCATCAGACTACTCTCTTTTGAGGGGAGAGATAGTGCCTCTTCTAAGAAGGGAGGTGCCAGTTGCATCGGTAAGTAGCCAAATCTCCATCCATAAGCAAAAATCCTGGCAACAGCCTTCCATTGTTTTTCCTGAAAGGTATGATGCAGAGTTGGAATTTTGTAGGTTGTCCCGCAGGTTCTTCTTTCATAAAACTGCTTCCAAAAATCGGTGAGGCAATCTTGGATCACCCCACTTCCAACTGCAGATTCCTCTTCCCCATTTTCAAGCAGCCGCTTGAATGTTATGTTGGCATGCAAAATGTTCTCATTCATAAAAGCATGGATCATGTCTGACAGACTATTAAGTCTGTGTATTACAATTGTCTGCATTTCAGCTACATTTGTTGGGTCTTGAAAGAATGAGCTTTCCAAAGGATTTGATTCTGTGGACAAAGGTGGGTATGACTCAATCCTAGCCTCCATAATGGAAATGTCGTCATCATAGTCTACATCAGATGGGTACTGCAAAGGACTGCTCATAGCATAACTTGATTCTGCTGATTGGGGTGAACTGGTATCAAACCCAGTCACTACAGATGACTGGCTCTGTTCAACAGTTACTCTGAAAGGTGAATATATCAGTGTCTGATTTAGATCAACCGCAGACATTGTATTGCTTGAACTTAAAAACACTATTTCGTCATCTGGAGACTGGGGTATGAGTAGAGTCTCGGACGTGTGGGGATACTGAGGTACGTGTGGAGACTGTGGCCTTTCTTGAACCATTTCTGGGGGCTTGGGCCTGTATGGAAGCCTGCATGGGATCTGGGGGTTGTCAAGAGGCTGGGGACTGTTGGGTAGTTGGGGACTGTTGGGTAGTTGAGGACTGTCGGGAGGACTGTTGGAAGATTGGTCAGAAACTTTTGACCTACTGCATATGTAAAGTCTCAGAATTCTGAAGTGGGTCTCTTCATAAAGGCTTTGGATATTTTGACAGTTTTGCAAAGGTTCGTCTGAGCCCATGAGACAAACCATGAATTCCATGTCTTCCAGTTTGCCTTTCTTCGAAATCCCTTTTGGAAAAAAAATATTCTTCCCCCTCTGCATTATGCTGGACACAGTCTCCTCTTTTCTTACTTCTATTACACGTGTTCCACCACCTGTTGATCTTCGAACCTGTTTGTAAGTGCAGTTATAATAATGCATCCAGCCAATTTCAATTTGCCTTGTTTTTTTTTCTGCGTTCTTATTTCCTCTACCATGTACAGGTCTTTCCTTTGTGCATGCTGGCAGCTTCATTTTCTGTCTCAGTCGGTTGATCAACATTTCTCTCTTGTTTCCAACATTCTGCGGCTGGTCTTCTATGTCCTTCCAGTTCCTTGCAAAAACTCTGTCTCCATATCGAGCCAAATATGTGGATAACTGCTCCTCATTCATTAATCTAGCAACATCAGGATCAATCTGAAACAAAGAAAAAATTATGTATTATTATAACCTTAATATTTTTTCCATCTTGTAATCACTTTTAAAATGGCAACAAGGCAATAAATTACATTTGTTATGCACACTCAAAGTTGATATGTATTCAATGTTTTAACTTAGCAGTGGTCTTGGGGTGCTATGTAGTGGCTGTGGTAACTAGTGGTAACTGTGGCTGCCAAAATACTAGCGGATGCTGGTGGTGTTGTGGTTTATCACGTTTACCTCTCAATTAGTCTAGGGTGGTAATTTAGGGAGAGACAACTTAGGGGCTGATTCTTCACACATATACAAGACATTTTGTCTAAAAAAACTACCCCTTTAAGTGGTGTTTTTTCTTGGGTTTTTTACACTATAGACCCCATGTTCTTTAACAAAATATCTTCCTAATGGACCAATAAATCACTCCATGAAGTGGACCCAACTGAATTCCTAAATTTCATTTTATTTATTTTTATAATTTGTTTCAGATTTTTCCCCTTTTTCTCCCAATTCGGTAGCCAATTGTACCCCTATTTTATTCAATCCCCCGTGTGAGCAACCGCTCAGGAGGAAACACCACTACAGCCCCGCCCCTCGGTGGTTGGACGGAGACCGGCACGCCTTCTTCAAGCTGCGCCGTCTCGAGCGACGTTCCATGACTACATGACGTTCAGGGATGCATTGCACTCCCTGCGGAGTCCCACCCCTCTCCCTCGGAGCAGCGGCCCAATTTGCCACTCCCTCAAGCGCCGCCCAAGAGGCTGGGGACTGTTGAAGTTCATTGATACCTTGGACCCTTGATGACTAATGGCCATTTAGATAAAATTGTAACATCGTTTTCTTTCACTACTCATCGAGGTAAATAATAATGTTTTTTTTCCAGAGCTGAACTAATAACACAACAAAACATGGCTCATTAAAATAAATGCATTGCTGTTGTAACGTGTCAACCATCGGATCGGAGCTTTTCCATAACATTTTTAATGAATTTTAATAAAGATGGTTCCCTCTCTTTAATGTGTATAATTAGGCATGGGAAGGCATATGAATATAAACCTAATTAAATATGTTTTGTTTTTAAAAAGCACGAAAGCACATTTACAAAAGGAAATAATGCTACGAAGCAGGGAAATTTGAGCGAGCGTTCCGCATTCCCACCCCCGACATATAAATCATTAGCCGCGTGTTCTTCCAGGCCTTGTAGCCTACATTGTTGCAAACTGCAAACTTGAGGCAGTCAATAACATACAATGTATCGTTTTTTGTGCTTGAATTGGGGGCTGGCGAATTGATACAATTTCACGCCATTCTGAAAATCCCGCTGTCGGCTTCCGCGCTCTTAAATGTAGCGCATCTTATAAACGTACAGTAGCCATGAATCAGCTGATTACTTAATCGGAAAGGCAAGGATATATTGAAATAGTGAATACACACTTTGCTCTGCTTGAGGGGTACCTTACCCGTCACTGTTATAATCAGACACAAGTGAATCATTTTAAATCGCTTTTATAACATAGAAGTAAAGAGTTTAGTGCGCGCCGGTATGGCCTATAGGCTATGTCAGAGGGAATTTACGGGTGGTTAACATGATTAACGTGATTTATTTGAATGAAAGATGCCTGATATTTAGTAGGTACGTACTTATTTCCCTATTTATGACAACAATTGCTACAGTTTATGAATGAATGTTACGTTAAAATCAATAATAAAAATCCGTTTTTTTGCATAGGTTTTTTTTTCTAACCGTCTGATTCAAATTTTGTGTAGGCTACACCTGTACACGTTCGCACGTTCACTTCCCTAATTAAGATACATTTTGTGGCGAATTAAGCCATATACCACAGCATAGCGCGTTTAAGCCAATAGGACATCAGAATTAAAATAACATTTAAAAAACACACGCACACAAAATCGACAACAAGCCAGTAAATGCCTCTGACACGCCAAACTAGCAAAAAAAACTGTGTCCTTAAAATGTAGACTAATTAAGATATTAAGATTTAAAGATTTAAAAAGCTAATAAAGGTGAAAGAATAGGCCTACTGCACATCCACTCAACAGCCAATATGAACTCATGCACAAATAGGCATCGGAAAATGCTTTTTATTTCTCATAACCTTTTCCAGAATATAGTCCTAACAAAAACTTCAATATTTAGGGTATTCATTATTCAGTGACATAATTGTTTGGGCCTACAAAAAAGCTGCAATCAGCCGCAATTAAGAGTTTGGCGATGTTCACGCCTAAACGAAATATTGTTTATTAGGCTACCACTATACGTAGGCTCGGCTATTACACGAATAATTTAAAGACAAATACATCGATGATCGTAGATGCTGTCCGTGACACATTAAACATGGAATTACAAATTAGATCGGATGTCCTAATGTTTGGGAAATATATTAGACCACGTCCCTGCACAGACTCCCGACAAAATCAAATAATTTTTAAATTCGCCAGACTCCGATATGACCGGCGCGTAGGAGCGACAAATTGGCTCGTCGCTCCGAGGGTGGGGGGGTCGGAGATTTCAACCGATAGGGGTTCAATTGGCCACCAAATTGGGGAGGGGAAATTGGAAACAATTCTAAGGAAGAAAGAAAAACATTTTAAAATTCTGGCTGGTCGCCGGCGATTTCCAGACTCGAGCGTGGAGCCGGGCAGAAAAATCCCGTCTTTGAGTTTAACCGTCTCATATTATAGCCAGGACTGTTAAAGCCGGCGGATTTTGCGAAAAATTCTTCAAGATTATTGTGCGATTGCAAAATTAGTTGGGTGTGCCAGCTGCCTGTTTGGGTGGCACTGGCACACCCTGGCACACCCGTGGCTACGCCACTGAGCCCAAGCCTTTAACGCTGTGCCACCGCGGCGCCTAAATGTAATTTTCAACCCATAGTTACCCAACAACAAGAAACATAAAAAATTTAACATTTGGACTTTCACAATGAGGACATTCGAAAAAGAGAAAAGAATGAAAGAGTATTTTTTGATGTATTTTTAATGTACTCTTCCAAAGTAGATTTATTTGGGCTTATCTGACAAATCGCTCATGTTGAAATTGTTTTTCTCTGTTTAATTTACTTTTGTTTTTGTTTTGTTTTGTTTGGTTTTTCTTGACCGTTTCTCATTTAATTTTTGCGTTGTTATAATAATGAGGGATGATGTAAACCAATATATAAGGTGAATACTCAATTATTGATTGAAAACTGGGGCGGGACACGATAAGCAAATGTTGCTTCATCCCGTTCCCATTTCGGCAGGCTCTGTGTATGTTCTGGACACAGAAATTTTTGTGATGAATGTGTGACATGTATGCCGAAATAAACAAATCAATCAATCAATCAAAATCAAAGAGCGTCCAAATGGCTTTCTGATTAAAAACAGTATTTGCGCTGAAATTAGTGCAAAAAAATTACTACGTGCGCTCGCATTATATCTGCCTACCCTGGCCAAGACCTCACCGCACGTTACTGATACGTAGACATGCTATCCTAGTGTGTAAAGTAATCATATGGAGCATTTTGTATACCAAAATTGACATTTAGATCATTAGGCTACATTTAGATAATTATCGTTGCATCGCCCAGCCCCTAGTAGCCTAGGCCATATGTAGTAAATATGATACATTTCAGTTTAAAAAAAAGAGCTCGGCATAGCCTACGCATAGCCTAAGTGGAAACATTTTCACGGTTGCCCTGGTGTAAAATTATTTAGCTATGCCTATGACCAGCTATCTGTTCAATACACTGTGAACAGCTTCTGAGCGATCACCCAATTACACGTATGGCTGTAATGAATTGCTTACCTTGTCTTCTTGGAGTTTTTCCAGACACTCCTCTGGAACGCCTCGGTTCCTCAAAGCCACGATGAAATTGTCCATTTCTACAAAGATTGAGAAATAATTATCCAGATATCTGACGTTAATCAGCAAGTCTCATCTACCAAACAATCCGTTTCATGTTTAGGCCTAGGCCTAGGCTACTGCTACCACAACACTAACACACATCAGAATTTCACATTAGTTAACATTCAGACTCACATTCAGTCAGTCACGGAGTAGGCTGGTGTATTTGAAAGCATAATTTTGCCCCCAAAACACACTAGTTTTAATCTGAAACTAGCTAGTGAACCAACGTCAACTTTCTAAATATCAAACGCAACTTTATTCTAGCAACATCATAGGTAGTTGTTACAACAGGGTTCAAGGTAGGCTATAGGCTATGTCAGGTATGCTTGTATGGCTGAAATTGTCTTAACTTACCTTAAAATTATGGTGATAGATGATGATAGATGTCTCGCCGCCGCTGATTTCCTCCGCGCACTGCTGTTAACAAAATAGTTTTGACATCGACACGAAGAGCTATAGCCTAGCTAGCTAGTAAATAAGGATGAGTGTAGGCCTATTCAAGATTAAAGAAAGGCGATTGGCTTTCCACTGCTTTGGTTCCTTGCAGTGGCGCTCAACTGAATGACGTCACCTAATTGTCAATGCTTTCACAATAATTGTTTATCTCGTGATCACGAGAAAACAACTTTTGTTATCTCGTGATCACAAGATAAATATGTGAGAAAACAACTTTTGTTATCTCGTGATCACGAGAAAACAACCTTTGTTATCTCGTGATCACGAGATAAATAAGTCGTGATCACGAGAAAACAACTTTTGTTATCTCGTGATCACGAGATAAATAAGTCGTGATCACGAGAATACGGAACCAAAAATAATAATATTGCATGGCCTTTTAGGGCTTCCGTAAGGGTACCATGTCTGACACTGTTTGAAAAACAATAACCTAAATAGGGCAACTTTAGAAAATACACTGTTAGTCATGTTTATTGCTGCAGACAGCTGCAAAATGTATGGCATGCCTTAACAATAAACATAATGCTGTGAACTTGGTGTAAGGTTCTAATTGAATATTTAATTACTGCTGAATGTATCGGTATCAAATCACATTAGCATGCCTATTACTTTTTTTAAAGTATCTAAATTAATCGAACCGAATCGAATCGAATCGTGGTCAAACGTAAGATATTATGATGCATCGAACCTTTGCCTAAAGAATCGGAAACGAATCGAATCGTTATGAGATTGAATCGTCCCACCCCTAGTAAATATGTATAGCTGACTAGAGCTAACATTAAGTTTATTTTTGACATCGATAAACTGTTTTTGCAGTCAGTTTAACCAGTTGCTTGTTGCTGTTGGCTTCACAGAACGGAGATGCGTTCATCAGCTGATCTCAGTGATTGAAATGTCGGGAGAAATCGTTGTTGCTGGCGATGTAAACTTTCAAAGAAGTAACAATCAAACGTTCAGATTTTGCGCCTAAACTAGCTATATCGTATCATCTCGTCACATGATAAAATAGAGACTTGACATTAGACAAAAACATACATATTACCCAGCAATCATCATTGCATATCTGTATATGACAAAAATACCAAAGAAAATAAAAAATTATTCATTGAATTGAATAGTTTTTTAGTTTATTTATAGTTTTTATTGTTTATGTAGAATAAGTATATAATTTTTTATATGCCTTTTCGAGGGCACACATAGAAAATGGCATCGTTTTTTAATTTAACTTGAGTTCTTCTTTCAACACAGTCGTACTTCCGAGGTGGCAATCTGAATCACTCGCAAAACCCCTACTGCGCAGCTGTAATCTCACAGGGAAGATACACTTACCCTGCTACCCAGAGAACTCTGCAATCTCACAGGGAAACATGTAGGCCTAATTTCACAGGGAAAAACTCCTGCTACTTTTAATCTCACAGAAAAAACCCTCCTACCTCACAGGAAAAACCTGCTACTCAGAAAAGAGCGCTCAGTTCTTTCTGACCTGCCGAACACAAAGTTTCCTTTACCTTAAGTTTCGGATCACTTATTCACCTTACACACAGAGTCTACGCCTTTAGGCGGACGGCATCCTACCTCAATTTGGAGGGGGTTCGTCCTGGGGCGATCATGTAACCCCCCCGTGCACGGTTAACCCTAAGACTGCAAACTCAATGAGTCTGTGAAGTTAGTGATCCCATCCTCCTCGCCAATTTACTGTCATGGATTTTCTCTTATCATCAATGGAGACCAAATAATTTTCTTACAACTCAGTGTTCGTCCGTTCAAAATCCCAATTTATTTGATCAAATAGGAGAGACTTGCTTGAATGCTCTACACAGCACCAGAGAAGTGTCTCCCCAGGCAACATTCAACACCAGGTTATATATACCCCTTTCACCCTTCTCAGTACTTTTCCACTCATGCAGGGGGGGTGTCCTTGTTTCACATAATTCAGATGCTCTGGTCAATTGTCAGTTGACTCCGCCTTATCTCGAGAAGGGGGAAAGTTAAGACAACAAAGTTTTAAAAAAAGGAATGTGGAAAAATGTACTTTCTTAACTATTGTTTTTAGACCAGATATGTTCATGAATTAAAAATATATTCTTTAATACAAAGAGCTTTTAAGTAGACCAGTTAGATTTAAAAGGAACCCAGTTGCATGCATAGAAGTTATGGTTATATTTTATCTCGTATATAAATTAAGAATAAGTTTTCATAATAATTAATGGATGACTAACAGCTCAAAATATCAATGTGTGTTTTTAAGTATTCCATATGAGCTTATATGATTCAATGTGCTCTCCTTTACCACCCCGTGCGCTGACAACTTGAAACGGAGATGTTCGCCGCTTGTCAAGAGGCCTGTAGCAGAGGCCTGGAGCAGGGGTTATCTAAGGAATGTAAACATAGCAGCGGAATCCAAGCCGTTGCTAAGGAAGAAAGGTGTCTGGATGCATTTGTGATGAAATGTGATGCAGATGTGAGACAGAGAGAAACATGCTATGTTTTTGTACCTACACCCATCTGCGTGTCATTTATTATAGTTTAGTTATTGTTAGCACAACTAATAATTTTTCTATCACAGGGAGTTTACGCTTGTCAGGCATGCGTTGTAATTTACCGTATGCTTTCTTTATGTCATTCAAACCTCACACCTTATCTTCGTCAACTTGGAAACCGTACTTATTTTCAATGTGTTTTTCCATGTCCTTCAACTTCAAATACGACTGGATAAAACCCTTCGTATCCTTAATAAGGAAATCACTGCACACTTCACACGGCTTTTCCGCCTTTCTCAGACGTGGGAACCTGGTTCTTATCGCGTCTCCCAAACATGATTACGGTCACGAAAATAAAATTACGGACAATTCAAAACTTCAACAAAAAATGGCAAATAGCAGCTATCTTGTAGATATATATTTTTAATGAAAACAGATTACCGTTTTTTCTCCAAGTAAAAATACAGTTTCACTAATGGCACAATTTTAATATGAGCACTCAAGTTTATTGTGGTTTATTCCTTTGTGTTTTTAGGACTCAACACAAAAGCTAGTTTAACGCTGTAAGTCTTCACCAAGATAAAACGCATAAAATATTGTAAACAACGGTCTACCGGACACAAGTCATACGAAACACTTGTACATTAAACAACAACAACGCTACAAAAAAAATGCTTGAACGGACAACAGATAGTTCTCATACATACGTCAAGGTAAAACGAGCTTTATACACCAACGTTAAATTACAACGTTGCCACTGACGGCTCTTGCACCCAGGGGCCTTCTGAACACCCCTCACCGCTCACCGGATGTGTTTCACTTAATTTGCTTCTTTAATTAGTGAACTGTGCCCCGCTTTACCTATCTACGTGGAATCCCCTCTCAAATATGACCGATAAAGTGCGCACCAGCATTGATATCACAAATACTGCCACAGACACCTTGTTGCGATTATTGATGCTCTGAACACCATTAATCGCTCAATGGAGGATTTATTAATTTACTTCTTTAATTTAATAAAATGTGCCTTGCTCGCCTATTTATCTTGGGATCCCCTTTAACATAACAACTGACGCCTCGCGTCTTTATTCCAATGCTTGCACTCTGCAAACTCTCACAGACATTCACACACACAAAATTGTTTAATCAGCATACAATGATATTTCGGTGGCAACATCAAAGTAGGTATTCTCTCTCTATTCCTTAATTACAACCGTACCAACAGCGAATATTCTTAGTTTGTTTATCAAGCGAAATAATTAGAAACAGGAAACTTACTGGATAAATGGGAATGGAAAAAACTCTGACGTAACTTGTCCGGTCACTGGTAAAATTCCTGGATCCTAGTTATCTCGTTGATCTCGATGGGACCTCCAAATTGAAGAATTGCTTCGTATTTCTCAATTACACTTCCGTTTGTTGCCAGTGTACTGAACATTTGACCTACCTCCTCAGGATGACCTACCAGTAGGTCAGGCTTTCAGACTAGTCTGATAAACTGACCTACCTGCTCAGGATGACCTACCCTAAAGAAATCATTATAGCTCACCCCGTCAAGTAGGGTAGGACATCCTGTCAGAGGGGACATGTTTTTCAGAATGACCTACCAACTACTATTTGTGCTTAAACCATGGGTAGCACATCTTGTCAGAGTGGAAATGTCTATCAGAATGACCTACCAACTCAAAACACGTTATTTTCATGCACCCAAACAGCTAGCTTGATTGTCATAAACTATTCGTAAAACGTAAAATAAGAAAATAAGAAGTAGTCGATTTTTTCTTGCACATTTTTGAGATAACATTTTAATCAAATCTAATTGAATTTAACTGTAGAAAACCGCTCTCTCCACCATGAAAATCACGGGTAGGTTAAAATTATGGGCGTGCCTCTGAAACACACTGCGCATGCGCACATCGTGTTGGTAGGTCAATTTGTCAGAACACTGGTACTTGCAAGTACGTTCGAGGAATAAGAGGGTTTTGAATCAGTTCTGTGATGAAAGACAGTAGCTATAGTTTATTCATAGGTACAGTTCAACATGATGTTGGTCAGCTTTCCTGTCTAACATGCCCTTACACTCCAAACTGGCCCAGCGTTTATACACATCTCACAGGAAATTTCATGTAGGTGATGACAAAAGGTAGGCTAGAGATATATAAGTCTTGTGGCTGTGTTACTTCACTATTATCTTTGGTTCTTCTTCCTGGTTTCCTGTCTCAGGGCTTAGATCAATAACACGTCATGATTTACAAAACACAAGTTGAGAGGTGTTTGTGTGTGGATGGCAAACACATACTTGTGGATTATTTTTACGAAACACAAATTGAGAGGTGTTTGTGTGCGGATGCCAAAAACACATTTGTGGATTATACCTACGAACACAAATTGAGAGGTGTGTGTGTGTGGATGGTAAATATAATTGTGGATTATACTTTTGTGTTTGTTTATTTTTGATAGAAATCTACCTCCATAAAATATCACTTATTTTTGTGTACTAATGTAATGTGTTTGGTAGCTAACTAATGATGTAATGCATGAAGATAATGACATCAAGACAGACACGCATACAGAATACGTGGAGACACATGCATGCATTGTTGCTCAAAGAAAGACATCGGCGTGAGTTCTGTGCTTTAGCCTACTATGAACTACAACTAAATTAACTACATAACGGTACATAGCCTATTTGCAGGGGTTAAAGTGGGCAGGAACAGTCCGGAACTGCATTCCGGAACGTTCGATTGGCAAAACAAAAACAAAAAATGTATCATGACAAAACAAAATACATAATGTATAAAAATATTATTTAAAAAAAATAATGTCAAGCCAGTTAATTTTTCGTGTGCTGCAGTCTGGCGTTCCTTCTCCCAATAAGCTTCCAGCTGATGGCATACATCGAGATATGCTAGAGTGCATCTAGACAGCGTTTGTTGATTTTCTGCCGTCGGATCGTTAAGTATCTTTTTTACATTTGGTTTTAGCTGTGCGTTAGATAATTGAACCGCTTTGTAGTCATTGTGTAGCTGAGGTAAATCGCAGCAGTTAGCGATCTGTTTAAACTGACTTGTATCTAGTTGTAAGCCTACAACCGGCCTTTTGTGTTGCTAATGTCAAGTACCTTCACCTGAGTGATTTAGCCCTGCAAGCAGCTGAATGCAATCGGTAATTATCAAATAGTGTATAAATTAAAGCAGAGGCTGCCGTAAATACAGTTAGTGCCGTAAGTACGGCAGCCTCATCAGTAATTTGTATGACTTGTCTGTTTGTTCTTATCTTTTCACCACCTACCATGTGTTTAACCCCCATTCCTCTGTGCTATATACCTCAAGCCTGGAGGTCCAACCACCGCAGGCGCTGCCCGGCTAACCTGGTCTGCCCACCCCTGTCCCTTCATAAGGAACTCTCAGTGGTGGGTGTTCTATGGAACTGCCGCTCAGCTGTCCAGAAAACTGACTTCATCACTGCCTACGCCAAGGTGAAGTCCCTCCACTTCCTGGCTCTCACTGAGACCTGGATCACTCCAGATAACACAGCCACTCCCGCTGCTCTGTCTGCTGGCTATTCCTTCTCCCACACCCCCAGGGCCTCTGGCCGAGGCGGGGGTACTGGGTTGCTCATTTCCTCATCCTGGAAATTTTCTATTCCCACTGCACACTGCCTGAAATTCTCCTCTTTTGAGTTTCATGCAGTCACTGTAACCCACCCATCTACACTTAACATTGTAGTTCTCTATCGCCCTCCAGGTCCGCTCGGTGCTTTCCTGGATGAACTGGACACTCTCCTGAGCTCCTTCCCTGAGGATGGCACCCCTGTAATCCTACTGGGAGACTTCAACCTCCATACAGAGAGTTCCCAGCTACCCATTGTCGCCTCACTCTTCCAGTCCTTCGCTCTCACTCAATCCCCATCACCTGCCACCCACAAGGCTGGTAACCAACTAGACCTTGTACTCACCAGGAGCTGCGCCACGTCTGAACTCACGGTGACCCCGCTCCACGTATCGGACCATTTCTTTATTTCATTCTCTCTTTCCCTCCCACTCTCCCTCAACCCTACTAACGACCCACCCACTGTTATGCTCAGGAGAAATCTCTGCACCCTCTCACACTCCTCTCTCACTACTTCCGCTCTCTCTATACTTCCTCCTCCTGCTTCCTTTGCTAATATGCATGTTGATGTTGCCACCTCTATGTTTAACTCCTGCCTCTCTCAGTCTCTCAACTCACTTTGTCCTCTTGTCTCCAAAACAGCTCGACCATCACCCCCCTCCCCGTGGCTGACAGATTCTCTCAGATCTAGCAGAACCCTGCTATCACACTCTGCTGGCAGCCTTCACAGCTACAACTGTGAGCATTCTGGCGCAAAATGGCTGCCGTTGCATCACCCAGGTGGGTGCTACACATTGGTGGTGGTAGAGACGAGTTTCCCCCTCATCACTGTAAAGCGCTTTGGGTGTCGAGAAAGGCGCTATATAAATACAAGGTATTATTAACTACATCGGCTAAGGCTTCTTTTTTTCAGTCTAGAATTAATGCATGTGTGTCTAATCCACGGAAACTCTTTTCCACCTTCTCCTCCCTGCTTATCCCCCCTCCACCCCCTTCACCCTCCTCCCTCTCTGCAGATGACTTCCTGACCCACTTCGAGGGGAAGGTGGCCATGATCCGCAACTCCTTCACACCTCAGGTGACACCCCCACATCCCCCATACCGAACCCATCGCCACACTGTCGTCCTTCAAGACTCTGGAGGACGCAGATGTGCTCCAACTCATGACGCACCAGCGCGCAACCACCTGTGCACTGGACCCCGTCCCGTCGGCAGTCCTCCAGTCAATATCCGCTGAGCTCGTTCCATATCTGTCCTCTATTATCAACACCTCCCTAACCTGTGGCCATGTTCCTGCTGTTTTTAAGACTGCCCGTGTAACCCCACTCTTAAAAAAACCTAGCTTGGACCCCTCTGATGTCAGGAACTACCGTCCTGTATCTCTCTTGCCCTTCCTGTCCAAAACCCTTGAACGAGCTGTCCATAACCAACTGTCTGTTTTTCTCCACCAGAATAACCTGCTTGACCCCCATCAGTCCGGCTTCAGAACCGGACATTCCATGGAAACTGCTCTCCTGGCCGTGACCGAGGCACTCTCCAATTACATTACATTATAGGCATTTAGCAGACGCTCTTATCCAGAGCGACTTACACAGCATATTTGCATTTATACATAGTATCCATTTACAGCTGGATATATACTGAAGCAATTCAGGTGAAGTACCTTGCTCAGGGGTACAACAGCATTGTCCTACGTGGGACTCGAACCTGCGACCTTTCGGTTACAAACCCAGTTCCTTAACCACTGTACTACACTGCCGCCCCAATGCTAGAGCCTCATCCCTCTCCTCTGTCCTGATTCTACTTGACCTGTCTGCAGCATTCGACACGGTCAACCACAAACTCCTGATCTCTACACTTTCTGAGATGGGCATTTCTGGGACTGCCCTCTCCTGGTTTGTATTGTACCTCACTGATAGATCCTACCAAGTCTCTTGGAAGGGTTCTGTTTCTGCACCCAATCCCGTCTACAGGAGTCCCGCAGGGATCTGTACTTGGTCCTCTGCTGTTCTCCATTTATACAAAGTCTCTTGGTTCAGTAATCAATTCACATGGCTTCTCATACCATAGTTATGCTGACGATACTCAACTCTTCCTTTCTTTCCCTCCCTCTACCCAACAGGTGAAGGAGAGGATATCTGCTTGTCTGGCCGACATCTCTGAGTGGATGACTACCCATCACCTGAAGCTCAACCTCGACAAGACAGAGCTCCTCTTCATGCCATACAAAACCTCCCCACTACTTGACCTCTCCATCACCGTTGACGGGACCGTGGTGGCTGCCTCCCGCTCTGCAAAGAACCTGGGGGTGGTCCTAGACGACCAGCTGGACTTCAAAGACCACATCAGGGCGACGGCACGGTCCTGCAGGTTCCTCCTGTACAACATCAGGAGGATTCGACCGTACCTGACCACCTACTCCACCCAGCTTCTGGTCCAGACTATGGTCACCTCACGCCTGGACTACTGCAACTCCCTGCTCGCAAGCTTACCAGCCTGCGCCATACTGCCTCTTCAACTGATACAGAACGCAGCTGCCCGGCTTGTGTTTAACCTCCCGAAATTTTCACGTCACCCCCCTGTTGAGGTCACTCCACTGGCTGCCAGTTGCAGCTAGGATCAGGTTCAAAGTTCTGACCCTGGCCCACACTGCAGCTAATAGGACAGGCCCCGTCTACCTGCAGGACCTGATCCAGACCTATTTTCCTGCTCGACCACTTCGCTCATCTACAGCAGGGCGCCTCGCACTTCCCCCCCTCCGTGTTAATGGCGCTCGCTCCTCCCGACTGCGGAGCTTTTCCACCCTAGCTCCCCAGTGGTGGAACGAACTTCCCATTCCCCTACGCTCAATGCCAACCCTGCCTGCTTTCCGTCGTGGCCTGAAAACACACATTTTCAGGCTCCACCTGGACTAATACTTATCTAGGACCTCATGGTATGTCTTCTTGTTGAACTGTGTATTCAAGTTTATACTATTTAGAATAGAATTGTAGAATTTCTGATTTACCCACTTCACTGTGAACTGCATTGTGTTCGTTACTAGGGATAGCTGCTACTGTATGGGAAGAATGTGCTTTCTTATCTGTTCTGTAGTTACTTCGATGACCTTTCTATATGCACTTACTGTATGTCGCTTTGGATAAAAGCATCTGCTAAATGACTGTAATGTAATGTAATGTAATGAGATACTCACTCAACAAATCAGAAATAATCACCCCACGGCCCCTCCCCCACACAAACTTCTCATATCATCACTTCTCTTCAGGGGTTCAGATCGCGGTCAGGGACTACAGAGGATGGAGTTGCTTTTTTCTTAAGGTAATTTCAAATGCAACGTTTCAAACAGAGCTCAACAAATATCACCAAACATAACAAGCTGTTTTATGTGCAATTTGGCTATCTGTTTTGCTAGCTAGCACTTGCTTCCTAGCACTTCATTCTTTTAGCTAGACTCTACCTAGAAGTGTTAGCAAGCTAGTGCTAGCTAAAGTGACGTCCTGCTCAGAAACGGAGGCTGTTGGATTTATGATCTGCTGCCTGGGTCTTTTATTCCCGAATGCCATTTTTTTAGGCTTCGGACATTCGTTGGTGTTTCCGAACGAAGCTCCGAATGTTCGTTCTCACAAAAACACGTTTAAAAATTAGGAATAGGCCTATTAATGCGCTTTCATAACCGAAAGCTTATTACTGGATCATTATAGATCCAGTGGGGGCGATATTGTATAGCCTAGCTGTGAAAGAAGGGTTTCAAGTTTCATATGCCCGTTTTTTGAAAGTATCAAAAGCAGCCTATTTTAAACAGCCTAGGCTAAGGAAATTGCATTTCAGATTTGCATCATGAGATGGGACAATCTGAAAAGAAATAGCCTACTATAGATACAGAGTTTGTTACTGATAGATGTAACTTGTCATATCTAAGACATTTCGCTGGATAAAATGTTTTTTAATACACAAATGAACGTGCTTTGTGAAGTAACTTGCTCGCATTCACAACCAGCGCTGCTCACGTTCACGTTACATTAGGTAAAGCCCTATGTTACGTTCATATTTCCAAACTGAATAAATACTGCACCTCTAACCACAAAACTGCTTTGCTAGATTAAAGTTGTTGTAACTAAGATATTTGGCGAATACAAACTTTTTAATCAGCGGATTTTGCGTTATTTGCTGGCTTTATTAATCAGCTGTTGGTATTGCTACGGTTACCATTCATAAAAGTGTCGACTCTAATGACGCTGGCGGCATAACGTAGACGGCGTATTCATTTAGAACGGTGATTAAAATGTTGCCAGCGCAACTTCATAGCCGGGCGGTATACACAAATTTGATGCCCACCCTCTAGCCAATTAGAATAGAGTATTTATCCAAGCTATGGTATAAATAGTAATAATAATTTAAAAAAAGAATAATCGGAATCCTGTATTGAGATTCGAATTTCAATATACCGAACAAATTTAGAACCATTCGAACGTTCGGGGCCAGCCCTAACATCAACCGTCTGTCCCAGTTAGAAAGTATATTATCAAGGTTAATGTGTGATAACTTTACTCTCAAAGATGGCGAATGATGGAGGAAAGAGAGGACAGAAGAGGAAGATGACGGATTATTTTCAAGGGTAAGGATTCAGGACTGCTCAGCAAATGACTAAACTGGAAGAAGTTTAAAGCTTGCATGAGTAATGTCATTCATTTTAGATTTTTTTACATTTTAGATTTTTTTTACATCAGACAGTGGACATGATGTGTTGTTGAAGTTATCTGGTGAATTCGTATTGTGAAATGTCTTTGACAATAAATTAAATTGTGATAATTTCTGTGTTATTTGAAGGCTGTGTGAGAATACTGGGCAGTTTAAGTGCAGGCTATGGAACTGGGTAGTTTGCAGTATTATGGTAAAGTTTACAGTAATGGACTAATTTGGCCTGGTGTAGGGAAGGCTGTGGTATCCATGGTTTCTGTTAGGTCAAGGGTAGCAGTCATCAATTTGAATTTAAGCTGATTAGGGCTGGGCGATATGGACAAAATCAAATATCACAATATTTTCGACCAAATACCTCAATAGCGATATTGAATTTGTCATAGTCATTATAATAGTCATCCCTACTAGGGATGACTATTGGTGCTTTCACAAAATATTCACACAATGAGATAATGTAGATGTAATGACTAAGTGGGTTAAGGCAAATAATAGAACAGCTAGAACAGTCTGGTAAGTTCAGAAAATTACATCACTTTACTGTAATGCAGCTTTTAAAACCAGGAAAAGACAACACTTATGCCATATTCCGATATTACCATATCCAAAATCTAAGACGATATCTAGTTATTGATTTAATATTGATATCTTGCCCATCCCTAAAGCTGATGATGCTCTTTAGTATCTGTGGCAGGGTGGGCGTGGTTAGCCTCTGCGTGCAGAGAGAGAGTGAGCGGAGCGGTTCTCGGACCCTGAGCCACAGCTGTCATAAGTTAATCAGCATCACGGGGAAACGTAATTGATTAATGGTTTAATTGTTTCTGATTGCTATGACAGTGAGCCGGGGCTTGAAAAGGGAGAGACGGGCGGACAAACGGGGCTGGCTGTGAACGGAGAAGGAAAAGCTCCGGGGAAGCCAGAGCCGACAAAGTAAAAATGTATAATAATAATAATAATAAAAGAACCCAGCGGGTTGTCAAACGAAATCAGTGTGTCTTCAGTCCTTTCACGAGCGGTGGCACTCGACCTTGACACAGTGGTGGCCCGTACGGGGGGAGGAAAAGTTAAGAGACTGCAAGACACAACAAAAAGATATATATATAATTAAAAATGGAGACCAGCCCGGAACGAACGGAAGCGGAGCAGCCAGTAGTAGCGCTCATGCGCATGCTGGAGGTGATGACAAACATGCAGGAGCGGCAAGCAGCGGTGCATCAAGAGCAGATGGAGGCGCTGCGGCTACAGGCCACCCTCCAGACGGAGACGCTGCGGCAGCTAGCTGGCATCGGGGGGGCAGGGTCCCAGGATCCGTATGGCCGAGCCCCGATGAAGATCCAGCTGCTCAAAATGACCGCCGATGACGATGCCCAGGCCTTCCTGGACAGCTTCGAGGTGGCCGCGGAGGCATGTCGGTGGCCCGACGAGGAGTGGGTAGTCCGCCTCCTGCCCCTGTTAACGGGGGAAGCCCAGCAGGCAGCGCATGGGCTGCCGGCTATATCCCGGGCAAACTACACCACCGTCAGGAAGGCAATCCTGGATCGTCTGGGCTATAGCCCAGAAGATCAAAGGCGCCGGTTCCGGGACGCCTCACTGGTTCCGGGGGACCGCCCTTTCGCGTTCGCCCAGCTGCTCACCGACATGGCCCGAAGATGGCTGCAGCCAGAAATTCGATCCGCCGGGGGGGTGGTGGAGCAGGTCGTGCTCGAAAAATTTGTGGGCGGGCTGCCCGAGGCGACCGCCAACTGGGTGCGCTGCCACCGACCCACTAACCTGGAGCTGGCAGTTAACCTGGCCGAAGACCATCTGGCCGTGGTGCCAAGCAGCCCGCCGCAAAAGACGCCGGAACCGGCTCCGAGGAGGAGACCCCCTTTTCGCACGGTCCCTTCTTCCCTTTCCCGGGACCCTAATTCAACAATTCCTCATATTAATCCCCTCTCTTTCTTCTCTCCCTCTCCAGGCCCAGGCTCAGTGGCGGGAGGGGCCGACCCACAGAGGGCTCCTCAGACGGTCGGACCGGGTTGTTGGCGGTGCGGGCAGCTCGGCCACCTGCGCCGCGACTGTCCACTTATGGAGGTGGGGCAGGTGGTCCAGGTTGTCGGTCCGCCCACTCCCGCTCACGATCCAGAGGGAGCGTACTGCATCCCGGTAAGGGTGCAAGGGAGTGAACACCGGGCGTTGTTGGATTCGGGGGCTATGCAGTCCATGATTCGGCAAAGCCTGGTTCGGCCAGAGGCATTGGTAGAGGCACCCTGGGTATCGATTAGGTGCGTGCATGGTGACGTGCACAAATATCCGGTAGTGCCTGTAAAAAATTATTTTCAACGGAAAATTTATATTGTCAAAGCTGCGGTTAGCTCCCGGCTTTCGCACCCCCTGATTTTGGGCATTGATTGGGCGGGGTTTCGTAAAGTGTCAGGGAAGCTGTGGGAGGTGCGATCCCGACCGGTAGGGCCCGGGGAGGTGTGTGCTGTTAATGGCGATGATGCAGGGTCGGCCGACACGGTCGAGGGGGGGGGGCGGAGCCGGGGGAGCCTCGAGGGGAGACTCCCCTGGTTCCGGTTTTTCACCCCATGGAGGATTTCCCACTCGAACAGTCTCGGGATGACACCTTACTCTTTGCTTACGAACAAGTAATGCATATTGATGGTCAGCAAGTGCGTCCGGAGACAGCTCTCTCACCCGTATTTCTCGGTTATTAGAGATAGATTATATCGAGTGTGTCGGGACGCTCAAACAGGGGAAGAAAATACCCAGTTGTTGGTACCTAAAAGCTGCCGGGAAATGGTTTTCCAAGCGGCTCATTATAACCCCATGGCGGGGCACTTGGGGTATGATAAAACACTAAACCATATAATGGCCCGATTTTATTGGCCGGGCATCTGGGCCGATGTACGTCGGTGGTGTGCGGCTTGCCCGGAATTAGTGAATTCCCCGGCCACCCCATCGGGCCATTTGAACGGAGCACGCAGGGATACCGATTCGTACTAGTTCTGGTGGATTATGCGACCCGGTATCCCGAAGCAGTTCCACTGCGCAATATCTCCGCTAAGAGTGTTGCGCAGGCACTGTTTCAAATCATCTCCTGCATCGGAATCCCGAAAGAGATTCTGACGGACCAGGGCACATAATTTATGTCACGGACACTAAACAAACTGTACGCGTTATTGGGCATTCAGTCGATTAAAACCAGCGTGTACCACCCCAAAACGGATGGGCTCGTTGAGCGGTTTAATAGGACTTTGAAGTCAATGATTCGGAAGTTCGTTCACGAAGATAGTCGAAATTTGGATAAATGGTTAGTCCCTTTATTATTTGCAGTGCGGGAGGTTCCCCAGGCCTCCACGGGATTTTCTCCCTTTGAGTTAATATTCGGTAGAAAACCCAGGGGAGTTTTGGACCTAGTTAAATAAAACTGGGAGGACGGTCCAAGCCCCAGTAAAAATGAGATACAGTACGTAATGGACCTGCGAGCAAAACTCCATACACTGGGTAAGGTATCACGGGAGAATTTGCTCAAGGCCCAGAAACGGCAGCAAACGCACTATAATAAAGGGACAAAACTCAGACAATTCTCACCGGGAGATAAAGTACTGGTATTACTTCCAACCTCCAGCACAAAATTGCTCGCCAAGTGGCAAGGGCCCTTTGTGGTCACACGGCGAATAGGGGAGGTAGACTACGAGGTAGTGCGTTCGGATAGGGAAGGAGCAAAACAAATATACCATCTAAATCTGTTAAAAGCCTGTAAGGAGGTGGTGGCTGTCTCGCTGGTGACGGTAGATAAGGAGAAAGATGAGCTGGGGCCAGAGGTACCAAATTCACCCAATCAGACCCCGCCCCTTTCTGATAGCCATCTCTCGCCGAGCCAGCAGACAGACCTTGCTCTATTGCAAAAGCAGTTTGCGGATGTGTTTTCTCCCCTACCCGGACGCACAAATCTCATACACCACCATATCGAAACCCCACCGGGAGTGACGGTACGTTCCCGTCCTTATCGGCTGCCGGAACACAAAAAAAAATTGGTGCAGGCAGAAATAAAGGCCATGCTAGAGTTGGGTGTAATAGAGGAATCACACAGTGCCTGGAGGAGCCCCATTGTCCTAGTAGGTAAACCAGATGGGTCTATTCGGTTCTGTGTGGATTACAGAAAGGTGAATGAGGTCTCACGGTTTGATGCCTATCCTATGCCTAGGGTCGATGAACTCTTGGATCGGCTGGGCACGGCTCGTTTTTTCTGGATTTGGATTTGGCCAAGGGCTACTGGCAGATTCCCTTGTCGCCAGAGTCTAAGGAAAAATCGGCTTTCTCTGCTCCGGACGGTTTGTACCAATTTAGGACACTTCCATTCGGGCTATTCGGGGCTCCAGCCACGTTCCAGCGCCTTATGGATCGGGTGCTGCGTCCGCATGCTGCATATGCTGCAGCCTATATTGATGATGTTATCATCCACAGTAAGGACTGGGCGCAGCATGTGCGGCATGTGGGGGCGGTGCTCCAGTCCTTGAGGCGGGCGGGGCTCACGGCTAACCCGAGGGAGTGTGCAATTGGCCGAGCGGAGGTACGGTATTTGGGGTACCACTTGGGAAGTGGACAACCTACTATCACACAAAAATTTGCAAACACAGTTCTAACCCCCGTCAATTGTTCTCTATCTTCTCCCTCCTCAGCAAACCCCCTCCTGCTCCTCATTCCTCGTTCACTGCAAACGACTTTGCAGATTCCTTCGATGAGAAAATCGCAGACATCCGCAGCTCCTTCAGCCCCACTCCCCCTCCCCTCACAGACACTGTTTCCCACTCTCTTCCTCTCTCTACCCCTTCTGTGTCCCCCCCCCCCCGTTTCTCCACCTTTTCTCCCCTTTCTCAGACCGATGTGTCCCATTTCCTATTCTCCCATCGCCCCACTACTTGTGCCTTCGACCCTATCCCTTCATCTCTCCTCCAGGCAATCACCCCAGATATCCTCCCGTTTGTGACCTCCCTGGTGAACTCCTCCCTGACCTCTGGCTGTTTCCCCTCATCCTTCAAAAGACCCCACATCACCCCGATCCTGAAAAAACCTATGCTGGACCACTCCAACATCCAAAACTACAGACCGGTATCTCTTCTTTCTTTTCTTTCCAAAACTATCGAACATGCTGTTTCTAACCAACTGTCGTCTTTCCTTACCCAGAACAACCTGCTAGACCCCCACCAGTCCGGCTTCAAACCTGGCCACTCAACGGAGACCGCACTCCTCTCCGTCAGCGAGATGCTTCATGCAGCTCGGGCAGCCTCCCTCTCCTCTGTGCTAATACTTCTAGACCTCTCTGCCGCCTTCGACACCGTAGATCACTCCATCCTCCTGACGTCCCTGTCTGCAGCGGGGATCGGCGGCTCGGCCCTGGCCTGGATTGAGTCCTACCTCTCGGAATGCTCCTCCCTGGTTGCCTGGGCTGGTAAAGTATTGGCACCCCGTCCCCTTACCACAGGAGTCCCCCAGGGCTCAGTCCTTGGTCCCCTCCTTTTCTCCACCTACACCAAATCCCTTGGCCCTGTTATCACTGCTCATGGTGTTTCTTACCACTGCTATGCTGACGATACTCAACTCTTTCTCTCCTTCTCACCCTCTGACACTCAGGTATCAGCCCGCGTCTCCGCTTGCCTGAGAGACATCCAGAGCTGGATGGACAACCGCCATCTCAAGCTCAATCCTGGCAAGACTGAGCTCATCTACATTCCTGCTCTAACCTCTCCTCCTCTCAATTTCCCTAGGGGACACTCCACTGACCCCAACGCCCTGTGCCAGGAACCTCGGAGTCGTGATGGACAACAGGCTGTCCCTCTCCGAGAACATCGCAGCAGTAACCCGGGCATGCAGGTTCTTCTTGTACAACATCAGGAGAATCCGCCCCTTCCTCACCACCCACTCAACCCAGCTCCTGGTCCAAGCTATGGTGCTGTCTCGCCTGGACTATTGCAACTCTCTCCTGGCTGGCCTGCCAGCATCGGCCATTAGACCCCTTCAGCTTATCCAGAACGCAGCAGCGTGCCTGGTCTTCAACCTCCCCCGACACTCCCATGTCACCCCCCTGCTCATTGACCTCCACTGGCTACCGGTGATGGCTCGCATCAAATTCAAAACATTGGTGCTCGCCTTCCAGGCAGTCCGAGGATCTGCCCCTCCATACCTCCAAAAACTAATCAGACCCTACACACCTGCCAGATCCCTGCGTTCCGCCTCCTCAGGACGACTGGTACCCTCCCCCCCCCCCCCCTCTTCATACTAGCACCCGGTCTCGACGTCTGTCTGTCCTGGCCCCTCGGTGGTGGAATGACCTCCCCATGGAGGTCAGAACAGCAGAAAGTCTGACCGCCTTCAAGCGCAGATTGAAGACTCACCTCTTCAAGCTGCACCTCTCTCCACCCCTCCCTACCTCCCTGTGACTATTGTCATTAATGTTGTGTAATTACCCCCCCAAAAAAAATAAAAAAAAGAATTAAAAAAACCCCAATCTAGACTGCGCCTAGTACTTCGATTCGTATTTGCCTTTTTAGGGTTGTTTTTAAATGTTCTTGTTCCTAGTTTGAAAATGCACTATGTACGTCGCTCTGGATAAGAGCGTCTGCTAAATGTCTATAATGTAATGTAATGTAACAGGTGCGGCCTCTAGTGGACAAAACCGCAGCAATTGCGACCTGTCCCCGGCCCAAGACAAAAAAAGAGGTGAGGAGGTTCTTGGGGCTGGCCGGTTACTATAGGAGGTTTATTCCTGCGTTTTAGGAGCTGACCAGCCCCTTGACTGATTTAACTCGAAAAGGTGCCTCAGAGCCGGTCCAGTGGACGGAGCCGTGCCAGAGGGCGTTTGAGCGAGTAAAAGAAGCACTCTGTGGGGAGCCGCTGTTGTTCACACCTAACTTTTCTCTCCCGTTCACCCTGCAGACAGACGCGTCGGACAGAGGGCTGGGGGCCATGTTGACCCAGCAGGTGGAGGGAGTCGATCGCCCGGTGCTGTACATAAGCCGCAAACTGGCACAGCGGGAGGCGAAGTACAGCACCATCGAAAAAGAATGCCTCGCCATCCGGTGGGCGGTCGGATCCCTCCGGTATTACCTGCTGGGCCGCTCATTCACCCTTTGGTCGGACCACGCCCCCCTCCAGTGGCTCCACCGCATGAAAGATGCCAACGCGCGGATCACCCGTTGGTATCTGGCATTACAGCCGTTTAATTTTAAGGTGATCCATAGGCCGGGGCCACAGATGGTGGTGGCGGACTTCCTCTCTCGGCGAGGAGGGGGGGGAGTTGGTCATCGGCCGGATGGCTCCCCGGCCTAAGTCGGGCGGTGGGGGTATGTGGCAGGGTGGGCGTGGTTAGCCTCTGCGTGCAGAGAGAGAGTGAGCGGAGCGGTTCTCGGACCCTGAGCCACAGCTGTCATAAGTTAATCAGCATCACGGGGAAACGTAATTGATTAATGGTTTAATTGTTTCTGATTGCTATGACAGTGAGCCGGGGCTTGAAAAGGGAGAGACGGGCGGACAAACGGGGCTGGCTGTGAACGGAGAAGGAAAAGCTCCGGGGAAGCCAGAGCCGACAAAGTAAAAACGTATAATAATAATAATAAAAGAACCCAGCGGGTTGTCAAACGAAATCAGTGTGTCTTCAGTCCTTTCACGAGCGGTGGCACTCGACCTTGCCACAGTATCACTTGACAAATTCCACTTTTATACTATGGCTAGGGGTTGGAAAGCAGCCATGATAGTATGATAGCCCATGCAATATCTGCTAATATATTATAGAATGCAGTTGACTAAATCCAGTAAACCTCAGAGCCAGAGGAGCACAGCACAGAGTAGCAGCACAGTGCAGAGCCACAGAAGCAGCATGTTCTTATATAGTTCTGTGACTCGAACACGCCCAGAGTCTCGGAACCAGGTAGTAGTAACAGCTGATCCGAATGTCATGTGACATGGTACAAGAGTTTTGATTGGCTGTTGCATGACTAGTTGCAAAGGTTGATTGAGTGCTACACAGTGAAACCAAGTTGCATGAAAAAGTTGTCTGTGTAACACCGGCTTTAAAGACCTTCCAAACCGTTATGCTACAGGAGAAATAAATGACTTGTTATACAAATTTGCAGTGAAGGGATGTTGGTATAGTTAACAGATACCAGTTGGTAAGTAAACAGAGGAAATGCTTAGCGGCATGTATGTCACGAACCCAAACACGGGCTGAACCCAAATGCAACGACCAAGAGACAGGGGAACAGAAATTAGGATTTATTAGGAGCTTTGGGGTAGTCCCAAGCTGAACACAAGTTTAACACAATAGTAAAGAGGATCGAGGATGTAGCGAACTGCTCCAAGCCGGAGCTGGACTTGTACTGGACCAGGAGGCCCACACTGGAACAGGATCACGGGAACGAAGGGTTGTTCCGAACCGGAACTGGACTTGATACCGGAGGTGAGTTCCGAACCGGAACTGGACTGGAACTGGACCGGGAGGTCCAACAGGAACTGGATCACGGGAACGGGATCTGGACCGGGGGGTCCAACAGGAACTGGGCTGGAAGCAGAGCACCCAACTGCGCAGGCAACGTTAATTAGTAGCAGGGGTACCGCAACACATACAGGGAGACTTAACTGCTACAGGCTGGATAACTACAAAACACTGGTCTAGGAACCAAGGCGTTTAACAGGGAAAAACCCACAACAGAGCCTTCAGTGAATAGTACCAGAAAACAGGAGACCAGGATACACACGAAGTACGTTAACGAACTGGCGCCGAATAGCAGCCAGCGGGAGGTTTAAGTAAGGGAGTGAAATTGAAAACAATAACGAAAGCGTGAGGAATGTAGCCGAGAGTGATTGACTAATTGACTGGTGCGGAATGCATGCAACAAGGGGGAAAGGAGATAGGTTGAACCTGAAGTGGGGGAACAGAGAGAAACAGACAGAAGGGGCACGCCCAGCCTGTAGCGACGGGGAAAACACGGACACAGGGAATCCGACATGACACGGGAGGAAAGGGAAAAACATGGAGAACGGACAGGAAAGGGAGCGGAACGTTACAATGTAGCCTATATTAAGGTTGTGATGTTCGCGGATAACATTAGTAGCTACTCTCCATTCAGTAATGTAACGTTATCTAGCATGTACTTTTATGCCCTCCTTAATGCATTTTATTCAACTATAGTTATAGCTACATTTTACATTTCAAGTTTGTGCTTTCAGTAAAGTTTAAAATTTTAAGTTGTAGCTTTGCTTTTATTGAGTGCAATACAATACTGTAGCGACAGTGGTGGAAAGTTAATCACATTCGCTCCAGATTCTATAAAATTTTATTTGTAACTTTGTAACTGTTAACTTAGCATTCTTGACATAACCTTGACCATTGTCACAAAGCTGCATTACAGAGATACAGGTGTTCCACAAAAAAATTGCGTTCCCCCTAGTGTTGCAGTGCAATGATTTCAGGAATTAGCGTAGCCTATTGGGCGCGCGTTTTGCGTCCCAGTATTTGTACGTTTTCAGCGATTTGTCAATTTCCGATAAGGTCAGCCTATACTTCAATTATTTTTACAAATGCTGGGATTCATTACTATCTGTAGAAACAACAGTGGCACAAGCATTCCTTTTTTTGAGTGAGCTAATTGCAAAACGTGCCCTGTATGCGAATTGCTGAAATAATTGCACTGCAAGGCTATGCATTTCTTGGAACAGAATTCAACATAACACCGACCAGATCGAAACCATTGAGCAGTTGTTTTATTTATGCCACTCAATCTAAACGGCTCTGGGTAGACATTCGTGGAACACTTCGGATTTAATCAATGGAGAGGGATCAAGCCAAATTTACATATTTTTTTAATTACCTAATTTGTCAATTACCCTATTTTAAATCCATGAAAAGTGTTATGATTATGAACAAAACAAACAAGAAAATATTGGCTCTTTGCCTTTTATTCTAATTAATTGTCATGCTCGTCTGATTTGTATCCTTTCTTTCCCCTGATAGATATTAGGCTATGTCGGTTTTGGCGTCTTGTTTTTCATGACATGCCTTTTTCCACCATATTTGTATTTTAGTTTTTATTTCATTACATTTCTGTTTAGCTATTGATGTGTGTAATGTTTGCCACAATGTAATGTGTTCCCTTACTTGCTGTGTAGGCTATAGGCTATGTAATTTTTGACAATAAAAAGCTTTTTTTTTTTTTTAAGTCCACTTGTGACACTGTTGTCAGCTTTCAGTAAGTCTATGTCTTTGCGTTCTACACTAATGTTTTTGGCTGAATATAGAAAATTCCAAATCTTCACTTTCAGCTCAGAAAATGCATAGGGAAAGTGCGCTTGGATGCATACTTCATTTTTCAGTCCTCCCAAGTACGCCTAGAAAACCTCTGGTGGATTGTAAATATACTTGTGTGCTTGTATACTTGAGTTTGGGACGCACTTCATCACGTGACCCTTTACTAAATATTACGTAAGTATACAATTTTAGACACAGCCATACTTTGTTTTTCAGTCCTCCCAAGTACACCAAGAGAACACATGCATACTTGTGTGCTTGCATACCTGGTATTTTGGGACGCACTTGATCACGTGACCGCTTACTTCCACGCTTGGTATACGCACTAACTAGAACACAAGTATGCAATTTGAGACAGAGCCCCTTTCACACCAAAGGCAAAGTTACTTTGATGTGAAAGGGGTCTAAGGTAGTTAATCAAAGTGGTGAATTTTTTCCCCATCCTGAGAATAGGATTGCGTAACTCCTTTGTGCAGATGCATAGTGAAGGTGGCGCCATCTTTTTGCTCAACTGAGACATTCGTTGCTCCTGCAGCCAAACTATTTGTGGAAATCACAAACTCTGTTTTAACTTTATTGGTAGACGATTCGTGACAACTCTGCTGAATAGAGTGTCTAAGTGTCAATATTTTTCTGTAGCAAGTCCATTTAACAAGCACCCCCCCACCCAGTCTATACCTACCCAGGCGTGACATAGTGGACAATAGCATCTTTGTGTGAGTTCATAAATATATTTATTCATCATATAAAATTAGAATTCCGTCATAGCAACAAGATAAACCCAACAATAGCCTGATTGTATGCCAGAAACGCAGTGAAAAGCCCTGCTCACTCAAATGCAAAATAAACGTGAAATTATAGTCTCATTGTACCACGTATTCTACAATGAATATCTGCTACTAAATAAGAAATGAATATACAATCCTACCATTGGTTTTATAGATGGAGATGTTTTTTTCCAAATTCAGTGGTCATTTATTGTCTGGTACAATACGTTTTGGAAATATACAACACTTTATACCGCTATTACACTATCTGAAACGTCGACTCGTAATACCCCCCAAGCCCTGCAAGCCTCTCTCGTTCTGGTTTAATTGTCGGCTCTTTTATCCAACAGAGTGCATTATAACTTTAGCAGTGGTATATCCCAAGTCTTCCGGGGTGCTTTATACAATTTACTATCGTCCTGCGTATCGGTAGTTTTCGTTTTCCTCATATTACGCAAGCTGTATATAATAACGCACAAGGGAGAGGAAATTCCCCATATCTACCCCCCTATAGTCATTCCCACTCGAAAATGATGATGTTTTATGAGCCATTTGGATAGATTTGGAGACACTAATGGAAAACAGGGTACACTGCCTATATTTTGCATCATAGACCTTTAGTCGTTATGCATATCATCCTCAGATTTTGCACACTTGTTGACATATTATATATACATTTTATATACATATATAAATGTATATATTTACCTGTTTCACTTATGTAGCTCTCAGTATTTTGTTGTAAACTAAAGAAATTGTTGTTTTTTTTGCATTTGTTTTGCTTGCATTTGTGGCACTTTATTTTAACTTAACCCTTTCCAGCCTAAGCGAATATTTTGTGAACATTCTATTCCATTCCATTTCTTAACATGCGTTGCAAAAATGTTTGTGGTGTGATAATATTACATCAGATACCTAAACTTTATTTACCATTGTAAACAGGATAACTGGGGCTTTCAATTGATATAAAAAACAATAGGATTACTTAATGGCAATATCATCAATTATGGAAAGACATTCAACAACTAAATTTATAAAATGTTCTAAAATGTTCTAAATGGCTATTTTCTAATGGGAAACCTACATTTTTACCCATTTCATGTTTAAGATATAGGAAAACCTAGAGTGTATGGTATCTTCACCATTTTGTGAGTGAAATATAATAAAAATCAGAATAGAGCATATGAATGTGCATATGCAAAAATGTTTATGGATTGATCATATTACATCACAACCCCTAACCTTAATATACCATTTTAAACAGGATAACTGGGACTTTCCATATATATATCCATTAATATACAATAATATGCTTACTTTAACACAATATCATCAATTATTAAAACAATTCACAAAATAAATAATCATACAAAACTTTCTAAATGGCTATTCTCCATGCGAAACCTAGGTTTTTAAACATTTCATGTTCAAGATAGAGGGAGACAAACTGTGTGGTATCTTCACTATTTTGTCAGTGAAATATAACAAAAATCAGAATAGAGCTATCATCTACCGTTCAAAAGTTATAATCACTTCAGTTATGGGTGCGGAAAGGGTTAAAAAACGCTTTAGAATTTTGGTTTATTGACAATATGATGTGCATATGCAAAAATGTTTATGGATTGATCATATTATGTCACACCCCTAAAGATAATATACCATTTTAAACAGGATAACTGGAGCTTTCCATTCATATCCATTAATATACAATAATATGCTTACATTAACACAATATCATCAATTACTAAAACAATTCACAAAATAAATAATACAAAACTTTCTAAATGGCTATTCTCCATGCGAAACCTAGGTTTTTAAACATTTCATGTTCAAGATCGAGGGAGACTCTGTGTGGTATCTTCACTATTTTCTAAGTGATATAGAGTACAAATCAGAAGAGATTTATCATTTACTGTTCAAAAGTTATAACCTCTTAGTGATGTATGGGAAAAGGCAAAAAAAATTATTCGAATTTTAGGTTCATTGACATTTCACATTACCACTTATCCATTATCCTAATGGGCCACTTGAGTATGTGTATATATATAGCAAAATTGAAAGACACAAACACTGAAATATACAATTTATGTGTTCAATGAAACACACTTTATTTTAACAAAAATGTTAACAAATGTTTAACATAGTGAATGGATGAACTAAGTAAATGGATAACATTGCAAAACAAATAAAAATAAGATACAACCCATGGCAAATATCAGTTTAGATGCCCGTAAAATTAATACATTGGATTTATTTACAGTAAAATCATTAATGTATTAGAACAGGTACAGCAGACAAATCTATGGTCAAGCATAAATACCTTAAATATATTCAAGAATCAAGAAGATAACAGTAAGTGCATGTCGTGCTCTGCAATGACCCTCAGCACCCTCCTTCTCTTCAGGGACTGTATCAGATGGCTAAATGTCCATCCTTTGCTGCAATACATAAATATGTAATCATATACCATTTCATTAATCCATAACATATCATATAAAACCATTTCAGAAGGGCTGTATACTTACAATAATAACATCTTTACAGCAAACAATTTATGCTTATGTCAGGAATAGATAAAATAGCTATTCTGGACACAAGCATAATGTCCATCCATCAGTGTAATAGATAAATAATATTATCAGTTGCCATTTCATTAATCCATAACATATAGAACCATTTCTGAGTCATTAAAGAGCTGTATAGTGAGAATGACATTTTACAGAAAACACTTTATGCTCCAGAATAACGTTAGATAAAAAGCTCAACAATATCACAAGTTAGACTACATGGCATAATGTCCATCAATGTAAAATATTGTTTTGAATGAACAGACATAAATCATCAGTGACATTGGCTCAACTGAATGATGTCTTTTTGTCATATGTGTCTAAACAGGCTTATCTTACTCATGTCAGAAACGTGAGTCCAAACAAAACAAAAAAAACAAAAAAAGTTTGCCGTTTAGTTCCCTTCTCCATTTTCGACAGGACAATAAGTTACCTTCAGATTTAGGCATAACGTTATGTTAAAACACTAGCTAGATAATTAGTACTTGATAAGACTAATAGTTGAGTATAACTCAACTATTCAACTTTTAGAAAGCTAGCCAGACTGACAACAGAGCTAACGTTAAAAGTTACCAAAACAAAGGACAAAGGACTTGTGTTCGCGCCGAGACACAGAGCTCGCTGCTAGACTAACGTTACTGGTTTTAGCTTTAGTTAGCTATTATTTAGTTATCAAAGTCTACACTAAATACGAAAAATATCTAACGTTATCACTTCACTTATTCATTATATGACAGACTTTTTCACAATTTCATCTCGAAACGAGCTGGGGGAAGAATAACACAGCGGCTTCTTGAAGCTAACGTGATAGCTTTTACACGAATGTTCATGTTTTTGTTCGAATTCTAAATGCTAATCTGAGAAAGTCTGCGGTACAAAAACATGATTTCATTCAAAATAAAACCGTTTCTGAAGTAATATTTATGGTTAATTATTATCTTTAAATGCTTTTTTACCTACCTAGTTTATTGGGGTTTCTTCAGTCGCCGTCAAGTCTTCAAACGATGGTCTCTTGTCCGATGTGGTAGTTTCATCCGTGGTGAGGCAAATGGAGACTTCCGTGTTTTACGGGCGCTTTTATATAGCGGTCAAGAAAGCAATCCCCGTCCACTAAGCTCACCAACCAGTTATATGCAATTGTAGCTTATTTTGTCATCTTTAATTAGCATTTTTCCACAAAAAAATCCGTGATTGGACGGCAGAGATATTAGACGTCAGACCATCGTCACAATTGTGTCGAAATTAGAGCGGTCCGGCTGGAAAGGGTTACATTCTGAAAATAAACAAATCTAAGTTTATACTATAAATGGTACACCGGTCTTGTTTCATTTAAGCCATTTACCAAGTTCATGTGATGCTCACACCTGGAGTTATAAAGCCTTAAACAGAGCACCCTGTAGAAGCCGGTTCTGCATCCTGCGGTTCAACGGTCTCCTCACCAGGCTAGGTTACTGTTTCTGCAGTAGCATGTTCTGCCTCCAGGGGTCCGACGGTCTCCTCACCAGGCTGGGTTGCTGTTTTTGCAGTAGCAGGTTCTGCCTCCAAAGGCACAACGGTCTCCTCAACTGGCTCAGCTGACGGGACTGCAGCAGCAGATTCCACGTCCTGTGGGGTCACGTCCTCCGTGGTGGCTGGTGTGACACAAGCCACAGAGCTGTTTACCCAAAATTCCCCACAGAAGGCGGAGCATCCCAGGGGTGGAGCTGCATTGTCTGTGGAGGTGACAAAATCCACAGAATTTTCCAAGCCTGAAGCGGGGGGGGGGGTGAGTTAATAGAGAGTGGTGTATTGTCCTCGGTGGGGGGTGGTGCCTGGGTTGTGGCTGGGACAGAGCCATCCACTGGGCCACAGAAGAAACTTGTTTGGCAGTAACTTCTGACTTACAGTGGTGCTTTTCCCGAGCCAGTTTCCACATCTGGTTTACCTCATCCCATGCCTGCTTTGACCGACAGAGGTAGAGAAAAGGCTGTATTTTCTCTAGGTATGACCTTATCCCTTGGACAATCCTCAGTTTCATCACTATCTGGAGAAATCAGATAGTTCAAATACTCAGTCTGCAGGTTGTAAAGTGCCTCCTCCTTAAGCTGGTCCATTGCATTCAGCTATTCTGCAGATTTTGGACACTGGGCTATCAAGTACTGCCGTTCTGAGATCATGAGGTACCGCTGCTGATCCAACCTTGACTGGCTAGGAAAAGCTGGTAGGTCAGCAGTGGAGGGCAAATGAGGCATCTCTCTCTTTATCTGGTATGCCATAATAATAATTTATTTTTTTTACAAAATAAAATCAACCAATTGAAGACGATTAGAAAAAGTTTTGAACTTGTCTCAGGGTTTACCGCAGTTTACTCAATAGTAAAATTTAGTATGCTATAGGACAATCTATCTCGGTGGGACCTCCAATTATGTTGGGTAGGTGAGGATTAGGTAAAATGTGTATTTTCTGAATCCAGCAGTTCCAACAGCCAATGTTAAAATGTTCGGCACTCTGAATACTGAACACAAGTGATATTGCGTGCTAGAACCCCTCGCTTAACCTACACTCAAAATATGTTTTATGTGATTTAATTTAAGAGATTGAGGAGCCGGGTAGTTTGCTTATATCTAAATATTGGATATCCTACACTTGTTTCATTTAAGCTATTTACCAAGTTTATGTAATGCTCACACCTGGGGCTCTTAGCGACCTTGGCGCTTGGTCTATGCGCATGGCGTAAAGTCCATTTAGGGTGTATCCAAGTTAATTTTTGCTAGTTTACCGGCGTGTATTTTGGGTGCTAAGCATGGCGCAACGCGCAAATGGGCTGAACTCTTGATTAATTGTAGGTGTTTCTTGGGCGTGACATGCAATAAACCAATCAAAATGTCCTATCCCATTCCCTTTAAAAGCCTGCTTTTTCACCTTGGCGGATTGCGAAACAGACATGCTTGTGCATGTTTAGTGTGATCAAGGAATAGGCTAAATAGATCAATAGTATGATCAATATTATTCGGACTAACCATTACCCTATGAGTTCCCGGTAATTCCCTATGGAGGTAGATTTGTGTCTTTATTATGCAATCAAACAGAATAGGTTTGCAATCAAAAAAAAGATTTGAGAGCAAAAGTATCAATACAAATCCAAAAGTTTTGTTTGCAAATCGAAATGTTTTGTTTGCAATTCTAAAACTTATTTGCAAATCCAAAAGTTTTGCTTGCTACTTCATCCAGTTAATTTTGTGTCTTTATTATTGAATTTAAAAAAAAATGGTTGCAATCAAAATATAGTTTTGAGAGCAAAAGTATTGGCCCCGCAAACAAAAATGTTTTATTGCAAGTAAAAATAAATTTGTTTGTCTGCAAAATTTTTTTTTCTTTTGCAAATCTTTTTTTTGTTTGTTTGCAAATCTTTTTTTTGTTTGTTTGCAAAAAAATTTTTTTGAAAAGAGGAACCTCGTGGGCGGGACCTACACTGAAATCTGTAAGACACGTCTCTATAGGACAAATTAGCGTGACGTCACAACAGCAAAGAACTTACTTCCGGGTGGATAATGGGTCTGCGGCTCTACTGCCGACTAACGTTGAGGAATGTCGTATAGCAGGCAGTGTGTATGTGTCATTTAACCAAGGTACGAACACGTAAAGTCAATGTTGGAATATAAAAATAAATTGTGAAAACTGAACGAAATTGTTTTATTTATATGATTGATATGATGTGGTCTATGGTCTAGCTAGCTAATGTAACACGTTAGCTGTCAGCACCCCCCTAACGTTGTAGCTAACCAACATCATGAACATGAATAACCAGTGCAAACTAGCTAGCTAGCGTTATTGGAAACCCTATTACTGTAACGTTACCAACTAAACAAGTTAGCTAGCTAACTAGTTTTACAACAGGCAAGGTCGGATTTAACGTTTAATCGTTTCATGTTTGTAACGTTAAGGACATGAGCAATACAATCAGAAGTTCCGGATTTGTTTTTTGTTTCCCCCCCACCCATGTTTCTGACACTTTGAAACTTAAGTCGGGCGTCTCTGTCCACAAACTACTCTATTTTACCAAAATGTGTATAAAATGCTATACAATTCTGTTTTGGACACGGTCTTATACAAATGAACTATAACCTCTGTTTTTATTTAATGTTTTATAGCCAACCAGTGACGGTAACGTTAAGTTGTTAGTTTGATTCAGCAAGCAGAAGTTATTCAAGTTCAAATTCAAGTCCTGATCTAACAAAGCAAAGTCAAACCAGTAATACTGTAACGTTAAGTGTTCTGCTTTACAGAAGAAACTGTGCACTGTTCGTTATTTGTTTTTACAATTCAGATTTTAACTTGTGTTTTTACTGTAACGTTATTGACAACTCAACCTCTGGATTCTTAGCTGGCTAGCTAACGTTACAAGTACAACAGATAGCCAAACATTGTTTTATTGATTGATAGATAGTTCGTTCATAGCTGGAATTACCTATTATTTTTTTCTGAGGGAAGCAGCTAACGTTAACGTTAGCTAAGTTCGCTAACACTTTTTCGCCGTATTTTCATCTAAGTTAGCGTTAACACGTAGCTAACGTTAGCTAGCGAGCTATATGGTTACCTTCACTAGCTAGCCAAACGGACTGTATGATCTGGGGTATCCTCTCTTTTAAGTCTCTGAATCGACAGGTTCCGTTGGGTCGATTTAGACTTTAAAGCGGGGAATCGGAAAAAGCCCAACCCACGGTGTGCCTGATTACATTTGGCATTACAGCCCCAAACACAACACGATTTCGGCATAGTGTACGTTAGCTAACTGTTTCTACACAGCTCCGACTGGTTCAGTCGATTTTGAAGTGCTGAGTGGCCACCCGGAAGTATCGTAGCAACCTCTGTTTACAAACATTCTGATTTGTCGTAAAATCGTGTTGTGTTTGGGGCTGTAATGCCAAATGTAATCAGGCACACCGTGGGTTGGTATTTTTCCGATTCCCCGCTTTAAAGTCTAAATCGACCCAACGGAACCTGTCGATTCAGAGACTTAAAAGAGAGGATACCCCAGATCATACAGTCCGTTTGGCTAGCTAGTGAAGGTAACCATATAGCTCGCTAGCTAACGTTAGCTACGTGTTAACGCTAACTTAGATGAAAATACGGCGAAAAAGTGTTAGCGAACTTAGCTAACGTTAACGTTAGCTGCTTCCCTCAGAAAAAAATAATAGGTAATTCCAGCTATGAACGAACTATCTATCAATCAATAAAACAATGTTTGGCTATCTGTCTGTTGTACTTGTAACGTTAGCTAGCCAGCTAAGAATCCAGAGGTTGAGTTGTCAATAACGTTACAGTAAAAACACAAGTTAAAATCTGAATTGTAAAAACAAATAACGAACAGTGCACAGTTTCTTCTGTAAAGCAGAACACTAACGTTACAGTATTACTGGTTTGACTTTGCTTTGTTAGATCAGGACTTGAATTTGAACTTGAATAACTTCTGCTTGCTGAATCAAACTAACAACTTAACGTTACCGTCACTGGTTGGCTATAAAACATTAAATAAAAACAGAGGTTATAGTTCATTTGTATAAGACCGTGTCCAAAACAGAATTGTATAGCATTTTATACACATTTTGGTAAAATAGAGTAGTTTGTGGACAGAGACGCCCGACATAAGTTTCAAAGTGTCAGAAACATGGGGGGGGGGGGGGGGAACAAAAAACAAATCCGGAACTTCTGATTGTATTGCTCATGTCCTTAACGTTACAAACATGAAACGATTAAACGTTAAATCCGACCTTGCCTGTTGTAAAACTAGTTAGCTAGCTAACTTGTTTAGTTGGTAACGTTACAGTAATAGGGTTTCCAATAACGCTAGCTAGCTAGTTTGCACTGGTTATTCATGTTCATGATGTTGGTTAGCTACAACGTTAGGGGGGTGCTGACAGCTAACGTGTTACATTAGCTAGCTAGACCATAGACCACATCATATCAATCATATAAATAAAACAATTTCGTTCAGTTTTCACAATTTATTTTTATATTCCAACATTGACTTTACGTGTTCGTACCTTGGTTAAATGACACATACGCACTGCCTGCTATACGACATTCCTCAACGTTAGCCGGCAGTAGAGCCGCAGACCCATTATCCACCCGGAAGTAAGTTCTTTGCTGTTGTGACGTCACGCTAATTTGTCCTATAGAGACGTGTCTTACAGATTTCAGTGTAGGTCCCGCCCACGAGGTTCCTCTTTTCAAAAAAAAGATTCGCAAGCAAAAAAAAGATTTGCAAGCAAAAAATTTTTTTTGCAAACAAACAAAAAATTTGCAAGCTAATTTTTTTTTTGCAAACAAACAAAAGAAAGATTTGCAAACAAACAAAAAAAAGATTTGCAAAAGAAATTTTTTTTTTTGCAGACAAACAAATGTATTTTTACTTGCAATAAAACATTTTTGTTTGCGGTGCCAATACTTTTGCTCTCAAAACTATATTTTGATTGCAACCATTTTTTTTAAAATTCAATAATAAAGACACAAAATTAACTGGATGAAGTAGCAAGCAAAACTTTTGGATTTGCAAATAAAAGTTTTAGAATTGCAAACAAAAATTTTGGATTTGCAAACAAAACTTTTTGATTTGCAAACAAAACTTTTGGATTTGTATTGATACTTTTGCTCTCAAATCTTTTTTTTGATTGCAAACCTATTCTGTTTGATTGCATAATAAAGACACAAATCTACCTCCATAATTCCCGACATGGCTGTTATTTTACAAAATACATGCGGTTCCATTTAGTTAAAAGGACCTGCAACAACTGAGAACAGGCTATCGATAGCTTCAGCCTTAGAAAACAGCAAATTAGCCTGCTTGTTCAACGAATTTCGTTTGATTATGCAATGAAAGTGTCAAACATCAATTCCATGAGACTGTTCTCATGGAGTTCTCGAAGTTCAAGCTTCATCCGAAGTTCATTAGGCTACCTGCATAGTAATATTGATTAATAACATGTCGCAAAACAAATAATCCTTTCACCTGCCCTGTCGGGAGCGGTCAGGATCTTCCAATACGCGTAATCCAAACTTTCTCCCAATTAGACACTATATTCCGGAGTCTGATATTACTTGATTTATTGTAAAAAGATTTGTATGAATACAAGTACCCAGGCTGATCAACTAAGCACACGTATACTAAGTACACTCTCAATCACTCGGTCCAGTCTAAGTCCGTCAACTCCATGCACTCCCATGAGATGTTAAACAGGTCCGTTAATGACAGAAACAAAAGTACATTGCTAATGAAAATTCAGGTAACATTTCTTTTATCCTTTTCTTAAACCCTGCCCTTTGTGGGACTTAAACCATCTCTCCTCCTCTTGGGAGATGCTTTTTATTTTTTGCTCTATCATTCTTTTTAAATACACCATTATTTACTTATGACAGGTGCTTTTTCATTCCCCCTACCCTTATGGTAAAACTGCTGAGACACCATTATTTATTTATCCTGATCGCTTTTCCTTTTCTTAAAATGTACTCTTTTTCCAAATTCCGAACAGCACCTTCCATATGTTCCTGGTTACACTCCGTACCTGGGTTCTCCTGTTGCATATGTTTTAGTACATGGCCAGATTCTGGTTGTTTGATTTATTTTTAGATTACATGTGAACTCCTGAGCTATTTTCCCAACCTCAGTCTTCCAGTGGTGGTTAGGCTGCTAATGTAAACTGCTGTTTTTGCACAGTAAATTATATTTGTACCCTGCTTATTATTTTTGCTACCACATTTCCCTCCTTTGAGCCTTTGTAGGCTCACTTCCAAAATTAATCATTATGAAAAACCATTCACCTATTTAAGCCTCCCATAGGCTCATTTCCACATTAATTATTATGTGCTAAGTCCCAGTGAGAGAGCCAAGAGGCGGGGTGGAGTGATTAAACTCGGGCAGAAACTAGCCAGTCTCTATCTAAGCAACCATCCCAACAACCTCCCGAATCCAACAACGGGACAAGAAGGCTGAGCATTACATTTTTATATGACTTGAGATCTAATCTTATCAACGTTAATCAGTGTAAAGACTAAGTATAAGACATCTATTTCACAGTGAATTAGTAACACTTACAAATAATTCTTGGTTATCATATTGATTTTGATTAGATGTTTCCAGTTGTAGTCGATTCAGACCTCATTGACTCGCTGAGACCTATCAATCCAGCAGGCTCCCAAATGGCCTTCCTGCTGCTTAAGTGTTGCCGCTATAAAACCAATTTGCCCAAGCGCCACTGACCAGTACCTGTGGGTGATTTATTGCAGTCTGATTAAGCATGTCCCCCATCACATGTGCTCTGTGGTCCCCACCCCCCACAGGAACTTCCGTCTTTGTTTGCTTTTAGCAGAAGTGTGTTCTTTGTTACCCACATTCTCCTTAACTATGGTGGCGAGGCAAATCACGGCCCTATTTCACAACGAGATTCAGTGTGGTCTGACTCTTGTCTGAGTACATACATACATTAAAACATTATTTTACTACCATAAGTACAACTATATCTAGATCAGCCATGGGTTTTAGTGCACAATCAATTGTTCGTAAAATAAAGTGTTTGATCGATTAACATGAGATACTTTTACCGAGATGATGTCTGTTTTTTCTTCTTTGGTCTAAGTAGCCTCGGCGTTGGACCAGTGGACAGAGAAGAGGTTACTAGCACATGTGTCTATGTGTGTTTTTACTTCTGTTATGTGTGTATTTATCTGCTATTAATGAGGGAGCACATGGCTCCTGATTGTGAAACTCGTCTTCATGTGTGTGAATAATCAGTGTTTGTGTTCTTCAACCCAGGTGCTTTGCACACTGTAAAGGGTCATCACTGTGGAGAGGTTGCTAGCACATTCGATGCAGTGATCTGGCTCCGCTTTCTTCCGGCAGCCATCTTCTTCCTCGGTCCAGACGTGTGCTGCATAGCTGTTCCAGAACAAGAGATCCCCCAAGTCTTGGGCAGCCCGTGGGTGGTGTTTCCAGCACTCCCACCCGCTTTTTCCCTGCCTCACGCCATGCTCTCGGAGTGGATTTCGGGCAGTTGATCGGGCCGCCAACAGCATTCACTAGTCTGCCGTACTCATCTTGGTACATGTTGGGTCCCAGTTGTATAATATTGACCATGATGCGTGTCGATAGCTGCTCGCACTGTGGGGCAGCAGCAGCCATCCATGCCAAGTTATCAGCTATACTGGCATTGTCCTTGTCATTACCTTCAGGTTCCATGGTAACCGTGAACTGCCCTGACACAGTCTTTGCGACAAACGACTTGATCAGCGGGATCACACAACATGTGGAAAACATAATTATCAGCAATATTAGTCCAATAGTCATCCATTTTTGCCAGTATCCCCTGCCATGAATTCATGTCCATCCAATCCCACATGTTGCTGCCAAAACCCGCATTGTCCTTGACTTCCGTTCTCAGTTTCCGCAGTCTTGTCATAGCTACCATGAAGGAACCCTCTGGAGAGGTGTTATTTGGTATGAATGTGCAACATTGTTCCCAAAACATCACGCAGACCCCTCCCTTCACAGCCAATATCCAGTGTAACACCTGTCTGTTCTGCTATGCTACTCTACTTGTGGCATCTAATTGCTCACCCAGAGCTGTCAATGCCTCATCTGTGTAGTTAATGAATCTCTGCTCGTTGTAGTATATGTAGTTTATCCACTCCAGATTTTTATTTGGTGTGATCCATATCAGTATTGATTCAAACCCTGCAGCGATCTCGTCTCTAGCTTTGAACTCCTTGGGAATACCGTGAGGTTGGCCTATAGCATCTAATGTTACACCTGGATCCGGCATATACCCTCTTCTAGTTCTATGGTATCCTACCGCCTCCAGAAAATCTTCATTGGAGTCTATTATGGTTATCTGGTGGGCCATCATTACTCGCACACAAACGCCTGATCATCCTACAGGGAGGGTAGGTAACAGATCTTTCTCTATGTCACACACTAACCATAGGTTGGCTAAAGCCCTGGTTTAATTATATAACCGCACTGCTAATCCCTTAGCTTCGTCACAAGTTGGTATTACATCAGTTGTGTCGCAGGGCCCCTTAAACTTGCCCACCAGTACTGTCCCATTTTTCGTGTAGCATTCATATGCCAGGTCAGGGAATAACACTAGCCTTTTCTTTTCTATGTCTGCCACCTGTCTATCTGTTACCGGCTATTTTTCATACTGATCGCATACCTCGCCAGATGTGTATTCGGAGGATCCTTGAAGTATCATGCAAATATAAGGACAGTAGGGGATCCTGCATGGTCTCATGCAGTCATAATATGTATCCCCGCAACTATCTGGGGTACAAGCCAGGATCTGGTACTCGCACATAATTTGGCAATCACGTTCCTGCTCATCATTCCATGTGTCACATGTGCTTCTGGTGTATGGAGTGGGTGCTATTTTTACTATGGGCTGCGCTGCCGCACATAAGTAACATTTTTTTTTTTTTTCATCTGAGTCACCGAAAAGTTGGCCCATTTGTACCACGCTTTACCTTCCGCATTGTCCCATCTGTCCTTAGTCTGCCTATTTCCATTTTTTCCCATTTTTTGGTATCATCTAGTCTAGTTCTGCTTCCGTTATTGTTTTTCCAGTCATTACAGTCCGTTGCTTTCCGTCTTGTACTATTTGGCTGGCTGTTAGTCTAGTTATTTTTACTAGCTGGTACCATTGTTTTACTCTGTACTTATTTACCCAGGTTAGCGTTTTGTCATTAGACGGTCTACATTTACTTTCTACGCATGTTATGCTGAAATGAAAGCTTTCCCCTTTTTTCTTGCACTCTGGTTTTTTACAATATTCTGTCGCTTGAGCGCCTAGGAGCCATTTATTTGCGTTCTCTACCTCTATGCGCCATTCCGAAACAGTTTCTCCCGTCCCTTTGTCCTTTCGCACCCAACATGCAGCGGTAATGTTCCATTCTCTCTCCTCAGTTCTCCATGGCATTAGAAAAGTCATGAGTGCTGCTGCACATTCTCCAGCGTTTCCAGGGTTTTTTCCGTATCCGATACTTAGCGTGTCTTGGTCTGGTGCATTACCTTTTTGGTTTGTCACGACCTTTGTTCTTTCTGGACGAGTATTTAGTGGGGCTGATTCTACGGGACGTGTCTCTACCATTAATAACAGCATTACCATTATTACCCTTCGTATGCCCCTCACCCGTCCTTCTCTTCACTTCCTCACTCGCTGAAGGTGCACCTTCCTCATCCTGTGCTGCTGTTACCTCCTGCAAGTCGTCTCTAACCTGTTCAAGTGTGCGTTCTGGTCCTGGTGCCTTACTACAGTGGTTTCTTCAGCATTTCCTCATCCAGTTTTGATGGATTGCAGCTATCCGGGTAGCGCTGTTGAAGCTCCTTCCACAGGACGTTTCTGTACCCGCCGAACGGAATGTAGTCAGAGGAATGCGTCTTATCTGCCTTGGATATGTTTGCCGCCGCAAAGATGTCTTGAGTTGCATGTTTCCCAACAAGGTGCATCAGTAAGGCCTTGATGTCTCCTATGGCCAGTCTGACTCCTCCCGTTCTTTCCTCTAGGGTAGTGATCCATCTTCTAGCTCCATCTGTGAGGGTTGGCAATCGTCCTAGCCCCATCATGTCCATGTACTGCCATGGTGTGTACTGGGCCAGGCCCCCCTTAAAAACTAAGGGGGCTATACTTGCTCCGTTGTCCAGGGCCTCTTTCTGGTCCTGCTGCGCCTCCTGTAGTGGCTCCCATTGGATTAGATGCTCCTGCTCACTATGTGGGGCCGGGACGTCTGGTCTTCTCTGATGTGAGCTTGCACTTCTCATCATGTGCCACAACGAGCCGTGTATGCGTTCCTGTTCTTTGTCTATTTCCTGCTGAATTTGTCTTTGTCTGTCTTCAAAGGAACGCATACACGGCTCGTCATGGCGCATGATGAGAAGTGCGAGCTCACATTCGTCTTTGTCTGTCTTCAAAGGACTGTGTAGCCTTGTCCAACTCGTCCGTCTGCATCTGATTTACCTATGAGAGCTTGTGTCCTTCTTTGTATGCTTCTCTCTCTTGCCCGTGCGTCGCTCCCCACGCTCTCGTGTATGCGTTCCTGTTCTTTGTCTATTTCCTGCTGAATTTGTCTTTGTCTGTTCCTGTTTTTTGTATATTTTCTGCTGAATTCGTCTTTGTCTGTCTTCAAAGGACTGCATAGCCTTGTCCAACTTGTCCATTTGCGTCTGATTTAACGCCATGAGAGCTTGTGTCCTTCTTTGTATGCTTCTTTCTCTTGCTCGTGCGTCGCTCCCCATTTCAATCCATAGCTCCCCATGGACCATGCGTTTCACTTTGCTTGTGCGGGGTTGGCCCTCCCTCTCCTCATGGGCTGGAGTGGAGGTTAGTATTTTTGCCTTGAATCTGACTGCAGGCAGGCTTTGGGTCCTCTTTTCGCATCTGTTCGCCATCTGGGCATGTTCCAGTGGCTACGTACCTCTGTTTTCTGCGTTGATGTGGAGCACTCGCTTGTCAGTGCCTTTGGTTCCGACGCGGAGGAGCTTGCGTGCTCTAGGGCCTCCAGGTCTCGTGCTATGATGGGTGGGGGCTCTGGTATCGTGTCGAGGCGTGCCCGGTGTTCCTGCCGAAATGGTTCCGTCTGCTGTAGTGGGCTTGTCTGTTGTGACCGGTTTGTCCACTGTTGCTGGTCGGGCTCTGCTGCTTGATTGCTTGTGTCAGTTTTACTGTACCCCTTAGTGGCATGAACTGCCCTTCCACTTCCATTTATTCTGGTTCTGCGCCCGTATCTGCTGCTAGGACGTATTAGCCTGCCCTGGATCTGCCTGGGCTTCCTGGGTACAGTGGTGGATTTGGTGCCAGGTACGACGTCTTCCGGTCTGTTCCCTTGTCTTTTATCTGCTCTTGTTCTTTATCTGCCTGTTTCAGAATGCTTCTTATCGTTTTAAGTGACTCTCTGTACTGCTTACCTTCCCCCTGGAACCAGCCCATCACTTCATTTTCCCTTATTCTCTTGCCTATCCTCTTGTCACTTAGGTCTTTGGTTTTGTGATGTTTTTTGATCGCTTCTATTTCATCACAGCAGGTGGAATCAAAAGTGCCCTCTCGTGGCCACTGTTGGCCACCGGTGGATCTTTTATTACATTTTTTCATGCAATTCTGAATCTGCTTTTTCTGATCTGGGTGGCGCTTAATTATCAAGTCCAGGGGCTTCGTCGCCCTTACTTCCATAACACTCCTGCTCCTTTTCATCTTTCCAGCCTGTGCCCCTATGTAGCCTTGTCTGCTGATCGATTTAGGAATCTCTGGCCCTTCGTTTGCTTCTCTGGTTCTTATTATCAATATTATTTGGCCTACTGTGACCCCTGCCTTGTATTTTGGGCCTGACTCTGGTGCGAGCGTTAGTCTTTCTGATCCGCCAGTGTCTTTGACTCTCTTGATGTCAGCCCACTTTGTTGGTTCCCACCTTACTGTTCTTGGGCTTATGACAATACACAGTTGGGGGTTTTGTAGTATTCTGTCTCGTCCCTGTATGCCGAATCCCTCTGGGATTCCTAAGTGTGATGCTATTGATAGGGTCGCTACGCTGTCTGGATTGTCACACAGTCGGTTCAGCAGTTTCTGCTGTCCACAGTTGTCGCAGTACCAATGTCCACCTTACTTCTGGAAAATCTGCTTGAACCTGTTCCAAATTGACCCACTTTGTGAGTTGCCACAGTTTTTAATTTATCAGTTGCACATCCTGATAATTTTCTTCTCCCTCTGAATCTATGTACGTGCGTTCAAGCCAAAAATATGTTTGCACTTTTTGCATTTCTCTATCTCCCATTAAGATTGGGTGCAATGGTGCGTGCCTCTAATCACCTGTAGCTATACTTTGTAGTTGTCTGTCATAATCAGAATTGATTGTTCTGTTCAAAACGAAACTGAAACTAAAATTAAAATGCATATGAGTATACATATATAATACACAATAAAGCAGCAACTGACTTGTTGTATCCCCTGCTTCACAGAGACATGCCCCTAGTTCTGTGGATCAGGAACCAAACGTGTGCTTATCCTGGCTTCTGCAGCCCCCCTCTTCCAGGCAGTTGGACGAGCACCAGGCGCCTTTAGACAAGCGGCTTGCTTGGATGGCTCAAAAACGGCTAAATGGAATGAACGTCAGTATAAGCATTCACGTGCCAGACCAGTTGAGGCTGAAGTTGCCACACCTACTTTTGTGAGCTGACTGGGCTCACTCTTCTAATTTTGTGCAATCTTTCCTGTCGCCTAGCTTCCCATCTGTCTGCTAAACGTGCAGCTTGGAACACATTTTTACGTTTTAATTAGACACTTTTCTGCACAGAAATCCCCTGGATTTTCAGAACTTTGATTAAGATCTTCACACATAAAATGTTCCTCGGTTACTAAACCGTAAGCTTTATCTGTTAACAAATGAATCACTTGAGCCTGCATGGCTACTACAGTTCCTTTATACAAATCACAACTTTATATGAGATAACCAACTTTATATGAGATAACTGATTGTTAACACTGTTTACACTATTTCAGACGGGTCTTCACTATAATGCGTCTGATCCCAGGTCGGACGCTGCCGTTGTACCCTTGAGCAAGGTACTTCACCTGCATTGCTTTCATATATATATAGCTGTGTAATATTAATACTATATAAAATGCAAAAAAAAAAATGTGTGTAAGTCGCTGGATGAGAAAGAGCGCTAAATGCCTATATAATATGTAAATGTAATGATCATAAGCTTCACAAATTGTATAGTACACTGAGATTATAACACAAACCATTACAAATATTTCATACATTGTTATATAGTTCCGGAACACAGAAAAGAAATGCGCACTTTTAACTCTTTTTCATCAGCCTTTTCGGCACCGACAACATTCATATTTTACGAGCATTATTTCTCATTACCGCAATACCGAAACCGTTTGCACTACCAAAAATTCCAACAGTTCCCAAAAGCAGCAAACCTGTGCTTCTCTCTCCTACACGGGTTATTACGGTAATCTTAGCAGCCCGACACACACAGGCTCCAGTTACACACACAGCGCAAAATGAAATCAGAATAGATGAGAGAAATTATAAGCGTTAATGTCTAGCAATTTTAACAAAATAAATTCAAGCGGCCTGCTTGAGCTGAGGCGTAGAGGGGTCAAAGCACTGTAAGCATTTTAGCTTTCCTTTGTAAATCCACCTACAATGTGTGTTTTACCCACTTAATAACTGCTATCCACATTATTATGAATGCTACAACCCAGAGAGCCAAAAATATTTGGACACCTCTATTCATGCACCGTTTAATAGTTTGTTCTTCCAAACTCTCCGCTATCGGTATTGGCTGCTCACGAACAACAGGACGGCCTATAATTTGTTCAATCAGAATATCCATATGTGTTTATGCCACTGTCCTAGCCTTCACTATACACACAATCCACATCTAGATCTTCCCGATTCTTCTGAATAGTCGCTTTGACATAGGTAGTGTAATTGTCAAGTTTCCCTCAAGGTGCAGTCTATTTCTCTCTTCATGCCACAGAGATTTATGACCCCACGACGTTCGCACAAACAGATACCAATGATAATCCGATTTGTATTCAGGGATAAAAGTGGACGGAGTCCATAATTCTATTTGTTCATGTTGTTTATTTGCTATGTGATCGCGTTCACCCAATGAAAATGCCGTTGTAATAATCAGGCACGTTTCCTAAAAATGTTTTGTTATGTTGAATATTGTTTTCAATAAATGTTATTTGTTAACTTTTATTTAGTGTGTTGTCATGTGTTGTAGGATAATGTGCAATCTTCATAATGCAATGCGCAAAGTGCCACACATTTCAGCGGCATTTAAAATACGATTTGGTTATTGAAGAACGTGGGTTTCAAATGGCTCTTATAATATACGCAATATTTTTTCGGACAATGTTTAATCTTATAGATTAAATTGTGCTCAATTTTGACTGTTTCCTGAGTGTTTTCTTACTTTTAGACTAGTCGACTAGTCTAGGTTTAAACTTCCGTTTAAACGTCAGGGAAATTAGTCGTTAGGAACATCCCTAATTTGTAACGAGCAAAACATTTAAGTATTGGTATTGAGACCCAAAATAATTAACCTCACAACATTCGTTGTGAGAAGAAGCCTTAATTCATTAGGAAAGAGAAGAGCGGAACCGATGAAAGCGGAAACAATTAACCCAGGTGGTGTTGGACACGGGTCTCCTAAGCTGCGGGTCCCCCCCCTAGGCCCCGCCCATCCCGGGGGGGAAACACATCCCGCTATCGCCCTTCATTGACTTGACATGCCGGTGCCTTCTTGTCATTTCAATCCGTTAGCCAACAGCATAAAAATGCCTAAAAGTTGTTGTTTGGTGGGATACACTACAAACAAGGCAAAAAACACAGAATTGCGGTTTTATAAGATTCCGAACCGCAAAACGGAACCCATAAGATGAGAAAAGTGGCTCAGAGTAATAAGACGTGAGGCGTCTGCGGGAAGAAAGGGGAAAATGTGGGACCCTGAAACTCCACATGCTTATGTGTGCAGCAGGCATTGTTTCACAGGTAGCCTAAGTACAATAATTTATCCAATTGTCAATTTATGGCTAACTAATATTGCTGTAAGAAACGCTAAAACATTTTGACCATATGCAAATGGTTTGTAGTGGAATGTGGATAAATCAAAGTGCTATAACGTTACAGTATTATATTTGCAAAATATAATATCATCCACTCACAAAAAAGTTGTGGGCATCCAAAGAACGATAATTTTTCATCGTTGTATGCGTGTAGATTCCAAACAAACAGTGAGACAAAGAAAAAGCGATCAGCTTTCAATGGGTAGGCTACTCTTCTCATGCAGGTTGTAACTGTTCAAGTAGGCTAAGCTAGCGAAATAGAGGTAACGTTGTCATAAAATTTCTTCTTACCGTGAAAATGGACGACTTGTTTACATTCTCGGACAGATGTTAAAGTAAATCTATCACCACGGTAGCACTTTCGCCACAAGTCAGCAATTATATCGGGAAATGCCCTCTTTGAAAAAATATATAAATAAATAAAAGAAAAAGGCTATGCTGTTACTGCATACCAGTTTTCGCCAAAGCTGCATCATAGCCATCAACAACGCGGAAACCCTTTTAAAAAGATTAAATAAAAACCGTAGGCTACACATAGCCTAGCCCAGCGGTTCTCAAACTGTGGTCCGCGGCCGTAGAAAAAAGAATGAATGAACGTGAATGTGTTTACTCACTATATTGCAAGCTAAAAATTGCACCATCTTCTGGTGTACCCGGTGTATAGCCGCACCCTTTTTTTCCTTCAAATAAAGTGTCAGAAAAGTGCGTCTTAATACACCGATTTTTTACGGTATATATAAAAACGCACAACATAACTTTTTTTCCCCGGTGGTTTTCATAAGTTTTTTGCATATAGAGTGTCCGCGAAAATCCTTGATAAAAAAAAAAAGGTCCATAAAAAAAAAAAAAAAAACCAAAGGCCTAGCCTATATGATAACTGTGGACGAAACGGGCTGAGAAGAATGTAGCCTAATAAAGCAGGGATATGAATAGGTTGTGAGTAGGCTATAATAAAATGTATATTGTTGTCCATGATTATGCTTTTTTGTTTTGTTTTTCATTTTTGGACATATATAATAAAATATAATATTTTAGTTTACAAAAAGACACAGCAACAGGCAAATAAAGCTGTATTGACTGTATTGCCTCTGTGTGGTGTTTTTAAACTCTAGTAGGCTTGTTCCCAGTAAATGTTTTGTTTTTTTACAATCCATGTAGCTACTCCTTCAAATTTAAGCTGTATATTTGTCTTTTTAAGGAAAAGGACAACTACTAGCCCATTTGAAGAACAGTGAATCGCCTATGTTTATACAGATACATAACACATTAAAACAGGATTGTTGAGGAACTCAAAATGTTAACTGTTAGTCTGTGCACATCAGATAATTAGTAACATTAGTAACATTAACTGTAAAATAAGAAACCAAAGTATATCATCAGTATGCGATTCCTTAATATTCCTCTCATATTGACATAGTTTTCAACTAGCCTATATACGACAACAACATAATAGAATTCCTGAAATTCAGTTATGGCTTTTGGTTTTGGTGCGCCACCCCAAGATTTTCAGTGGCCCCACCTGGCCACCCTGATAAAAAAATTCTGGGGGCGCCACTGCTCCCCAGAGGATAATTGGTAAAAGTAATGCATGGTCCCGTCTTCATTCCTGTGAACATTTCAACGTGTTTTTCAGGTCAGTACCCTGTTAAAACTACAATAATATACCTTCTAAAGCTAACGCTTATGTAGCATGAGTGTGATTGAGTTTTATTAACGCATTTCAGTGTTCCGTATCGAGTTTAAAAACAAAAAGAAGAAGTGTAAGAAAACTGAGCTGCGTTCCGGCGGCACGCTTTGTTTAATGGTGGATTGCATTATTTTACTTTGAAGGTGCATACCGTCACCTACTGTACCGGAGTATGCAGACATGGTTTATTAAATACTACATACAGAATGGAGAATTATTTCTTCTTAAACAAATCCATATACCTTAATACTACATAAAACTATATATCTATCTATTTGCTATATTCTATTATATAATCTTGTAACCTTCAAAAATTCTATAACAGCCTTCTGGGCATCCATTACCCCCTTTCCATCAGTCCACAATATTCCCCCTAGGCTCCATGCTCTACCTGCCTCTCTAATCCTAATGCAGAGTTGTTCCCTCTCTTCAGTGTACTTATTGCATTCGATGAGTACATGTTCAACATTTTCTGTGTTATTGCAATGAACGCATTCTACTGACAAACTTTTTCCTACCATGAACAGTGTTTTATTGAGTCCTGTGTGATCAAACCTTAACCTAGTTAACTTGACTTCTTCCTTGAATACATTCCAGTCCATATTCGTCTGCTTTGACCTTTGCTGTCCATCCAAATCCATTACCCTTAAATCTACTATATTCCCAACATTCTTGTAACACCCCCTTGGCTGGGTTCTCATAACCACACCCCTGTAACCGAATTCAGTATGATATCATCTGTTTGTCCCTTCTCAAGTCAATCGGGGCCTCACCTGCCTCTACCTGGATTGCATTGATGGGGGTTGTTCTCATTGCACCAGTACAGATTCTAAGAGCCTTATTTTGCACTCTGGTAATTATGTCAAGGTATATACAAGTGCAGCTCAAAAAATTAGAATATCGTGAAAAAGTTCAATATTTTTTGTCACTCATGTCAGAAAGTGAAACTCATATATTATATAGATTCGTTACACATAGAGTGAAATATTTCAAGCCTTTATTTCTTGTAATTTTGATGATTATGGCTTACAGCTAATGAAAACCCAAATTCAGTGTCTCAGAAAATTAGAATATTACATAAGATCAATAAAAAAGGATATTTTAAACAGAAATGTCAGACTTCTGAAAAGTATGTTAATTTCTATGCACTCAATACTTGGTTGGGGCTCCTTTTGCATGAATTACTGCATCAATGTGGCGTGGCATGGAGGCGATCAGCCTGTGACACTGCTGAGGTGTAATGGAAGCCCAGGTTGCTTTGATAGCGGCCTTCAGGTCGTCTGCATTGTTGGGTCTGGTGTCCCTCATCTTCCTCTTGACAATTTCAGACAAAGGTTCAGGTCAGTCGAGTTTGCTGGCCAATCAAGCATAGTAATACCATGGTCATTGAACCAGCTTTTGGTACTTTTGGCAGTGTGGGCAGGTGCCAAGTCCTGCTGGAAAATGAAATCAGCATCTCCATAAAGCTTGTCAGCAGAAGGAAGCATGAAGTGCTCTAAAATATCCTGGTAAATGGCTGCGTTGACTGTGGACTTCAGAAAACACAGTGGACGAACACCAGCAGATGACATGGCACCCCAAATCATCACTGACTGTGGAAACTTCACACTGGACTTCAAGCAACGTGGATTCTATGCCTCTCCACTCTTCCTCCAGACTCTGGGACCTTGATTTCCAAATGAAATGCTAAATTTACTTTCATCTGAAAAGAGGACTTTGGACGACTGAGCAAGTGTAGCCTACTGAACCAGACTGAGAGACAATTTAAAGGCTCAGGAAACCTTTGCAGGTGTTTTGAGTTAATTAGCTGATTAGAGTGTGACACTATGAGTTTCCAATATTGAACTTTTTCACAATATTCAAATTTTCTGAGACATTAGCTGTTGGGTTTTCATTAGCTGTAAGCCATAATCATCAAAATTACAAGAAATAAAAGCTTGAAATATTTCACTCTATGTGTAATGAATGTATATAATATATGAGTTTCACTTTCTGACATGAGTGACAAAAAATATTGAACTTTTTCACGGTATTCAAATTTTTTGAGCTGCACCTGTACAGTGGGGAAAATAAGTATTTCACCCCCTGCTGATTTTGTGAGTTTGCCCACTTACAAAGAAATCAACGGTCTATAATCTTAATGGTAGGTTCATTTTAACAGTGAGAGACAGAATATTTAAAAAGAATCCCAGAAAATCACATTATATGAATTTTAAAAAATAATTTGTGTTTTATTGAGTAAAATAAGTATTTCACCCCCTACCAACTAGCAAGAATTCTGGCTCCCACAAACCGGTTATGTGACCATGAGGCACACAGATTAGTCCTCTTACTTTAAGAAAGTACTCCTAATCTCAACTCGTTACCTGTATAAAAGACACCTGTCCACACAATCAATCAATCAATCAGATTCCAACCTCTCCACCATGGGCAAGACTAAAGAGTTGTCTAAAGACATCAGGGACAAGATTGTAGACCTGCACAAGACTGGAATGGGCTACAAGACCATTGGCAAACAGCTTGGTGAGAAGGAGAATACTGTTGGTGCGATTATTCGAAAATGGAAGAAACGCAAATTGACCGTCAATCTCCCTCGGTCTGGGGCTCCACGCAAGATCTCACCTCGTGGGGTGACGTTGATCATGAGAAAGGTGAGGGATCAACCCAGAACTACACGGGAGGAGCTTGTTAATGATCTCAAGGCAGCTGGGACCACAGTCACTAAGATGACCATTGGTAACACACTACGCCGTAATGGATTGAAATCCTGTATCGCCCGCAAGGTCCCCCTGCTCAAGAAGGTACATGTACAGGCCCGTCTGAAGTTTGCCAATGAGCACCTGGATGATTCAGAGGAGGCTTGGGAGAAAGTGCTGTGGTCAGATGAGACCAAAATCGAGCTCTTTGGCATCAACTCGACTCGCCGTGTTTGGAGGAGGAAAAATACTGACTTTGACCCCAAGAACACCATCCCCACCGTCAAGCATGGTGGTGGAAACATTATGCTTTGGGGCTGTTTCTCTGCTAAGGGGACAGGACGACTTCACCGCATCGAGGGGAGGATGAACGGGGCCATGTACCGTGAAATCTTGGGTGAGAACCTCCTTCCCTCAGCCAGGACACTGAAAATGGGTCGTGGATGGGTGTTCCAGCATGACAATGACATAACATACGGCTAAGGCAACAAACGAGTGGCTCAAGAAGAAGCACATTAAGGTCATGGAGTGGCCTAGTCAGTCTCCGGACCTTAATCCCATAGAAAATCTGTGGAGGGAGCTGAAACTTCGAGTTACCAAGCGACAACCTCCAAACCTTAAGGATTTGGAGAGTATCTGCAAAGAGGAGTGGGATCTGCGCAAACTTGGTGACCAACTACAAGAAACGTCTGACCGCTGTGCTTGCCAACAAGGGTTTCTCCACCAAGTACTGAGTCATGTTTTGCTAAGGGGTGAAATACTTATTTTACTCAATAAAACACAAATAATCTTTTAAAATTCATATAAATGTGATTTTCTGGGATTTTTTTTTGTTGATATTCTGTCTCTCACTGTTAAAATGAACCTACCATTAAAATTATAGACCGTTCATTTCTTTGTAAGGGGGTAAACTCACAAAATCAGCAGGGGTTGAAATACTTATTTTCCCCACTGTATATACATACAAAAGTGATTCCTTATCGGCCCCCCAATCTTGTCCAGCTATAGCTCTCATTAGATTGACCACTTTCTAGCATTGTGTCTCCACCTTTTCAACATGTATTTTCCATGTATTTTCTTTCATCTAACCAGATTCCCAAATATTTAAATACATTGACCTTCTCCATGGGTTGCCCATACAGTTTGAAAATTTTCCGTCCCTCTCTTTCTTGTGAAATACATATAGCAGGATTTGCTTGTAGCTTGTAGGATTTGCTTAAAGCCCCAGTTATAGGACCACTGTTCTACTCTCACTATTGCTTCCTTCATTTTGGCGGTTGTCACGTTACGAGCTGCAGACTGCATTTACATTTCTATGGGTTCCGGAACACATTAATAATAGAATTGTGTACAAGCTGTGAACTGCGATACATTTAGGAAATGGCGGTTGTCACGTTAGGAATTGCAGATTGCATTTATATTTCTATGGGGTTGTTGAACACCTTATTAGTGTGATTGTATACATTAAATAGCAACTTTCTAATACTGAGGCCCTGAACACTTGACAAATATTTGTATAGGAGTATTTCTGTTAGTAGGATGTTTATAAGATTGGTGAATAAGTCGATGGCATAAATGCAATTGGCTAAACCTAAAGGTGTTTATTGTGTAAATGCACTTAGCTAAAGTTAACGGTGTGTATCCTCAATTCTGGGAGTTTAAACTGAGATTTGGAGTTAACTGACATTCCCTATGTGATGTATTAAATGTTCTTAGAATGGGAACTAAAAGTACTAAAGAACTAAAAGTAGCTTAAAGTGAAAGAATGTTGATTTATGTTACTCAGTGAGTAATTGTATATGTAAGGTGTAACCTCTAGTTGATTGAACGGCATTGTGTGATATTAGCCATGGAACCAGCACAAATGCTGAAATGATGCATTGGAACAAATAGTACTGTTCATTTGGTTTAAAAAGGGTAGTGAAACCGATAATGAGTTAAAAGGGAAAAGAAAAGCATACTAATGTGCCTTATTGGAACAAAGCATGGACATTGAAACAAAGAGACATTAATGCACTAGGGGACGTTTGTCATGTTTTAAAGCTATGGTAATAAAAGAGAGGAAAATTGGTAAAAGTAATGCATGGTCGTGTGTTCATTCCTGTGAACATTTCAACATATTTTTCAGGAAACAGACATTGACCACCAATCATTTGTTACTGTGGTACCAGTCTTTGGGACCCGTAAAAATAGCAATATGCCAAAAATAATCCTGGCCACTCATAATAATAATACCTGGTCTAAGCACTGTCCAAGAAACCACTTTCAAAAGCAAACATATTAATTCCTTTCTCCCATTATTCACAGTGCAATAGTTTGTTATTCTTTGTACTGCTGCTACTGACTGATGGTTGATCGGGCCCGGAGCTATGGGGGTGCATAGGGGTACATTGCACCCCCTGGTGGACGTCAGTGCACACCTAGTTGTTTCTGTAAATCTACATAGTATTTTAAAGGTTTTTGTTTTTCGTTTTTGTTTTTCGTGAAATGGTAAATAAATGTGTGGGAGTGTGTGTGTAAAATAATATTGGAGACCTTGTAACCTAGCTTTGAGAAGGCTACACAATATCCAATGACATTTGAGTATTGACATTTAAAAATATTGCCCGCCTGGCGCGCTGACTAACCAGTGTAGCGTACAATTCTTCCCAGCGTATAATTTTTCACACTTCCGGGTCAGTTGCTTGACTGTACGTCTCGCTACCTACTAGCACCTAGCACTGAACTGTGTTGATTATACGCTCTGTGCTAGCCAGCAGTTTACAAGTGGTTTGATAATTTTCAATGTATTTGTTCAAAGGGCCTGTAAATAAACATTAGCAGTAACACTAACGTTAGCCTAACTAGCTAAGAAGAGTAGGTTAACTTTGACTAACCTTCGACATGCCATGTCGGTGTGGTACTGTGTACCCAGGTCCAATCTGTTCTTCTCCTGTAGTCTGATAAGGTCAGGATAGTCACAAAAGGGGTTTTCACGCTTAGCAACATGATATGCAGTGGTTATAAGTTTAACCAGTTGCAAATTACCCTCCGCGTTCATTTGGCTCACGCAGATGTTGAGCGGTCCAGTCGACAGGTCCTCGGCAAGCCTCTTCAGGGTCATGGAAGCGGCGTGAGCGGACGATTTTTGATAGTGATCGAGACTCTGTTTTCTATAATTATTGGAACCGCGGAAGAAAGACCCCGATCAGCTTTATTGGGGAAGCAACGGCAGACAGTACAAAACATTTTGGCCTCCGAAGGCATGAAATCCAACCACTCATATTGCTGTCGGAACCGGCGCACTCGCTTCAATTCATAAGCAGCCATTTTCTTTGTATATGATAATGCATTGACGGTGCGTAAACTATGACATTGACATGCCCCCGGACGTCGGAAGTAAATTAACGTGACCGAAGCAGAATTAGTATTTCTTACGAATTAACATTACAAAATACATTTACATTACAAAATAAATAAAAAGGGGGTAATTACTGACTTGCCTGAGCACTGTCCCGGCCGGGCCAATGACTTATTGAGTTTACTTTTCCAAGTGGCACGATTGGATCACTAAAACGGACGTTGCGCTGTGGCTGTGTTGTAAGTGTTTTTTGGGTTTCCTGTGGAATGAATGGAAATGTAGTCTGTTGTCCCTACACACAGAAAAAGATAGCTTGTCTATATTGTTTGCGCCAAAGTTCTAGCTAGCTAATAATACATTTGGGGCATCTACGGCAATGTGCGAGAATGCATTCTCCACACTAACCAATATATTCAGCCAACACAGAAGCATGTTGCATACACGGAAAGTCGAGCTGATTCAGCTGGCATTCAAGAAGGAGAGTTAATAGTTATAGAGAAGCTGCTTAGGAGATTCAGTCCAACATCAAGACGATTGCAGCTCTACTGAATCAAGGTAAGCTGACATCAAGCTGCCTGTGATGCTGTTATATGCACATGTAACGTTATTTCTGTTGAAAAGCTGGACCATTTGCCTATTATTAATTAGCTGGTTTAGTAGAAAATAGGGGTCCCCTACAACCTATTATTGACACCATTCTATTCTGGCTAGCTGGCTATATGGTAAAGTGATTGCTGAGATGTGTCCGCTTCTCTGAGCTTTGTGTTAGTTGTTGTGGTGTAGTAGCGCACTCTTGTTGCTCGATGACATTAGCAGCAGGGGTCGCGTTAGGCCGGCAATTGCCGGTTTTTACTTTTTTTATGAGAAAAGCCGGAAAATGTAATTCCCTCCGGACATTCGGGCTGGTAAAAAAACTAAAAAATATTTAACTTTGCAATATAGTAATTTAACATATTTAGTCTCAATACCACGGCAACTTGGACTTGGATTTGGTGGTAAGATGGTGAAACTTGGTGACTTATCTATATATAGGGAGATGAGTTACCACTATTAGTTTGGTGAATGTGAGCCCTTCCTTTCTTCAGAAACATAGGGGGCACGGTATCTGATGGGGCTAAATTCAGCTGTCAGATACTGTTCCCCATATGGAAACGGACAGATTTGGTGGTAAGATAATGAAACTTGGTGAATTATCTCTATATGGGGAGATGAGTTATCAGTATTAGTTTGGTGAATGTGAGGCTTTCCTTTCTTCAGAAACATAGGGGGCACGGTATCTGATGGGACTAAATTAATCCGTCAGATACCGTTCCCCCTATGGAAATGGACAGATTTGGTTGTAAGATAATGAAACTTGGTGAATTATCTCTATATGGGGAGATGAGTTACCAGTATTAGTCTGGTGTATGTGAGCCCCTCCTTTCTTCAGAAACATTGGGGGCACGCTATCTGATGGGGTTAAATTCAGCCGTCAGATACTGTTCCCCCTATGGAAACGGACAGATTTGGTGGTAAGATGGTGAAACTTGGTGAATTATCTCTATATGGGGAGATGAGTTATAACTATTAGTTTGGTGAATGTGAGGCCTTCCTTTCTTCAGAAACATAGGGGGCACGGTATCTGATGGGGCTAAATTCAGCCGTCAGATAATGTTTCCCCCTATTGAAATGAACAAATTTGGTGGTAAGATGGTGAAACTTGGTGAATATACTATTTTGGGTGATGCTTTACTAGTATTAGTTTGTTGAATGTATTTTCTTTGGAAAATAGGGAGTGGGAAGGTGACAGAACCTTTATTGTACATCACTTTGGATAAAAGCGTCTGCCAAATAACTGTAATGTACTACTACTAATAATAATAATAACAATAATGTTAATTATTAATAATTTATTCACTTTATATATAGCGTTCTTCACACACACACAGAGCCGGTTTTTGGCATAGGCAGTATAGGCAAATGCTAAGGGCGCCACCACCCAGAGGGGGCGCAACAAATGGGAGAAAAAAAGAAGAAAAAAACGTTTTAATAATTTTTGACTAATACTACTAGTTAACACTGTTATTTCGAAATATTAAATAACCCCACAACAACCAGCGTAGCTCTATAGCATAGCCTATTAAATAATAATAATTTTTTAGTTCATGTCACCCCGCCCCCCTCCAGCCAGGCAATTAGACTTTACCTGCGCTCCCTCTCTGGGCAATGGTAAAGTGTGGCTATCTGGCGTGACCCTCGCATTATATGCAATCAACATGTCGAAAAGACCAAAGCTGTCCGGTGCTCAGGGAAGGAAAAGAAGGAAAGAAGAGGAGGCACAACGTGAAAAGGGCAGAGGTACAGTAGCGTTAATGTGATGAAATTAATTGTCTAGTGCTCTCTGACTTTAGGTGCATCCTGCCCCGGTACCGGGGGCGCTTGGGTTGAAGAGGATAGTGCCAGATAACTTAAGTTAGCTAGCTAATATTACTGTAGCCGAGGCGAGCGTTACATTAGCTAGTCACTAGTCACTCACACACACACATCAGCTCTCTCAGTCACTCTGCACCTTCTTGCTAGCTAGCTGGACAGCGGCAAGAGAATGGTCGCCTCATCTTGAAAAATACATAGACTATGCGTGCATAACAGTAGCCTACATAAAATAAAAGTAGGCTACATAACAACTAATAAAAATAAGAGAACTGTAGTACCAGTCATCATCAGGGAAATTAGGTCTATTCAGCAGGTGTTAGTCCTGTGTCATACTGTAGGCTACATTTTTATTGACATCTGGTTACCCTGTAATCAAAATGCTATTCCTTTTCATCTCCTTTATAATTAATTGTTGTAGTAAGCCTTTGGTTTGTTGTGTTACAGTTCATAATCTCTAAAGTTAGTTTATATAGTTAGTTACATCAGTGTTTTAAAGTGCATATCATTAATGTTAATGCCAAATAAGCTTTCCCATTATGCTATATTAGTATTACACTGCAGTTTACCACTTTTTTTGGACTGTACATGTAAATCTACATTTCATTGTAATGACAATAATGTTTAATTAAATTTCCATTAGTATGCATGCCCATCTTATGTACAGTATAGCAGACATGCATCTTTTTAAGTTTTTCATCTTTATTCTTGTAAAAAAAAAATTACTAATAGACTAACACCCAATGGTCATACACTCTTCTTCTATATTTTACCTTACTTTATTTATGGCAGTAGGCTACTGGTTTCTTTAATATATATATTAAAGATAATATATTGTAAATATCTATAATAATAATAATGTCACTTGTTCACTGTTTTGATGTTAACTGTTTGATTTTGTGGGTTATTTTCAGTAAAAGAAAAATGTGAAAACAAAAGTGTGAGTGCATGTTATTGGTAGTGAATAAACTGTGATGCAAGGGGACGCCAGATAAAATCCTGCCTAGGGCAGCCAATTGGTCAGAGCCGGTGTTGTGTCGAATTCTGTTCCCCCACAAAATCATGTTCCCCCTAGCGTTGCTGTGCAATTTTTTCAGCAAATAGCGTAATGGGCGCGCGACCTGAGATCAGCTCGCTCCCAAGGAGGAATGCTCGTGCCACTTACGTGAATCTCAGTTTGTATAGGCTACGTTTTAAGCGATTTGTTCTTTTGCGACAAGGAAATCTTAAGATCAGAAGCCGCGATATGCAGGTCAACCTATACGTAAAACAGTGAAATAAGTTCAGAAAAGCAGCAAGTGTTCTGGTGGCTTTGTCGTCAGTTTGTATGGTGTCAGTGACTTGGTTAGTAAAAACATTCGTTCGCTTAGTCTTGTAACGTGTACGTTACATAACCGACTGTATAAAATATATATGAAGCCCAATGAACATGATCAGACTGTTTTTGAGTAAGATATACAATAAACGTCATACTACAGTTATTTTAACCTTGTCTGAGTATATTATTATTAGTAGGCTACTGTCATTATTATTCCTACGAGTAGAAGAGGATGTGGTGGGGTATTAATGATGGTGGTATTACGAATAGTGGTAACGTTAGTGGTAGCTACAAGATACGTGATGCTACGGTTATTTTCTTTATCTGGCATAAGTATATTTTTGCATTTTATATGTGTGTGTATATATGTATATGGATACATGTATATATGCAGTATATATATATACATACACACACAGTATATATACGAATGTGTGTGTGTGTGTGTGTGTGTGTGAAAAACGCTATATATAAAGTGAATTAATTATTAATAATAAACATTATTGTTATTAGTAGCAGTACATTACATTACATTACAGTTATTTGGCAGACACTTTTATCCAAAGTGATGTACAATAAAGGTTCTGACACCTTCCCACTCCCTATTTTCCAAAGAAAATACATTCAACAAACTAATACTGGTAATGCATCACCCAAAATAGTCAATTCACCAAGTTTCACCATTTTACCACCTTATCTGTCCGTTTCCATAGGGGGAACAGTATCTGACAGCTGAATTTAGCCCCATCAGATACCGTGCCCCCTATGATTCTGCAGAAAGGAAGGGCTCACATACACCAAACTAATAGTGGTAACTCATCTCCCCACATAGAGATAATTCACCAAGTTTCACCATCTTACCACCTTATCTGTCCGTTTCCATAGGGGGAACGGTATTTGACGGCTGAATTTAACCCCATCAGATACCGTGCCCCTTATGATTCTGCAGAAAGCAAGGGCTCACATACACCAAACTAATACTAGTAACTCATCAAACCATATAGAGATAATTCACCAAGTTTCACCATCTTACCACCTTATATGTCCGTTTCCATAGGGGGAACGGAATCTGACGGCTGAATTTAGGCCTGTCAGATACCGTGCCCCCTATGATTCTGAAGAAAGGAAGGGCTCACATACACCAAACTAATACTAGTAACTCCTCTCCCCATATAGAGATAATTCACCCAGTTTCACCATCTTACCACCTTATCTGTCCGTTTCCATAGGGGGAACGGTATCTGACGGCTGAATTTAACCCCATCAGATACCGTGCCCCCTATGATTCTGCAGAAAGGAAGGGCTCACATACACCAAACTAATACTAGTAACTCATCTAACCATATAGAGATAATTCACCAAGTTTCATTATCTTACCACCTTATCTGTCCGTTTCCATAGGGGGAACGGGATCTGACAGCTGAATTTAACCCCATCAGATACCGTGCCCCCTATGATTCTGCAGAAAGCAAGGGCTCACATACACCAAACTAATACTAGTAACTCATCAAACCATATAGAGATAATTCACCAAGTTTCACCATCTTACCACCTTATATGTCCGTTTCCATAGGGGGAACGGAATCTGACGGCTGAATTTAGGCCTGTCAGATACCGTGCCCCCTATGATTCTGAAGAAAGGAAGGGCTCACATACACCAAACTAATACTAGTAACTCCTCTCCCCATATAGAGATAATTCACCAAGTTTCACCATCTTACCACCTTATCTGTCCGTTTCCATAGGGGGAACGGTATCTGACGGCTGAATTTAACCCCATCAGATACCGTGCCCCCTATGATTCTGCAGAAAGGAAGGGCTCACATACACCAAACTAATACTAGTAACTCATCTAACCATATAGAGATAATTCACCAAGTTTCATTATCTTACCACCTTATCTGTCCGTTTCCATAGGGGGAACGGGATCTGACAGCTGAATTTAAACCCATCAGATACCGTGCCCCCTATGATTCTGCAGAAAGGAAGGGCTCACATACACCAAACTAATACTAGTAACTCCTCTCCCCATATAGAGATAATTCACCAAGTTTCACCATCTTACCACCTTATATGTCCGTTTCCATAGGGGGAACGGTATCTGACGGCTGAATTTAGGCCTGTCAGATACCGTGCCCCCTATGATTCTGAAGAAAGGAAGGGCTCACATACACCAAACTAATAGTGGTAACTCATCTCCCCACATAGAGATAATTCACCAAGTTTCACCATCTTACCACCTTATCTGTCCGTTTCCATAGGGGGAACGGGATCTGACAGCTGAATTTGAACCCATCAGATCCCGTTCCCCCTATGATTTTGCAGAAAGGAAGGTTTCACATACACCAAACTAATAGTGGTAACTCATCTAACCATATAGAGATAATTCACCAAGTTTCACCATCTGATGAAAGATAATGAAACTTGGTGAATTATCTCTATATGGTTAGATGAGTTACCACTATTAGTTTGGTGTATGTGAGACCTTCCTTTCTGCAAAATCATAGGGGGCACGGAATCTGATGGGTTTAAATTCAGCTGTCAGATCCCGTTCCCCCTATGGAAACGGACAGATAAGGTGGTAAGATGGTGAAACTTGGTGAATTATCTCTATATGGTTAGATGAGTTACCACTATTAGTTTGGTGTATGTGAAACCTTCCTTTCTGCAAAATCATAGGGGGCACGGAATCTGATGGGTTTAAATTCAGCTGTCAGATCCCGTTCCCCCTATGGAAACGGACAGATAAGGTGGTAAGATGGTGAAACTTGGTGAATTATCTCTATATGGTTAGATGAGTTACCACTATTAGTTTGGTGTATGTGAAACCTTCCTTTCTGCAAAATCATAGGGGGCACGGAATCTGATGGGTTTAAATTCAGCTGTCAGATCCCGTTCCCCCTATGGAAACGGACAGATAAGGTGGTAAGATGGTGAAACTTGGTGAATTATCTCTATATGGTTAGATGAGTTACCACTATTAGTTTGGTGTATGTGAGACCTTCCTTTCTGCAAAATCATAGGGGGCACGGAATCTGATGGGTTTAAATTCAGCTGTCAGATCCCGTTCCCCCTATGGAAACGGACAGATAAGGTGGTAAGATGGTGAAACTTGGTGAATTATCTCTATATGGTTAGATGAGTTACCACTATTAGTTTGGTGTATGTGAGCCCTTCCTTTCTGCAAAATCATAGGGGGCACGGAATCTGATGGGTTTAAATTCAGCTGTCAGATCCCGTTCCCCCTATGGAAACGGACAGATAAGGTGGTAAGATGGTGAAACTTGGTGAATTATCTCTATATGGTTAGATGAGTTACCACTATTAGTTTGGTGTATGTGAGACCTTCCTTTCTGCAAAATCATAAGGGGCACGGAATCTGATGGGTTTAAATTCAGCTGTCAGATCCCGTTCCCCCTATGGAAACGGACAGATAAGGTGGTAAGATGGTGAAACTTGGTGAATTATCTCTATATGGTTAGATGAGTTACCACTATTAGTTTGGTGTATGTGAGACCTTCCTTTCTGCAGAATCATAGGGGGCACGGTATCTGATGGGTTTAAATTCAGCCGACAGATTAGGTGGTAAAATGGTGAAACTTGGTGAAGTGACTATTTTGGGTGATGCATTACCAGTATTAGTTTGTTGAATGTAACCTTTATTGTACATCACTTTGGATAAAAGTGTCTGCCAAATAACTGTAATGTAATGTAATGTACTGCTACTAATAACAATAATGTTTACTATTAATAATTAATTCACTTTATATATAGCGTTTTTCACACACACACACACACACACACACACACACACATTCGTATATATACTGTGTGTGTATGTATATATATATATAGCCTACTGCATATATACATGTATCCATATACATATATATACACACACATATAAAATGCAAAAATATACTTATGCCAGATAAAGAAAATAACCGTAGCATCACGTATCTTTTAGCTACCACTAACGTTACCACTATTCGTAATACCACCATCATTAATACCCCACCACATCCTCTTCTACTCGTAGGAATAATAATGACAGTAGGCTACTAATAATAATATACTCAGACAAGGTCAAAATAACTGTAGTATGACGTTTATTGTATCTCTTACTCATAAACAGTCTGATCATGTTCATTGGGCTTCATATATATTTTATACAGTCGGTTATGTAACGTACACGTTACAAGACTAAGCGAACGGATGTTTTTACTAACCAAGTCACTGACACCATACAAACTGACGACAAAGCCACCAGAACACTTGCTGCTTTTCTGAACGTATTTCACTGTTTTACGTATAGACTGACATGCATATCGCGGCTTCTGATCTTAAGATTTCCTAGTCGCAAAAGAACAAATCGCTTAAAACGTAGCCTTTTCAAATAGAGATTCACGTAAGTGGCACGAGCATTCCTCCCTGGGAGCGAGCTGATTTCAGGTCGCGCGCACGTTACGCTATTTCCTCAAATAACTGCGCAGCAACGCTAGGGGAAACATGATTTCGTGGGGGAACAGAATTCGACACAACACCGGCTCTGACCAATTGGCTGCCCTAGGCAGGATTTTATCTGGCGCCCCCTTGCATCACAGTTTATTCACTACCAATAACATGCACTCACACTTTTGTTTTCACATTTTTCTTTTACTGAAAATAACCCACAAAATCAAACAGTTAACATCAAAACAGTGAACAAGTGACATTATTATTACAAGAATAAAGATGAAAAACTTAAAAAGATGCATGTCTGCTATACTGTACATAAGATGGGCATGCATACTAATGGACATTTAATTAAACATTATTGTCATTACAATGAAATGTAGATTTACATTTACAGTCCAAAGAAAGCAGTAAACTGCAGTGTAATACTAATATAGCATAATGGGAAAGGTTATTTTGCATTAACATTAATGATATGCACTTTAAAACACTGATGTAACTAACTATATAAACTAACTTTAGAGATTATGAACTGTAACACAACAAACCAAAGGCTTACTACAACAATTAATTATAAAGGAGATGAAAAGGAATAGCATTTTGATTACAGGGTAACCAGATGTCAATAAAAATGTAGCCTACAGTATGACACAGGACTAACACCTGCTGAATAGACCTAATTTCCCTGATGATGACTGGTACTACAGTTTTCTTATTTTTATTAGCTGTTAATTCGTTGAGGTAATCTGAAGAAATTTCACCCCACGCTTCCTGAAGCACCTCCCACAAGTTGGATTGGCTTGATGGGCACTTCTTGCGTACCATACGGTCAAGCTGCTCCCACAACAGCTCAATGGGGTTGAGATCTGGTGACTGCGCTGGCCACTCCATTACAGACAGAATACCAGCTGCCTGCTTCTTCCCTAAATAGTTCTTGCATAATTTGGAGGTGTGCTTTGGGTTGTCCTGCATTTTGCTTTGCATTGTCCTGTTGTAGGAGGAAATTGGCTCCAATCAAGCGCTGTCCACAGGGTATGGCATGGCGTTGCAAAATTGAGTGATAGCCTTCCTTATTCAAAATCCCTTTTACCTTGTAGAAATCTCCCACTTTACCAGCACCAAAGCAGCCCCAGACCATCACATTACCTCCACCATGCTTGACAGATGGCGTCAGGCATCTTTTCACTTGTTCTGCGTCTCACAAATGTTCTTCTGTGTGATCCAAACACCTCAAACTTCGATTCGTCTGTCCATAACACTTTTTTCCAATCTTCCTCTGTCCAATGTCTGTGTTCTTTTGCCCATATTAATCTTTTCCTTTTATTGGCCAGTCTCAGATATGGCTTTTTCTTTGCCACTCTGCCTAGAAGGCCAGCATCCCGGAGTCGCCTCTTCACTGTAGACGTTCACACTGGCGTTTTGCGGGTACCATCTAATGAAGCTGCCAGTTCAGGGCCTGTGAGGCGTCTATTTCTCAAACTAGAGACTCTAATGTACTTGTCTTCTTGCTCAGTTGTGCACCGGGGGCCTCCCACTTCTCTTTCTACTCTGGTTAGAGCCTGTTTGTGCTGTTCTCTGAAGGGAGTAGTACACACCGTTGTAGGAAATGTTCAGTTTCTTGGCAATTTCTCGCATGGAATAGCCTTCATTTCTAAGAACAAGAATAGACTGTCGAGTTTCATATGAAAGTTCTCTTTTTCTGGCCATTTTGAGAGTATAATCGAACCCACAAATGTGATGCTCCAGATACTCAACTAGCTCAAAGGAAGGCCAGTTTTATAGCTTCTCTAACCAGCAAAACCGTTTTCAGCTGTGCTAACGTAATTGCACAAGGGTTTTCAAGGTTTTTCTAATCATCCATTAGCTTTCTAACGCGATTAGCAAACACAATGTACCATTAGAACACTGGAGTGATGGTTGCTGGAAATGGGCCTCTATACACCTATGTAGATATTCAATTAAAAACCAGATGTTTGCAAATAGTCATTTACCACATTAACAATGAGTGTATTTCTGATTAATTTAATGTTATCTTCATTGAAAAAAACAGTGCTTTTCTTTCAAAAATAAGGAAATTTCTAAGTGACCCCAAACTTTTGAACGGTAGTGTATATATATCACATTTTGTGCCCCACTATGGATTCCAATTGCACCCCTCTGTATGTTCGTCTAGCGCAGGGCCTGCCGTGGGCTATATGGTATCCCCTTCACACAGATGCAAAATTTGGTCAATTCTCACCTATTTAGTAGGTGTTCTATTTAAGGCTTTATAACTCCAGGTGTGAGCAACACAGAAACTTCAAAAATGGCTTAAATGAAACAAGACCGTTTACAATATGAACTTAGATTTGTTTTATTTCATAATCTATGTCAAAATGAATGCAAAGAAACAGTTTGTCTTTAGTTTGCAATGAAATACTGAGACTACATATGTGAAACAGGTAAAACAATACATTTCATGAATCACAGACTCCACAAGTGTGCAAGATCTGAGGGTGATATGCAGAACTACTAAAGAGATATGATGCAAAATACAGTGGGGTGCAAACATTTTGGTACCACTGGTCTCAAAATGCCTTTTACAATTAATATCTAAGTGAACAGAAGCTAACCTGACCTCTAAATGATAGCAAGTTAAACATGACTAATTTCTTCTCATTTTAAAGCAAGATTACTTTTTATTTAAATTTTTTACAGTTTCAAAATAATAAAAAAAGGAAAAAGGCCCTGTGCAAAAGTTTGGGAACCCTTTTGGATTATTTTTTGTTACTTTTTAAAAGGTTGATTACTAAGGCCCAGGCCCAGATGATTTACTCGTTAGGGCTTCAATGGGTCAGGTGAATATTTGTCTTATTGGTTTTTACAAGTTTTTTACAATGAAACATTTTCCTTTAAAAACACTTATACACATGACTTCAATTTTACAATACAAACATCATAAAACATTTATTTAAAATCAAACACTTACAATTTTTTTTTCAATGCCACTTCATTAATTACATTATCTTTAAAATGCAAAAGGTTCTTACATTTGTTGCTTGGGTGGACTGTATTACTAGAGGGCATCCCTTCCTGACGCCGGACCTGATGGCAAAAGGGTCAGAGAGGTTCTTGTTTATAACCACTCTGCCCGTAATGTCTGTCAGACATAGTTTTGTCCAGCGCAGGAAGGAGCCAGGGAATTTAAATCTCTCGAGCACCCTCTCCAAGCACACATGGCTGACCCTGTCAAAGGCCTTCTCCTGATCTAAACTGAGAAGGCACAAGGGGGACCTGTGGTCCCCAGAGTGGATTATAAGATCCCTCACGAGAAACAGATCGTCATTAATGGACCTCCCTGGAATGATGCATGTTTGATTGGGGCCAATCACAGATGTTATCAGGTTTTGGAACCTCCTCATCAGTGCCTTCCCCATGATCTTATAATCGACTGAGAGGAGGTTGAATGGTTGCCAAGGTCCTTCAGGTCCCCCTTTTTGGGGACAAGAGCCACTGTACTCTGTCTCAGTGAGGCCCTCAACCGCCCCTCCCTGTACGCTGTTACCTGAAGACTTCCGCCATGTCCTCCTTCAGGAGATCCCAAAAGGCCTGGTAGAATTCGGGTGGGATTCCATCAGGACCAGAAGCTCTATGTAGGTTAAGGGAGCGCACTGGGTGAGCTCCTCGGTGCCCAGTTCTGGTTCCATGCTCTCGTCCCCCAGGCGTCTGTCCAGGCAGCCCAGGAAGGTGTCCATGAGAGCTCCAGTCGTGGGTCTTATGCTAAATAGGCCACTATAAAACTTCCTGGCCACCTCCCGGACCGCAGCCTCTTCAGACACCACCACCCCTCTGCTGTTATAGAGACAAGAGATGTTACAAATTTTTGACCGTGCCCTGTGGAAGAAGTACCTGGTGCATTTCTCATCCTCAAGGCCCTGGAGCTGGTTGCACTAACAGGGCTGAATTGGTCGTAACTTTCTGGGCGCAACTTTAAGACCGTTGCACCAACTGGTCGTAAACGCTATTTTCACTAAGACCGGGCGTAGATTTTACGCCTACCCAAGAGCAAGTGTAAGTGTAATTTTAGAACGTTTCTACGCTAAGGTCGGGTAGATATTGTGGGTAGTCGCACCCGCATAATAAACACACTAGCCTTAATAACATGCAAACTGCCCCATTGATCAGCTGTCTGGCTGTGCTTAAAAATTAAACGATCAGCTGTTTTGGAGATAATCTAAATTGTAGCTAATACTGCACACGTGGCTGTAGTCAGTTATTTTCATAACATATATTAATATTAGCGTTACGAAATAAGTTTTAAAAAAATAATAATTACTTAACATAACATTTAGGATATTTTGTAAAGGGGAATCTGCGCACTTTCGAAGTCTATCATACTTTCAATTAAAGTGTCATCGCTTAGAGTAAGGTCAGTGGCAAGATCCCCCTCTGCAGTCTGTTGGCACTCACTGCTGTCCACTACAAGCAATTCAGCTAAAGTAACGTTAGAGGAATCCTCGCCAAACACATCAACAATGATGTCACTGCATTGATATTTTCGGCGAGGGACCCCCGCCCATTGGATGACTTTTATTACATTACATTACATTATAGGCATTTAGCAGACGCTCTTATCCAGAGCGACTTACACAGCATTTCTTTTGCATTTTATACATAGTATCCATTAATACAGCTGGATATATACTGAAGCAATGCAGGTGAAGTACCTTGCTCAAGGGTACAACGGCAGTGTCCGACCTGGGAATCGAACTTGCAACCTTTCGGTTACAAACCCAGTTCCTTAACCATTATACCACACTGCCGCCCTATGGATTTATGGATTGACACGTCCTTTCTCGTTTTACTCAAAAGGTTCTTCCACTTTTTTCTCACGTCCTCTACAGTAGCTACGGTGTCCCCCCGAATTGGTAATGTTAAGTGTATGGCATCTGTTGTAATTTCCCATGTTAACTGTTTTTTTTTAATTAGTGATAACGCTGCAGATGCTGCATGCTTTGTGATCAGTGCCGATTTATGCCGGCTACACAGTTCACTATCACTGAAGTAAGTTACTTTTTTATATTTTTTGGTCCATTTCAAATATAAATTAGCGAGTTAGCAAATTGGCTTATTCTGGCTACCGGTAGTAGGCTAGTGTCGGCTACTCGCGCTAAGCAACGCAAACTGCTTAGTGACTGTTATGCTTTCACAGGAACGCACACTACTAAGACTGGTCGTAGCTGTGCCTAGGCATAACTTTAGTTGGTGAAACAGGCGTAAACCCCTTTTTGAAAATAGGTCTTAGCTACAACCTTTCTGGCAGTTAAAACCATCTTAGTTAAGACCTGTTGGTGCAACCGGCTCCTGGAGTTTGGAGCGGAAGGTGTACCTTTTCCACTCCTCCCGATAGAGGACGGAGAGGCTTTGCTTAGCGAATGCTATCTCGCTGCTCACATCCAGGCCTCAAGACTGGAGGTGGCTCAGTCTTTGGAGGGCAGCATTGTGTCGGTCAAAAGCTGCCCTCTTTTCCTTCACCTTTCTCCGCCCGACTGCCCGGAAGTAGCCCCACACTCGCTCTTTCACCATCTCCCACCACTCCATCGGGGAGTCAAAGAGGTGTTTTAGACTCACCCACTCCAGGTAGCGCCTTGAGAAGGAGAGACGCACTTTGGGATACTGGAGATGGCTGGTATTCATCCTCCAGAGACCCCTACTAACGGTTGCGGTCTTCTCCCATGTCACCATGTGGTGGTCTGAGAAGTGCACCACCCTGTTGGAATAGGTCTGCACTCTCAGACCCGGGGAGAGCAGGAACATGTCAATTCTAGAAGAGAAAGCACCAGAGGAAATCACCCATGTATGTTGGGGTGGGGAGGCGCCCCCAGCATCATGGAGGGAGAAATCTTCCTGTGGTCCTCATCACTAAGTGCACAGTTGAAATCCCCCCCATGACAACCGGCATTGTGCAATGTGTGATGGGTCTTAGTTTCTGTAATAAGGAGATCCTCTCTGCCCCACTACCCGGGCTGTACACATTGACCACCCTGAGTCGGGATCCCCCAACACTAAAATCAGTGATGCCCACTTTCCAAGATGTTATTTCCCATGATCTTAACAAAGGGACTTTTGGTCAATGTGCCGACCCCATCAGCCTGGGTGATGTTAGAGCCCGACCAGAGAGAGTCCCCCCCCTCTCCATTCCTCCCTCAGAGCATCAATCATTGTGCAGAAGGGAATCCTGAAGAAGGATGATGTACGAGGGAAGCTGCTGCAATATGGAGAATACTGTATGTCTTTTGTCAGTAGATATGGATGGTTCACTTTAAGGGTTGTTTCTCCTGATAAGTTTTCCTATTGAACTCTAAGGAAAAATAAGTCAGGAGAAGAAACTATTTGAGTTATCCATCCATATCTACTGTATTTCTGGCAGCAGAGTGATGGTTTAAGCCTTGTTTGATATCTCAGACCCTTGATGATTTGCAGCCATTTTACCAACCATGCATTCCATGCATTCCAGCATAATTTACAGCTAAACCTAGTCCCACACCCCAATCCCAATGACATCCATTAAAATGCAGAGATATTATAGTATCGCGTGTAAGAGGACCAGAAAATAAGATATCAAGAGTCTTTTAATGTTGTTGGGTCACAGACATTAGGAAGTCATGGCATGCAAAGGATTTATTTACAAGAAATAAAGGCTTGAAATATTTCATGAATCTATATAATATATGAGTTTCACTTTCTGAAATGAGTGGCAAAAAATATTGAACTTTTTCACGATATTCAAATTTTTTGAGCTGCACCTGTATATACATGTCAGAAAGTGAAACTCATATATTATATACACTCCTCAAAAAAAGTTCGGAAACATTATTTCGGTCGATTATTCCTCCCCTTTAATAATACCAATTGGTATTGTATTTTATATCGTTGGAAAGCCTGATTAGTCACCTTTACAACGAGGTACAACTTGTAAGGATCGTGCATTCGTGGAATGAGCAACACAGCTAACCGTGTGGGTAGCGGCCCAAAAAAATGTGCCAAAATCCCCTGCAATATTCTTCTGTTGGTATTCACTCTCGTTTTGAGTTGCTTGGTGGACTGGATGATTGTACTCTCCCACAGTAATAAGGAAAAAACAACACATATTGGCCATTTTTACACTTTATTCATTTTACACTGTCAGGGACCTCAGTAGCGTGTGGAAGATCCATACGCAGCCACAACAGCTTGGCACCTCCTCCTCATGCTGGTCACCAGCCTGGTCACACACTGCTGTGGGATGGCATCCCATTCCTCGGTGCCAATCAGGTGCCAGTCACACACCTGTGACTGGCATACACCTGCCAGCACTTGAAGCTCAAAACGAGAGTGAATACCAACAGAAGAATATTGCAGGGGATTTTGGCACATTTTTTTGGGCCGCTACCCACACGGTTAGCTGTGTTGCTCATTCCACGAATGCATGATCCTTACAAGTTGTACCTCGTTGTAAAGGTGACTAATCAGGCTTTCCAACGATATAAAATACAATACCAATTGGTATTATTAAAGGGGAGGAATAATCGACCAAAATAACGTTTCCAAACTTTTTTTGAGGAGTATAGATTCATTACACAGAGTGAAATATTTCAAGCCTTTATTTCTTGTAATTTTGATGATTATGGCTTACAGCTAATGAAAACCCAAATTCAGTGTCTCAGAAAATTTGAATATTACATAAAGTCAATAAAAAAGGATATTTTAAACAGAAATGTCAGCCTTCTGAAAAGTATGTTTATTTCTATGCACTCAATACTTGGTTGGGGCTCCTTTTGCATGAATTACTGCATCAATGCGGCGTGGCACGGAGGCGATCAGCCTGTGGCACTGCTGAGGTGTAATGGAAGCCAGGTTGCTTTGATAGCGGCCTTCAGGTCATCTGCATTGTTGGGCGTGGTGTCTCATCTTCCTTTTGACAATACCCCATAGATTTTCTATGGGGTTCAGGTCAGGCGAGTTTGCTGGCCAATCAAGCACAGTAATACCATGGTCATTGAACCAGCTTTTGGTACTTTTGGCAGTGTGGGCAGGTACCAAGTCCTGCTGGAAAATGAAATCAGCATCTCCATAAAGCTTGTCAGCAGAAGGAAGCATGAAGTGCTCTAAACTTTCCTGGTAGATGGCTGCGTTGACTGTGGACTTCAGAAAACACAGTGGACCAACACCAGCAGATGACATGGCACCCCAAATCATCACTGACTGTGGAAACTTTACACTGGACTTCAAACAACGTGGATTCTGTGCCTCTCCCCGCTTCCTCCAGACTCTGGGACCTTGAATTCCAAATGAAATGCAAAATTTACTTTCATCTGAAAAGAGGACTTTGGACCACTGAGCAACAGTCCAGTTCTTTTTCTCCTTAGCCCAGGTAAGACGCTTCTGACGTTGTCTCTGGTTCAGGAGTGGCTTGACACGAGGAATGCGACATTTGTAGCCCATGTCCTGGATTCCTCTGTGCGTGGTGGCTCTTGATGCACTGACTCCAGCCTCAGTCCACTCCTTGTGAAGTTCCCCCAAATTCTTGAATGGATTTTGCTTGACAATCCTCTCAAGGCTGCGGTTATCCCTGTTGCTTGTGCACCACACTTTTCCCTTCCACTCAACTTTCTATGAATATGCTTGGATACAGCACTCTGTGAACAACCAGCTTCTTTAGCAATGACCTTTTGTGGCTTACCCTCCTTGTGGAGGGTGTCAATGACTGTCTTCTAGACATCTGTGAAGTCAGCAGTCTTCCCCATGATTGTGTAGCCTACTGAACCAGACTGAGATACCATTTAAAGGCTCAGGAAACCTTTGCAGGTGTTTTGAGTTAATTAGCTGATTAGAGTGTGACACCATGAGTTTCCAATATTGAACTTTTTCACAATATTCTAATTTTCTGAGACACTGAATTTGGGTTTTCATTAGCTGTAAGCCATAATCATCAAAATTACAAGAAATAAAGGCTTGAAATATTTCACTCTATGTGTAATGAATCTATATAATATATGAGTTTCTTTTTCACGATATTCAAATTTTTTGAGCTGCACCTGTATATTTAAATATATTTAGACAGGGGAAAGCAGATGATTAGAGAGAGAGATGGGTGTCATATGCAAAAAGTACCATAGGGGAATTGACCCCACCCCCAGCCACAAAAGGGATTTATGCATGGGATAAGACTGCAATGCATGTTCTGCAAGGGGAGTGTTTTCACATGTTTGTTGACAATGTGTTGAACTGAAAAGATGTCTGTGTTATAGATTTTGTTATAGTTATTTTGGGAAGCAAACAAGTAAATCAGATTAAAGTTTAAATTTGTGTAATAGTGTATTGTGCAAATTCGGTTTGATGAGAACTTCTCACAGAAACATTTTAATGCTGTTCTTCTGAGAAGGTTCATACCTGTCAGCAGCAGTATCCCAACTGCTTGGGATTGGAAATATGGGATATGACCTGAACCACATTCATAACATGAATGGAGAAAACAAGACTTTTTTAACCTTTAAAGCACACTGCTACCCACTTAGTAAACTGGTACAGTACATAATACATTTTCAATAGAAAACAAGGTCTTTATTTTCCATTTTTGTCAAAAGATGTATCATGAAAAACAAAACAATTACTGCCACTTTCATATATGCATATTTCAGCACACACTGTAGAACATAAATTTACAACATATGATACAATTTCTGCAGCATACCACAACAGTGAGCACCATAATTAATTGGACAGTGACTTTTTTTGTTATTTTGGTTCTGTACTCTAGCACTTTGAGTTTTAAAGGATACAATGACAACGAGGTTGAAATGCAGACTGTCAGCTTTAATTTGAGGGTATTTTCATCCATATCGGATGAACTGTTTAGAAATTATGGAACCTTTTGTACATAGTCCCCTCCATTTTCAGGCATCAAAAAATATTGGACAGTTTAACATAATGCAGAATAAAGTAATCATTTTAAATATTTGGTCACATATCCTTTGCATGCCATGACTTCCTGGGGGGTATACTACAAAGGAAGCTTAACATAGCCAGGGTTTCTTTGCGTTAGCCTGCTTCAGAAAGCCTAAACACCACAATCTGGCTTAACCGGTACTACGAACGTGGTTACCTACTTTCTAAGTGAACACAGGCTTTATTAATCAAGCTCTGTGCGCATCCCCATAAAAGGGGCGGTGTCTGCAACAACAAGCCTATAGCGGTGCAGCATGGGCTGTACTGGAACAACAACATATTTCTCTCCTGTGGGGAAAAAAGACTGATACGGACCGATATAATGGACGGATAAGAACATGAAACAAATGAGCAAAAAGCAACACCGTTGCCTCCAACAAAGCCAGGAAAAAGCTTTTGTAAAAAATAAAAAATGCTCATTGTGTAGGTTAAATTCTTTAGGCTAGTTAATACCTTATTCACCTTCCCACTCGTAACAAATAAATCTATACTCTCAGTACATTGTCATACAGTTTATTTCTAATGTGACAACTGTACTACTACATTCTAGAGTTCTAAACTTTAAACTTGATACTGCATGTTTAAAATATTGCTGAAGAAATCACATCAACGTTATTTCATAAAAAAAGAGTCTCTCAAGCATTTTCCGGAACTCAGAATTTTTTTTGCAGAACTCACTAATGTCGCCCTGCGAAGAGATTCCCTCAGTATCCGCACATATCTCTACGGGATCCTTTGGAATGGAGACGCCTTTTTTCAAAGCCAAGAAGTTGATTGGTCAAAGGGCGGTGCTTTTATATGTTTCAATCTGTTATCCTGAACATAACCTGCCCGCCGTGGAGAGTAAGTTGCCGTGCCAATACCCTGATTAAAAGTGAGTCGGCTTTGTGATACAGAAAACTATGTTTAATTTATTACTATGTACAAAAGGTTCTATAATTTCTAAGTGGTTCATCCGATATGGATGAAAATACCCTCAAATTAAAGCTGACTTCAACCTCACTGTCATTGTATTCTTTCAAACTCGAAGTGCCAGAGTACAGAACCAAAATAACAAAAAATGTGTCACTATCCAATTAATTATGGTGCTCACTGTATATAAAAAGTGGCAATAAGTGACACGGACACATTTTGGCATGTAAAAAAACCCCATATATTTTCAGAACATATAAACTCAATCTAAAATATTTTCCTTTTACTACACCATATTTAAACATTTGTTTTTATATGGCGTTTCATATATACAGCATGCTCTAATTAACCCCCCTCTTTCCCCCACCCCACGGCAATGTACAACAGTTGGCATGAAAATTCTGAATTTTATCAAAATTCTTTACAATCCAAATTTCTCCTGGATTTTCACTGAAGAACAAAAGGTCCAAGGGCTCAAATAAGGAGAAGACACCATCAGATACTAGAACATGGAGACCACACAAAGCTCCCCATATAAATACCTAATAAACTTAGGAAAAAATTGCTAAATTTATTCATGTCAAACAGTGCAAATGTTTTTTTTCTTCCCCAGAATTCCCAGGTATAAAGACATTGAAATTGACTGAATGTTATAATATACAGTTAAATATGAAAACGAGGCGGTACCATGCCAGACACACACAGCAGTAGAAGTTATTATAATACACAGCTGCATGTGTAAAGCTGGTCCAGTCCAGAGTCCAACGGTGATGCAGATTAAATACTGTCGGTCAAGGAATTCAAACTGTTTGATACTGCAGACAGCCTGGGTGGGCACTTTCTGATACAAAAATATCTCTGCATAATGTGAGGTTTGTATGATAAAAAATGTATGCTATAAAGTAAACAATAATGATAAATGACACCAACTGTGGTCATTTCTTTTTTGCTGTTGTTATGCTCATAAAAAAAAAAAAACTTAACTTAAAGGTAAGATTTTTCCCCATTTTCTCCCAATTTGGTAGCCAATTGAACCCCTATTCTAATTAAATTCCCCAGTGTAGCAACCGCTAGAGAATCACTGCTGCACAACCCCGTCAGCTGGTAGTAGCGCGGAAGTTGCCACGTCCTTTTTCAGGGCGCGACTCCTCCAAGCCCGACCGTGATTCCATCTTGCCCAGGGCCACTATATGTGCGGCTATTCACTTCGAGCCCCTCCCCCCACCCGGGAGCAGCCGCCAATTGCCGCTCCCACAGGGCACCGGCCATGCTCGGATCTAGCAGGACCAGGGCGCGAAAAAAAAGCGATGTGTTTTGTGAGTCTCACCCGACTGACAGGATGCTCACGTAGGTCTTGGCTTTAGCAGCAAGTGTCATTCACACATTGTTTCCCCGGGGATGCCTGCGGACATGCCACCTCAGACTCCACCTCCCACACACTAACACAGACACACACACACACACACACACACACACTCCCATACTCACTCACTAATACGCTCATACTCACACTCTCATAGACACTGATGTTCTTACACTCACATACTCTCTCACACACATGCACACACACACACACACACACACACAAACTGGCACTCTCACTCACACCCACTCACTCAACAGTCCCTTTTTCATGCAACAAACATAGATTTTTCCCATAAGAAAACAAAACAAAAATTTCAGTCTCCTGTAAAATTACTTTTTTTGGACTTCTCCATTCGGGTCTTCTGGGATTCATGGCTTTCTCCATTATCTTCCTGCTCTGTGTAGGTTCCTGTTCCTGTGTGCATGCCTGTTCCTGTTCCTTTGTGTGTCCGTTTTCCGCTGCATTGCGGTCCCTGCATTCCTACAGACACTAGCAGCAGAGCTTCTGCAGTAGCTTCTCCTCCACCAGTCCAAACTGCACACTGACAGACATCTCCGCGATGAACTGCTTGCAGCCAGCCTTGGTCACCTGCTTGCAGTACCGTAGGTCTATGTGACAGATGCTCCCACATCGTTTGAAGAAGCTTAGTGATTGGTCGGTGACTCGATTACAAACTGTAGAGTGGGAGGTAAAAAAAGGGGGGGGGGGGGTTACGGCCTAGTCTGAAAACATGAAAAAATAAACACCCACAGATTACAGAAGCCCCACACATTCACTGATAAGTCGACCTCTAGTGAAAAACACAGACAACCAGACAGGCAGAGGCAGGCAGCCAGACAGAACAGAGACCAACAAACAGGAAAAGTGGGATATAAATGGTAACAGATTTTGTTGATTTGGTGGTGGTGGGTGGTGGTTGGTGGTGGTGGTGGTGTTGTTGTTGTGATTCTTACCTGACAGGTTGACCTCGGTGAGTGAGTCACGCGTGGTGGTCCCCACAGCGGTGAGGACGTTGATGGACTGGTCGCTGATGTGGTTGCAGTAGCTGAGGTCCAGGCAAGACAGAAGCGGCATGTACCGGATAATCAGCCGCAGAGAGATGTCTGTGATGTCCAATCCCGCCAACCGCAGGTCCATCACATTGCGCAGCTTACTCCTACTGTCCACCTGACCTACAACAACAAATCACAACCAGGCTTGACCGTAGTTGTACTGTCCACCTGATTTGGAACAACCAATCACAACAAAGCATTACTCCTGCTGAAACTGAACTGCATCTATAAAATGTGACAGGCGCTGGTAAAATGGTCACAAGTAGCAAGGAGTCATTTTTCTGTTAATTACAGACAAAAGTACAGATCCTGAGCTTTCAAATGATGTCTCATACACTGAAATATCAAAATATTTGTAAAAGATATGCTTATTTGAATGTTGGTACACCTTCCTGAGAAAACAGCTCACAAGGATTTGCAAAGATTCACACCTTAGGCTGGCAAACTTAATGGGCGTGAACAGTAGCTGGCTAACCCCACCTCCAACCATTCCCCCACAAGAGAATTTGTCACTGGCTGTCAGCTGTAGTGAAGGCAGATACAGCCTACAAAAACAATTGCAACCACAATCGGTCTAACAAATTTTTTATTAATTGGGTACTTTTCATGGTTAGAGGTATCATTTACCCTCTTAAGCCATGTTACATTACATTACATTACATTCATTTCGCAAATGCTTTTATCCAAAGCGACATACAATAAGTGCATACAGAAACATCATCGAAGTAACTACAGAACAGATAAGACAAAGCACATCCTTCCCATAACGTAGCAGCTATCTCTAGTAATGAACATTGAATGTAGTTCACAGTAAACTGGGTAAATCAGCTACTGCAATTCTATTCTAAATACTATTATAAACTTCAACACACAGTTAAACAAAAAACGAGAGGTCCTAGATCAGTCCAGGTGGAGTCTGAAGAGGTGTGTCTTCAGGCCACAACAAAATGCAGGCAGGGTTGGAGTAGAGCATAGCTGAATGGGGAGTTAATTCCACCACTGGGGAGCTAGGGTGGAAAAGCTCCGCAGTCGGTACGAGCGAGAGCCATTGACACGGAGGGGGGGAAGTGCGAGTCGCCCTACTGTAGAAGAGTGAAGTGGTCGAGCAGGAACATAGGATTAAGTCCTGCAGTGTAGGCCAGGGTCAGAACTTTGAATCTGATCCTGGCTGCAACTGACAGCCAGTGGAATGACCTCAGAAATAGCTATGCATGCCATAAAGAATAAAAGTACCATGTTCACATTGTGCTATATCACAAAAAATTACATAAAAATTGGCACCAATTATTTTTTTACTGATCAACATAAAGGCTGAGGTTAATCAGGCTCTTAATTGGTGAAAGTGTGGACACATGGCCACTAAAATTAACCATTTGGTAGATAATGAAGAATTCAAAGATAATGCAAATGACAACATTAAAATAAACTATAATGGTGTATTTAAAGTTCAAAGTTAGGTGTGCAATAGCAGTGTTCAATGTTCAGCTCTATAATGTTGAAAAAGTAATTGTTGCACTTAGATTTATCACAGGTGCATCCAGAAAAAGTCAATATAGAGAAAAAGGTGTCAAGAGCACTCTGTGGATATAGGATCAGACACTGTCATCTAGCAAAAATATGTATTTATTCAGATAGTTACATAGTGGAAAAAATAAAAAGTGCACATAAAAATGAAACTCTTTTTCACTTGCACTATGTAACTTTGTCTGAATAAATATATATTTGCTAGACGACAGTGTGATCCTATATCCACAGAGTGCTCTTGACACCTTTTTCTCCAGGTCTATAATGTCCGATGCAGCTGGGGAGATAGTCGAATACAGTCTACAAACGGAGAGTTGTTCTGAGCTATTGTGGAGTTTGGTGGGGGCATGTGATGTCTCCTCATCACCAGATTGTCAGCCAGACAGGACAATGGTGTGGTCCATGGTGGTACTGCACCATGTATTGCACCATGCTCCTTGTAGTTTTGGAGAAGGGCAGAGTGCTGATTTTTGCCAATCCCGAAAGGAAAAACATACATTGTTTTCAGATAGCTGTCCAATTGCACTTGACATAATCACTACCTAGCTACCTACATAGATAGATAGTTTTTGAAGTAAACATAAGAATACCATGAGTAAACCTGGGGGGTATTTCACAAAGCAGGATTACTGAGTTAGCTGGATAACTACAATGAGTAAAATCCGGAACAGCACTTTATACTTCAGTCCATGTTCCACATTTGGGAGAGTTCCGGGATTTACTCAGTGCAGTTATCCAGCTAACTGAGTATGTGTATTCTGCTATGTGAAATGCCCCCCAGGTTTGCTCATGGTATTCTTATGTTTACATCAATGTATGATACATTGTTTGGACATGTGGTTACCTAACTGTTAGCTTAGTCAGCAAATACTTGTTTTGTGTTAAACAAACACTGGTAGATATATAGATAGATAACATGAAATAAGAATATCACAACATGCTTGCAAATAATACATTGTTTGGACATGTGGTTAGCTAGATAGCTAACTGTTAACAGTCAGCAAAAAGGCTTGCTTCGTGCTGATGGCAAATTTGGTCAATTCTCACCTACAGTTGAAGTCGAAAGTTTACATACACCTTAGCCAAATCCATTTAAACTCAGTTTTTAACAATTCCTGACAAATCCTAGTAAACACTCCCTGTCTTAGGTCAGTTAGGATCACAACTTTATTTTAAGAATGTGAAATGTCAGAATAATAGTAGAGAGAATTATATATTTCGGCTTTTATTTCTTTCATCACATTTACATACAGTCTGTTAGTATTTGGTAGCATTGCCTTTCAATTGTTTAACTTGGGTCAAACGTTTCGGGTAGCCTTCCACAAGCTTCTCACAAGAAGTTGCTGGAATTTTGGCCCATTCCTCCTGACAGAACTGGTGTAACTGAGTCAGGTTTGTAGGCCTCCTTGCTCGCACACGCTTTTTCAGTTCTGCCCCACAAATTTTTGATTGGACTGAGGTCAGGCCTTTGTGAGGGCCACTCCAATACCTTGACTTTGTTGTCCTTAAGCCATTTTTCCACAACTTTGGAAGTATGCTTTGGGTCATTGTGCATTTGGAAGAGCCACTTGTGACCAAGCTTTAACTTTCTGGCTAATGTCTTGAGATTTTGCTTCAATATATCCACATAATTTTCTTTCCTGATGATGCCATCTATTTTATGAAGTGCACCAGTCCCTCCTGCAGCACAGCACCCCCACAACATGATGCTGCCACCCCTGTGCTTCACGGTTGGGAGGTGTTCTTTGGCTTACAAGCCTCACCGTTTTTCCTCCAAGCATAACAATAGTCATTATGGCCAAACAGTTAAATTTTTGTTTCATCATGTCAGGTTTGGGTTTAGAAAATAGAGAACCAAACGCGAAAGATAAGGATACAGAAAGCGTATCTAGTTTAGATACGCCACAGAAGCGGAATTACACCGCACTAGTAGAAGGGGAACGCAAAAGCGGAAACAAAACTTCCCTAGCACAAGGCTAACTCAAAACAACCTCAAACGGAGGCGGAGATTCGCTAAAACAGCGAGAAACTAACAACCAAAGAAAATGACCTCACGCACTAATTGATCTGTATCAGAGGTCTGAAAAGAAATGAACCAAAATAGCAAGCCTGTAACTACAGCTCTTTGTTTTCTTTCTTTTCTTTTTATAAACCCTATACCGGCTTTCTAGTCCTACTGCAACGTCATTTATAAACCCTATACCGGCTTTCTAGTCCTACTGCAACGTCAATCTAGAAGCACCGGAAAGCGGAAGTCAAGCTCTATTTATAGCCGATGGAAACCAAACACAGGTGTAGGAGATAATGACCTGGAGAGATCCAAACACCGGGACGGCGGAAGAAAAAATCCGATAGAGCTACAGACGACGCCAAACGGAAAACAATGGTAGAAAACAAAAAGAGACAGCCACTACCCATGACACATCAGACCAGAGGACATTTCTCCAAGCTGTTTAAAGGCACATATTTAGCTGTAAATTATGCTGGAACAGTATGGAAAACATGGCTGGTAACATGGCTGTAAGTCATCAAGGGTCTGAGGTATCAAACAAGCCTCAAACCATCATTCTGCTGCCAAATATGCAGTAGATATGGATGGATCACTTTAAGGGTTGTTTCTCCTGACAAATTTTCCTATTGATATGGAAAAATACAGTCAAGCCGGCAAGTCTGCACACCCCTTTCACCTTCTCCATGTTTTATTACTTTACAGACATAATCTACAATAGATTGAGTTCATTTTTTGTCTCAAAATTCTACACAAAATAGCCCATAATGACAAAGTGCTAATTTGTGCTAATTTATAAAAAATCTAAATGTAAAATATCATATGTACACAAGTGTGCACACCCTTTGATATGACACCCAAAAGTGAGCTGAGGTGCATTTTGTTTCCACTGATACTGCTTGAGATGTTTCTACAACTTAATTGGAGTCCACTTGTGATAAATTCAATTGATTGGACATGATTGGGGATTGCCAACACCTGCCTATATAAGGTCCCACAGTTGACAGTGCATGTCAGAGCAAACGCCAAGCCATGAGGTCAAAGGAATTATCTGCAGACCTCAGAAACAGGATTGTGTCAAGGCATAGATCTGGAGAAGGGTACGGAAAAATCTCTTCAGCTTTACAGGTCCCAAAGAGCACAGTGGCCACCATCATTCGTAAATGGAAGAAGTTTGGAACCACTAAGAATCTTCCTAGACCTGGCCGCCCGGCCAAACTGAGCAATCGGGGAAGATGGGCCTTGGCCAGGGAGGTGAGCAGGAACCCGAAGGTCACTTTGACAGAGCTCCAGCGTATCCTTGTGGAGATGGAGAACCTTTCAGAAGATCAACCATCCAGGCAGCACTCCACCAATCAGGCCTTTATGGTAGAGTGGCCAGACGGATGCCCCTCCTTAGTAAAAGGCACATCACTATGGAAAGCCGTTTTAACATTTATTCCTCGAGACTTACTAGTAACTATTCATTAGATACTAGTACTTATTCATTAGTTACTAGTAACTATTCCAATAGTTACTAGTATCTATTTCAGTTTTACTAGTACCTTTTCATTAGATACTAGTACTTATTCTTTAGTTACTAGTAACTATTCCAATAGTTACTAGTAACTATTACATTTTTACTAGTAAGAAATTGAGATTTTTTGCAATTGAATTCTATGGGGCTCTGCGGTTCAGATATCAACTATTTGCTTCTGACTAGTAACTATTCCAATAGTGACTAGTATCTATTTCAGTTTTACTAGTAACTATTAATTAGATACTAGTACTTATTCTTTAGTTACTAGTAACTATTCCAATAGTTACTTGTATCTATTTCAGTTTTACTAGTAACTATTAATTAGACACTAGTACTTATTCTTTAGTTACTAGTAACTATTCCAATTGTTACTAGTAACATTTTTATTGCTACTAGTAAGAATGTTAATTGAACTATCAAATAGTCATTTTGACTCGTCATTACCGACGATGAGTAAAACAGAAATAGTTACTAGTAAGAATAAAAATATTACTAGTAACAATTGGAATAGTTACTAGTCACTAAAGAATAAGTACTAGTATCTAATGAATAGTTACTAGTAAAACTGAAATAGATACTAGTCACTATTGGAATAGTTACTAGTCAGAAGCAAATAGTTGATATCTGAACTGCAGAGCCCCATAGAATTCAATTGCAAAAAATCTCAATTTCTTACTAGTAAAAATGGAATAGTTACTAGTAACTATTGGAATAGTTACTAGTAACTAAAGAATAAGTACTAGTATCTAATGAAAAGTTACTAGTAAAACTGAAATAGATACTAGTAACAATTGGAATAGTTACTAGTAACTAAAGAATAAGTACTAGTATCTAATGAATAGTTACTAGTAAAACTGAAATAGATACTAGTAACTAAAGAATAAGTACTAGTATCTAATGAATAGTTACTAGTAAGTCTCGAGGAATAAATGTTAAAACGGCTTGCCATACATCACAGCCTGCTTGAAGTTTTCCAAAAGGCACCTTGAGGACTCTCAAACCATGAGAATCAAGATTCTCTGGTCTGATGAAACCAAAATTGAACTTTTTGGCCTGAATACCAAACGTCACGTCTGGAGGAAACCAGGCACTGCTCATCACCTGGCTAATACCATTCCTACAGTGAAGCATGGCAGTGGCAGCATCATAATGTGGGGATGTTTTTCAGCAGCGGGAACGGGGCAACTAGTCCTGATAGAGAGAAAGATGAATGCAGCTAAGTACACCGAGATCCTTGAAAAAAACCTGCTCCAGAGCTCTCTGGACCTCAGACTGGGGTGAAGGTTTACCTTCCAACATGACAAGGACCCGAAGCACACAGCCAAGAGAACAAAGGAGTGGCTTCTGAGAAAGTCTGTGCATGTTCTTGAGTGGCCCAGCCAGAGCCCAGACCTGAATCCAATTTAACATCTGTGGAAAGAGCTGAAAATGGCTGTATACCGACGCTCCCCATCCAACCTGACGGAGCTTGCAAGGATATGCAAAGAGGAATGGGCAAAAATGTCCAGAAACAAGTGTGCCAAGCTCGAAGCTTCTTTCCCAAGACGCCTTGAAGCTGTAATCGCTGCCAAAGGTGCAGCAACCAAGTATTAGGCTAAGGGTATGTACAGATATGTAACCCCTAAATAACCTATTTTTGTCAGTAAAATAAAATTGCATATTTTCTAAAAACCTGTTTTCACTTCGTCATTATTGGCTATTGTGTGTAGATGTTTGAGGCAAAAAATTAACTCAATCTATTGTAGTATAAGTCTGTAATGTAATACAACGTGGAGAAGCTGAAAGGGGTGTGCAGACTTTCCGGCTTGACTGTAAGTCAGGAGAAGAAACCCTTCAAGTTATCCATCTATATCTACTGTATTTCTGGCAGCAGAGTGATGGTTTGAGGCTTTTTTGACATCATAATTTACAGCTAAATCTAGTCCCACCCCCCAATTCCCATAGACATCCAGGTTAGGCTGACAGAAAGATAGATAGCAAAAACTCAAATTTACCTGAGTACAAAACATAAGGTTTCACTGCAAACGACAGTACTATCGTATGCGTTGTTCTCTGGTGCTTTTGTTTGCTTGGAATCTTCTTTGACGGTTGAGTCATTTCGAAATAATTTGGCTCATACATGTCAATAGGTCCTAAAATATGCATGTCTCCATTGTCTGCTGATAACGACAACGTGTTCCTTCTCGTTTTATAGTACATATATTATAGTTTTTTTTGTTGTTTTTGACTACAAGAGTCCCGGTGCTGTAAATTTTCCTTTCACCTCTGTTGGAATTTGCAGTCAAAGTTGGAATTTCCATTTCAAAGTCGTGGTCCACTGTCTGTCACCATATCAATCTTAAAACCTTTTCAACATCCTTTGCCGTTACAGTTCAGAGCAGTAGCAGCATTTTTAGAAGTGATCTCCATTTTTGAAAGTGAGTAAGTAAACAGAGGCCATGTGAGTTTATCTATGGGCAAGGCATACCGAAACTCAGAGCCAATCGAAACTCGTGTTAATGAACAGCTGATTAGTCTGCCCCCTCAAACTGAAGCCCGCCCCCGGCAAACATGATTTTAACAAGCATATTTGTATTATTTATTAAAGCTCACTTCCTGGTTTGGCTAGGAGTGGCCATAGAGCCATTAAGCAACTAGCGCCACTGCGGTTGGCTCCAGTATAGGTCTTTAGCCTGGTTTACCATGTAAGTCAATGGCAGCAATGCAGTCAAAATACTAAGTCAATCATTTTTCCCACAAGAAAATGTGGTTGCAATAGGTCCTTTTCCTTTGTCTAATGCCTCTCAATGTGGCGATTTTTTTAATTATTGTGTTGTTTGGACAGTGTATTAACATTTTTTCAGGACCAATCAGGGACAGTTTGTGTCACTGGGGTCACTGGGCGTCACTCGGAGAGGTGGGTTGTGGGCGGTACCTCACATGGCTAGTAATGACCTTGACATTCCTACCCATCCTCCTCCTTTTAATGTGTGAATCTGGCTTATGCCTGGACACATCGCAGTTCATATTGTCACTTGTGTTGAATTCGTTATGGCTTTTTCTACATACAACTGTACTAATCGACCCTCTCAAAAACATTTTCTCCAGTTTCTTCGGAAATACATTTTTATTACAATGTAACCTAGGGCAGGCTACCTACCGCAACCTAGCAAAACAAGCTAACACTTCTTTTGCTAGTGGAGTTAGAAACTTTAGCTCCCAAACCGTTTGGTTTGGCTAGTTAACATTAGCTAACAATGTAAACCCCGTCAAAAGTAATGTTAGTCAAATTTAAGTGTAACTTACATTCTGAAAAAACATCGACATGATGAGCCTTTGTGTCTATGTTTAGGCTATAATCTGACAATTTATGGCAGCTTTGTAATCTAACGTTAACGGTCTCGTCGTGGCAATTTACATGGCACTTCATCCCATGCTTTCCACCAGCTAAGTGCATTTTATGTGGAGTGAATTTCGACATAGCTACCATGCATTAGTCAAATAGGCTGGTGTATTTTTCAATAGAGGTATCCTTTTTAGGTTGAGCATATGTTAACTATTAAAGCATGTTGGTAACGTATTCAATGCGAAAACCTTCTGTCAGGGCGTTGTAGTGGTACAACGATGAGCCAAATGCGAACAGAGAATAAACAATGTGGAAGAACTTCCCAGCCGTAGCCGAAAACCAAAAAACACCCTTGATAAACGAAATCACCACGTAAACACGGGCGAACTAAACTGATAGGGATAGCACAGCAAAACCGAAAGACACCTTCGGAACTTGACTAATACGTCCGATAGCTGGTGAACGAAATGAAAGTAAAATAACACTCACACCCTCACACAACACAGAGAGCGGGAGTAGGAAGGAGAAGAGGAAAGGGAGAAATACAAACAATACTCCCTGAGCTTCTAAGTAATTATTTGCAAGGCTCTGTTACGCGAATAAAGAACAAAATCTTTAGATACTTGCGTGCAGAGAAAACAGACAACGACCTAAAACATTCGTGCAGGTACGAAATGATAACGAAGCGTCAGGAAGCGGAACTCAGGGCTATAAGTACCTCCTGACGCGGACGACAGGTGAACCAACTAATCACCTGGCGAAAGGAAAATCCCGCACGGGAATGCGGGGAACAAATCCGATAGAGAAAATATGTGAGGCGTGGAATTTAGAGGAAAGGGGAGTTAAACCATGACAGGACCCCCTCCCTAAGGGACGACTCCAGGCGATCCCTCAGCTCGATTATTACGGAAATTCCTGATAAGCTGGGGATCCAAGATATCTCTAGAAGGAACCCAGCAACGCTCCTCAGGACCATAGCCCTCCCAATCCACCAGAAACTGGAAACCACGGCCTACCCGTCTCTCCGCCAAAATGCGGTGAACCGTGTAAACCGGGCCCCCCCCGACCATCCGAGGAGGGGGGGGGGGTCTCTCGGCCGGAGACAAAGCACTGACTAGTACCGGCTTTAGTCGAGAAACGTGGAAGGTGGGGTGAACGCGCATGGAGCGCGGCAACTGGAGACGAACAGTAACGGGATTAATCTTGTGAACAATCTTGAAAGGACCAATGTAGCGTGGGGCGAGTTTTTTAGACTCGACCCGCAGAGGCAAATCCCGCGTGGAAAGCCATACCCGCTGGCCCACCCGATAAGAGGGAGCCGCGCGACGATGCTTGTCGGCGGAAATTTTCTGAGTAGCAGACGCTTTCAAAAGGGAATTGCGCACTCTCCTCCACACTGCACGACACCTCCGGACAAATGAGCCGGCAGACGGGACCTCCACATTTTTCTCCAGCTCCGGAAAAAGCGGAGGCAGATACCCTACCTGGGCCTCAAACGGAGAAAGACCCGTGGAGGCATTACGCAGGGTATTGTGGGCGTATTCAGCCCAAGGGAGGTACCGACTCCACGAAGTGGGGTTAGAGGCTGCCAAGCAGCGCAGAGTGTTCTCCAGCGTTTGGTTAGTGCGTTCAGTTTGTCCGTTAGTCTGTGGATGGAACCCAGAAGACAGACTAACGGACGCCCCCAACTGTGTGCAAAAAGACCGCCAAAACTTGGCGATGAACTGGGGGCCACGGTCAGAAACCACGTCGTGAGGCAACCCGTGAAGCCTAAACACGTGCTCTACTAATAACTGGGCCGTCTCAGGTGCAGAAGGCAGTTTAGCCAAAGCTAGGAAATGTGCCGCCTTAGAAAACCTGTCCACAATTACCAGGATAACAGTGTTTCCCTGAGAAGCGGGTAACCCAGTCACAAAATCAAGAGCGATGTGACTCCATGGTCGACTGGGGACAGGCAGAGGACGTAACAACCCCGCGGGTGAACGCCGAGAACCCTTGTTCCGAGCACAAATGGGACAAGCAGCGACAAACTTGCGGACATCTCTCTCCATACCAGGCCACCAGAAACGTCTGGAGAGAAACTCCTTGGTACGGTGAACGCCTGGGTGAGCGGTGATTTGTGAGGAATGACCCCACTGGAGCACTTGAGACCTCACATTGGGCGCCACGAAAAGGCAACTGGCAGGGCCACCACCAGGATCCGGATTCCGTCGCAAAGCGTTCTGAACCGCTACTTCGATGTCCCAAAATACCGGGGCTACAATCTGAGCGCCTGGCAAAATGGGCTCCGGGGAGACGGAACTGTCGGACTGATCAAAGATACGGGAAAGTGCATCAGGTTTAATGTTTTTAGACCCGGGCCGATAAGTAAGTAGAAAATTAAAACGGGTGAAAAACAATGACCAGCGCGCCTGCCGAGAATTGCGTCTTTTGGCCTGCTGGATGTATTCCAAATTTTTGTGGTCCGTCCAGACCGTAAAAGGGTGTTCAGCCCCCTCTAACCAATGCCGCCACTCCTCCAGAGCTAATTTGACAGCCAGCAGCTCCCGATCCCCTACATCGTAATTCCTCTCAGCCGGAGTAAGGGACCGAGAGAAATATGCACAGGGGTGCATCTTGCGATCGATGGGAGAGTGCTGGGACAGAATGGCACCTGCTCCCAACTCGGAGGCGTCAACCTCCACGACAAACGGAAGGGAGGGATTGGGCGTAACCAAAATGGGCTGAGAGCTGAACCTCCCCTTTAACTCCCTAAATGCGGAATCCGCTCTGGAACTCCACTGAAATTGCCCTGCAGTAGTCTTTTTTGTAAGGGCGGTAATGGGTGCGGCGAGCTTGCTAAAATTCCTAATGAACCGCCGATAAAAATTGGCGAACCCTAGAAAGCGCTGAACCTGCTTCACAGAACGAGGAGTGGGCCAATCAAGCACTGCGGAGACTTTATCAGGATCCATGTGAACCTTGCCCTCCGACACGATAAACCCTAAAAAGGAGATGGTGCTGACGTGAAACGAGCACTTCTCCGCTTTCACAAACAGTTTAGCTTGTAGGAGGGCCTTCAGAACCTGTTTAACGTGCTCGATGTGCGTTTGCAGGTCTGCGGAAAAAATTAGAATATCGTCTAAGTAGACGAAAACAAATTTGTCTAGCATCTCCCGCAGTACGTCGTTTACCAACGCCTGAAACACAGAGGGGGCGCTAGAGAGACCGAAAGGCATGACCTGGTACTCGTAGTGGCCGCTATGCGTGTTAAACGCGGTTTTCCACTCATCGCCCTCACGCATACGCACCAGGTTATAGGCGTTGCGGAGGTCGAGTTTAGAAAAAATCACTGCCCCCTGGAGGCGTTCAAATGCCGAATTCATCAGGGGAAGTGGGTACCTATTTTTTATAGTGATGGCGTTAAGCGAGCGGTAATCGATACATGGTCTCAGACCCCCGTCCTTTTTCTTTACAAAAAAAAACCCCGCCCCAGCAGGAGAGGTGGAGGGTCTGATGAAGCCGTTAGCCAGCGCCTCCTCGACATACTCCTTCATGGCCGCGCTCTCGGGGGCAGACAAGGAGTATAAACTGCCTCTGGTAGGGCTGGTACCCGGATGCAGTTCAATGGCGCAATCGTACGGGCGGTGAAGGGGGAGGGTGGTGGCTCTTTGTTTGCTGAAAACCTCAGCCAGACTAGCGTACTTGGAAGGAACGTTAGGAGGTAATGGGAATTCTAACGACCCTGCCAAGTTAACCCTCCCCGTCTTGGAAGAGGGAGAGAGAGAAGGTGACCACCGAATCTCAGTGTCAGAAAACTCCTCCTGAGAACTCTCCTCCCAACCAGACAGACTATCAGCGCGAGAGTCCCATTCCAGACTCTCATCCTCAACCTCCGATCCCAGGACGGAGTCTTGAGAATCTGAGCCAATAATACTCTCCTCTGTCTCTGAGTCGGAGCTGCAGTCAGTAGCTCCTGAATCTCCCCTCGACCCCACAGATAGAGGAACGTGGCCCTGGGTAGTGCACCGAGACCCCCACTGAAGGACACTAAATTCGCCCCTCCCCCATTTAATATGTGGATTGTGCTCCACCAACCAAGAATGGCCCAATACAATGGGATAAGAGGGCGAATCCACTAGAAAGAACTGAATAGTCTCGGTGTGATTCTCATGAGCAATGATCATCGTGAGAGGAGCGGTGATCTCTTTAATCACACCTCCTCCCAACGGTCGGCCATCAAGAGCGGTGATGTGGCGCGAATGGGAAAGTTTGCGGATGGGAAAGCGATGTTCTCTAGCCCACCGTGAATCCATAAAACACCCAACCGCCCCAGAGTCAATAAAAGCTTCTGCCAGTAGAGGGCGCTGTTGCCTCATTATCCTCACTGGGAGTAGAGTCCGAGATGTAATGTCATTTTGTCTCGCTAGGGGTCCCGGTTCCTCTAACGAGACGGACCTTTTCCCGATCGCTTAGGACAATGGTTGATGGTATGTCCCTGGCGCTTACAGTAGCGACACCAACCCACCGTGGACGAGGAATCTCTGGGAGAACAGTAGGACGCACCATCTACCTGCATAGGCTCCTCATAGCCACGTGAAGTGGAAGCGGCCAGAGGCGGAATGGGCACGGCAAACGGTGCAAAGGGAGCAGCAGCGGTGCACTCTCTCTTGCCTGTCTTAATACGAGCCCGATCTCTAACACGGTTATCAATACGGATAGCCGTGGCTACTAACGCATCCAGTGTTTCACAAGGCTCCAATACCGCCAGGGCATCCTGAATAGGATCACTCAAAGATTCAATGAACTGAGTGATAAGAGGAGCTTCTGGCCAACCTGTCTCGCCCGCCAGGGCACGAAACCTGATGGAAAAATCAGCCACTGTTTCGTTACCCTGACGGAAGCGAACCAGGCGCCTTGCTGCCTCCTGGCCCGAAATCTGCTGGTCGAAAACTGTCTCCATAACGTCCATTAGCGATTTGGCCGTGCTAAGCGTGGGAGAGCTGTTCATAATTAAGGGGGTAGCCCAGTCAAGAGCGGGACCGGTGAGAAGAGATAAAATAAAAGCCACCCGGGACTCTTGGGTAACAAACCGTGTTGACTGGGCTTTAAAAAATATAATGCACTGCGCAAGAAACCCCCGACACTTGCCAACCCGACCGTCATAACGGAGGGGCAGCTGTAATTTAGGTTCTTTAAGAATCGCGGAACCTGGGGGGAGAGAGACTTGAACTGCCGGAGGAGGCGTTTGTTGTGCGCCCGTGAGTAGCCGCATACTCTCCGCCAATTCCCGAAACCAACCCTCCTGGACCCGCAACTGGTTTGTCAGACTTTGCACTTGACCGGTAAGTGCCTGCTGCTGTATGCGGAGAGCGGAGATACTCTCCTCAGAGGGATTATCTCCTTGTTGAGCAGGAGATACATTCGCTGACTCATCCATAATGGCTTCGTTATACTGTCAGGGCGTTGTAGTGGTACAACGATGAGCCAAATGCGAACAGAGAATAAACAATGTGGAAGAACTTCCCAGCCGTAGCCGAAAACCAAAAAACACCCTTGATAAACGAAATCACCACGTAAACACGGGCGAACTAAACTGATAGGGATAGCACAGCAAAACCGAAAGACACCTTCGGAACTTGACTAATACGTCCGATAGCTGGTGAACGAAATGAAAGTAAAATAACACTCACACCCTCACACAACACAGAGAGCGGGAGTAGGAAGGAGAAGAGGAAAGGGAGAAATACAAACAATACTCCCTGAGCTTCTAAGTAATTATTTGCAAGGCTCTGTTACGCGAATAAAGAACAAAATCTTTAGATACTTGCGTGCAGAGAAAACAGACAACGACCTAAAACATTCGTGCAGGTACGAAATGATAACGAAGCGTCAGGAAGCGGAACTCAGGGCTATAAGTACCTCCTGACGCGGACGACAGGTGAACCAACTAATCACCTGGCGAAAGGAAAATCCCGCACGGGAATGCGGGGAACAAATCCGATAGAGAAAATATGTGAGGCGTGGAATTTAGAGGAAAGGGGAGTTAAACCATGACACCTTCATGCACCAGGGTGGGAAACGTGCTTTATAAAGTGCATTGTGCAATTTTTAGGCCTGAAAATCAATTCTTATTAAAATGCTTGGTACATTAGTTAACCACCGCTGACAGTATTCATTTATACTCCTTTAAAGTGATTTGCGAAAGTCTAGTGCTAGCTAGGGTGCTCATAGATTGCATTTGTTTATTTTTTTAAAAAAGAGAACAGGTTCGGGGGGGCATTATGAACAAGTTATTTGGTCTATGGAACAAGCAAAACCTAACTGGACATTTTTACGCCTGGACAAATTTCTTTCGGCCCCAAAATTAAGAAGAAAATGTCCGGGGAAGAGAGCATATCTAGTCAACCTAGTGTTAGCGTTACCCAGCCAAAAAGATGGTGGTGGCTTGCTCATTTAATGGCATATGGTGACAGCTTGCTACCTTTTGAGCTCTAGGGGCATTTATAATAAAATTCTTGTCAAAATAACATCTGTGCGTATCTGTGATTTATTGACCGTCAATAGCCTATAGTTGATAGCAATGATAGCGTCATCCTATGTTCGTCCATGTGCTGTGATGCTAGTACGTCTGCTAGCCATAGCTTGCCTATTGAGCTCACTGGCAAGCGGGTATGCTAGCTAGCTAATCAAATTAGCTGATGTTAGCTGAACATAAATTGAAGATAACTGATAACTGAACATAAATTGAATTTAACTTTATAACATAATTACGTGTCGAATTTCACACATTCAATGCGAATAAATAACACAGTAAAATCGGGCGTGAAAATTTAATTTTGTTATATTATAAAAAAGAGAACTTAAGGAAGTTTACAGCAAGTTCCTTTTACAATAGAAAATGCTAGGTTAAGGTCAAGGTCATGGGCTTTTCCACCCCAAACTGTCAATCATACTGTGCCCGGACCATGATGACCATATCCGAATGACCCTGCTCTCTACTGTGCAGACTTCCGGTGCCTCAAAACCCATGGGAAGGCAATGGGTGACGTAACAGTGACTTTGTCCATATTTTTTTACGGTCTATGCTTGCAGAGCGTTTTACCAGCTTGTGTCACAAATGTGCATTTGTATGAATACATAATAGACCAGGGTGATATTCTGACAGTGGAGTGCCAGGTAGGAAGGGTGGGGGTGTTGTAAGTGTTAAAGGGTGTGGTTACCTGGTCGGTTGTCAGTAGGACGGGGTGTGGCTATCTGGGTAATAGGTGTAGGTGATAGGGAGTGTGGTTACCTGGCCGGTTGTCGGTGGGAGGGGACAGCAAGTCCCTAATTTGGGCATCCTTCAGGCCCTCCACCCACTGCAGGTCCAGGGTGCGGAGCAGTGGGCAGCTGGAGGTGCAGAGGGCAGAGACTGCCACCCAGGAACACCCTGCCAGGTGCAACATCCTCAAACCTGCAGGACGGGGTTACCATTAGCTATCAACACTGCACTGATGAAGGCTTAAGCTGAAACATTTTTTTTTTATCTGCCAATTTTTCTAGAAAATTCTAGCAAAAACATATTCTTCTATCTCAGTAGTTCTTGTCTTCATTAATCATCAGTCCCAGCTATAAATCCTCAATACATTACCCATAAACCACTATAAGATGTGCTAAATCTTATCCATATGCCCCTTATATAACTTATCCATATGTAAGTAGCCTGCTCTGGTTGAACAGACCATAAGAATACCACTTGGAGGAGGTGTATCTATGCATACAATCTAGTATATCACCACTCCGGGAGAGTTTTATTACCTCTGAGCAAACCAAACAAAAAGCTATTTAAGGCCCATGGCTTAGAATACCATAAGGTTCATGGTTTACTTTTTTAAGTTTGAATGCCAATCTGGGACATTCAATTGAAATCATCAATTGAAAATCTTAATGTCTATGTAGATAATGGTTGTTGAGGCTTGCCAGTTTGGAATTTACACTTTCAAGCACAGGTCAGCATGGTATGTAATATTTTGCCTGATTTTTAGAAAATTGTAGTACTGGTTAGCCAACAACTTTCACCTTCTGTTGTTAAAAGCAGGTGTACATTTCCCTCTTTTGGAGAGGTATTCAATAGCTGATCTGAATGATCTAACATATTCCTGTTTGGTTTCATTAAAAAGGAGGCTAAAAGCATGTATCTTTTAATAATAACTTAACTCGGTATCACCCAATCAGGGCAAACATCCTCAATCCCTGCTGGGTAAGGTATTTATGGTGGCCGAAAGAAAAGGTTTTCGGTTGGTTAAGGGTTGTTTCTCCTGACTTATTTTTCCATAGGGTTCAATAGGAAAATGAGAAACAACCCTTAAAGTGATCCATCCATATCTACTGCATATCTGGCAGCAGAGTGATGGTTTGAGGCTCGTTTGATACCTCAGACCCTTGATGACTTACAACCATTTAGCTAACTATGGGTTCCATACTATTCCCGTGTAATTTAAGATGAATCTAGTCCCACCCCCCAATTCCCATAGAGATCCATTCAAATGCAGAGAGGTTGTAGTAACGCTTGTAAGAGTTCCTGAAAATAAGATATCAAGAGTCTTTTGATATTGTTGGGTGATAGACATCAGGAAGTCATGGCATGCAAAGTATATGCGACCAAATATTTAAAATTATTACTTTATTCTCCATTATGTTAAAAATGTGTAATGTTTCTCCTGACTTTTTTCCCCATAGAGTTCTATAGGAAAATGAGTCAGGAGAAATAACCCTTGCAGTGATCCATCCACATCTACCACATTTCTGGCAACAGAGTGATGGTTTGGGGCTCGTTCGATAACTCAGACCCTTGATGACTTACAGCCATTTAGCCAGCCATGTGTTCCATACTGTACTAGTGTAATTTACAGCTGAATCTAGTCTCACCCCCCAATTCCCATAGAGATCCATTCAAATGCAGAGAGCTTATAGTATCGCTTGTAACAGTACCTGGAAATAAGATTGTGGTAGGGGGCATGGTTTTAGGCGCAGCTAGCAAGAGAGAGAGTGAACGCGGGCGGTTTAGGGAGCCGGCACAGCTGTCGGCAATCAGGCAATTGGGGACGATTGATTATAAGTTTGGTGTTATCAATTAACCAATTGCCTTGATTGTTCAACAGTGAGCCTGAGAGCCTTAATAAGGAACCCGCGGGGAGTGGAGAGGGAGAAAAGAACTGGACACAGGGAGGTGATGTGTGTTTGTGTACGAAACTAAAGAGAGAATAAATGTAACGTTCTCTGGAAACCGGACTGCCGTGTCTTATTCCCCGAGCAGTAGCGCTCACTTCGCCACAAAGATATTGAGAGTCTTTTGATGTTGATGGGTCACAGACTTCAGGAAGTAACAGCATACAAAGGATATGTGACCAAATATTAAATATGATACTTTAAGAATATGTTAAAGCAAGGGGTATGAATACTTATGTAAATGAGAGATTTTGGTTTTCGATTTTTAATACATTTGCAAAAATTTCTAAAAACAGGTTTTCACTTTGTCATTATGGGCTATTTTGTGAAGAATTTTGAGACAAAAAATTAACTCAATCTATTGTAGAATATGTCTGTAATGTAATAAAACGTGGAGAAGGTGAAAGGGGTGGGCAGACTTTCCGGCTTGACTGTACATTTGCCCCTTTGGTGGTTTAAGATGAAAACATTGATATCACACTGTTACACACACCTAAATATGTAGCCTAATCATTCACTCTTGTATCTCAATAAATCATCACTTTTTCTCGAACTCAACAGTATGTAAAGTACAAGCAGAAGCGAGAGGCTTAAATACCTAACAGGTAGGGAAACAGGTGAAATTTATAATTAGCGGGGAAGGGTTAGGGTTAGGGACGGAACGCGGGGGTTAGGGTTAGGGTTAGAGACGGAACGCGGAAACAAATCAGATAGATTGCTAACCGGCGCAAACGAGGGAGAAAGCCACAACCCATGACAGGACCCCCCCTCTAGGGGACGACCCCAGGCGATTAAAAACCGACTCCATAACGTCCATAAGTGCTTTGGCAGTACTGAGTGTGGATGAACCGCTCCAAATTAATGGAGTAGCCCAGTCAAGCCCGGGTCTGGTGAGGAGCGAGAGTATAAACGCCACCTGGGAATCTTGGGTGGTATCACGCTGACTGGGCTTTAAAAAATATTTAACACTGTGCTAAGAACCCTCGGCATTTGCCGACCCGACCGTTGGAGCCGGGGAAAGAATGGCCTGAGCAGCAGATGAAGGTGCTTGATGTGATATGGTAAGGGGACGCATACTCTCCGCCAATTCCCGGAACCAGCCCTCCTGAACCGGCAACTGGGTCGCCAACCGATCAACTTGACCTATAAAACGGGCTAGCCTCATAAACACAGGCAGAGAGGAGACTCTGAATAGCCACCACTAAATAAAATAGCGAGAAGATAAAAGGAAAAACAAGGCACCTTCGGGACATGACTATAACGCCCGATAACTGGTGAAATAAACTAAACAAAAATGAAACTCACACCCTCAGAAAACGAGAGAGTGGTAGAGAGGAAAGGAAAAGGGAACAGAAAAACGAATTCCCTTGGCTTCAAGGCCAGAAAATCTCAAGCTGCGACAAACAAAGAAAAAGTTTATTTTTCTTTCAACTGCAGAGACAGAAATGACTAACCCTGACTTCGTAAAGGCACAAAATGATGACGAAGCATCCGGAAGCGGAAGCGAGAAGTTTAAATACCTAACAGGTAGGGAAACAGGTGAAATTAATCATTTGCGGGAAAGAGCAAAACCCCGAGACGGAACGTGGAAAAAAATCTGATAGATTGTTAACCGACGCAAATGAGAGAGAAAGCCACAACCTATGACATTGTCCAGTCGGGCTGGTTTTGTTTATAGTCATCACCGTGGAGACACATTAATAACGTGTCCTCCGGAATGTCCATCGGATCTGCGTTTATTTTTTTTTGGGAGTTTGAGTGGCTTGGTATCGGGACTAGTGTTTAATATTTTCCAGAAAATTAGCTATTTTTGAACCCGGGATTGAACACCTCGCTCCTGTGTTTCCCGTCTAAAAAAACAAGGGCGTTCTAGTAGGCTATTATGAAATGTGCGACCCGCCTTATTGGTTTACAGGCTACCGGCATCCATATGCCATATAAAACTATCTTTCAGCACCATGGCATTTTCCACTTGCGTACTATTGGCTGAGATTCTTGAATATCTATAACAACACACTGTTTTTCAAAGACGTTTTATTAATAAAAGCAACATATATTTTGTACAAAAGTATGGCTGCTTTGGAACTTTGGACATCTAAACAAAGGCTATAGGGCTATTAGGCCTACCTGAACTGTGAGAAGTATTAACGCTGTCTATAACTGTTCACGACAAAAAGCCTTTAGGTCAGGGGTGTCAAACTCTGATCCTGGAGGGCCGCAGTGTCTGCTGGTTTTTGGTGCGTTTCAGCACAAGTGATTAATTTAAGTCACTGATTGGCTAAGAAGTCCACACACCTTGTTCACAATGCTTTAACTGGGTGCTGATTGAAAGGAAACCACAAATACCTGTAGATACTGCAGCCCTCCAGGACTGGAGTTTGACACCCCTGCTTTAGGTTACAGGAAAATGGCCAGTGTGGGGGGGGGGGGTATATATATTATGCCTACACAATTTTACCCTCTTCTTTGAAATGTCGAGGGTTTCGGTGGTGAATGCCGAAAACTGAAACATTTTGAAATAATGTAACGTATGTTATGCAGAAATGTATGTTCTCACGTTTAGCCTATAACAAGCCAATAAAAAAAATAAAACCTAAATAAAAAATCTAGGTTTTTGCTGCAAGAATTGAGAATGTGAGTAATAGGCCTACATTATATAGTATATAGTTTAGCCTTAGGCAAGAAAAGCGAAGATATCTAATATACTTGCAACTTGCTCTAAGAATTCCAGCTCGTTTTGTAATTAGAGATGGGCTATATTTCTGCAGAATCCGATGTCCTGGAATAACAAAACTAAGGGTTTGCGTTCATTATTAGGCTACCCCTTGTCCCTATCCACAGTTGCCTCCTAGTGGTAACCTAGTCATTGACGTCACAATTATAGTAACATTCTTTTCTCTGAAATTAATTTACAGCTTTAAAAAAACCCCGACATTTTGCCTGATTAGTATTAATTACGTTGCTTGACGTGATTTTGCTCTCCACGTTTGGAGCAGGTACAGCGGTGTTCAAATAAATAGCAATGCATTAAAAAAAGTGAATAAAGTGCAAATATTTTTAATAGCTTTTAGTTCCATATTTCAAATGTAGTGTAAACATTACACATTCAATTCCAAATCAAAACATTAAGAAATTTTATCAAGTCCGCGTTATTCTTTTACAGGAAGCAAAGAAAAGGAATATTCTTTGTTAAAAAAAAATAGCAGTGTCGACATTTTTCTCTTCAAACTCAAACACTTTAACTTCACTTTAAATTACTGAATCTGTGTTGCATCGAGTCAACCAACTTCTGGCACCTAGAAACAGGTATTTCAGCCCAGGATGAACAAACTACATTCCACAGTTCCTGTAAATTGTAAGTTTTCAATGGGGTTGAGGTCGGGGGATTGAACTGGCCACTCCATTACCTCAATCCTTTTTGTCTGGAACCAAGATGTTGCTCACTTACTCGTGTGTTTGGGGTCATTGTCTTGTTGAAACACCCATTTCAGGGGCATTTCCTCTTCGGCATACGGCAACATAATCTCTTCAAGTATTTTGATGTATTCAAACTGATCCATGATCCCTGGTATACGATAAATAGGCCCAACACCGTAGTGTCCCCATACCATGATTTTGGCGCCACCATGCTTCCCTGTCTTCACAGTGTACTGTGGCTTGAATTCAGTAACCAGGGGTCGTCTGACGTACTGTCGACGACCACTAGACCCGAAAAGAACAATTTTACTCTCATCAGTTCACAGAATGTTACGCCATTTCTCTTTGGGCCAATCGATGTGTTCCTTGGCAAATTTTTACCGATTGTGCACATTTTTTTCAACAATGGTGCTTTACGGGGGCTTCTTGCTGATAGCTTAGCTTCGATTAAACGTCTTCTGACTGTAACAGTACAGGTAATTTTAGATCATCTTTGATCTTTCTGGAGGTGATGATTGGCTGAATCTTTGCCATTCTGACTATTCTTCAATCCGTTTTAACAGTAGTTGCTTGTTTCGGGTTTTTGTTACCATTTTAAAGCATTTGAGATCTTTTTAGCTGAGCATCCTATAATTTGGTGCACTTCTTTATACGTATTCCCCTCTCCAATCAAATTTTTAATCAAATTATGTTGTTCCTCCGAACAATGTTTGGAATGGCCCATTTTACTTAGCAATTCAGAAGGAAATATATTTTAGAACAATGTGTGAAACATTTGCTTCCCTTCTTTCTTAATAAAGGACAATTAATGACACCTGTTTTTCCACATAATTAATGAATTCTCTAATTAAACTCCACACTGCTATTATTTTGAACACGCCCCTTTCAATGAATGAGTCAATTACTCAGAACAAGCCGAGTGCATGTCATGACAGTTGGGTCTGTTTTCCTATTACACTACTACATCTACAAGTAAATTATTTGCCATGCAGAAATATCACTACTACAAATAACAGTGGTTCATCAGGTTACTGATGTTGTACTGCTATTTTTTTTAACACTGTATATTGAACTTCTATTTCCTGTGTTCACATGCTCTAAAGTGCAATTTAGTGAGTTTTCGCTTGTCAATAAGCAGTCATGAGTAGGTGTCAGTTTTTTCAAATGGTGGTGTGAATGAAATTTAATTACCACTGTTCTCTGCTCTGGTGAAATCCTTTGATGTAGAGTTCCTGAGTTAAAAATGGTTAGACAACTGTTTCTCTTGTCTGAAGGAACTCTTCGTAAAACCATTGGAAGGGCTATAAACTGCGAAGAGTACTGAAGCAGATGTTGATTTACTACCCAAGGAATAATAATCTGGCTAGGTTCCCATAGGGTTTGTTCTTCCTGTGCCCTCCATTGTAAGAATTCCTTTGATGTCTTCATTTGGTGGACAGTTTCAAGACCCTCAAAACTGTATGAGAATGATTTCCTGTGATGTCATAGTTTTAGTCTATTTAATGAATTACTCAACAGAAATTGGGGTTCTGTCTGATCATCTACTTTGACCGGATAGCACCCTTCTGCAGAAGTTTTCTTAAATGAATAAACGAAAATCTTTTGTTAACGGCTTAACCTAACCTCGTGGTTGATCACTCTTATTTCTTAAAATCTAAATTTAGCAAACTTAGATTCGGAAATTCCTTGACAGTGGATACTGCATTTTGGAAATAAACTTCATATATTGATTATTTTATTGTAGTTAATTCGATCAAATATAATGCAATAGTTATTTATCTGCATTGCCCATGTTAAATTTCCTGGGTTCCCGACGTCAGTCCCGGTCGGGAATGGGGAGGAATTGTGATGGGAAATACTGGGAGGAATTGTGATGGGAAATACCGGGATCCCAGGAACTGGGATTAATCACTAATCGGGACTGGTCGGGGACTGCGAGTAATCATCGAAAGGCCATCCGGGAAAAGAGGGAGAGGAGGACGGGGAAGGAGTGAGATGATGACTGGAAGGCTGAGTGGATTCGGTGCCCTGTTTCGACTGGACGAAGACTGTGCGTGCATGGAGGAGAATCGCGGAGGCGGAGTTTGTGTGTGTCGTCGGGGAGCAGCTGTGATCCAGGAGACGCATTGCTCTGGTCGACTCAGGGCAGCTTTGTCCCTGCGGCTGTTGGAGTGCTTGGTGACATTGGACATCTACTCAAGACAACAGAGGAGCTGCTCTCAAGAGGAGCTGTTCTTGCTTTTGATGCTTGATTGCTCGCATTTAATTAGGTTGACTGATTCAATGATTCTATTGAATGTCTTTGTTTGATATTATTTGATATTATTATCAATTATTCACACTCAGTTTTTTCCCATCTGGCTGTGTAGGAGGGATTGCATATACAGGTGCAGCTCAAAAAATTTGAATATTGTGAAAAAGTTCAATATTTTTTGTCACTCATGTCAGAAAGTGAAACTCATATATTATATAGATTCATTACACATAGAGTGAAATATTTCAAGCCTTTATTTCTTGTAATTTTGATGATTATGGCTTACAGCTAATGAAAACCCAAATTCAGTGTCTCAGAAAATTAGAATATTGTGAAAAAGTTCTATATTGGAAATGTGTATTGGTGTCACACTAATCAGCTAATTCACTCAAAACACCTGCAAAGGTTTCCTGAGCCCTTAAATGGTCTCTCAGTCTGGTTCAGTAGGCTACACAATCATGGGGAAGACTGCTGACTTGACAGATGTCCAGAAGACAGTCATTGACACCCTCCACAAGGAGGGTAAGCCACAAAAGGTCATTGCTAAAGAAGCTGATTGTTCACAGAGTGCTGTATCCAAGCATATTCATATAAAGTTGAGTGGAAGGTAAAAGTCTGGTAGGAAAAGGTGCACAAGCAACAGGGATAATCGCAACCTTGAGAGGATTGTCAAGCAAAATCCATTCAATAATTTGGGGGACCTTCACAAGGAGTGGACTGAGGCTGGAGTCAGTGCATCAAGGGGCACCACGCACAGACGAATCCAGGACATGGGCTACAAATGTCGCATTCCTCGTGTCAAGCCACTCCTGAACCAGAGACAACGTCAGAAGCGTCTTACCTGGGCTAAGGAGAAAAAGAACTGGACTGTTGCTCAGTGGTCCAAAGTCCTCTTTTCAGATGAAAGTAAATTTTGCATTTCATTTGGAATTCAAGGTCCCAGAGTCTGGAGGAAGAGTGGAGAGGCACAGAATCCACGTTGCTTGAAGTCCAGTGTGAAGTTTCCACAGTCAGTGATGATTTGGGGTGCCATGTCATCTGCTGGTGTTGGTCCACTGTGTTTTCTGAAGTCCACAGTCAACGCAGATATCTACCAGAAAATTTTAGAGCACTTCATGCTACCTTCTGCTGACAAGCTTTATGGAGATGCTGATTTCATTTTCCAGCAGGACTTGGCACATGCCCACACTGCCAAAAGTACCAAAAGCTGGTTCAATGACCATGGTATTACTGTGCTTGATTGGCCAGCAAACTCGCCTGACCTGAACCCCATAGAGAATCTATGGGGTATTGTCAAGAGGAAGATGAGAGACACCAGACCCAACAATACAGACGACCTGAAGGCCACTATCAAAGCAACCTGGGCTTCCATTACACCTCAGCAGTGCCACAGGCTGATCGCCTCCATGCCACGCCGCATTGATGCAGTAATTCATGCAAAAGGAGCCCCAACCAAGTATTGAGTGCATAGAAATGAACATACTTTTCAGAAGGCTGACATTTATGTTTAAAATATCATTTTTTATTGATCTTATGTAATATTCTAATTTTCTGAGACACTGAATTTGGGTTTTCATTAGCTGTAAGCCGTAATCATCAAAATTACAAGAAATAAAGGCTTGAAATATTTCACTCTATGTGTAATGAATCTATATAATATATGAGTTTCACTTTCTGACATGAGTGACAAAAAATATCGAACTTTTTCACGATATTCTAATTTTTTGAGCTGCACCTGTACATATGGGTATGACAGTACCTAGTTTCAGCCTTGGACGCACTTCGTATGCAGCGTCTGATGCATAGGTTTGCATAAGGTGGGTAGGACTGTGTGAAACTGACAGTCAGCACTCATTGGCTAGCAGTACTGTCAAGCACACGAGTGTCTGCGTATTTCCAGTATGATGCGGTGCATTGGGTTTTATCAGTCCGCTGAGAAACAAGTTGTGCTAACTAATCGGTAGCTAGCGAATGCTGCGAATCCATCTAGAACAATGAGTGTTGTGGACCAAGGGCTTAACACTGGATTGAAGAAAGTTTTTGAAGTTCACAACATTTCTTCGGTGTGATAGACTGTTTTACTGGAGATCCATTTGTGTAAATTTGTTTCAAGCGAGTCTGTTTTTCTTGTAGCGCTGTTTCTGAATCGACTGCCATCTGTGCCGCCTCAATACGTCACGGAATATAGACTGTTTGTGGTTGGTTATATTGCACGTTAATCAAAGGCGCCAACTTGTCAAAGTGGGTGGATCTTTACCGCATTAGGCAAGTCTATGGACCAGACTTTGTTTATTAGAAAGTTTGGCCTTCGCGAGACTAGGCAATACCTGTCTTCTCTGTTCCTCATTAACAAATAAATCGGTTCAATAATGTGTTTTATAAGAGGGTTGCCCATTGACAGGATCAATCTAAATATTTTGCATGCTGGCAGGCTGGCAGCCATAGTGGCTTGGCACTGCAGGGACTCTAGTGTTCTGGCATTTAATTAGTTAACCACATGTGAATTATTTGATTACAAATCTGAAATTGTGGAGTACAGAGCCAAATCAAGAAAAAATATGTCATTGTCCCAAACAATATGGAGGGTATAGGGCTGGGCGATAATTCACAGCACAACAATAATTATCGATTGCAACGATTGTTGCAACCATGTGGGGTATTGCCTTTCTTTTCATAATTTTTTCTTTAATTATACCTGATACGGTAGTAATCTAAACTTCAAAGCCTGCATGAAATTCTACCAGGAAAAATCATCACTGTCTACTGGGTGTTGATAAGACAGACAATCAGCAGAAAGGCATTGCACCCTTCACGTGATTGACAAAAACACATCACATGATCAAGTGGAAGCTGTATGACCTTGCTGCTGATTGGTGTCTTATCAACACTCAGTAGATATCAGCGGTGATTTTTTTTTTCCAGAAGCATTTCACACGGCCTCTGAAGTTTGGATATTTACTGCTGCATATCGGGTATACTTAAAGAAAAAAAGACGAAAAGAAAGTACCCCACGCGGTGGCGACGGTTGTTATTGCATTCGATAATTTTCAATGCTGTATTTTGCCGAGCCCGAATGGAGGGCACTGTATATTTGACCTTGTGTAATGAAACTGAAATCTGTATGGAAGACGAAGACAAGAAGGTACCCTGTGTAAAACCCTGCAACCTATTCCAAATAAATAGAATTTTTATTTATTTTTTTAATACTGAAGAGAAGGGCTGCTGTGTGGCTCAGCCTGTTAAGGCACTGTTCTAAAAAGAAGCATGCTCCCCTGGCAGTGTGGAGGTGTGGTGGTTTTGAGACAGCACCCCCTGGCAGGGTGGAGGTGTAACTGACCTGGCAGCCTGTTGATGAGCCAGCTCAGCTGCTTCTTGGAGATGTTAGTCCAGCTGAGGTCCAGAGAGGCCGGCTGCCGCCGGATAATCCCGCTGAGCATGAGGGGGGTGATGGACTTACAGCGGTTCAGATCAATGCTGGACCACAGCCTCTTATCACAGCACCTGGAAAACACAGCACAGCCAATCACAATTAGCTATATGTCTACAGAGCCAATCACAATCACATTCACAATAACCTAAACACACACACACAGAGGAAATCACAATAATTTACACATTCACAAAGCCAATCACAATTTCCTGTATCCACACAGATCCTATCACAACCACCTACACAATCACCATTATGTACACACCTACAGAGATGCTGGGTACGCTTGTTTACAGATGCCCGGTACACTCCCGGACGTATGACAGGAGGAGACTGGGAAGGGCGTGATATCGTCAGTTCTTGCCGCTGCATCAGAGCAGGCAGGGTTGGCAGCCTCCCGCCAAGAGAAATCAAGTGAAAACTCCACCCAGCCACGATGTCACATACCAACCAAGAGCCCCTAATCAAGTGCGCCCCATGACATGCATAAATAAGCTTACACAGCTAATCACAATCACCTAAATACACAGATACACACGCATGCACGCTCACCAGCGGTTCCAGGTCTTGCAGACACGTATGCAGATGCAGAGCTCTGCGTGTGTGAGGTGGCGGAACACAGCCATCCAGCCCTCCCTGCGCATGGGGTGGGCATCACCCTGTTCCAGGGGCAGTTGGTCTGGGGGCGGGCTGATAGGCGGCGGCCTGATCACATGACGCTCCATCAGTAGGCACTTGGGTGGTGAGCGGCAGGGAGCGGGGCCATGGGAGGGCGGGATTGTCGGTGGGGAAGTCGGATGGAGAGGGGGTGCGGTGGTGCCGTTAAGGAGGAGCAGGTCATCTGGCAGTGTGTGGTCACAGTTGGGCTCGGGTTTGAGCAGTGGGCATGTCTCCTGGGCGAGGCTGTGCTCGGTCTGCTGGATCTCTTGGTTCAGCTGCTTGCTCAGCTCCTTGCTTAGCTCCTTATTGGCCAGCCTCCGCTGGCGCGGCACCCGGCTCCGCACCTTTTCCTGCAGCTCCCAGCCCCCCTCGCTGCTGGTCCCTGGCCGCGGGGAACTGGGATGCGATTGGCTGTTCTCCTGAATGCCAGGTGTCCGGAGCAGCACGCTGGGCGGGGCCTTCCTTGCCTCCTCCTTCTCCTCCTCTTCCTCCAGTCCCTCCATTTCCTCATCTTCATCCTCCTGTTTGTTCACATACTCCACCCCCCGCTCCTCCAGCACCCTCCCAAACTCTTCCTCCTGCTCCTCCTCTTCCATCTTGATCTGCCGCAGCAGTTGAGGGAGGGGCGGGTCATCCAGCTTCCTCTGTTGGGGAAGGACAAGAAACAGAAATGTGGCATGTGTGCAACAACTTTGGTCAGAGGATATTTCATGTGGGCCAGTGGGTACCAAATTGGAATGGCCAATGGGCCTTTGAAAATATACCTCACTGTCAAGCCCTATTCAATTATTAAATTACTCAATTCCTAAATATACAACACCGTAACCCCACTCCCCCGGAGCCAATAATGGTGTGTGTAGAGGAGGCGATTTCTAGGTTACAGGCAAAGAAGTGATTGGACAGTACCTTTTTCTGCAGTGCAGGGTCTAGGTCAGTGTTGAAGAGCTTCCTCTTCTTCCTAAGCGGGTTGTCTTCTGGGTGGGGCAGGGGCAGGTCCTCAGGGGTGAGAAGGGGTGGCCTGCGTTTGGGCATGTCCTCCCACTCGGCCTTCCTGTGGGGCAGAGCAGTGGGCAAGGCAGGGGGTGTGTCCGGCTCCTCCTTGATGTCATGGCCCAGACGCTGTTCTTTCAGGAGGGACCCCGGCAAGTTGGACGCATACTTGAAACCGGGACCTCTTTTCTGCTTCAAGGCCAAAAGGTAGAAAAGCAGAACAAACAACTTTATACCTTATGCCTATTGCTGCCAGCATCATATACCAACACTTCACCCCATATCTGAGCACATTGGGATGGCAGGTATACCATCCGCCAAGTTACGGCTTGGCGGGGCATGCCCCATACCTATAAAGCACCGAGAGTTTGGCATTTTCAGGGTTTCCTACAGAAATAACCACAATGGCCACAGACTCTCAGCCCTTAAACACATTAACGTCTGTACGTTCTTACCTCATGTAGCCATACAGAATTCAGATGAAACTTCACACATCCATACAATAAAGCCCCAAACTTGGGTTATTTTGCCTGTATTTCTCTTTCCTCTTCTTCTTCTTTTTCCAATTCTTCTTTTTCCTGCTGAATTTGTAATCAAAATGATCCATACCATCATACAATAATTCTCCTCATTGGATAACGACATCTCATCTGCGAATGACAAGGCTTCTTGATACTATTCTGACTAGTCAGAGTATCACAAGATACAGTGACAAATGCCCTATATCAGGGGTTTTCAAAGTGGGGGCCGCGGCCCAACGGGGGGCCGCCAGGGGGCGCCAATTGGAAGGGAGAGGAAAATGGAAAATGCAAAAAAATAAAATAATAATAATAATTTTTTTATTTATTTAAAACATTTATTTCAATTCAATTCATAAGATTACTGTGCCGGTTTAAAATAAGATATAAATAGTTATAAATCCTTTCATATCAAAATTAGGTCTTTGCCATGCCCTTCTTTCAATCGCAGCCAATAACTAACCGTCTGCCTGTCAGTCAAAGCGTTACGTTGAGCTGCTAACGGCCCGATTATGGAATCAAAATAGGGTCAAAAGTATTGTGTTGTGTATTAAGAAGCTGTATGTTATATTTGCCAGTGTAATTTAAAAGTTTTTTATTTTTAAAGCCATTTTTCGCAATAGGGGGGCCCCAGCCAGAGGCTACGACTATTTGGGGGTCCTTGGCATGGAAAAGTTTGGGAACCCCTGCCCTATATCACCTATATACCAGTATCCAAGAAGCTTTGGTGTAGTGGTAAGCATCGAGCCTTTCTATGCGAGAGATCTGGGATCCATCCCCCGCCAAGTACTATAGGGTAATTTCATTTTCAACTAAAACAGTGTGCACATGTTATGGTTTTCTCATACAATAATGTTTTTTCCACATTAAAGAATGTATTTTTATTGCAAAGACAAAAACATGTTTACAATATTAACTTTTCACTTGTAGCCTACTTAAACAAGTGAAACCGTGAAAGTCACCTGACACCACGGCGGTTACACAGTAACGTTATGGGAACAGATATCCCGTGGCCATTTGTCAAGCAGAATTTTTTTTTTTTATGCAAAATATCATCTGGTTAAATTCGCATTGTTGCATTAATGTACAAAAATTTATAAATAACTGATTGGCTACACGTTTTCAACAAACGTTTGTTTTAAAGAGGGTCACTGCACAAAAGACAACATAGTTCGGTAGGCTACGCATAGCCTACCTATGTTGTGATTTCTTTATTCATTTGTTACAAAAAAGATGTGCACTTCAGCTCTGTTCACTTTATGCTTTTCACACATAACACAATGTAACCATAAAAATTAAGTACGAGGGAAATATGTTTCTATTAGGGATGCACCGAATCTATATTTTTAGGGTTCGGCCGATACCCGAATCCAACAGTTAAGATTCGGCCCAACCCCGAACCAAATCCCGGAAGTAAAGGAGTAAAATAAATTAAACTATTAAATTCCTTGTTCAAATACATAGGCTATTTTCTATTTTCAACAGAACATTTCAGCATATGTGAAACGGAAACATCAACATGCATATTAAATTCAAATAAATATATTATTTTTATATTATCTTCTATGTCTTTGTTCACGCGATGGCGTCTTCTCAACGCCCAGTAGCATGATAATTGTGTCACTTCTCTCTTTTCAGTTGGATAGGCTACGGGGGCAATTGTTCTCAATATTACTTAGGTTTACACAATATGCTTGTAAATACTTCACAATCACTGTTTTTGAGACACTGTCTGTTGTAGCCTAATGAACAATTCACTTGCTATCATTAGGATAGCGTACATTTTGGATTCAGCCAAACCGAAAATAGAATCCAGAATCCCAGAAGTAAAAAGTGAAATAAATAAAACAAATCACCACCATCCTGATTTTATAACGCTTGTGTGGCTCTGATATGTTTGATGATTACATTGTTTATTCATCCTATTTAATAATAAAATTCAGCATCACACCCTGTGCAAATTTAACGGCAGCTGAGCTGACTTGCCCTCCCCCGCTGAGCTGGTGCCCTAAGCACAGTGCGTGATCTGTGTATACGGAGGGGCGGGCCTGCCTGTTAATTTAATCTGCGTGGGATTCAGATTCAGTCCAATTTTTGTGTAGGATTCGGCCGAATCCGAAACCGAATCCTGGATTCGGTGCATCCCTAGTTTTTATATAATAGGCCTATTTTTTAAATGTATTTCCATATTTTACTTATGCAAACTGTTTAGGCTATAACCCCGTAGATTGTCTTTATTTCCTATGCGTGTTATCAAGTGAAGGTTGTGGGCACGCATAAACATTGAAACTACCAATAAATTGAATTGTGTTTCAAGCTCTTGTTAAGCATTTCCCATTAAAATATAGATTCATCCATTTTGAATGATGTCACTTTCCTCCTACTCTGCAACCCGGAGCTGTGAAATGATACCTGAGTTTCCGACTTGTAATTCTGAGTTAACGGGCCGTTCCAGTGTATTTTTCCTGGTCGTAAGGTCGTAATTACGAGTTTCTGAGGTACCTGGAACGCAGCAGTAGGCAGGACAGTAGCCTACCGGAAAAGAAAAATTGTATGTGCAGCTACGTTATGGCCTTGTGCTTAGTTGTGCCTGACTTTGATGCAGATTGACGTTACTTTTTACTGCAGCTACGCAAAAAGGCAATTATTTTGTTAGCTACGCCGGTCATCTTCCGACATATCACATAAGCAGCTATTTCTACCGTGTATCCTACCCTTTAAAACACCGTCATATGTCTTTCATTCACAAGAATGTATTTGTGTTCGCATCTAGTCTATTGTGCATGCATGTCTCCCTATAAATTTGGTTCATTCATTTATTTGCTTCTTCATGATCCCTAGCTGTATTGAATGAATGAGGCATCTATTATCGACATAATATTAGTTGGCAACAGGTGGTGGTGTTCATTGTATTTTATTAGACATGAAATACATAGTTAATCTATAAAAAAAAATTATGTAATTGTGGGATATCGGTAATAGGAGAGATGTTCTCATTCTCATCAGTAGAGGGCGTTATGGTTACGCGAATGTCTGCAGTAGTTACTCACACATAGCCCACAAAACACTGTAAGTTCTTAATTCCAACTTGCAAAAACTAGGCCTCCGTTTAAAAGTATTGATATAAAAATGTGGCCAAGTTACAACTAACAATATTGCCTATCGTAGCTGACACTAATTAAACTAGCTCTATTCCAAAACAATGCTATCCAATCTTTCTTAAATGATTTAATGTAACTTGGCCCTGTGTTTTTTCATCTTACCATCTCAAGAGAATGTGGTCAATTAAACTGTATGTGCCACATCAAACTGAAAGGAGAATAATTTATAGGGGAAATAATCTGTGATTCAGATGTGTTACACTTAAAATTAAAACTAAAAATGACTAGACTATAAGGTATGTTTCAACAATTGTCTGCATCCAGTGCTTGGGTTCCTGTGTGCAAGCATGCATTATTATTATAATTTATTTGGATTTGAATAGAAACCTGTGTGGTCTTATTGAGCCTAGACATTCTTGTATTCACAAAATTGTGCCAGTATAATATACCACACAATTCACCCCTATCACTGCCAGTATGACATGCCACACAACCCTCACCCCTATCACTGCCAGTATAATATACCACACACCTCACCCCCATCACTGCTAGTATAATATACCACACACACACATCACCCCCATCAATGCCAGTATAATATGCCCCACAAACCTCACCCGTATCACTGCCAGTATAATATACCACACATAATTTACCCCTATCACTACCACTATATAGCACTCCTGGCTCCCTTACTCTCCCATAGAGATACTTACTTTCCCAGTCTTTCCGGCATGATTACACTTAGGACACTCCCAGCAGTTTGGGAGTTCCTCATTAATCACACCTCCAGCATCCTTCACCTGAGAGGGAGATGGAAAGGAGATAGAGAATGAGAGTTATTATTTAAAAAAAAAATTATTATAGAGGTGGCGCATTCTGCAATTAAGCACTACGATGTGGTGCAAGAATGATGTTTGCATCCGGACCGTGCCAGTGGCGACAGTGGCCGGTAGCTCAATAGGGCGATGTGCAGAAGGTTATGGGCGGATTCAGTTGGTTAGGGATCCGCATTTCATTGCTCTTCATCGACCCCCGCTCGTCAATCAGGCGCCAATGGACTGGATGTGTAATATGAAAGGTCTTCCTCTGACTCCATTCCGCATCCCGAAGAGAGTGTAAAGGCTAATTCAACTTCAGACCAAAGATGCGCGACACAAACCGCTTTAGAAGGCTGCAGAGAGGAATTGCAGCAGGGTCAACTACCCCGTCTCATAACATCTGATGCCGGCACTTCCCGTTGCAGGCGATTCCTCGTGTCTAGTCGCAGTTCATATGCTCCGTTATAGTTTTGTCCCTCAACAAAATCTGTGGCAAATCTCCCCAACAGTGACAGGAATATAATAATAATACTAATTCCTATTTATATAGTGCTTTTCTCACATTCAACATGCTTTACAGTGAGCAATGTGACACAAACAGAAACACTCATGCACACAGACACACACACACATAAACACAAACACAGACACACACCTTCAGGCAGCTGGGGTGCAGTATCTCATTGCAGATGGAGCACTCCATGAGCATGATGTTGAACTTCTCCTCTTCATCCTCCACCGTGTCCTCCTTCCCAGCCTCCCCACAGACCAGGCACACTGCAGTGTGGGGCAACACTGGCTGCATGGGACAAGGAGGTCAGTACACACACAAACACACAGACACACACACACAGACACAGACACACACACACACACACACACACACGTGCACTCACCGCTATGCACTGCCTCATGATACAGGACTGCTTCATTCGTCCCGGGCCTCCAAACTTCTTCATGTCTTTGCAGAAGTGGCACTCGCCACATTCTGTGCGCAAGCATGCTTCACACTTCCTGCATCGTGTCCTGCGTCTCCGTGCCCCTGACGTGGACCGGCCCCCAGAAAGCCGCACCGCCACTGCCGAGCCGCCCATCTTCAGTTTTGGCCGGTTAGCCAGGCGCTGGGGGAGAAGGGAGTAAGAGTAAATGTAAGTATCTCTTATGTAGCGCAAGAGCATTATGTGAATCCTTATATGAGGTTGAAAGCTGAATTTTTCAGGAAACATACTTGGATCATAACCGCTTGCATAGCTGATGAGTCCCCAAAAGTCCTCAATTAGGGTTTTTCATAATTTGCATAATAATGAGGCAAACTCAGAGAATCGCCAATTGTGCCCTTTATAATTAACTCCTTTGCGTAGATGCCTAGTGATAATGCCGTCGGCGGCAACATTTGCTCCTGCAGCCAAACAATTAGTGGAAATCACAAACTCTGTGTTTTAACTTTATTGGTAGACGAATTCTGCTGAATACAAAGTTTCTAAGTGTCACTATTTTCCCGTAGCAAGTCCATTTAACAAGCAACCCCCCACCCATTCTATACCTACCCATGTGTGACATAGTGGACAATAGCATCTATGTGTGAGTTCATAAATGTATTTATTCATCATATAAAATTTTAATTCCGTCATAGCTACAAGATAAACCCAACAATAGCCTGATAGTATGCCAAAAAAGTCATGAAAAGCCCTGCTCACTCAAATGCTAAATAAACTAAATGTGAAAATATTGTCTCATTGTACCACATATTGTACTATGAATATCTGCTACTAAATATTAAATAAATATACAATCTTACCATTGGTTTTAAAGATAAAAGATTTTTGAGAAAATTCAGTGGTCATTTATTGTCTGGTACAATCCGTTTGAGAAACATACAACACTTCATACCGCTATTACACTATCTGAAACGTCGACTCGTAATACCCCCCATGCTCTGCAAGCCTGCTTTGAAAAATTAATTACAGTCCAGCGTAACAGCAGTTTTCATTTTAACGGTCTAGTATTATGCAAGCTCTATAGAAAACGCATTAGGGAGGGGAGTATATGTATGTAGTACTGCCTTCTAAAATGTGGTTGGTCTCGCTGGCTACATATCTACGTTTGTCTTTCCAATATGATTGATAGGCCTATTGTTATTTTCACATTTTGAGTGCATTTCACATACTGTAGTGCAATTGTTAATTTTATTTTTGATGTAGGCTACCGATTTTCATTGAAGATAGAACATCTGGCAGTATTTTGCAGATGGTGGAATACAATTTCATGTTCATGTTATTGTACACAATATATAGGCTATGGCGCATGACAAATGCTCATTCCAATTTACTGTGTGCTGCTATGTGGTAGATTCATGTAAAAAATTTCTTGGAGTCATTATGAATAGAAACATTTAAAGTCTCACCGGCAACTATACTGACCCAAGTGTGACACATTGAACAATAGCGTCTATCTGTGAGTTCATAAACATATACTTTCATCACCTAAAATTTGTATTCCGTCATAGCAATAAAATAAAGCCAACAACAGCCTGAATGTATGCTAATGCATGAAAAACGCTGTTCACTCAATAGAGAAATAAAGAAGTTCGATTCAAGTGCAATTATACCACATGATTCTACTGTCAATGGAGGACATTATAAGCTTCCCAATGGTGTTTTACGTCTCATTTGATGCTTTGAATAATAAAAGACGACCAAGCGTAATAGAAAGTTTAGTTGTGTTGTTATAGCTTTATGCAATGAATAGTATTTTTCTGATTGCATTTTTCTGAATATGCCTACGGACATTGCAAAGATTTCCTCCTCTAAATCTAAGTATCCACCACTGTTTTGTTCCATATGTTTGATACTAAATTGAGTGCTATTCTCTAATGAGTGCATTTCACATACTGTAGTGTAAGCTTCCATAGGTGGTGGAATATTATTTTATTGTAATATTATCGTACAAACCCCAATTCCAAAAAGTTGGGACGGTATGTAAAATGCTAATAAAAGCAGTGATTTGTAAATTTTCTCTTACATATATTGAATTGAAAACAGTACAAAGAAAAGATATTTAATATTTTACCTCATGAACTTTATTGATTTTTGTAAATATACGCTAATTCCGAATTTGATGCCTGCAACACGTTCCAATGAATTTGGGACAGGGGTATGGGCAGAAATATGTGCCACTAGAAACTGAATTTGAATCATTTATATTTGAATTTGAATTGAATTATATTTGAATTTGAATTGCTCAACTTGAGTAATTGCATTAAAAAGTGAATTTGAATCACATAATTTGAATTTGAGTTTGGAACTGAATTCCAAGAAACCTGAAACTGAATGTAATATTATGAAATTTAATTAATTTGCTCTGAAACTATTTGATCCTCACTGAAAATCCAACTCTCTATATACTTCCACATTCAGTTCTTGTAATTCAAATCCAGTTTACTGTGACACACATCCGGGTCGCTGAAGAAGAGCAATCAAGTGCAGATTCACAGAACTCCTTTTCTATGGCGCGGGATACGTGCCAAAAATAACACTACTGAGAGGCCGGCGGAGACTACTGATTGACCGGCGTCGGCAAATGATATAGCGACTGATAAGCCGGCGTTGATGCCTAGCACAGCTACCCACTGGATTTGCGACTGACTTTGCTAGTCACTCACATGCCACGTGCTGCTACCCACTGGATTTGCGACTGACTTAGTTGGTCACTAGCATTCCTAGGCTTTAATTAGATCAGTTAAAACAATTTTTTTGTAATTATTTGCAATATAGCACAATGTGAATATTGGACTTTTATTGTTCATGACATACACAGCTATTGCTAATATAATGTGGCTTATGAGGGTAAATAATCCCTCTAAACATGAAAAACACCTAATTAAGAAACATTAACAGCTTGTTAAAATTCTGGGATTGCAATTGTGGTTGGAACAAAAACCAGCATACACAGGGGTACTCCAGGACTGAGGTTGAAAACCACTGTTATGATCCATGATCTTGAAAAGTAGGCTAATATTAGCTAGCTGATGTACGGTGATAATTGAACGGTTTCACTTTGAACATTCGTTTGTAGAAGCAATGTTAATGATGTCATTAGTGCCGTTAGCTGTTGTTAGCCACGGGTTTTTTGGCATAAAAGAATGGTACAAATCCGGGTTTTTAAATCTGTTTGTCATGCAGATCCCTGGTAAACAATCTCAAGTTAGTTATCTTTGCAGTAAACCACACATCAGCTTTTTGGCATTTCGAAAATTGCAATGTTTTATTATATATGACTATATTCTCTATAGATCCAGTCGGCAAGAAAGGGCACACCCACAAAAACTCCAGGCCCAACCTGCCAGGGGGAAAGTTTCCATAGGAACTCAATGAAGCGGCCAGTTATAGGTCTTTAAATTAAGACAAAATGTAGTAATATATAAAATTTGCACCTTTCTTCATCATGTGAAGATTTTTACTTTTAAATGCTCCGTGTTTAAATGTTCAATGTTTCATAGATTGTAAATAATTTTTTTCTAGCGTTAATTTGTGTTAATTAATGTGTTGTGCTCAACAGTTTGAGACAAGAGGCTGTCCTCTTTAAATATGCTTTCTAATGTTTAAATTGCTTTGACTAATTTGAGTGCTGTCTTAAAATTAATTACATTATTTAACGCATTCAGATTATTGCCTGATCATTGTTAAACAATCTCAAGTTAGTTATCTTTGTCATTTCTTAATTATTATAGACTACATATTGGTCTTGATTATTCAGCAAATTAAGCTACAGTGCTACAGTTTGTAGTTGTAAACCCGGAAGTGAGTTAGCATTTTTGAGCCATGGGTTCCCTCGCCGATTTCCAATGGGGTTTTAACATGGGGTTTTCGGATTTCGTGTATAGGCTACTTTAACAGAAAAGGAATTGCGCTCCGTCTCATCTGTTGCAAGCGAAACCGTTGCTCCGCTAGGCACTTGCAGCATCAACATAATCGCTCTTGAAATTGAAAGGCGACAGTTAAACTAGTAGACCTAGCCTAGAACAGTCAACTTAAAACATAGGCTATTATGTTTTGAATAGGCTCCTCATATGCATACTAGATAAACCTATGTATTTTTATTCAAGAACATTTAAGCATATCTACGTGGTCGGGAGTGAGTCGTGTGCGCAGCCTGTTTATTAGCTCTCAAAATCCCTCACCGTCAACGGTGCTTATTGCCATCATGTCCTTTTCAACCATGTTGCATACCCTCTGAGTAATAGCCTACTCTCCGCTCGTCTATCGTCACACACCCTCTTTGGCAACACTGAGGTGATGGTAGGTCGCGATCCACTTTGCCCTGGCAGCACGGTTGGATGTACGCTTTTCAGGTGGTAGGCTACATTAATGAAGTAGTTATACTTCAAAACAGCACCACAGGTATTGCAATGTATTGCAAACCACAGGCGCTCTCGCGTGGAGACCTTAAATCACGATTACATTTCACACAAATCTCCCGTTGAAACAAGACTGGCAGATTGTTCAGTTAATCGTTTAATTTGAAATCTTATCGATTAAATTCTTATTAGCAATTAATTGATAGTCGATTAATTGTTAACATCCCTATCTAATATCTAATAATTGATAAGCTAACTAATGTCTTCGAACAATAGTAGCGGCCAATTTCTTTTTTAAAACAACCCAAAAAAACGCAACCTGCGACATCAGAAAGGACCACCCTAAATCGTGTATGTAGGCCTATATAAGCAGGCAGCTTTGGATTTTGCTTTGCTCCAGGAGGTAGCAAATAGGCTACAAAGCGCTGGGGCATAGTTGAACACGGGAGGACGGCAGGCTTGAAAAACTGTTCAGGGTTCAGTGGTGGTGAGTGACGTTTACGGAATGCAACCGATTGCTGTAGTAATGTAGTTCACTTTAGTATAACGTTATATTTAATTTATATTCATTGCGTGTGTGGTTCAAAAATCGCAGAGTGCATTTCTTTGTGGAGATTATCTTTATTAACAAAACGTGAAAACTCTCTTAGGCTTATATTAACCACAGACCACAAATCCGAAAACCCCATTGGAAATCGGCGAGGGAATCCATGCCCAGAAGAAATTCCACGCTCCGAATTGGCCCACAAAAATACGTCAAGACTGTAGCACTCTATTGTATGATTGTTAGGGTACTCAAGCTAAATAAATAGAAACAAGTCTAATGCTGTAGCCCATACCCCACTTTTTCCAGTGCTGCAGCTATCAATACATACAGTGAGCACCATAATTAATTGGACAGTGACACATCTTTTGTTATTTTGGTTCTGTACTCTAGCACTTTGAGTTTGAGAGCTGCAGTTGAAGTGCAGACTGTTAGCTTTAATTTGAGGGTATTTTCATCCATATCGGATTAACCGTATAGAAATGATAGAACCTTTCGTACATAGTCCCCCCCCCCCCCCCATTTTCAGGCATAAAAAAATATTGGACAGTTTAACATAATGTAGAATAAAGTAATAATTTTTAATATTTGGTTGCATATCCTTTGCATGCCATGACTTCCTGATGTCTATGACCCAACAATATCAAAATATATTATTTTCTGGTACTTCTACAAGCGATACTATAACTTCTCTGCATTTAAATGGATCTCTATGGGAATTGGGGGGTGGGACTAGATTTAGCTGTAAATTACACTGGAACAGTATGGAACACATGGTTGGCTAAATGGCTCGAAGTCATCAAGGGTCTGACATACAAGCCTTAAGGCTGATTTATACTTCGTAAGACAACCCCTGTGAGCCAGATTTTCTGTCTCATTGACGTAATATGGAACGTCGTGCCATTTGTCTCGTACCTCTCAAATTTTCTAGCGGCTCACACCACGTCTTTGATTGGTTGACTGGCCTGGGAATACGGAGCTTTCTGCGTGGCTAAGGAATACATATTTGCATGTATAAAGGAACGATGGCTTCATACTTTGTATTAGTTTCAGCCTGGCTAATTTAATTTAAGAGACTACTCGCACACAACCCAATGCAGTGTTTAAATTTTAACGTTACGTTGCTATAGACACAGGACGCTTGTCAGTGAGCCGATTGACTATGAATGCCCAGAGCTATGAGCCAGTCTAAACTAGGCTTTAAACCATCACACTGCTGCCAGATATGCAGTAGATATGAATGGATAACTTGAAGGCTTTCTTCTCCTAAATTATTTTTCCATAGTTCAAAAGGAAATTTGTCAGGTGAAACAACCCTTAAAGTGATCCATCATAACCGCTAGGTAAAGTGACTTCTGCTAGCTAATTAGCTAATCTAACCGTTTTTGGCAAGCTAGCTAACCTCTACATATTTTCCACATATCAGCAAGGCCGCCACAAAATAAATAACAGGATTTATTTAGGAGATGTGTGTTCAGAGAGGCACAGTCATCACAGATGAACGACCGCATCGACATCGACAAGGCAACGAAAGGTGGCCTAACTTTTTATTCACCTCCAGTAAAAAAGAAAACTTTATCTCCCCTCGGTCCACAATCACAATTTAAATTACGTCAACGAAGTGTAATGGCTAACATTAGGCTACTGTTACCCCCAAAGCCTAAGCTAACGTTAGCTATAAGCTACAACCCATCACGTCACCACCGCAGAATGGGGAAATGAAAAAAAATTCAAACACACAATGCACATAATTTAACTTTAGCTAGCTATGATATATCACCAGCAACAGTAATCCACAATAACGTAGCAATTTAGCAAAGTATTTTGCCTGATATGAAATGTGCACACCCGGGTATTATCAATATGAATCTGCCCGGTGAATTGCTTGAATCCAGAGATGCTGAAGGTAGCTATACTGTAGAATCTAAGGTTTCCCTCCCTCATCTTATTGTTTTGGCACCCAACGACGCAACACGATGATGCCATTTTAGTAGGCTAGTTTGTTTAATTTAGAAGCAGCTAACTTGGCTATCTATAAATGTGCAGTCTCATCGGCTGTTTGGAGGAATAACAGATTGTTTTGCCTCCAGTTCGCTTGTTATTGTTGTTTTGACGTTTGTAAAAGGGTCAATAGATCTGAACAGTGACCGCCCCCTTTTTTAGGGGCCCTGGTTCTGGAAGTAAGTTTCCCATTCATTTTCTCCATAGACATTACAGGAAGTCCCTAGCTACAAAGGGTTTGAAGCCATGAACCAAGCTATCCAGCTACGAGACGAATCATGACATTACAAAAAACGTTAGAGAGAAAACAAAAATTAGGAAAACGGAAAAAAAGGCAAAGGTACAAGACTGTGTACTTAACGTTTTTCAAGAAGCAATAAACTACTCATCCCATAAAGCATTGCGAATGATGTAATCAAATCCCTTCATTTTCAACCGGTTTCAACCACTTTTTGCAATCATTTTAGGTTAAATTACATTTTATTTTTAGTGCTTTCTTATATATTTTGTTTTTGGATTTATTGTTGTAATTATAGTGTTTGGAAATTTACTTCTGGAAACCGGATGTCCAGTCGGCTGTCATTCACTGGAATCTAACGTTAGGCTACAGTCATGACGTATTTTTGTAGGCCAATTTGGAGGTTTCTTCCGGGCATGGGTTTCCTTCCCAGATTTCCAATTGGGTCTTACCACACACGCAATTAATATAAATTAAATATAACGTTATGCTCAAGTGAACTACATTACTACAGCAATTGGTCGCTTTCTGTAAAAACGTCACTCACCACCACTGAACAGTTTTTCGAGCCTGCCATCCACCCGCATTCAACTAGGCCCCAGCGCTTTGTAGCCTATTTGTTACCTCCTGGAGCAAAGAAAAATCCAGAGTTGCCAAGACTGCTTATATAGGCCTACATGTTTAGTCTTGTCCTTTCTGATGTCGCAGGTTGCGTTTTGTTTGGGTTGTTGCGTTACTATTGTTCGAAGACATTAGCTAGCTTATTAATTTAGCTATTCCACCCCCTCCCATCCACAATCGCCCTACTCTTCTGTTTGTTTGGGCGTGTTTTTTACGGGGAGGTTGATTAACTTTGTCTCCCAAGTCTGATTTGGCAACACTGCCATATTTGGCAATGCTGGGTTAGCTAGCTAGCAAGCTAACGATAGCTCATGGCAAGTCATTTTAACATTTAGCTAGCAAGCTAACGATAGCTTATAGCAAGCCATTTTAATTTAAGTTATTAAATTAGTCAGAACTAGCTGCCTAATGTCCTTGCTGGCTGGCCATATCAGTTAAGTTAGCTAGCTACCGCAATTGCCTAGCTACTAGCTAGCTACGTCCTAGCTAAGTGCAGCTAGTTGAACTAGAGCATTTTATTTTGCATACAAAATAAAACATAGCTTCAAATGGAAGCTAGCTAGCTAAGCAATTGTGGTAGTTAGCTAAGTCATATATGGCCAGCTACTTTCTTTCTCCTAGGAAAATAGGCAGCTAATTGGGACTAATAAGGTAGCTAGCTATGGAAGTCAAATACATGTTAAAACGGCTTGCCATACTAGCTTGCTGGCTAGCAAGCTACGAAGACCTTAGTTTTAAATAGTATTCATTCATATTCTTGAATTTCATATAAAATAAGTTGATGTGGAAAAGTTCGAAAGGAGCTCTGACACGACTAGCTACACTTGAGAGCAGCTAAGGATCCACTGAGGTAATGACATATTTATTCCGACAACTTGTAGTTTGAATATAGAAACTGGTTAGCAACATACTTTTTAAAACCATATAAAAGCCTAAGAATTCATGGTCAATATATTAATATGTGTAATTTATGTCTAGAACAAAACGTGAAAACTCTCTTAGGCTCATATTAACCACAGACCTTATATTCAGCACAAATCCGAAAACTCCATGTTAAGACCCCATTGGAAATCGGCGAGGGAACCCATGGCTCAAAAATGCTAAGCAGCATGTGTCTGCTTAGAAGAGGTCTAACCAGCAGCGCATTGCTAGGTAAGGCTCCAAAGCAAGATGAGGATACTAACAGAGTTCCAAAGCGGCCAAATAGTCAAACTTATTTAAGGTGGCAAGGGGAACCGTGTCAAAAATGATGACAACATATATGCCCAACACCAAAAAACAGAACTGTGGCTGCAAGTCAAAGCTCTCCGACAGGGACAGACGGACACTTGGTAGGATAGTTGCTAATAACCACAGAAATACAGCTCTAAAAATCACCACAGTCTCAACAAAAACAGTACGTTGTGAGCTTCACAAAGCTGGTATTTATGGCAAGGCTGCCATTTGAAAACCATTTGTATCCAAGACTAATGCACAAAAACGCAAGTGATATGGTCTGATGAGTCATCTTTTATTCTTTTTAATACATCTGGACAGGTTTATGTTTGGAGAAGGCCTAAGGAGGCATTCAATCCACAATGTCTGTTGCCAACTGTTAAGTATGGTGGTGGTTCTGTAATGGTATGGGCAGCCATTTCATGGGACTCATTGGGTCCAATGACTGCTCTCCATGGATGTGTAACGGGCTAACAATATAAACCATTGTACAAGACCAGGTACACCCTATGGTGCAAACATTGTTCCCTCATGATGTCCCCATATTCCAACATGATAACGCCCCCATACACACTGCTAAAAACTTGAATGGTTCCAAGAACACAAGGATGACCTCAAATGCCTTCCATGGCCTGCACAATCACCAGATCTAAACATAATTGAACCTTTATGAGAAGTTCTGGAGCGCAGACTAGATTTCCACCTCCTTCATCCCTCAAAGAACTGGAAACTGTCCTTCTTGAACATTGGGCCCACTATACACAGTTCAGAAATTGTATAACAGCATTTCTAGAAGGATTGAAACCGTTGCAAAGGGTGGGCCTACTCATTATTAGTTACTAGATATTCCGTTTTTGTTTTTGTTCCGTTTAATTATATCAATTATGTGGATTAGCCAGTTAAAAAGTTAATGAAATGAAAGTTAAGTAATGAAACCAAATTAGTAATGAAAACAAACTTAATTGTATACTTCAAATTTTTAAGTCCTTTTAAAAGAAATATTGTAAAAGAGAAACCCTTGTAAAAGAGATATTCATCTCATCTTCCTGGTAAAATAAAGGATAAATAAATAAATGATTGACAGAGTCCACACCTCCTCTCAGGAAATGTACCTTGACCCCAACCCTCAAGGAGAATAGGACCTCATCACAGTGAGTCTATCAGAATGTTAGCCTTTACTTTCAATGAGCAGAAACAGCAAAGAACAGGTCTGAAATATCTCAGCCTATGCTGACAGGCCCTTCTTGTGTGTTGATTCACCTGTTTTGTTGATCTGCGCCGTTTTGTTTCACAGTAACCCCACAGGCCCAATGTCCATCTGTCTCAGACTAATTTCAGCACCAAACAACTCTCATGGGAAAACTAACAGAAAAATTAGCTTCACTTCAGGTAATAATGACACTGGCAGCTGTACTTCACAGTAGCTCTTATTCAAAGGAAAACAATGACATGGTTCAAACTGCCAATCAACGGCTGTGGCGTGTGATTACACTGAAAGTAAACAGTGAGGTGATCCACTCAGCTGCAGTCTCTCTCTGATAGAGTTCTCTAGAGACACCGGCTGTAATCTTACTGCAAGTGCCTGCAGCAGAGCCACAGAGGGAATGTGCAAAAACACCCAGAGAGAGGGTGCAAAAACACATGGGCTGTGTTCGAAACCGCATACTAGTGTACTTCTCATACTTAACTGGGATGTTAAATTATTATGTAGTATGTTCCTACTGCATAGTCTGTTCATTTTCAGTACGCAAAAAGTACCTGTATGTATACTACGGCTGCGTTTGAAACCGCATACCATCTGTACTTAGCAAACAGTGACAAAAATTAATATGTAGTGTGTTTCTAGTGTATAATATGTTAATTTTGAGTACGCAAAAAGTGCCCGGATTTGTACTACATTAGCAACAATTTCTGAGTATGCAACAGAGCTTGCTCAACAGTCAAGAAACCCCCCATCAGACACTGCGGTTGCGTGTCGTCATCTGAGCAACCAATTGTATGGTGTGATTGCAAGGAATAATGGCTGACGAAACAACTAAGACAGCAAAAACGCCGAGATTTTAAAGGGACAGTTCGGAATTTTTGATATCCAGCCAGATTTTTGACTCACCCATGATGTTGTCAATCAATAGAGAACTTCAGCCCAGCCTTCGCGTCATAGTACATGGAGCACCTGCTTGTGAGCCGCTCGTTATAATGGAAGTGAACTGGGAAACCTTCATGCAGTTCCAAAACCATATTCCATAGTGCATCTTCAGCAACAGAATCCCACAGCAATCGCAATTTTGTTGTTTCATAACGTTGATGTCAAATTACCAAATATGTTAATGTATAATTCTCTGTAGATGTTGTCGTGTGCAGTGGAGTGTTTGGCCATACAATACAGTCTATACGCGAGCACACAGACACAAACGTGTGTGTGATGCCACTGACTGCAGTGTAGTTGGCTAACAGAAGCAGCTGCTGCATTTATGCTGTACACAAACATGTAGCAACTACTGTGATCGAACCATAGACAAAAAAAAATAACGGTAGCTAGCCTATTGTTACTGCTGGTAGTATAGGCTACCTTAAGTTAGTGTAGACGCCATAGCTTTTGTTTACCAGACAAGAATAACAAGCTCAAAAAAGCAAGCTAACACTGAAAATTCTAGCTAAGTAAAGACAAAGCTATGGTGGTGTTGGCTAGCTAGTTTCGGGGCTAACATAACACTTCATCTCTGCTCGTAATTCCTCCGCCTCCCTTCCCTACTGTTTTTGTACAGCTGGGATGCTGTAAAAACGTAACGTTAGCCATTTCTGCTTTTGATCCACTACTAACACACACGCCCCATCCCATGTAACGTTAGGCCGATTTGTGCATGGTATATACCAACAGAAGAATATTGCAGGGGATTTTGGCACATTTTTTTGGGCCGCTACCCACACGGTTAGCTGTGTTGCTCATTCCACGAATGCATGATCCTTACAAGTTGTACCTCGTTGTAAAGGTGACTAATCAGGCTTTCCAACGATATAAAATACAATACCAATTGGTATTATTAAAGGGGAGGAATAATCGACCGAAATAACGTTTCCAAACTTTTTTTGAGGAGTTTATATTATATAGATTCATTACACATAGTGAAAGATTTCAAGCCTTTATTTCTTGTAATTTTGATGATTATGGCTTACATCTAATGAAAACCCAAATTCAGTGTCTCAGAAAATTAGAATATTGTGAAAAAGTTCAATATTGGAAACTCATGGTGTCACACTCTAATCAGCTAATGAACTCAAAACACCTGCAAAGGTTTCCTGAGCCTTTAAATGATCTCTCAGTCTGGTTCAGTAGGCTACACAATCATGGGGAAGACTGCTGACTTGACAGATGTCCAGAAGACAGTCATTGACACCCTCCACAAGGAGGGTAAGCCACAAAAGGTCATTGCTAAAGAAGCTGGTTGTTCACAGAGTGCTGTATCCAAGCATATTCATAGAAAGTTGAGTGGAAGGAAAAAGTGTGGTAGAAAAAGGTGCACAAGCAACAGGGATAACCACAGCCTTGAGAGGATTGTCAAGCAAAATCATTCAAGAATTTGGGGGAGCTTCACAAGGAGTGGACTGAGGCTGGAGTCAGTGCATCAAGAGCCACCACGCACAGACAAATCCAGGACATGGGCTACAAATGTCGCATTCCTCGTGTCAAGCCACTCCTGAACCAGAGACAACGTCAGAAGCGTCTTACCTGGGCTAAGGAGAAAAAGAACTGGACTGTTGCTCAGTGGTCCAAAGTCCTCTTTTCAGATGAAAGTAAATTTTGCATTTCATTTGTAATTCAAGGTCCCAGAGTCTGGAGGAATAGTGGAGAGGCACAGAATCCACGTTGCTTGAATTCCAGTGTGAAGTTTCCACAGTCAGTGATGATTTGGGGTGCCATGTCATCTGCTGGTGTTGGTCCACTGTGTTTTCTGAAGTCCACAGTCAACGCAGCCATCTACCAGAAAATTTTAGAGCACTTCATGCTTCCTTCTGCTGACAAGCTTTATGGAGATGCTGATTTTATTTTCCAGCAGGACTTGGCACCTGCCCACACTGCCAAAAGTACCAAAAGCTGGTTCAATGACCATGGTATTACTGTGCTTGATTGGCCAGCAAACTCGCCTGACCTGAACCCCATAGATTCTCTAGTATTGTCAAGAGGAAGATGAGACACCAGACCCAACAATGCAGACGACCTGAAGGCCGCTATCAAAGCAACCTGGGCTTCCATTACACCTCAGCAGTGCCACAGGCTGATCGCCTCCATGCCACGCCGCATTGATGCAGTAATTCATGCAAAAGGAGCCCCAACCAAGTATTGAGTGCATAGAAATGAACATACTTTTCAGAAGACTGACATTTCTGTTTAAAATATCCTTTTTTATTGATCTTATGTAATATTCTAATTTTCTGAGACACCGAATTTGGGTTTTCATTAGCTGTAAGCCATAATCATCAAAATTACAAGAAATAAAGGCTTGAAATATTTCACTCTATGTGTAATGAATCTATATAATATATGAGTTTCACTTTCTGACATGAGTGAAAAAAAATATTGAACTTTTTCACGATATTCAAATTCTTTGAGCTGCACCTGTATACATACATACCCACATGCGCTATACACATGCAAGCACACACACACACGCACACACACACCCCATACATTACATTAATTTAGCAGATGCTCTTATCCAGAGCAACTTAGAATATAGGAGAAACAGTGCATTCATCTCTGACTAACATGAGCAATAGTGCTGCACCTGGCCAAAAACATTAGCAGACCTGCGATACAAAGTGCAACTTAATTATGCGAACCATGAACCAATGTACAAAATCTAAAAACATAGACTACATCCATAAAAAGCTCTAAGACGACAAACATAAAACCACAGAAATATACATCTTAAACCATACACTAACACAGATACATAGGGCCAGATTCAGAGTTCAAATAATCACACGCAAATGGCACTTACTCCCAAGATTCCGCTTAGCTTAAGCCATTTGTGATTCAGACGTTTGACATTTCAGCGTCTCTCCAGTATATACGCGCATGGGGTGGAGATTTGATGAAAACTAATAACACTAATAATATTGTGTTCAACCACTGTACATGATTTTATTATGTAAATTGTTAAAAAAATATTTTAAAATCTTTTTTAAAAAGTAAATCCAACAATGTATTTGTTTACTTAATAATATTGCATGCAACCACTGTCCAACGATTATCTTTTGATTGTGTGATGGGTATATTCCAGTCATTAATATCTAAGACTAGGAGTTATGATCATTTTATAATGGCTATGATGTGACGAATTAAATAACATAAGTAATGTAGTGGGTCAAACCAATCAGGTGCCGCCTGTTTGCGTTGTGGGTGTCAACAATTATCCATATGACGTAGAGGTACCTCCAAAGAGGTACTCTGACATCATGATTGGGGCGGGGGCAGTGTGGGGAGCAGAAAGGAAAGTTCAACCGTTAGGGGCAGCACAAAGACGCTTTTCTATCAGTTTCTCCCGATTTATGTTATTATTTCAGAATTGTTGAAATAACGGAATGCATGAATAAGTTTTATTATAAGGTAGGCATACAAACATGTTTACAGCTAAAAAGAAAAGTGATCTAGGGGTTAGTTATCCTTTAAGTATGTTCACTGCCTTCCCCACCACCCAAGAGCAAATATTCACAGGCAGGATTTTACAAAGGCAAATGTGGTTATTAAAGGCACTGTCACTGAGACGTTGAAAATGCATACCTCAAAGAAATTTTTTTTTTGTAGAAAGCTGACAACCCAGGGGGAAGGTACAAGAAACAGGTCAATAGAATATCATGCCCTGTGCCACCCACATTTTGAGAAAAGCAGCTGCGGAGCTTGAGTAAGAATATGGCGTAGATAGCCGCACAGGAGAGGCACTTTAGCGCATGGGTTAAGTTGGTCATCTCTTAATCTGGCCCATAAACACAAGTTAACATACCGTATTTCCTCTAATAGAGGCCGGCATTCTAATAGAGGCCTGGCCTCCAATAGAGGCCTGGGGTCCCAGTGACCTGAGCAAATAGAGGCCGGGCCTCTAATATAGGCCGGGCCTCTAACAGAGGCCGGGGGCCACTATTAAGGGCCAGGCCAGTATTGGAGTGGCTTTTGGTTTAATTATTTATATATATTTTTAAATATAATAGGCTAATAGAAACAATCAGGTTAACATTTTAGCACATTAAAACCTTAATAGAAATTATACTAGCAGTATAAAATAAAGAGAAAAGAAAGAAAGAGAGAGAAAATGTGTTGTTTTGATTCACTTCTGACCGAGTACCGGTCGTTATGAGCAGCAATTACCGGTACAGAAATTACGGTAGCCATTGAGTGCTCCAGCCCCACCCACGAAACCCATCGTCATGGCGAACAAACGACGTCGAAGTTTCGATTTACAATTCAAGGAGAAGGTGGTAAAATATGCAGAGGAGAACTCAGGCGAGAAGGCGGCAAAGAAATTCCAAATTGATCCGAAAAGAATTAGGGTGTGGAGAAAACAAAAGGAGGAGATGAATTCTGAGGACAAGAAACGAAATCGTCTTAGTGGAGGGGGGAGGAAAAAAGTTAGCGAAGAGTTGGAGACCAGGCTTTTGGACTGGGTTTACTCCATGCGAGCAGAACACAACCGCGTGTCGAGAAAAATGATCCAAAAGAAGGCTCTGGAAATCTACCAGACCGTCAGTGATGTTAGCGATGGGGGCGAGAGATTTGTGGCCAGCAGGGGCTGGTTAGACAAGTTTATGAAGCGTAATCAACTCTCACTGCGTCGCCGTACCACCATGGCGCAAAAAGACCCTGATGCTCTCACTGAGAAACTCGTCTCGTTTGTTGACTACGTTGGCAAGGCTGTCAGCTCCAAAGGGATTGCACACCAGGACATCATTGCAATGGACGAGACTGCAGTGTGGTTTGACATGGTGTCTCCCACTACTATCGACCATACAGGTAACGTTAACCCTACATTATCCCTGTATTTCGTTAAATGAAAATGCACTGTGAGATTTGTTTCAAATGCAAAGTGCAATGTAAAGTACAATACCGGTACAAGTAAAATTATTCACGTAACGTTATTATTGTTGTTGACAGGCACGAAGAGCGTGGCCCTGAAAACGACTGGCCATGAGAAGAGCCATCTCACGGTTGTGCTCGCAGCCAAGGCAGGCGGCACCAAACTCAAGCCTTTCATCGTCTTCAAAGGAGCCAAACGTGAAGTGAAGGCAATGCAGCAGGAGATCACAAGAGCAGTGATTGCCACATCTGGGAATGGCTGGATGAATGATGAGCTCACCACTGAATGGCTCAACTCAGTAGTAGGAAAGTTCAGTTTCAGCCACCGCCTCCTAGTGTGGGATGCCTACCGCTGCCACATCAGTGCGGCCACCAAAGCAGAACTGAAAACCTACAATATCACAACTGCTGTGATCCCAGGAGGCTGCACCAAATACATCCAAGCCCCTGACGTGATGTGGAACGGGCCATTCAAACAGAGCCTGCATGCTTCCTACGATGACTGGATGGCTGGGGACGCAGACAAGACCTACACATCTGGAGGGAACCTGAGAGCCCCTGCCCGCCGCCTGCTTGTGGACTGGGTGCTCTCCGCCTGGGACCAGCTGGACACGGATCTGATCATCAAGTCCTTCAAAGTGTGTGGCCAGTCTGTGAAACCCGACGGGAGTGAAGACAACCTCATCCTCTGCTTCAGGGAGGGACAGCCCTCTGCTGCTGGGCGAGAGGCCCTCACCCAGCTCCGACAGCGAGAGGAGGAGAACAGGCGTGCGGCTGAGGACGAGGAAGATGAGGAGGAACTGTACGACAATGAACTTGTTGTTTTTGAGGATGCTGATAAGGAGGATGGTTCTGCTGAGGGTGTGGATAGTGATTTGGAGAAGGGAGGGGGAGAGGAGGGAGAGGATAGTGAAACGCCGTAGCCTAATGGTAACACTTGGAGTTTTTTTTCATCTCGGTACGGTAAGCTGTATTTTTATTTCTGGTTTTGCTTTATTTGTAACTGATCTGATTGTAGCCTATACGTAGGCTTAAACTACTGTAACGTTACGTGACTGCACTTTAGCCTATAAGTTGTGAACTTCTTCAATTTACCGGTACGGTAATTTTCAACTGAATCTGATCAGCCTACTGTGGTATTTTATTTTAATGTGCAGTAGCCTAAATGCTAGCCCTTTACGGATTTTTTTTTCATATTGTGAGCCGTAGGCTACCTCTAAGTTGAAGTTCGCTGTTTTTTACTTGACTTAAAATTACCGGGTATCCACTGTTGCACTGGTTTGTTGATGTTAAATTACCGGTAATATCTTGTTAAATTTGTTGCATTTACCGGTATGTTTGTATGGTATGTTTTGTATGTTTAGCAATCTTTGCATTTACCGTATGTTTTGTACGGTAGGCTATGTTTGACAATCTGTAATTGCACGGTATTTCAATAAACTGACTGACTTGATCTTGATTAGCCTAACTCATTCTGGTCAATCTGTAAATATATTAATAGAGGCCGGCCTCTAATATAGGCCGGGCCTCTAATAGAGGCCGGGTCCTACATGTGGTTTTGTAAATAGAGGCCGGGGGCCTCTATTAGCGGAAATACGGTATACACACATACACACAAGCTAAAATACCCACACAACATACACATGCTAACGTGCGAACATACACACAAACACATATGGGTCACAAAACCTGTTTTTCCACACACTGCCCTAAAAAAGTTATTCAGTTATTCAGGGTGGAACAGAGAATAGTGTTTTTTACCACATAGAAGAAAAACGTTTAATGTTCTCGTGAGAGATGCTGTGAAAGAGGGCAATGTGACTGTCTCACATGTGCAGTCATGCTGCCCAACACCCACAAACTAACCCATCAGGCATATAGAGTACTCAAGTGACTACGTCACACTGGTTTCGGACGTGACTTCCCCATTCGTTTAGACCATAGACATTAACTAAAACTTACTTTTGAACAATTTCTAGTGATTATGTCTTACCATCAAGTTCCTGGAATGTTCAATATAATGGCCGTTCACAAAATATGTTTTTTTTCTGGACCAGCTTCAAATATATTTTACATTTTAGTATTGTTTTGAGAATATACCAGCGCTGGCTCTGTTTAAAAACTCGACGTCCCATAATTCCCTCCGGACAGTTCAATGAAGTAAAATAGAGGAATTAGCAAGGTGGTCTACACTGCCAAAAATGTCCAGACGAGATGATAATATCTGATTGGTCGAGAACCACCTGTGTGTTGCAGTAATGGAAATGTAGTCCGTTAAAGTGGACTACAAACCAGACTACAATCATTAAATCATTACTTTAAAAAATAAAAATTGGAATGCGACGTATGCTCTATATCCTTATAACACACAGGCTAATCCAGGAACGTTTTGGCGCATTCTATAAATCCGATTTCAAGAAATTGTCGATATTCTCCGAAGCCCTGAAAATATGTAATTTATTTCGAAACCAAACTCTGCCCACATCTGACGTACTCACTTGAGTACTCTATAATCCTTTCTCCCATCAAATAATTTCATGTTGATGGCCAGAATAAATAATACAGTACACAATGAATAGGAGGTTAAAGAGTGTCAGCTTTAGACATACTGTTCCAGTGTAATTTATAGCTTAAAAGAGTACCTGAAAATAAGATATCCAGAGTATTTTTATGTTTTTGGGTCACAGACATGAGGAAGTCAAGGCATGCAAAGGATATGCAATCAAATATTAAATATGACTTTATTTAAATTTATTTTAATTTGTCTGATTACTCTTCGGTCCCTAAAATTGGGGGGACTATGTATAACAAGGGCTACAGTTGCGACACGGATCACCCAATATGGATGTAAACACACTCAAATTAAAGCTGATAGTCTGCTCTTTAACCTCATACTGATTGATTGATTGAGTACAGAGCAAAAACAATAAACATTTTGTCACTGTCCAAATACTTATGGACTGCACTGTATACACACATACACACACATACACTCAAACACACTCATGCACAAGTGTACATACATCCACACACAAAAACACCAATGCTCTCACACATACAGAAACACACACACAAAGACACTAATACACTCAAAAAAACACACACTCAAGCACATACACATACAGCGTCAACAAATTCCACACACTGTATGTCCACACACACACACACACACACTCAACACTGACAAAATCCATTCGTATACTGGATGTACACACAAAAACACGTATACAGTATGTACACACAGACACATATACTCACATAAACACAATCAAATTTTCCCACAAGCATACATACAGCCTGATTTCTCAGCACAGGTATAAGATTCAGTGAGATCCATTCCACACACACAGACACCATTTCTCTTTCAGCGGCTTGTGAAGGCCAACATAACAAAAACAAAATAAAATTAAACAAAAACCTTCCCAGATGACTGCAGTCTGTGTGCTAAGGCTAAGGCTAATGCATTCAGGCTAACCTGCTCGGGGTCGGAGCCGTATTCGTCCTCATCTGCGCTCAGCGACATGGCCGTGGCAGTCTCATAGCTCCTTCAGCACGCTGCACACTGACATGGCTGCACCCTGGGCCTCCTCACAGCCTGCAGCTCCTGCCCCTCCCCCAGTGCCAGTCCCTCCCCCACAGACTAGAGCAGCCGCGCTCAGCACTCCAACCCTCATTAATATACCCAGAAGTAGGGATAGCACAGCCAATGGTGCAGCATTAACTCCTCTGTGCAAGCAATCGAGAAGATCCAGCCAGTGGGGACTCAGCTGCTGGTGAATATGCAGAGTTGGGGGAAGGCTCAGCTAATAGGAACTCAGCTGTTGCTGAATATGCAGATTAAGGGGGAAGCAGATGTTGTTTGGTTACAGAGGGCTGAGGAGAGGTCTGAGAATCAGCTGTGTGTCAATACTCTGCCAAGACTCCTGAGGGAGGGGAGTTCCACTCCCAAAGAAACGTCTGGGGGGTCATTTGTCCACATCTTTAGTCACTGTTGTCCCACAGTGTCTGTGGGTGCCCTGCTTACACACAGACACACACGTGACTCCATCCATCACTCTGGGCTGGATTTCTCTGGCCTTGGAGCACATGAAAATGCTTCATTCTCTTTTCTGATGCTCGTGGGTAAAAAAGTCATAATTGCCTTTGTGATGAGTGAGCTGCCCCGTACCACAACTCCCAAACCCAATTTCAACACAATAACCTCCACTCCCAAAATGCACTGCCCCCTCTATATCATAACCCCATCCAAAAACTGCTTCATGCAGTTTCAGCTTCATGACCCCCACATCCAAACTACACCAGTTTCTTCTGTGCAGCACAGCCTGACCAAGACATCACAGGGAGAGAAGGCATTTTTTGATTTTTGTTTACAATACAGAATCAAAAAGCTTCTTTCGTCACAAAACATGGACCAAAAAAAATTATACTACACAGCTACACAGATGCAGTTTGTTTATATCCAAATGTAATTTTAGTTATATTTTATTAATATTTGAAAGTTATTTGCCATTTTACATTCGTTTTACATTTTCACTCCCCATTAACCCCTTCGTGCTTCACACCTATTTAGGAGGTGTTCTATTTAAGGCTTTATAACTCCAGGTGTGAAATAAAAAACTTGGCTTAAAGAAAATGGCTTAAATGAAACAAGTAATTTGTACCATGTACAATACAACAATAGGAATTACTATCTTAGGTATCTACTATCTAGATATTTATGGGTCCAGAAATATATCTAAAACCGGTAATAAAATTAATTTAAAAAAATTTGTCCATTATAAAGCATAAACATTTGGCCCTTGGATGGTTTAAGATGAAAACATTGATATCTCACTGGTACACACACCTAACTATGTAGCCTAACCATTCGCTCTTGTACTTCAATAAAACATCACTTTTTTCTGTACTCAATAGTATGTAATTTTTTGCTGCATGCCCTGGGATGACATTTATCTGCGTTTTTAAATTTCTTTATTTAAAAAAAAGGAAAATACTCCAAAGAAAATTTTACATTCATCTAGCACATATCAGCGCACAGTAAATTGGAATAAGTGACAAGTATAGCCAAGGGAGATACTAATACGCCATCGTCTATATCAGGGGTTGGCAATCTTATCCGAAAAAGGGCCGGTGTGGCTGCAGGTTTTTGATTTAGTCCAGAACTAAGACCTTGTACACACTGGCACTAAAACCCATTTCGAAAACCATTTTGGCTCCTTAAAACCATCAAATCCACACTGTCAGGGGTTTCAAAAACATTTTAATTTAAAACCCCTTAAAGATACGATCGGAAATGTTTTGAAAACCCTTAAAGGGATGGACAACTGCTTTTTTTTTTAAATTTGACATTATTCCTCGTTATTAAAATAATCATCCACAAAAATTTCAGCCTTTAAAAACATCTTCAGCTGAAAAAAATTAATATTGAATCGTGTCACTTTCTACTGACTATGCAGTTCTCAGGACTGGGTGGGCGTGAAAGCTAGTTAATATTCAGGCCACGCCCAAGAGCCTCTAGGTAAGTTATGTGCAGACTCCGTTTAGCAAACACCGTTTAGAAAAACAAACGATAGCAAAATAGGGTGTGGTGCAAGTTGCAACCGTACCATATGTTTGAGCCACTGAACTAAAGAAGATCCATTCACATAATAATACTAACGTTAAGCTTAGAGACCCACGTCTTTCAAATAGTTACGTTACTGGTAGCTACAGCATAGCATGCGTGTTAGCTAACATTGGCTAGCTAGCTATCTGGGCTATATACAGCTAAACCATTATCCTTTCAGCAGTCAATCGGGCTAATGTAATGACTTCAGCCTTCCGACTCCGATTAGAAGTGCAGAGGCCAGTATGTCACTATCCAGGCCTGAAAAGTGTGTCTCTAAATTGGTTATAACAACAGAGAGCTGAGAATTCATTCAGAGCCAGATATCAACCACTTAACAACCCTGGAAGGCCAGAGTAAATGCATATTTTTATGTACAATGGAGTTTTATCATTGTAATCATGATGTAATAGCCTAAATGCATTGGATTTTTGTGTTTGTTTTATGAAAAGTTGGATTTTAACATTGTAATAAAGCTAAATTGATCCTAAAAGTGTGGACTAGCCTACTTTCTACACATTCTTCAGTCAGGGTTTAGACAAAGAGTAGGCTACTGTAAAATAAACTTTGGTGTAAAATGAAGTACTTACCAATGTCTGCAGCTAAAAGAACATTTTTAACTTTGAAAAAGGATTGTTTATTGCGTGTTACTCTAAAATCGGATTGGAATGAAAAAAACATTTTAGTCATTAAGGCAACTAATGTCCTGTGGCTAGGGAGAATGCCGATCTGACACCCACCATTGCGTTCCAATGTGCTGCGTTGTGCAGGCAGACCTCGGATTTGCTTGAACAGGAACGTTATCTTGGGGTGAAGACTTTAGGGCCAAAACATACCTCAAGCAAATACATGAACATGTACGCTTCGAGCTACGCAAACAGTTTTTCTTTTTCCATGACATTTGTGAAAGACAAACCAGAGAGCAAGAAAATTGTTTTCTGTTGTTGCCTGCTGTAGCATCCCTCACTGCAACGCTCTAGTTTGTCTTTCACAAATGTCGTTGGAAAAAGAAAAACTGTTTGCGTCGCTCAAAGTGTCCACGTAGGCGTATTTGCGTGAGGTATGTTTCAGCCCTAAGAAAAGATCGAAGCCTAAGCTCGTTAGCAGGTGTGCTAATTTGCGTAGTCTTTTTAAAAAAAAAATATATATATATATACACTACCGTTCAAAAGTTTGGGGTCACTTAGAAAGCTCCTTATTTTTGAAAGAAAAGCACTGTTTTTTTCAATGAAGATAACATTAAATTTATCAGAAATACACTCTATACATTGTTAATGTGGTAAATGACTATTCTAGCTGCAAACATCTGGTTTTTAATGGAATATCTACATAGGTGTATAGAGGCCCATTTCCAGCAACCATCACTTCAGTGTTCTAATGGTACATTGTGTTTGCTAATCGCATTAGAAAGCTAATGGATGATTAGAAAAACCTTGAAAACCCTTGTGCAATTACGTTAGCACAGCTGAAAACAGTTTTGCTGCTTAGAGAAGCTATAAAACTGGCCTTCCTTTGAGCTAGTTGAGTATCTGGAGCATCACACTTGTGGGTTCGATTATACTCTCAAAATGGCCTGAAAAAGAGAACTTTCATATGAAACTCGACAGTCTATTCTTGTTCTTAGAAATGAAGGCTATTCCATGCGAGAAATTGCCAAGAAACTGAACATTTCCTACAACGGTGTGTACTACTCCCTTCAGAGAACAGCACAAACAGGCTCTAACCAGAGTAGAAAGAGAAGTGGGAGGCCCCGGTGCACAACTGAGCAAGAAGACAAGTACATTAGAGTCTCTAGTTTGAGAAATAGACGCCTCACAGGTCCTGAACTGGCAGCTTCATTAAATGGTACCCGCAAAACGCCAGTGTCAACGTCTACAGTGAAGAGGCGACTCCGGGATGCTGGCCTTCTAGGCAGAGTGGCAAAGAAAAAGCCATATCTGAGACTGGCCAATAAAAGGAAAAGATTAATATGGGCAAAAGAACACAGACATTGGACAGAGGAAGATTGGAAAAAAGTGTTATGGACAGACGAATCGAAGTTTGAGGTGTTTGGATCACACAGAAGAACATTTGTGAGACGCAGAACAAGTGAAAAGATGCTGGAAGAGTGCCTGACGCCATCTGTCAAGCATGGTGGAGGTAATGTGATGGTCTGGGGCTGCTTTGGTGCTGGTAAAGTGGGAGATTTCTACAAGGTAAAAGGGATTTTGAATAAGGAAGGCTATCACTCAATTTTGCAACGCCATGCCATACCCTGTGGACAGCGCTTGATTGGAGCCAATACAACAGGACAATGACCCAAAGCACACCTCCAAATTATGCAAGAACTATTTAGGGAAGAAGCAGGCAGCTGGTATTCTGTCTGTAATGGAGTGGCTAGCGCAGTCACCAGATCTCAACCCCATTGAGCTGTTGTGGGAGCAGCTTGACCGTATGGTACGCAAGAAGTGCCCATCAAGCCAATCCAACTTGTGGGAGGTGCTTCAGGAAGCGTGGGGTGAAATTTCTTCAGATTACCTCAACAAATTAACAGCTAGAATGCCAAAGGTCTGCAATGCTGTAATTGCTGCAAAGGGAGCATTCTTTGATGAAAGCAGTTTGAAGGACAAAATTATTATGTCAAATAAAAATCATTACTTCTAACCTTGTCAATGTCTTGACTATATTTTCTATTCATTTTGCAACTCATTTGATAAATAAAAGTGTGAGTTTTCATGGAAAACACGAAATTGTCTGGGTGACCCCAAACTTTTAAACGGTAGTGTATATATATATACAGTCAAGCCGGAACGTCTGCACACCCCTTTCACCTTCTCCACGTTTTATTACGTTACAGACTTATACTACAATAGATTGAGTTCATTTTTTTCCTCAAACATCTACACACAATAGCCAATAATGACAAAGTGAAAACAGGTTTTTAGAAAATATGCAATTTTATTTTACTGACAAAAATAGGTTATTTAGGGGTTACATATCTGTACACACCCTTAGCCTAATACTTGGTTGCTGCACCTTTGGCAGCAATTACAGCTTCAAGGCGTCTTGGGAAAGAAGCTACGAGCTTGGCACACTTGTTTCTGGACATTTTTGCCCATTCCTCTTAGCATATCCTTGCAAGCTCCGTCAGGTTGGATGGGGAGCATCGGTACACAGCCATTTCAGCTCTTTCCACAGATGTTCAGTTGGATTCAGGTCTGGGCTCTGGCTGGGCCACTCAAGGACATGCACAGACTTTCTCAGAACCCACTAGTTTGTTCTCTTGGCTGTGTGCTTCGGGTCGTTGTCATGTTGGAAGGTAAACCTTCGCCCCAGTCTGAGGTCCAGAGCGCCCTGGAGCAGGTTTTCTTTAAGGATCTCAGTGTACCTAGCTGCATTCATCTTTCCCTCTATCAGGACTAGTCGCCTCGTTCCCGCTGCTGAAAAACATCCCCACATCATGATGCTGCCACCGCCATGCTTCACTGTAGGGATGGTATTAGCCAGGTGATGAGCGGTGCCTGGTTTCCTCCAGACGTGACGCTTGGTATTCAGGCCAAAAAGTTAAATTTTCGTTTCATCAGACCAGAGAATCTTGATTCTCATGGTTTGAGTCCTTTAGGTGCCTTTTGGCAAACTCCAAGCGGACTGTGATGTGCCTTTTACTAAGAAGGGGCTTCCGTCTGGCCACTCTACCATAAAAGCCTGATTGGTGGAGTGCTGCCTGGATGGTTGATCTTCTGAAAGGTTCTCCCATCTCCACAAGGATACGCTGGAGCTCTGTCAGAGTGACCCTTGGGTTCCTGCTCACCTCTCTGGCTAAGGCCCGTCTTCCCCGATTGCTCAGTTTGGCCGGGCGGCCAGGTCTAGGAAGATTATTGGTGGTTCCAAACTTCTTCCATTTATGAATGATGGTGGCCACTGTGCTCTTTGGGACCTGTAAAGCTGCAGAGATTTTTTTGTACCCTTCTCCAGATCTATGCCTTGACACAATCCTGTTTCTGAGGTCTGCAGATAATTCCTTTGACCCCATTGCTTGGAGTTTGCTCTGACATGCACTGTCAACTGTGGGACCTTATATAGGCAGGTGTTGGCAATCCCCAATCATGTCCAATCAATTGAATTTATCACAGGTGGACTCCAATTAAGTTGTAGAAACATCTCAAGCAGTATCAGTGGAAACAAAATGCACCTCGGCTCACTTTTGGGTGTCATATCAAAAGGTGTGCACACTTGTGTACATATGATATTTTACATTTAGATTTTTAATAAATTAGCACACTAACCTGTTTTCACTTTGTCATTATGGGCTATTTTGTTTAGAATTTTTAAACTCAATCTATTACAGATTATGTCTGTAAAGTAACATGGAGAAGGTGAAAGGGGTGTGCAGACTTTCTGGCTTGACTGTATATATAAATAGCCACTGTATGGGAAAAGTAGCCTAAAACAACTGATGAAGGGGAGGGCATAAAGCATTTCTGGATTGTTAATCATTGGCTGATAGGATTTTGATGACGTCCTGAAGTCCGTTTTAATCCCGCCCGTTCAAAACCTTGCCAGATCAATTACAGTCAATGGTGGGGGGAAAAAAGGAAGGCATATTTTAAATTAGGCACATGACTTAGTACTGATATTTGGGTTATGTTTATTCCACCCCAGGATGACAACAATTAACCATTGAAAAACTGAATCATTGATTTGAGTTGGCAGTCCTTTTAACTGTTTTTAGCCATGAGTTTGTACAGGATCGGTTGTGGAAACCTACCTACAGAATAATTTTGCTTGCGTCATAAATTTTAAACATCTTCACAAAGTTAATTTGATAGTGTTTATTTTATGATTATTATATTATTTTATCTCTATATTATGACTGCCGATCGTGGGTTCAATTTGGAAGGAGGAGGAGACGCCTTTACACCACTTGGATACAAATGATCCATGTTGTTTATTTTGTTGATATGGATACCAAGGAACACAAAATATCAAATGCATCACAGATAATTCTAAAACCACAGAATGCCTGCGAGTAATGTTTACAAGCAGGTCAAGGTTGTGAAAACTTAAAAACTAAAATGTTTCGAAACTAAAACCCCAGCGTGTACGAGGCCTTAGACACCTGATTCATCTAATTAACTAATCATGGTCTTCAGTCAAGACCTTCATTTGTATTTGTGCAGGGCTAAAACAAAAACCTGCACCCACACCGGCCCTTTTCTATATTACATATATACGATAAGGTTACAACTTAAAATATAACTGCGAGCAGCGATTCCCGGGGACCAAACAGCGTAAGCAGCGGTTGTCAATCACAGAGATTCTATTCAGGGGATCACAACTTATCTACGCACATGCACAAAAAAAGCATATCTATTTTTCTAATCCGGGCTTTTGTCATTGTTGCTAGTTTGAAATCTCTGCAAGAGAACAGTGATTTTTTGGACCGCTATAGCACCACCATGTGGTTTGATTGGGCTGAGCCTTCGCAACTAGACTCTCAATCACCCCACCAAAGTGTCATAACTATGTGAAATGGTTTTAGAATTAGTAGCATTTATGTGATAAGCTACGGCTACTGCAAATTGAATGGATTGTCATTCGGCCATTTATGAGATGAGTCGCAATACCAGATTTTTGTCAAATCTTCTAGGAGGAGTAGCATTTTAAGTGTTTTTAAGACTATTCAAAAAGTCTATTCAAATAAAAAAATTAAAAACTTGCGGCCAATTGAAGATGGTGGTGACCCAGGTATACATACTGTGCCCTCCACAATTATTGGCACCCCTGGTAAAGATGAGTAAAAAGGGTTATAAAAAATTCACCATTTAAGATATCACCTCCATGCCAACAAATTTTGGAAGGCATGCCAGAAAAAAGCCTTTCTTGTCATTTCACCACGAACGTAAGCGCCTGGAGTTTGCTAAACACTACTGGAACTTTGATTGGAACCGTGTTCTATGGTCAGATGAAACTAAAATTTAGCTTTTTGGCAATCAACACTCAAGGTGGGTTTGGCGTAAAAAGAAGGATGGCTATACTGAAAATAAACTGATCCCCACTGTTAAGTATAAGTGGAGGTTCCGTAATGTTGTGGGGCTGTTTTTCCTCCAAAAGCCCTGGGAACCTTGTTAGGGTACATGGCATCATGAACTCCATGAAATACCAGAAGATTTTAAATCTGAATCTGGCTGCCTCTGCCAGGAAACTAAAACTGGGTTGTCGTTGGATCTTCCAGGAGGACAATGATCCAAAACATACGTCCAAATCAACACAAAAATGGTTAACTGAACACAAAATCAAGCTTTTGCTCAGTCCCCTGACCTAAACCCCATTGAAAACCTGTGGGCTGAGCTGAAGAGGAGAGTGCACAAGAGAGGACCTAGGGCTCTGGATGATCTGGAGAGATTCTGTAAAGAGGAATGGTCTTGCTCTGTATTTGCCAACCTTATTAGATGTTACTGGAGAAGACGCAGTGCTGTTTTATTGACAGAGGCTGTACAAAGTATTAAATGCAGGGGTGCCAATAGTTGTGGCACACATGGTTTTGTTAAAAGTAATTATTTCATGAGGGATAGTGTTTTCTCAGAATAAATTTACTTCAATTAAAGGTTGGATTTTTCTCATTTTTTCAGTGTGAGATTAAGCAAATTCACCAATTTTTTATAACCATTTTTACTCATCTTTACCAGGGGTGCCAATAATTGTGGAGAGCACTGTACCTATGTTTCTAATGAGGACTTTTGTTACTGTAGCAAGTTTGCAAAGGACTCGATCAATAAAGGATTTTTAGTGAATAAAAAATATATATATTCCTATTTGCCACTTTTCAGGGTTTTCTACAGAAATATCCACAATGACCACAGACTCTCAGTCCTTAAAGGGTAACTAAAGGTACTCATGAAAGGGTTGGGCTCGAGTTATCAAGCCACGTCCTCATTTTTTTAAAACTGCTAAGTTAGCCATAAATTAATTTACAATGAAACTTGTAGTAACTTTGCTATATTGAGTCATATAGCCACATTAAAACGTCATTGTTTTGGTCAAAACTGCATAAACATGAACATTGTCCAGTAATAGCCTAACCATTTAACTGTTAGTTAAGTTAACTAATGTTAGATAGTTGTTAGGTATATTGTGGGCTACTGTGTCTTTGTGGTTCGTTGTCATAAAGTGCATTTTTAGATCAGTCCTGCTTTTCCCACAGACTTAGAAATCGAGAGAATAGCAGGAGAGATGGAGAAATAGTGATTATGTTGGAAAAAGTTTGAAAAGAAAATAATGTATTAGACTAGATTTCCCGTATCATAAACTTATATGCCAGTATGCGTTCGAAAAGATGGAAAAAACGTATTTCATACGGGCAAATCATATGGGTTGACACCTATGCTATCATTAAGTACAAGCAGAACTCTTTTTCACAGGTGCACCTGTGGTCATGGCACAAATTAAGCTCCCAAATTAACTTCTGTACGTTCTGACCTCATGTACCCACACAAAATGAATGTACAACACCACACACCCACACAATTTCATCTTCTTTTTCCTGCTCCATACCCTCAACTGAAAGGGCATGATCCATGACAGGACACCCCCTCTAAGGAACGGCACCAGACGTTTCCACAACCTTATTTCTGCGGAAGTCGGTGATTAACTGAGGGTCCAGGATGTTTCTCCTAGGAAGCCAGCAACGTTCCTCCGGGCCGTAGCCCTCCCAGTCCACAAGGAACTGCCACCCTCTGCCCACACATCTCTCGGCCACAATGTGGCGAACGGTATAAGCCGGACCCCCCTCTATGAGTCGGGGAGGCAGAAGTGGTCTTTCAACCGGGGTGAGAGGGCTGACGAGTACCGGTTTAAGACGGGAGACATGAAACGTGGGGTGGATGCGCATCGAGCATGGCAGTTGCAGTCGAAATGTGACTGGGTTGATCTTTTTAATAATTTTAAATGATTCGACACGCAATGGAAGATCACGAGTAGTGAGCCAAACCCACTGTCCAACTCGAAAGGATGGTGCAGCCCGACGATGCCTATCAGCCGTGGCTTTTTGTTTAGTCGACGCACGTATAAGAGACGACCGCACCTGTCTCCAAACCGAACGACACCTCAGAACGAAAGAACCTGCAGAGGGCACCTCCACCTCCCTCTCGAGCTCAGGAAAGAGAGGTGGTTGATAACCCAGCTGAGCTTCGAAGGGGGAGAGACCGGTGGATGCGTTACGCAGTGTGTTATGAGCGTACTCCACCCAGGCGAGGTGATGGCTCCAGGAGGTAGGTTTAGATGCGGCCAGGCAGCGAAGAGTACTCTCTAGTGTCTGATTAGTGCGCTCTGTCTGGCCGTTAGTCTCAGGGTGAAAACCGGAAGACAGACTGACAGAGGCACCTAGCAGAGAGCAAAACGCATGCCAAAACTTGGCAGCAAACTGAGGACCACGATCGGATACCACATCCGTGGGAAGACCGTGCGGCCGAAATACGTGGTCAATCATCAGTCTCAGGTGCTGAAGGTAGCTTAGGCAGTGCAATGAAATGGGCCGCTTTAGAGAAGCGGTCGACCACCACTAAAATAGTAGTATTGCCTGCAGATAGAGGCAAACCCGTGACAAAGTCAAGGGAAATATGACTCCAGGGGCGGGTGGGAATAGGTAGGGGACGAAGGAGACCCGAGGGAGGAAGGTGAGAAGCCTTGCTGCGAGCGCAAACCGAATAAGCCGCGACAAACGAGCGTACGTCCTTCTCCAGACTGGGCCACCAAAAACGTTGAGTTAAAAAATCCCTAGTATGGTGACCGGTGAGTTGGGAGGCGTGACCCCATTGGAGAACCGAGACCTAAGACGAGGAGGTACGAAAAGACAGTTGGCCGGTGCCCCACCTGGGCCTGGGTCCGAGCGCAAGGCTCTCTGTACCGCTGCCTCAACTTCCCATATAACTGGGGCAACAATTAGGTCAGTAGCGATAATAGGCTCGGGAACAGAGTCTGCTTCAGAGCGGTCATAAATCCGTGAAAGCGCGTCAGGTTTTACGTTCTTAGATCCAGGGCGATACGTGATAATAAAATTGAATCGTAAAAAGAACTGCGCCCACCGGGCTTGTCGTGAATTACGCCTCTTAGCCAGCTGAACATATTCCAGGTTTTTATAGTCTGTCCATGCTGTAAATGGATGTTCCGCTCCTTCGAGCCAATGGCGCCACTCCTCCAAAGCCAACTTGACCGCAAGCAATTCTCGATCCCCTACATCGTAATTTCTCTCTGCCGATGTTAGGACATGAGAGAAATACACGCAGGGATGCATTTTGTGGTCAAGTGGCGAGCGTTGGGACAGAATGGCTCCAGCGCCTAGTTCGGAGGCATCCACCTCTACCACAAAGGGAAGGGAGGGGTTGGGTGTAACTAGAATGGGCTCTGACGTGAATCTCCCCCTCAATTCAGTGAACGCCGCCGCCGCCGCCTCCGCCTTAGAACTCCATTGGAACTGGCCGACGAGGTTCTTCTTAGTAAGCGCAGTAATGGGCGCTGCTACCGCACTAAAATTGCGAATAAACCTGCGATAAAAATTCGCAAAGCCTAAGAAGCATTGCACCTGTTTTATGGAAGATGGCGTGGGCCAATACTTTACAGCGGAAACCTTCTCCGGATCCATCTGTACCTTACCCTCCGCAATGATAAAACCCAAAAATGAAACCGAACTGGTGTGAAAAACGCACTTCTCTGCTTTAACAAATAATTGGGCCTTGATAAGAGCAGAAAGTACCTGACGAACGTGACCAACGTGTGTGGGAAGATCGGGCGAAAATATTAAAATATCGTCAAGATAAACAAAGACGAATCTCTCCAGCACATCGTTAATTAACGCCTGAAAGACAGAGGGGGCGCAAGTGAGCCCGAACTGCATGGCGAGATATTCGTAGTGCCCGCTGTGTGTGTTAAAAGCTGTCTTCCACTCGTCGCCCTCGCGAATGCGAACGAGGTTATAGGCGTTACGTAAGTCGAATTTAGTGAAAACAGACGCCCCCTGAAGATGCTCGAAGGCGGAGTTCATAAGGGGAAGGGGATATCTGTTCTTAACTGTGATGTTGTTCAGGGACCTGTAATCGATACAGGGTCTGAGACCTCCGTCTTTCTTTTTAACAAAAAAAAAAACCCCGCCCCTGCAGGCGAGGTGGAAGGTCTAATAAACCCGTTAGCCAAAGCCTCCTCAATGTATTCCCGCATAGCTGCGCTCTCTGGAATGGACAGGGAATAAAGAGACCCTCTAGAGGGAATAGTGCCCGGGTATAGCTCTATGGCACAGTCATAGGGTCTGTGAGGCGGTAGCGAGTTGGAGCGTTGCTTACTAAACGCCTCTGCGAGGTCGGCATACTGTTTGGGGACATTAACCGGCAGCTGGAATTCAAGCACCCCTCCCACTTCAGCACCCTCAGTGTCCGAGACAGAGTGAATCTCCCAATCAATCTCTGAATCGAACGTCAGCTCCTGCCACGCAGGAGGTTGCTCAGCAGAGTGATCCCAGGCTAGACTCTCCTCTCCGTTCTCGGAGGAAACACGAGAGGACTCCTGTTTAATGGAGTAATTCTCCTCATCACTCTCTGAATCACATTCGACATACTCCTCAACCCCTCCTCCCGACAGAAAAGGACTGGAGGAAGAACAGTGATGTTTGCATTGGGAACCCCACTGGCGAATGACGGAACCGGACCCCCCCCCAATTAATATGTGGGTTATGACGGTTAAGCCAGGAATGACCCAAGATCAGCGGATAAGCTGGGGACTCATCTAAAAAAACCGGAATCTCCTCTGTGTGATCTTGGTATGAAACGCGCATGCGTATGGCGGTGGTAACCCGGGAGATGGTGCCTGTCCCCAATGGGCGGCCGTCCAGCGCTGTAACAAGACGAGGAAGGGGCAAAGGGTGGGTGGGAATTTTGTAGGATTTAGCCCACTCAAAATCAATAAAACACTGAGTCAATAAAAGCGTTGCAGTGGAGCTGGCAATCGTTCCAGCATAAATTAAATGGCAGGAGAGTCCGAGGGTAATTGAAATGCACTCCCGCTAGGCGATTCGGTTTCCCTAGCGAGACTCCTCCTTTACCAGAAAGCTTGGGACACTGATCCTTTAAGTGACCCCGCCTCTTACCTACCTACACCACAATTCCCGAGACTTAGTTACGCGCATGGAGGACCCATCGACCTGCATGGGCCTCTCCTGCTCAATAGGAGACAGTGCTGACGTGGAGGAAGAAGGGTAATTAGCTGGGCGATAACTAAAACCTTTAGAAACCCCCTCTCTCTCTCTCTCTAAAGCGGTTGTCTAAACGAATAGCGGTGGACACCAGGGCACCGAACGTAGCGGGTGGTTCTAACCCCGCGAGCGCATGTTTTATTGGGTCTGACAGAGCGTTGAGAAATAGTGCACTAAGAGGCTCATCGGCCTATCCTGTTACCCCCGCAAGAGCACGAAACGTGATAGAAAAAACGGCCACGGTGTCGGAGCCCTGACGGAGACGGGTCAGACGCATGGCGGCCTCTTTGCCAGAAACGTCCTGATCGAAAACTGACACCATCTCTGCCATAAGCCCATCTATGTGGTTCATGATGGGTGAATTAGCCCTGATAAGTGGGTCGGCCCATGCAAGAGCATTCCCGGTTAGGGAAAAAAACGGTCGATAGCAGTACAACTTCCTATACCTTTTTACCGGCTCGAATGTTACGTGAAATAACATGGAAGCAACGAGAAACGGAGAAAGCGGGGTATAAATAGTTAGCGGAAATGCAGGACAGGTGAACTCACTAATTACTGAGACGAAAGCAAAACCTGTCGCGGAACACAGAAAAATCTGATAGATTACCGGTAACAGACAAAAGGAATACAAAACGCGGAGATAAGGAAAGAAGGGCATGATCCATGACATCAACGAATAATTCTCCCCATTGGATAACAACATGTTCATGCTCATGCTCAATCAATAAAAACATCTGATCTGTAGTATTCTGATTACTCCAAAAGTGCTATATGGCGTGACTGTCCCCCCCTGCTGTGGCCTAGCGCTAAAGTTGTTGCCTTTGATGTGGATGACCCGGGTTCCCACCAGCTACCAAAGGTTTCATTCATTTTCAACAAAAACAATGTGCATACGTTATGCATTTTAACAAATAAAAATGTTTTTTCCACATTAAAGAAGATTTTTTTATTGCAAAGGCAAATACTTGTTTAACAAGTGAAACAGTGAAAGTCAGCGGACACCATGCACGGCAGGTAACATACCGCAGTATGGGAACAGATATCCCATTTGTCACACAAAGAAAATAAAGTTTTAATGTAAAATCTCTTCTCGTTGGGAATATTCATTTAAATCTATACACGGGGCGTCACTTATGTACTCGAGTACGCCTCTACCATCTTTATACAACTGGTGGCATAGTTTTTGCATCATAAATCAGTCTCATAAAATGTATTCTATTCTCAAAAGAGAATACTAACTAAAAATGGGTAACTTGAATGAATAATTTAATGAATTAACAATCAAATTACACATTAATAATTTTTCTTAGCAAAATCACCATATTATGTACTCAGTTGACACCGAATTAATATAAATGATTCAGCTAAGGCGAAGGCATTTGGGGAATCCCTACGATTAGCATTGGCTGACTCTGTTCAACACAAGTGCAACATTTATACACACAATCTTGGAAAATGTAATAGTTTATTGAACACAAAGTACCAAACAGAACAAAGCACGATTCACTACTATTATGTACAATAAACTATGTGTGAGTCTGTGTGAGTGCGTGCGTTGGGCGCACGTGGGGGGTTGCCTCAGACACGTGTTCAGAAAGAACAAAAAAACAAAAATGTAGGGAGGTTTGAACCTAGCATTAGCTGGACTAGCTAACAATGGCGCACAACCCATACCAAACGCATAAGGGATAGCCGTAAGCTTATCGATGCATGTACGTTGAGATCAGCGTGCAGTGTTAACAATACGACCGGTTAGTGTTTCAGACAGATCACATGCAAGATATGTTCTGTGCGTGATGCATTAAACCTAACGCAGTGCGCCATCCAAAGTAAAATGGTAACACAAAACTTTTACAACATTTAGCCATTCGATATCAGTTACATACATCCAGTCACAAACATGTTGCGGTTGCTAACAGATATGCTATGCCCATGTGTTACAGCCTTACTTGAATCGAGTCCTTTGAACAGTTTCCTCCGTTGGATGGCACATTCACAATGAAAAGGGGAAAGCCGGTTGCCCTATCCTGTGGGTGCAAGTTCGCAGGGTAGCAATAGGGGAACTGGCCGCCTGATCGTGGGTCCCTGGAACGGGTTTCCTTCGTTGTCAGATTAGAAAATGGAACCGCTCGCATTATTTCTCCTGAACTATGCAGCGCGATCCTACTGCAGACCGCTTGCCTCTTTGGGGACTCACCGGCGGTGCTGAGGTGCAGGATCCGTGGGTGTGTGGTCCACTTAGTGGTTCTTCTTGACCACCGGGTGCTCGCGATGCCTCCTTGCGTCTCGTCTCCGATCCTCTGTGGCTGATAGCCGGGGGCAGATGAGCCCGCCTCACTCATGCTTCCTTGTGGAGTGATGGCTCTTCCCCGGGCATGCAGTCCGCACGAGGCGGGGAGACGAGACAGTGAAGGCCCTAGCTACTTGAGCGAACAACACCACTGGGAAAAACTGGGGAGAAGAGGCGGCCGTGTTGCCCTGTTTATGAACTTTATTGCCAGGCGCGCATTTCCACCGCATCGCGTTACAATGCGGAAATCACGTCCGGGACGTCTTACGTCACTTGCATAGTGGAGGAGGAGCCACCTGTGGACTGTATGGAATTGTAGTTCCTGTTGACGCTACAATCTGGTTAAGATTGCATTGTTGCATTAATGTAAGAAATCTATGAATAACTGTGCCATTGGCGGCATGTTTTCAACAAACGTTTGTTTTAAAGACAGTCACTACACAAAAGCCATGACAGTTCGGCACCGCTACCACTGCAGGTAGCCTAACGTTACAGTACCGGAAAAAACAGCCTAACGTACCTATGTTGCGATTTCTTTATTCATTTGTGGCAAAAAGGATGTGCACTCCTGCTCTGTTAATTATATGCTTATGTGACCATAAAAATATTATAATATAGCCTACATGCCCTTATGGAATCCGGTTTATATACAGTCAGATCAAGAAACATATCTGTTTCATGGTTAGTCACTTAATAATAATCATAATAATACCATACGATTTCACTCTCTAGGATGAATCTGAAGGAGCCGAGTGAACGGATAGGACAGCATCACTTTCACACGGTCCTGTTTTCGAAGACCAATGTTCTATTAGTGTAATGGATTTCTTAATGGTTCGGATATTCAAACGCGAAAGTGGGGGGATCAGAACAAGTCTGCTCACAATAGTGAGGATCAATAATTGGGAGATAAAATAATAAAGGAGAAAGAAAAGAAAAGGCTTAAACAGCCACAAAAAACAAACCCACAAAAACGGGCGAACTAGAAACCTAGTGAATAAACAACTAAATCTCCCGAGCTCAAGTAATGAGCAGAACGGGAAACAAAAAAAAACACTCTCGGCTACCGGAGCTCAAAGCCGGTAGAGTGTAAAACCAAAACGAAAGTAGAAAGAAAGACTGTCTCCGAGAGAACAGCAAAGTACAAAATAGGTAGCACAAAACGCTACCAGGCGGAAAGCAATCCTATACCCGATTAAGTAGCGCTAGCAAGTCCCCTCTGAACATAAACAAAGTTTAATATCAGGAGGTCGCTAGCACCTGGCTATACCTGGCTCGAATGCAATGTCGTAAGACAAACAGGCACTGGAGAAACGGAAGTGAGGAACTTAAATACCCTGCAGGCAGAAGCACAGGAGGAAGCAATAATGAGGCTGGCAAACCACGAAACGGAATGTGGGAAAAAATCTGATGATTGACAATCGTGAAGACCGGACGAGAGCCGCAAAAGACAAGAAAACAAATAGCCATGAACCACTACAATTACTTTTTCAAGCCTTAATTAGGCTATGCGGTTCGAGACACTTAAGAGGCTGCCCTCTTTAAATATGCTTTCTAATGTTTAACTCACTTTGACTAATTTGAGTGCCGTCTTAAAATTAGGCCTAATTAGGATAACCTTACATTCTTTTACGCATTCAGATTATTGCCTGATCCTTGTTAAACAATCATACGTTAGTCATATTTGTCGGTGTCATTTCTTTATCATTAGGCTACATATTGGTCTGGATTATTCAGCAAATGAATTGTTTGATTAGCTAGGCTATACTCAAGGCAAATAAACTAAAACAATTCTAATGCTGTAGCCTATACCCCGCTTTTTCCAGCGCACCAGCTATCAATAGGCTACATATAGGCTAATAAGTCAGTGCTACACATTTTATGACACAAATAAAATGCTAGCACAGAAAAACATTAATTGATATTTGTTATTCAGTTAATTTGCTTGATAATTAAGAACGATAAATGGAAACAGGCCACTAATATCCGTATAAAGGTAAGGTTATAGGCTACAGAAGGTCCATTTTACAGGTACGCTACTGGATCATAATGTAGTTGACATGAACATAGTTCCTTACCGGGGGGATTCGAGGATGTCAGGCACTCAAGTAGCCTACTGTTTAGTTTATTTCGCCAACATATCTGTAAGAAACAACGTGTCAATGTAATTTTCAAACATAGTTATTGCGCTAGGCATCTCCGGGGCAAGACGTCCAGCGCCCGGCATGCACTAGGTTGACCTAATTAATTTGAGGTTGAATATATGTTAACTTTTAAAGCATGTGGGTAATGTATTCAAGGTTACAACCAGTCCATAATCAATCTGGCTTCATGCCCCTGGGTGGGAAACTTGCTTTATAAAGTGCATGTGCCATTTCCACGCCTGTAAATCAATACCACCCCTGGCGGTATTAACTCCTTTAAAGTGATTTGTGAAAGTCTAGTGTAAGCTAGGGTGATCATATGTTGGACAGGTTCAGACGGGCATTATGAACATAATGCCCTATGTTATTAGAATAAGTTATTTGGTTGTTTAGGCCTATATACGGTCTATGGAATGGAATGAGCAAAACATAACCAGACATTTCTACGCTAGACAGATTTTTTTTCGGTCCCGAAATTAAGACGAAAACGTGCAGGGAATAGAGCTAATATCTAATCTAATCACAATATCTAATCAACCTAGTGTTAGCGGTATGTTTGTTGACTCAACACGGAGATGTTTAAAATAAAACCAATAATTTATCAGGAAAGAATACGGAGTTTGTGCATTTGTAAATGTTTGCAATTAGGTTACAGAATGCAGATGAAAGTTAATGCCAGCTACGATGTAATGTACTATGGTTTAGCTAGCGTGTGCACCCACTAGCCTAGCAATGCCAGCGACTTTATCTGGAAGTTTTCAGACAGGGTTTCATCGGATGCTGCCGGGAAACCGTGACAGATGGCTCTGTCACAGTCGAGTTAGCGGTTAGCCAAAAAGACGGTGGAGGTTTGCTCATTTAACAGACTATAATGACAGCTTGCTACCTTTTCAGCAGCGCTAGGGACATTCATAATACAAGTAGTCTTGTCAAAATAACAGCTGTGAGAATCTGTGATAGATTGACCGTCAATATAGTGATGGTATAGATGGCAAGTTACCCTATGTTCTTCCATGTGTGGTGATGCAAGTGCCTACCAAGCTCAGCTGGTATGCTAGCAAATTAGCTGATGTTAGCTGAACATAAATTGAAGGTAACTGAATGAACGTTAATTATGTGATGAATTTAACACATTCAATGTGAATAAATAACACAGTACAATTGTGGATGAAAATGAAATGTTATATTATAAAACATTATCTACTTAAAGAGTAAGTACAGCCACTGTCTCAGCCTGTCTCAGCCTACTACACAATTTAGAAAAATACTTTGTGGGTGAGTGAGGAACAGGGGTGGGGGCGGGGGCGCTGTGTCCATCGTCATTTGCATAAATGAACGTACATTGTACAAATTATTTAATATAACTCGGATCAAGCAACTTCATGGCCTATTTGTCAAACTCAAGGAGTTTGTCGTTTCCCCTCATAGTTTGGTTGCAGGAGCAATTAATGTCTTAGTTGAGCGATCTTGTGGCGCCAGCGCCGTGGCCACTAGCGGTTCTGTGCAAGGGGTGTAAGGCTGCACAATTGCCTCCCCCCCCTACACCCCACCCCACCCCACCCTCTTTGTTTGAGTAATGAAATCACAGTAATGAATGACAGGATGCTAGGCCCCACTTTAACTGGGGCTACAGCACAATGCCAATTGTGATACTGGGTCACAGGCTGAGGGTGAACACCACATTTTAGACCCCTTACCTGGGGACACCCTAACCTGAGGACAACAAGCTGGGGACACTCTTACCTTGAGGACCTTCTTGGGCCAACACACCACAGGGATGCCGGTGAGGGCCAGCTGGGGGTCATCATCTGCATGCTCTTTCAGAATCACCTGCAAGATCACAGCAGGGAAAGGGCTAACTTAGCACCACTAATGTACACCTATTCTACTTACCACAGCTACACTACTGAAACCTGCTAAATAACAGCTCTCCAAGAACATGACAGAGTGATATGGGTTGGTGAGTGAGTAAGTGATCGGGGGTGAGTGAGTGAGTGAGTGATATTGGGTGGGTTAGTGAATGAGTGAGTGATACTGGGTGGGTGACTGAGTGAGTGATTGGGATAAGTGAGTGAATTACTTTGTGATTAGGGGTGGGTGAGCGAGTGAGAGTGAGAAAGAGAGTTAGTGTGAGCGTGGTAGTGAATGAAGATGTTGGGGTGTGGCTCCTGACCCTCATATCCTGTAGCAGGCTGTTGGGCTGGTTGATGCCCTGCGGGACATTCCTTTTGTTTTCAGGGAGGGACTCCAGCTTGTCCACCAGCACCGCAAGCCCTTTCAGCTCAAACACTGTCAGGTGAGTCCATCTGGCCGGGGGGTCCAATGCTGGCGATGCTGTCCTGGGAAATTCCTGAGGAGCGGAGCCAGGGGCAGGCCTGGGGTGTGGATTGGTGTTATTTGATTGGGCCAGGGGATGGGTGACGGGGTCCCCGAGTCCCTCCTGCAGCTGCATCTCACTGGAGTCATCCTCCATCTCTGCCCACAAACTCTCCACACTCATTTTCATCTCTGTGTCTGAAGAGAAGGAGGAACATGAAGAAGGTCCTTGCTCTCCTCCCTCAACACTCTTCCTGGCTGTGTTCAGCATTTCCCACAGAAGTACAGAGACTCACACACACACACACACACACACAACTATGGTTAAATGTGGAAGTGTCTGCAGCTAATTTTACCATAACCCTGGCAACTGTGAAAAATTATACCCACAGAGCAGACATTCAATCAAAGTTTTTTGTTAATACTTCTGAATTGCAAGGGATTTAGGCAGAATCATACTTTGTCAAAGTAGAAATACAGACAGTTTCAGATCAGTCTTGCCAATGATTTACAAATATAAGCCAGTTATCTTTAATGTTAAAGTGGTTCAGCTATGTATTCTGACAGGTTGGATTAACACATTAATTCCCATAAAGCAGAGTGACACACATAATTTAGCAGTAGACAGACATATGGGCCATGTAACTTGACAGACAGGGACACAGGCCATGAAGCAGGACAGGCAGACAGACATGTGGCTCATGTGACAGGACAGACACATGCACAGCTTTTCTGGACCTTTCATGTTCTTCAGGATTAAATCAGTTGAGAAGTGAATGAATAAATTAAAGAAATAATTAAATTGCGAGTGAGTGAGTGAATCAGCAGTTACTTCAGCCACTGACTTTCATGACCTGCATAGGAAGTAACATTGTGCAAGAGCTGATGAGACAGCAACATTTCAATTACTGTCCAATGTAAAAGTTAAACTTTATTACGGTCTTTTCCCCAATTAATGTCTTTTTTTAAACTTGGGAAAGTTTGAGTTTTCTAGAACAGTAGGATATGTGATGCCTGTCAGGTGTTCTTTTGGGCTGTGTTATTCTCTTACCTTTGAGTGAGGGTTCCCTACAGAAGTCCTTGCTCAGGTGAGAGTGTCCGGTTAGGCAGTGTACATACCGCTCCAGAACATACCAGCACATTTCATAGTAGAAGGGGTAACGGAACTTGGCTTGGACCTGAAACACACAATCAAGACACAGGAGTAACCGCCCTCAGCATCAGGTGTGCCTGGAACTTTACGGCATAAGTACAGTCAAGCCGGAAAGTCTGCACACCCTTTTCACCTTCTCCACGTTTTATTACATTACAGATTTATACTACAATAGATTTAGTTTATTTTTTGCCTCAAACATCTACACACAATAACCAATAATGATGAAGTGAAAACAGGTTTTTAGAAAATATGCAATTTTATTTTACTGACAAAAATAGGTTATTTAGGGGTTACATATCTGTACACACCCTTAGCCTAATACTTGGTTGCTGCACCTTTGGCAGCGATTACAGCTTCAAGGCGTCTTGGGAAAGAAGCTACGAGCTTGGCACACTTGTTTCTGGACATTTTTGCCCATTCCTCTTGGCATATCCTTGCAAGCTCCGTCAGTTGGATGGGGAGCGTCGGATGGGGAGCGTCACTCTGGCTGGGCCACTCAAGGACATGCACAGACTTTCTCCGAAGCCACTCCTTTGTTCTATTGGCTGTGTGCTTCGGGTCCTTGTCATGTTGGAAGGTAAACCTTCGCCCCAGTCTGAGGTCCAGAGCGCTCTGGAGCAGGTTTTCTTCAAGGATCTCGGTGTACTTAGCTGCATTCATCTTTCCCTCTATCAGGACTAGTCGCCCCGTTCCCGCTGCTGAAAAACATCCCCACATCATGATGCTGCCACCGCCATGCTTCACTGTAGGGATGGTATTAGCCAGGTGATGAGCAGTGCCTGGTTTCCTCCAGATGTGACACTTGGTATTCAGGCCAAAAAGTTCAATTTTGGTTTCATCAGACCAGAGAATCTTGATTCTCATGGTTTGAGAGTCCTCTAGGTGCCTTTTTGGCAAACTCCAAGCGGGCTGTGATGTGCCTTTTACTAGGGAGGGGCTTCCGTCTGGCCACTCTACCATAAAGGCCTGATTGATGGAGTGCTGCCTGGATGGTTGATCTTCTGAAAGTTTCTCCCATCTCCACAAGGATATGCTGGAGCTCTGTCAGAGTGACCCTCGGGTTCCTGCTCACCTCCCTGGCCAAGGCCTGTCTTCCCCGATTGCTCAGTTTGGCTGGGCGGCCAGGTCTAGGAAGATTCTTAGCGGTTCCAAACTTCTTCCATTTATGAATGATGGTGGCCACTGTGCTCTTTGGGACCTGTAAAGCTGCAGAGATTTTTCTGTACCCTTCTCCAGATCTATGCCTTGACACAATCCTGTTTCTGAGGTCTGCAGATAATTCCTTTGACCCCATGGCTTGGAGTTTGCTCTGACATGCACTGTCAACTGTGGGACCTTATATAGGCAGGTATTGGCAATCCCCAATCATGTCCAATCAATTTAATTTATCACAGGTGGACTCCAATTAAGTTGTAGAACCATCTCAAGCAGTATCAGTGGAAACAAAATGCACCTCAGCTCACTTTTGGGTGCCATATCAAAGGGTGTGCACACTTGTATACATATGATATTTTACATTTAGATTTTTAATAAATTAGCACAAATGTCTAAAAACCTGTTTTAACTTTGTCCTTATGGGCTATTTTGTGTAGAATATTGAGACAAAAAATTAACTCAATCTATTGTAGAATATGTCTGTAAAGTAATAAAACGTGGAGAAGGTGAAAAGGGTGTGCAGACTTTCCGGCTTGACTGTATCTGTACAGACAAAGGTGAACCCCAGATATGTATATATGCAGGTACACTGGTAAACCCAAGGTAGATGTGTGTGCAGGTACATAAAATACCCCAGGTTTACTGTATGTGAGCAGGTACACAGATAAACCTCAAAGAGATGTGTGTGTGTGTGTGTGTATGTGCCAGGGTTTCCGTTATCCGGTAATTATCGTTTTTTACCGGCAAAAATTGTCAAAGTCCGACAAATTCAAATTTTGCCGGTCATAATGTCTGGTAAATCATCCTGTAAAGCACATTTATAATTTTATTGAAATAAATTACATTTCCATACACCCTTCTATTAAAAGGACGTGACATTTATATAATGCATTAGCCTACATTTCCACATATCCTTCTATAAAAAAGAGACCATTTAAATCTTTTTATGAATGTGTATGTGCGATGAACGAAGAAAACGTTATTTTACGTTTGTTCCACTCGGATCAAGTGCGCGCTTGGATTGGATGCTATAGGGCTAGCCACCATTAGGAATGTGTGGGACGAGTCGGCTAGCCAAATAAACGGTGCTGCTCCTGCTAGTCGGGAAATACTAGTCGGTTAAACAATTTTTTTTATTAAGACATTTACGTTTTGTTTTAAACAGTTAGCTAATTTTCACCCAAATTACTGTTATGTCTTCCTAATAAAATGTTGCTTTTAAAAAAAAGAAAACTAGCCTAAATTATTACCATCCTCATGCGGTCACTCAGGCAAGCATGGGGAAATGTTGGCTGAGTTCCATTATGCATATATCCTACAAAACATGACAACCATTCACTGAATAAAAGTTAGCCAATAACAGTCGGCATATTTATTGAAAACCATTTAATTACTGGCAGCTGTTAGGAAATAGCCTATGTCAAAGGTTTTCAACCTGTGGGCCGCGGTCCACTGGTACTACATGGGGGCCGTCATTTATTTTTTAAACTGAAAAAAATAAGTTATTACCCCAAATTAAATAACAATTAAAAAATTGCGTATTTAAATTATTTTTGCAAAAAATAAGACATCAGATAAGACATCAGATTTAGGGAAAACTCTGATTGGTCTCTACGGCAGCTGGAAAATTATTTGATCGATGTGACCACCATTTTAGCTGTGTGCAAGCTAAACCGTCAGTGCTAAAACATTTCCATTTTCAAATTTATTCAAATAAATTTATCATGGATAAGTGGTTACAAACAGGGTCTCTCAAAGGGAACGATTCAGAGGCTGGTCCATCTACCAGTAAGGAAACAGCCTGAAACTGAAAAGAGCATGAACTGAACATGAAGACTTTATTTTTTATTCCGAACAAGCTTTTTATCTAATTGTAAATTATGGCTCTGCGATCTAGTTTTATCTAGCTATGTTTTACAACTGTTTATGAAAACATTCTGAGTAACATTAGCCTGGCCCTACCGAGTCTAGTAATTGTCAATCAAATTAACTTAAATAACGTCACTATCATGTTTCTGTCCGCCTATCCCACACTATCGTTTTTTATAACTAAAGGTTGAATTTGTCAATTAAATGTAACGACACATTTGATTAATCGCACATAACATCAGCATTGGTTTTGTATGCATTTGATTTGGCTCATGAATTAACTGTGTCCATTCTCAATTAACAGCAGTGATTGCATTGCTACTGGTTAAACGTGCATTTCAATTATGTAGTAGCACCCTATTAGCCCAGGATCATTGAATGTTTTTTTTCTGTAACATTAGTGTTATTATTTTTGTCGAAATTCTTTAGCCCAGCCCCCAGTAGCTCCCCCAATCACAATTATCAATGTGTGAAGCCGTGTTACATTGTGTAGGCCTGTCCGTGATTTTCAGTGTCGATTATTACATGTGTAATTGCATTTGTAAAACGCTGGGGTCCTGCAGGCGGGCCGCGGAAGCTTTTGTGGCCGGCCGTGTGGTCGCGAGTTCTAAAAGGTTGGGAACCTCTGGCCTATGTTAAAAAAGCAGTAGGCTAATTACTCAGACCATACATTTTTGCTGAGCGAAATGAATAACATGCATGATGTGAACGTGGGGACCAATAACAGTCCTATAATATTGAAAATAATTTTCAAATAAACTGGCTGGGCAGGATCATTAATAGGCTTATTGGCATTTTATGAAAAAACAAACACTGCTACACTTACTCAGACCATTTCTGTTGAATGACCGAAGCATACTGTAAAAAACACACAACACGTAACAACCGCAGCTCATATACGAGCCCTTCTCGCAAGAGGCATGTTTTCGTTCAATCCAATTATGAAGCACCGCAAACCAAATTGCTGTGGCAACTACTGGCTCTGTAGTTAAATAAACACATTTCTCAGAGGAAACTATAATGTCATCTTGTGACAGTAACTGACAGCATGACCTAGGCAATAGCCTATAAATATAATACATCTGTATTATGTTTAAAGCATCTTATCTTACTTTTCTGTTTTACTGGTAGCGTGAGATGATCTGGCCTGATGTCTATACTGCTTAGGTTATGCTGACAGTAACTAAAAGAGCTTAAGTAACGATTACCTCAATTGATTGTCCACACACAAAGTTATAAATAACTTGCTTCACCATGGCAGTAATGTCTAAACAAAGAAAATGACAATTTGGCAAAATAGTATTTAATTTGTAGTTAATTTCAAATACTTAATGATGCATAGGCTACCTTATAGCTATCGAGTAAGGTAATTTTGCTGAGGTGATTCTATTGTTTTTCCTGTCAGATAAAAGGTATTCTGACACTATCATCAAGTGTGTTCTAAAATTGAAGCGTAGCCTACTTGCGATCTTGGTACTATGAAGTAGCCTACGTTCTAGCTGGTATAGGTCTACTTGGAAAAACTTACTATCTAGCATGCAAGTAGCTAGCTACGCAGAACGCAATAGGCTAGAGCCTGTCGTCTTTTTTTAAAAATGATGTTAAACTTGTGTCTATTGATGGGAGTTATTTTATTTGACGGGACTTCAATTATATTCACGCGATAGCCTACTGTATTTGCAAAATCACCTCATCATTAAAAATTATTATAGATCTATTCCCCGGATGATGTCATTCTTTATAAAGCCTGCATATCAATTGTTTTAAAGCATAATAAACACCAGATAATATTTGACCGGAATTTCTCCCATTTGTCCGGCAAACTGCAATCTTGTCGGTCACGGTGGCCAGCACCAAATTTTTCTAACGGAAACCCTGGTGTGTACACAGGTACATAGGCAAACCCCAGCTACGTATGTATGTGCAGGTACATAGGTGAACCCCAGGTATACAGCATGTGAGCAGGTACACTGGTAAACCCCAGGAAGATGTGTGTGCAGGTACATGTGTAAACCCCAAGTATACAGGTATACAAGTGAACCCCAGGTTGGTGGGAGGGAGGGGTTCAAGTGCACCTTGGTGCGGTTTTCGATCTCGTGCACGCTCAGCTGCATGGGGATGTTGAAGCTGTGCAGGATATTTCCCCCAAACACCAGCGTGTCCTCAGGAGTGTACACAGCGTGGATCCAGCCTGAAACCAAACACTGCCGTCACAGAGGGGTTCTCACACAGCAGGGCCAGAGACACCTCCAGCCACCAGGGGGCACTGTGACCAGATGCAGTGCAGCACCAGTTCAGCAGAAGCACAGAAAGATATCAAAACAAAGAGAGAGCCAGACATACAAAAAGTGGAGTGACAGGCATACAGACAGACAGACCTACAGACAGTGGTGTGGCTCACCTGAAGGGATAAAGAAGGTGTAGCCCTGTTTGAGCTCCACCCTCTGGCAGCTATCAGCTCTGTCGCCAAGGAACACATCGCTCTGCTTCCCTGACAGAACCCAGTCCTCATATAGCACCAAGTTATGAGGGGTAGGCGGGATCAGCCAGAACACCTGGGACAGATCAACACATGGACGGGTTCAGCAAATGGCCGTAACCCTGGCGACTTCCTGTTACACATTTCCCATATGAAACAGTTTTGTGAAGTTAATAAGAGCCTTGCCTCATAGGTACTACACTGGGCTGGCAGGTATGCCATCCGGCAAGTTACGGCTTGGTGGGGTATGCCCCATACTTATACAGCACAGAAAGTTTTTCAGGGTTTCCTACAGAAATAACTGCAATGGCCACAGACTCTCAGACCTTAAAAACATTAACTGCTGCACGTTCTGACTTCATGTAACCACACACACAGAATTCAGGTACAACTTCACACATCCACACAATAAAGCCCAAAACTTGGGTTATTTTGCTGTTTTTTGCCTTTGTCTTTGTACATTTACACATGTATAATCTTGTAATGCATTCTTTATCATTTCACATGCAAACGACACGTAACACTGTACATGATTACAAGGTAGGCCATGAAAACCTCTGACTCCATTTGTAACTGGCAAAAAATAGACCTACATAATGTATCCTACGCTTAAGAAATCCACTATGTAAATTCTTTTTGGAGTGTTTGCCCTGTTGGGCTAACTTACCAGCTAGGAAATCATGTTTATTTTTCTACAGTCTAGACTACGGTAAATTACAGCTGTTCCAGCTAGAGTTATGCCAGAGAGAATTCTGGCTAGCTCGTTACACTAAAGTAACGTTAAAGGTAATCTGTATAGGCTTACATGGACAGGACCTCTTGGTTCGAGGGCAACGTAACCTATCTATTTATTTATTTATAAACAGTCCATTTCTTATCCATCGGAACAACTCCAATGAAATGAACATACAAGTTATTGCTACCATTTCAAACTCATAATGTTACACAACGCACTATTGCATTGCACTGCATTGTTGACAATTTAAATTTAGACAAATACGGGACAGCAGCGCTCTCCAACGGTGACCGGTAGCTACCGGGATAGCATGCTGTTAACGTTAAAAACACGTGCCCTAATCCATTTAAAAATACGATTTAACACACCATTTATTTGTAGCCTACTTCATAGTAACAGTAAAGGCTAAATTAATCCAGGCATATGCATTTCTTTCAGCTAGAATGTTTACGTGTTTGCGTAAGCCTAAGCCTATGTGTAGGCTATGCATCTCTCTCTAGATTTAAGTATCGTATGGTTCATTTTATATACATTATAATCATCAGTCATAAGAAACACAGTACAAAAAATTATATCTCAATAATGCCTTGTTACTCATGCATACAAAACACTGCCTATAATAAAATGAGTTAAGCCTGCCATTACAGAACAATACAAGTGAAATGTAATTATTTAAGAAACATTGGGTAGTATTGCTAAGTTTGGAATAGAGCTTGTTTAATTTGTGTTAAGCTAAGATAGCCAGTATTGTTTGTTGTAACTTGGCCTCATTTTGATATCAATACTTTTAATGGCAGGCTTAACTTTGCCCGTTTTATTATAGCCAGTGTTTGATATGCGTGAGTAACGTGGCATTTTTGTACGTTGAAAATGTTTTTTGCTGAGATTTAAGTTACTCCAGGGGGCCCACCTGTGAATCAAACCTGGAATCTTTTGATTACAAAGCCAGCTCTGTAAACACAGCCAGAGAGAGAGAGAGAGAGAGAGAGGAATGAAGTGAAAGAGAGAGACCTCATCCTCCCTCCCCTGTGTACATGGTACCAGACAGAGAATCCTCCAAAGTCAATGCGGAAGGATTTTTTTATTTTACTTTTTTACACACAGAAAAAGGACATAAAATAGAATTAAATAAAATGAAACTAGGAAAAGGAAAATGAATCCACTGTATAAGTAACCCAAAAAAAAAAAGTTCACATTCCACACCTATAGCGGAATCTAATTTATTAAAAACAGGTGCCTGTCTAGACCAAACCTTCAGGCAAAGTCCATCTATCTCTGATGAGGCCAGTAGAGCAACCGCTGCATCGCTAACAAGCGGAAAGCAGCTGCTCTGCCCCAGACATCAGTCCTTACCCCCCTTCCTGTACTGGCAACACAAGAACCAGTGCCCTCAGCCAGTTCTGCCCAGACCAGAAAAAGATTGTGAAGGTCTTCTGAATCTTCTCCACCAAGGATCTAATATTCGGAACTTACGCCACAGTACTGAAGCAGTTAAGTCGTTTATAACCACAGCTCTTCCCCTATATGAAAGGTGGGGTAGCAACCATTTCCATCTAGAAAACATGGCCACTTCTCTACTAATCCCTCCCAGTTTTTCCCTCAGGAAATCAACTGTTCCCAAAAACACTCCTAAACAGCCGTGCCCCACCATAGTGCCATTTCCCCCCAACTCACCAGTTCTGAAGAAGCCCTCTCATAAACCGATAAAACATTTTATTGTGAACACATCATCATGCCCCCGAATAAATATTTACATTATCTGCATACGTAGACACTTTCAATTACCCCCCCCCCCCCCCCCCCCTCCCCCAACTGGTCCCTGTACAGAGACCCCTATAAGCTTCCTCCTTAACATACATAGCAAAGGTTCTTTAGCCAACCATACAATTGCCCTGAGAGAGGCAGAGATAAAGAGAGAGAGAGAGACACCTCACCTTCCCTCCTCTGTGTACATGGTACCAGACAGATGTTCCTCCAAAGTCAATATGGAAATCGGTGTAGCAACCTTTCACACTCATCAAACAGTACCTGCAGAGCACACCATAAATCAGTCCTCACTTCCAGTTTCCATAAAACATAAATTCCTCTTTTCATAAACTGCACTTCCAGTTTTCCTAAGTCCTCACTTCTTTTCTTCAAAAACTACAAATCCTGTTTCTAAAAATCCTCACTTCCTGTCTTCATAAACCACACTTCCGGTAGGAGGGCAGAGCACAGCATAACCCATTTGAGGGAAGTGGTGTTGTCCTTGTGACTGAACCCTTGTAGGCTATCAGGGCTCTGCTGGGCGGGGCTCACTTCTGCACTTTGGGGTACTTCATCTCAGAGATGATGTTAGTCCCCTCAATCTGGCTCTCCTTCAGGTGAGGTGGCCACACATTATCTACCCAGTCCACCAGATCCACCTGCAACACAGAACACAAGATTCCAGTTTACCAGGCAAAACAACACATTCATAAAAATGTCCTGTCTGTTGCTACTATTGTTATTATATTATTATAGATGTGTGATCAGGTATCATGTATCATGTTTCATATTCTTTAATATAACAATAATTTTGCAAAATGGTCCGCAACTCCCAAAAAGGAGATCTACCACTCATATAATTATGACATTAATTTATTGTGCAGAGTAATGTACACAATGCTGATGCGTTTCGACAGTGTCATCCTCAGAGTGTTGAGATCTAATGGACTGAAAGTGAAATTAATGTCATAATTATAGTAGTAAATCTCTTTTTTGGGAGTTGCGGACCATTTTGCACCTTCATACGAGTATACCCAAGGACCAGCACCCCAACCCACCAATTCAGAAAGTGGCTGAATTCTAGTGGCACCAGCAGCCCATCTAGAATTATAACAATTGTGTTCCACAATGCTGTGTATTGACTGAGGCCTGCATAGACCACACACGCCTCTCACCACGCACATCGATCTCACCACAAATCGCTCTGACCACACAACGCTACTCTGACCGCACACAACATTCTCACCACACGTCGCTCTGAACGCACACGCCACTCTCACCACACATCGCTCTGACGGTACACGGCGCTGACAGCACACAATATTCTCACCACACACAACATTCTCACCACACGCCACTCTCACCACACACATTCTCACCACACGCCACTCTGGTATGGAACACCAAATGGCTCATAATTTCTGTGGTCTCTTTCGCCTGGAAACTGAAAAGGCGCCGTCCAGGATGGTGTCATGTCAAAATAAACGCCACTTTTGACGGCATCGGGAAGAGAAAGTGCCGCTTTGAGCGGCGTTTATTGTGCACTAGGAACGGCGCTCAAAGCAGCGTTTATTTAGTCACACAGGCTGTCACCTAAACTGCGCCGTTTCATACTTTGTGCAGTACAATGGACCCGCCCCTTTCCCAGCAAATCTTTGTCAGGCATCTGAAATTAGCATAGCTAGCTAATAACTTGCCACAGAGGGACTTCCATTCCTTTGATGAATGCACTCACATTTTTTATTTCAGCAGTAAGTGCCAATAAATTCAACACTAATGTTTTCAAGTATGAGAACTTCCTGGCTGCTGAGGTCACAAAGGTACCTGTGCCTGCTGGTGCAACTCCTGTTGGTAAGGTATTCATGTTTTTTTGTTTTTTTGTTTTTTTGCATAACTAACATTTTTCTATTTTCTCCAGCTGTTGGTAAACAAATCACAGAATTCATGTATTTATTTTTTAGAACATTTTTCTATTTTTAATATTGAAAAAAAAAAACTTAGGCTACACAATGTTTTGTATGTTTTTATTAATGGGAAGTATGTTATGTAAAAAAAGAATCCCCTGAAGCACAACAGTCCTCTGTCCTCCTCTGCACCCAGTCACAGTCCTCTGTCCTCCTCTGCTTCCAGCTATGGTTCTCCGTCTGGAGTTGTCCCCTCACTCCAAAATTAAAGAGGCAAAATCAAGTAATAAAAAGTACGTGTCTTCAGCATTATCAAGCTCTTCGTCTTATAAGATACTCTTGCTGCAGAAAGTAGCACAGAAAAAACCAGCAAAAAAAATAATAAATAAATAAATAAAACAACCACTGCACAACCCCACCCCACCAACAAAACAAAGGACTGTAAGGGTGAAGGTGAGTACATTGCCTGGCCAAAAAAAAAGTTGCACACTCTAATATTTAGCTTTGATTACGGCGCACATTCGTTGTGCCATTGTTTCGACAAACTTATGCAACGTCACATTTATTTCTGTCCAGAGTTTTATTGAGGACTGGAGAGTCGAACCACTCCGTAAAGCCTTCTCCAGCACATCCCATTGTGACGTCATGTGACGCTGTAATGGCGACATGTAGTCCAGCGGTCTCTCGTGTTCGTGTTTGTTAATTTGAATGTATTTTGTGTCCGGCTTTTGTCCTTTGTTTTTTTCATGCGCTGTGTGTCTGTTGTGGTACGGGGAAGCGGGCTGGAGATTTTTCAGGGCACTCCTGCAGCTTGTTTTGATAATAATGACGAATTGTCTAGTCGGGATAATTTTGTTTATGGTCGTCACCATGGAGACGCATTCGCAACATATGCTCGGGAATGTCCGTTGGATCTGCAGCAGCAAAGTTTACAACTTTTACAACTAAAACAAAACAACTTTAATTCACTTAATTAGTCTGATTAATGCAATGATTCTATTGCATGTCTTTATTTGATGTTTGTTTGTGTGTTGTGGGTCTGCCCCACTGTCTATGTCTTCTTTGTTGATGCTGGTGGCTACAACTGAAGTTCCCTAAAGGGAAAATAAAAGATATTCTATTCTATTTTATTCTATCCCAAAGACTTTCAATGGGGTTAAGGTCGGGTGGCTAATTAATGTGTGAAAATGATTCCTCATGCTCCCTGAACCACTCTTTCACAATTTGAGCCTGATGAATCTTGGCATTGTCGTCCTGGTATATGGCCATTTATGGGATAACCTGGTCATTCAGTACATTCAGGTACTCAGCTGACTTAATTTTATTGCTGCCTAACGTTCCTGAGCCTAGACCTGACTAATTGAAGGAACCACAGATCATAACACTGCCTCCAGAGGCTTGTACAGTGGACACTATGCATGATTGGCCAGGCAGTGTACATTATTGAACTGAACTGGTCTCCATCAGTGATAGAAAATGTATGAGATGCAAATGCCTTAAACGGGCACAAGAGGAATAACCCGGGTGATCACATTGTGTGAACTGTCCCTTGAGTGAAATGATTTAGCTGTTCTTAATGGAGTTAGGCTATCATTAGGTTTACGTAGGTCTAATTTTAAAAAAAAATTGCTTTTATAATAGCCTACATTTTTTATATCAACATGAAACTAAAGCTACCCGAGGCTTTACATGAAAAATATTTTGTTTTGTAACAAAAAAAGTTTTGTTTTCTGCCTCATTTCTCTTTATGCGGCATTTGTTCAGTGGACTAGGACCTTTATGTTAAATCTTTTTTCTGATAGTAGTGCTCCACCTCCAATTCTGAATCAGAAGAATGAAAAAGAGGAAATGCATCACGAAAACAGCTAGCCTGTCAAAAATAGCCAAATGGAATTTCTTTTTCATGGATTGTAATCGACAATAGAGTTAAGCGTCCCAGAATCTTCTGCAAAGCTTGCCGTGCAAGCGGAGGGCGATACCTTGTTAGGTTGGCAGCACCAATGGCGATTTTGTGAAGGGTAGTGAGAAACTTAAGAAGTATGTGTCTTTGCGGCACCAGGCCATTTAGCAACATTTCCACTTAAGGTCAGTTACGATTTAGAAATGAGTTTATATCGGTTTATAACAGTAATTTCTGTGGTTATTGCAATGCAAACATTCAGACAGTTATACTGAGGGACCATGGACCAACTAGTTAAGTCAGCCAATATTGGCTATAAAATGTTGCTAGCCTATAAATTAGCTGACAAATGTCTGGCTAAATCACAAAACTGGACTTTATTCAAAAGAATCGTCATCACGCACAGCCGGTCTTCTACACTGTGTTTCCTATTAATGTAGAAAACAAAGCCGTTTTAACCCCTTCACACAGATGGCACATTTGGTCAATTCTCACCTATTTAGGGGGTGCTCTGTTTAAGGCTTTATAACTGCAGGTGTGTGCATCACAGAAACTTAGCAAATGTCTTAAATGAAACAAGACAGCTCTACCATTTGCAATATGAACTTTGCATTTGTTTATTTTTATAATTTAAGACAAAGTAAAGTGCCACAAATGCAAGAAACTTTGGAAAAATGCAGTTTTTCTTTAGTTTGCAATGAAATACAGAGAGCTACATGTGTGAAACAGGAAAATCTATACATTTCCAGGATCATAAACTACTAAGAACTACTAAAGATCTATGATGCAATATATAGGCAGTGTACCCTGTTGTCCATTAGTGTCTCCAAATCTATCCAAATGGCTAAATTGTGCACTGCTCTAAATTATAAAATAATTATATATTTAACTACAAATCAACTGTTTTGGATCATAAAACTCACTTTTGCATCATGTTCAAGTGGGAATTACTATCTTTTCATCAGTATGGTGTCATGGTTCGTGGGTTATTGCTTTTCCGCTGCGGTTCTTGTCCTGGTTTCCCAATTGAGAATCTATAGGATTTTTTCCTCGTTCCGTTCCGAGGTTTTGCTTTCCCTCACTCGTTATTCGTTTCACCTGTGCTTCTACCTGCGGGGTATTTAAGTTCCTCGCTTCCGCTTCCCCGGTGCTTCTTTGTCATTCGACATTGCATTGAGCCAGGTATAGTCAGGTACTAGCGGCCTTGTGATATTAAACGCTGTTTATGTTCACAAGGGACTTGCTATTTAGCTTATTTTCAGGTATAGGTATTATTCCTCCTGTTAGCATTCTGCGCTATTTATTTTATCCTTTTCTGTTCTCTCTGAGACAGTCTGTCTTTGTGGTTTCGTTTTGGTTTTACACGCTTCCGGCCGTCCTAACTTATGTGCCGAAGGTGTTCTTTTCTTTGCTAAGTTTCCCATTTTGGCTCCAATATTGAGCTTGGGAGATTTAGTTTGTGTTTCACTCGTATATTCGAGTTCGTCCTATTTTCGTGGGTTGATTTTCGTTTGGCTGTTTAGCTACAAGGAATTAAAAGTTTCCTGTTTTTTCTTTCTTGGCATCTATAGTATTACTCCCTTTATTGGTCCTCCCTGGCATGAGTGACTTGTTCTGATCCCCCTATCTTCACGTTTGATTATCCGCCACAAAAATCCATTACATATGGGGGGTAGATATCTATGGGTCCAAAACTCTATCCAATGTCATAAAATGAATAAAATTTGTTGTCCATTATAAAGCATATACATTTCCCCCTTCTGGTGGATTAAGATGAAAACATTGATATCACACTGTTACACGTACCTAAATATGTAGCCTAATCATTCACACTTGTACCCCAATAAAACAATTTTTTTTCGTGTACTCTACAGTATGTAAACTTTTGCCCTGGGATTGCATTTTTCTGTAGTTTAAAAAAAAAATCCCATTCTAATGACTCCAAGGAAGATTTTACATTCATCTTGCACATATCGGCACACAGTAAATTGGAATGAGTATTTTCCATGCCTTCAGTGACAAGTATAGCTCAGGAAGATACAAAGCCTAAATCCTATATGATGTACGATAACATTACAATAAAATAATATTCCACCAACAAGAAAATGCTGGCAAACATTCTAGCTTCAAAGAAAGTTGGTGCATCAAACATAAAACATGACTGATCAATTAATACTTACACTACACTACAGTGTGTGAAATGCACTCAAAATGCGAAAATAACCATATCTAACTGTCGGGTAGGTGAGGATTAGGTAAAATGTGTATTTTCTGAATCCAGCGGTTCCAACAGTCAATGCCCTTGTTAAAACGCTCTGAATACTGAACACAAGTGATATTGCGTGCAAGAACCCCTCACTTAACCTACACTCAAAATATGTTTTACATGATTTAATTTAATTATTATTATTAAAAATGACAATCATCAATTAAATCGCTAAATTCATTGATAGGTAAGTCGAACAGTAACCTGGTGGATCAACCAACAAGCCAAAACAAAGTCTAAATCAGGTCTTAAGGTTAAATCATTTTATTAAATAAAAAAACAGTCAATTAGAATAATGACTTAAAATCATACATTCACAAATGAATGTAGGCTGACTACTTATAATTTACAAAGAGGAAGACATTAAACCAGACATTAATTAGAATATATAATAGCAAAGAGAGAGAGAGACCAACAAGCCAGACATTGCCAATACTATTTACCCTCCAGCTGAACAGAAACCAAAGGAACCACCACCAGCAAAATAAGAGGAAAAAGGTTATAGATATCGTACATAACATAGCCTACGGGACAAGACAGTGATCGAGTGGAAAAACTAACGTACATATGTAGCCAGCAAGAAGAACCGCATATTTTCATATTGAGGATGAAAAACCCCTGTCAGCAAATGTGTTTGTAGCTGTTTGCGTCATAGTACATTTACTAGATTAAAAATGTTGGGCTGTAATTTATCGTTGAAAGCATCCCAGAAAAAATAGCAAACACCTTTGAAAAGGATATACTGTCCTCCATCGGATATAACAGTTGTGAATAAAACCCGAATGACGTGAAATACTTCAGAGCTGCAGGTATGGCATATGGGGTACTGCGCGCAGACGTTCCACATTGTGTAATAACGTGCTAAACTGGTGTGTATTTCTCAAACAGATTGTCCAAGACAATAAATGACCACTGAATTTTGAAAGGAACATCCCTATGTGTAAAACCAAAGGTAGGACTGTAGATGTATTTCATATTTAGCAGCAGATATTGATAGTAGAATGCCGCGGTATAATGACACAAATATTTCACATGTTCATTTTGCATTTGAGTGAGCAGGGCTATTCACGGCTTTTTTGGCATACGATCATGCTATTGTTGGGTTTATCTTGTTGCTATAACAAAATACTCATTTTAAATGATAAATAAATAAATGTATCAACTCACACATAGACGCTATTGTCCACGATGTCATGCATGGGTAGGTATAGTTGCAGGCGAGACTGGCTGGGGGATTTCTTGTTAAATGGATTTGTTACAGGAAAATAGTGATATTTAGAAACGTATTCGGCAAAGTTGTCACGAATCGTGTACCAATAAAGATAAAACACGGAGTCTGTGGTTTCAATTCATAGTTTGGCTGCAGGAGCAACGAATGTCTCCGTTCAGAAAAATCTTCGCACTGGTGGCATGGTCACTAGGCATCTGCGCAAAGGGGTTTGCGACATTAAATATGTTTTAACATTCAAATATGTTTGTCTACATTAAATACGTTGAAAAAAACCTGTTTTGATATAAACAACATATAAGCTGGAAGGAAAATTTACTTATTTTAAAAGAACTGGAACACCTTCCTCATATAGGCTAAGTAATATAACGGGAAGCAATCAGCTGACCAGCTAATGCATGTCACTCCTTTCAACGATTAACTATCTACAGTGGCCCCCTAGTGGTGAGTCGTCCAAATTATAGTATTCACATTTCTCTGAAATTATAAATGAAAACTTCAAGAAAACCCCAAAATTCAGACGCAGGATAGTTAGCCAATGTTTGTTAAAATTTGCACTACAAAAGGGAAAGCAATATGTGCACAAGCTAGACGCTGAAAAATCTATTTTTTTCCTGCGTTTGTTACAGGCCACCCTGGATCCCCCACCCCCTATCAATTTTACATTTGGTTGCAATAGTCTTCCTGCAGACCTCAAACACCAAGCCCCACCTCAACACTCAGGCCCCAAGTTGCATAACATTGACCTGGAGGAACCGAAACTCAGAATGATTTGGTGTTGCTTATTGCATTTAAGGTGCAACAACTCCACTCTCATTTAAACTCTGTGATATTAGGTTAGTTCTAACGTTACTTCAGCCTTGTCAAAAGTTAAATTAAATTAGAGCGATGAGTTGACATTGCCAACGATTCGCAAAAGACTTTTAAAGTGGAACGGGAACTCCGCTCTCATTTCAGGTGGAATGGAAACTGAATAATACAATGTGATCGAATAGAATAGAATGTACTGTATTCATCCCCAAATGTGAATGATTGCCAAAGGTGTTGATTGTCACTAGCAATGTACATAGAATGGACAACAAAAAAAATAAACAAAACAAAAAAATTTATAAATAATAATGATAATAATAATATTATTATACACACTAATATACAGTAATGCCAATGAATAGGTCTGCAAACCTACTCAATGATGGTCAATATCTTTACTTAGTGTACTGCGTGTGTACTGATTAAAGCATCTAATGGCTGTTGGTACACTTTGGTACAATAAATCTATTTCCCAGTAAACTGCGCTGCTTGCTAAAAGTTCCATATAGGGAATGACTATAATCATATAATTTCTCTCAAACTTCCTTAGAATGGGCTGTTCAAATATAACCTCTAAACTGTCTTGACCAAAGCCAACCTTTGACCCTGCTTTAATTAGTTTGTTGATAAAGTTGGCACGTGGTGGGAAGTGACGCCAGGGCACGACGCAACTTCCACCTCAACGCTCAGGCCCCAAGGGGCCTGGTGGATGAGGAGAGGCTTGGTGGTTGAGGTTGGCAGGAAGACTCATCTCCTTGGTTGTGCCTCTGTGTCAGTCTGTTCCGCCCCGCTTGCTACCAAGCTGCCAGTCACACAGGACAGCCACCGTCCAGACAAACGTTAGGGAATGGAATGGTACATCTATGCTCATGCACTTTTTGATAATGATAACTTTATAAATAGCTATATTTTCTAAAATTGTCTTTGGTTGAGAGGGAAAAAATACCAAATGGGAGGACAGTGGGAGATGGGGTTAAAATACGGGAGGGTTGACAGGTATGGTAATAAACAGCTGTCAACCCAATTGAATCTAACCAATTGTACCAGACAATAAATGACCACTGAATTTTTAAAGGAACATCTCGATGTGTAAAACTAGTGGTAGGATTGCATATTCATTTCATATTTAGTAGCATATATTGCTAGTAGAATACATGGTAGAACGAGAGAATACTTTCACATGTTTATTTTGCATTTGAGTGAGCAGGGCTTTTCACTGCTTTTCTGGCATACGATCAGGCAATTGTTGGGTTTATCTAGTTGCTATGACGGAATTATAATTTTATATGATGAATAAATATATTTATGAACTCACACAAAGACGCTATTGTCACGCATGGGTAGGTATAGACTGGGTGGGGGGGGGTGCTTGTTAAATGGGAAAATTGTGTCACTTAGAAACTCTCTATTCAGCAGAGTTGTCACGAATAACCTACCAATAAAGTTAAAACACAGAGTTCGTGATTTCCACAAATAGTTTGGCTGCAGGAGCAACAAATGTCTCAGTTGGGCAAAAAGGTGGCACCAGTGACACCTTCACTATGCATCTTCACAAAGGAGTCAACCCAATCCTCTTTGCTCAGATTGCAGGGCAAGCAGTAAGTCACCTGGTGAGTTGATCTCCAGAACCGAGTGTGGGCACCCCTGTCGTAATGCAAGGATAATGGTGGGGATGGTGTGCCAAAAAATGTTTCCAATTAAAGGTATACTATGTAGTTTCATTGTAAACAACTCTTTCTTTGTTGTTTACAATTGTTCATTCAAATTTCTCCCCAAAAAACATTGTATGTGTCCTTGTGGTCTAATAAACATGTTGAATGTATTTCCTACCCCATAAGTCGTTCGCAAAGTGTTTTTTTGTTAATGTTTTGAATGATACACTGTTGACATCCCACCGCCATTTTTAAAGCCAGATACAGCTAAAATTGTTTAAACGTCATGAATGGGCAGTTCCTGCTCATTTGATTCACATGGCCAGGCCATGGGGGCAGGCTTCTAGGTACTCTTATTTTAACTTAGGACCGAAACATACCTCACGCAAATAAACAAACGTGGATGCTTCGAGCGACGCGAACAGTTTTTCTTTTGCCATGACAAAAGTAAATAACTTTCTTGTTCGATCTGTGCTTTCCTCCGGTTTGCCTTTCACAAATGTGTGCGACTTTCTTTTTTTCTTTCTAATATTATTTTACCTTTAGTCAGCACCTCACTAAGTTATATGATGCATCCTCCCTCGCCACAATCGTATTTCATAATAATAACAAAGATGTTGAAGATATGCTGGTAAAGGTTAAAGCATTTGTCAGATTGACTGCATCATCACCATTCATATGTATACAACTTATACCACAAAATTTGACCACATTTTGCTCTCAAAGTACACCAGATTGATGCATTTAACTTTCAAATTTACAAAAATTTCTCCAGGGGGGGCATGCCCCTGGACGGTTCAGAGTCTGCAAACACTATTCGCCCTTATTTTCAAAGCCCAATGTTTACATGTATGGTTTATTACACTACGTAATGAAATGTATATGGTCTTTGACCTGCTCATTTTTAGATAGAAACTATGGTCTAAAAGCATTTATTTCTTGTTTTTTACAAATAGGCGTGTCCAAGGTGTGTACACACCTTTGTTGATTAATCTATCCTCATGTTGTGATTTTTTGATCAGTACTTTTCAGTATTTTCCCCTTAAAATTCACCAGAAATAATAATTTTACAGCTGTTACAGCTATTTCGGGGGGGGGGGGGGGGGGGCATGCCCCTGGACCCCCTTAGAGGGTTGCTGTTCTCGGGGTCTATGCATAACATAAATGCATAACCCCCCCAAAGTTTAAACCAAAGTTACGCCCTTGGTATGAAATCTAGTAAAAGGAAACTATCATTAGTTTTAAATTATTAAAACCAATAGCCTAGGATTCATTCATAAAATATGCCCAAACAATCATTCTGCTACATTAGAAATCTCTCATTCATTTTGTTCTTTATTCCCAAACAACATCAGTGTTTCGTGCACCGTAATTATGGCGATGGAGTGTAAACATTTGTCATACTAACTGCTATGGTTGATGCTAGCTAGTGTAATTCGTCGGTACAGTTTACTAAACCGTGCCCACGGACTGTTAATTCGTGGGTGGTTTACTTATCTGTGAGCACTGATTGCTAATTAGTGGGTAAGCCTACAGTATAGCGTACTTATCCATGTGCAGTGATTGCCGATTCGTCTGTAGCCTTTTTTTTCCTGTGCTGCTTTCTGCACCAAGAGCATCGAAGAGCTGGGTACCGCTGAAGATACAGCCTTTCTCTTCCTCAATCCCGTCTCTTTAATTTTTGAGCGAGGGGACAACTACAGGGACAACTCTGGCCCACAGAGCCAGATGGGGCACCATAGCTGGCAGCAGAGGAGGACAGAGGACCGTGGCTGGGAGCAGAGGAGGACAGAGGACCGTGGCCGGGAGCAGAGGAGGACAGAGGACCGTGGCCGGGAGCAGAGGAGGACAGAGGACCGTGGCCGGGAGCAGAAGAGGACTGTTATGCTCCAGGGGATTCTGCGTAAAATTGAATCAGTACATTTTTGTATAACGTACTTCCCCTTAATAAAAACATACAAAACATGTTGTGAAACCTACGTTTTTTTTTTCAATAGAAAAAATTTAAAAATGTAAGTTTAAAAAAACAACATTAATGCCGTGACCTCTTTACCAGGAGAAAATAGAATAACGTTAGTTATTATGTGGTTAAACTACGAACAAGTTGTAAGAACGCACCCCCCAAAAAAGGATGCTTATTAGCGATTAAAAAACTACATTTCACCCTGATGAAGGCATACTACCGAAACAGGTTGGTGACTTTACAATAAAAACTTTGTGTTGGGGGGGGTACTGTACCCAAATGTAAAACTCAGAGACGGCACAAGTGAAAACTCCACCAGGGAGGCCATTTACTGGGAAGACAGGCAAAGGCGAGACAAAGGCGAGACAAAGACAGGAACTGACGAGACAGGGTCAGGAACTTGTAGGGTCAGGATGGCGCTTGCGGGGGCCCACGGTCAGGGATAGGCACTCAGCTTGGGGTTCAGAAACAGATGCGGGGTTCCCGCGGATGGCGCGGAGGCCCGTGGTCAGGGACAGGCACACAGCCTGGGGGTCGGGGAGAACTGGGGAGCCTGGGTAGGAAGAAGGGACCAGGGCAGGAACCGGAAGCCAGGGCAGGAACTAGGGATGGGAACCGTTCGATTTTATTGATATCGATGCCATTATCGATTCTGCTTATCGATCCGATTCTATTATCGATTCCTTAAATTAGTTAGATATGATGAGTTCCCATTAAAAGACCAACTATTACAGGAGACTCAATTTGTTTTATTTTCCTCGTTTGTACTTTTATACTGAAAAACAATTCATGATTGCATAGTAATATATACATTTATTTCAGGTATTTGGGTGTTAAAAAAACATTAATTTGTCTGTAATGACTAGGAATGAAGTTGGTAAAAAAAGTGTTAAACAAAATTTGGTGATAACTTATTATTTTTAATGCCTTCAGAACATTTACAATAGAATGGCTAAATCCATTTTTAAAAAACTAGTGTTTTCCTGCAAACAGACACTACACTAACTACACATTTAAATAAATTATAGTATCTTTCAAAGAAAATACCTGAACCGGTCTGCCTCATAAAGCATTCGTTTTTCATTCATATTTCTTAGTCATATCATCATGGAAAATATTTATCTGCAGCTCAAAAAGTGATCTTTTATTAAATACTAGGTAAACCATATTTTAATTGAAAACGGTCTTCTCTTTAGCCTAGACTGGATGTCTCCCCACCTCCCCTTCCCGTTCCGTGACAACGCAAGCTAACTGTGTTGCTAGCTAGCTGTCAACATCAGGTGCATGTCGGCTTTAAGAGTTGTGCGAATTATGTTATCAGGACGCCTCGTTCCGCAGCTACGAACAACAGTACCGGTAAGTGAGTTCACAATTATTAAAGTTTTTTTTACTAGCTTTTACTATAATATAAGGAGACAGCATCCTGTCTAACATTTGCTTAGCTAGTCTCTCAGCCTAGGCTACATTGTATGTTTGTTGCTAGCTAACGTTAGCCTACCTGAGGTACCACCAGCGGATGCACTGGTATTGGGTGACGGTGCCCGTAGACGGTCAAAAACACGGCACAGTTGGAATTTCAACCCATGTTGTGTGGATAAATGTTTCAGCATATTATTGGTGTTTCCACCTTTGCTTGAAATTTAACATTTACAAATGTTACAAATAGCCTGGTAATCTTTCTGTGTAAAATGTAGCCAGGCTATCGAGCGTTTTTTTCTCGAGTCCGCCATGGTGCTGCCGCTGCGCTGACGGAATGGAAAATGTCAGCGCAAATGACTTGACATTGTTTTGCTATACGTATCTGTCGGGAATACATGCTGGAATCGATAAGCTAAAATGTGTACGATTCCCACCCCTAGCAGGAACAGAACACAGGACGAGAACACACAAGATAAGGTACACAAACTTAACGAGGACAGAACGAGGAACAGGTGAGGCGACAACTAACGAGGAAACGAGAGGGAAACATAATGCAGGTGCGGGGAAGTGGAGAACACAAGTGGAGGGAGAGAGGGAAAACAAGGGGTGGCCTTGCAGACAAACGGAAGACCAGGAACGGATCATAGGAAATCACACTTTGCCCAGATGAACCAGCAAATCAGGCGCATAGACGCAGTACAACGAGACTGGATGATCAGAATCTTCACAGTGTAATATGCTAATTAATTCCCTGCTCAAAATACTCAAATTCCTCTTCCTCCTCAGAACTGTCATATTTCTTGTATACCTCCCCCCCCCGCCAGTCCGAGCCAAGCTCTACATAAGTGTATACCGGGACACCTGTACCACCGGTATACATTAAATTTCAAATATAAAAGTAGAAAGGGTTCCAGGGCATTGCAAAGATAGCTAATTTAAAACTATAGACATTTACAATTTACATTTACAGACTAATATTGTACACAGTATTGTATGTACAGTAGGGAAATATTTGCACTTCCTCCACGTATGACGTCATACATCTATGATTCTTTAGAGTGCTGTAGTCATGATGTATTTTTGTAGGCTAATTCTGAGGTTTCTTCCAGGCATGGGTTCCCTTGCCAGATTTCCAATGGGGTCTTACCATGGGGTTTTTCGGATTTGTGCCAAATATCAGGTCTGTGGTTAATATAAGCCTAAAATATTTTCACGTTTTGTTAATCAAGATAATCCCCACAAAAACACACTTTTTGTGATTTTTGAACCACACACGCAACTAATACAAATTTTATATAAAGTTATGCTTAAGTGAACTACATTACTACAGCAATCGGGCGCATTCCGTAAACGTCACTCACCACCACTGAACAGTTTTTTGAGCCTGCCGTCCTCCCGTGTTCAACTAGGCCGCAGCGCTTTGTAGCCTATTTGCTACCTCCTGGAGCAAAGCAAAATCCAGAGCTGCCAAGACTGCTTCTAAAGGCTTACATATTTTTAGGCTCGTCTCGCAGGTTGCTGTTTTTTTGTTGTTGTTTTAAAAAAAAATCTGGGCGCTACTATTCTTCAAAGACATTAGCTAGCTTATCAGTTTAGATATTAATTTAGTTATTTCACCCCCTCCCGTCCACAATCGCCCTACTCTCCCATTTCTTTGGGCGTGTTTTTTGATGGGGAAGTTGATTAACTTTGTCTCCCGAGTCTGATTTGGCAACACTGCCATGTTGGCAATGCTGGGTTAGCTAGCTAGCAAGCTAACAATAGCTCATGGCAAGAAATTTTAACATTTGGCTAGCAAGCTAACAATAGCTTATGACAAGCCGTTTTAATTTAACAGTTATTAAATTCATCTGAACTAGCTGCCCAATGTCCTAGCTGGCTGGCCATATGAGTTAGCTAGCTATAGCGATTGTCTAGCTACTAGCCAGCTGCTGCAATACTAGCTCCTAAGTGCAGCTAGTTTAACTAGAGCATTTTATTTTGCTTACAAAATAAAACATAGCTTCAAATGGCAGCTAGCTAGCAATTGTGGTAGTTAGCTAAGTCATATATGGCCAGCTAGCTAAAAAAATAGGCAGCTAATTGGGACTAATAAGGTAGCTATGGAAGTTGAATAACGTTACATGTCAAAACGGCTTGCCATAATAACTTGCTGGCTAGCAAGCTACGAAGACCGTAGTTTTAAATAATAGTAAATAATTCATTCATATTCTTGAATTTTCATATAAAATAAGTTGATATGGAAAAGTTTGAAAGGAGCGCTGACACGACTAGTTGCTAGCTACATGAGAGCAGCCAAGGACCTGCTGAGGTAATGTGTTGAATATAGAAACTTGTTAGCAACATACTTTTTAAAACCATATAAAAGCCTAAGATTTCATGGTAAAGATATTAATATGTGCAATTTATGTCGGAGAACAAAATGTGAAAACTCTCTTGGGCTCATATTAACCACAGAAAAACACCATGGTAAAACCCCATTGGAAATCGGCGAGGGAACCCATAGCTCAAAAATGCTAACTCACTTCCGAGTATTAGGACTACAAACTGTAGCACAGCGGATTTTTCCACGCTTTTTTCAAACTTGGCTAATTATATATAATGTCCATGTAGTTACATTAAAAAATGTATTTATATTGTTGTCTATATACCGGTCTAGTTTCTAAATATAAAAGTTGTCTATTATCTGGTGCTTACTCTTTAAGCGATAGTTAGGGTTAGGGTTAGGGTGACAGCTGTAGCTGAAGTCATTGCTTGACATGCCTCTAGCAATTCATGTAGTTCAGTTGTGTGATATCCAAGAATATAATCTAAATATAAATATTGAAACTAATGTTTCACGACACTTAGTTGATACAAATAGTTGATCCAGCTAAATAACGTAGTTAGTTAAATTGTTAATGCACGATTTAGCCTATGTCCCACCTAGTGTTTTAACGTTAAGAAATATGAATATTGAAACAAATTGCTTGCTCCAACGTGGAAATAAGCAAGATGATTGGTTGTCAAGTAACAAAACCATGTACAACATTTAATAAGCAACACTACAATTGAATAACAAATTAGAAAGTGAATATGTCGCTCAGTAGTTAGTTTGCAGATATGGGGCTTCGCTAACTTACAAATCAGTAAAATAACGTTAACGTTAGCTTGCTAACCCGCTCCAATTGATAAGCGAGTTTGGCTTCGAAAACCTTCACTAAATTTAATAATAGCTGACCCACTGAAAATATACAGCTGAAGTGGGATAACGAAATACCTTTGAACTGTGGCGAGCTATTATAGAAGTAACGTTACAGGCCTACAGTTCTGTGACCAGATGCCATAACTTACATTGCTTGGCATAACGTATGCTATCCTTTGAGCTATGTAGCAAGCACAGAAAGAATATGTTTCTGCATATGGAAGTTCTAGTGGCTCTGAAAAGCCTCAGGGAGGTGCTAGAATCTCCTGATGCACAGGGATCTGGAAAGTCCCACCTGTACGTTTTGTAGAAACAAATCGTTGCCCTTAATATTTAGGAGTACCCCATTGCATTAATATAGCCATTTGATGTATTGTGTCAAAACAGAGTATCCAAGATTTCCCATCCCTCTATCTTCTAAATTTTTTTAAAAAAAATCAACAACTTTGTTTACTGTACACTTGGCCTTGTCTATACAGGGCATGTTGTCCCTGTAACTACATCCAAACCCTGCGTTCTGTTATGTCCAAATAAATCATTATACTCTTCTAATAAATATGTTTTTTTATCTGCATAATGTACACTATGCTATCAAAGTAAGGTCCTTCGTTCCAGTAGTAAAAATCAAGCAGAGATCACATGAAGGAGCTTCTAAAATAACTTGATGATTAAGTTATTGAGAAGTACAGATTTGTGTACAGTGCAGTCCAAAAGTATTTGGATAGTGACACTTTTTTGTTGTTTTGGCTCCTCCAGGAAATTGGATTTGAAAATGAACACACGGTTGGCTAAATGGCTGTAAGTTATCAAGGGTCTGGGGTATCAAACGAGCCTCAACTCTGCCAGATAAGCAGTGGATATGGATGGATCACTTTATGGGTTGTTCTTCTAACAAATTTTCCTATTGAACTCTGGGAAAATAAGTCAGGAGAAGAAACTCTTAATTTCCACCCTTAATCTACATTTACTGCATATCCATTTAGCCAATAATGTGTTCCATACTGTTTCAGCTTAATGTACAGCTTGATCTAGAACCTCCCAATTCCCATAGAGATCAATTCAAATGCAGAGAGGTTATAAGAGTACCTGATGTTGATGTTGGGTCGCAGACACCAGGAAGTCAAGTCATGGCATGTAACGGATAGGCAACCAAATAGTAAATATGATGACTTTAAGTTTATGTTAATTTGTCCAATTACTTTTGGTCCCCTAAAATGGGGGGACTATGTACAAACCTCAATTCCAAAAAGGTTGGGACAGTCTGTAAAATGCATGTAAAAGCAGAAAGCAGTGATTTGGAAATTCTCTTTCTTTTACATATATTTAATTGAAAACAGTACAAAGAAAAGATATTTAATGTTTTATCAATTTTATAGATTTTTGTAAATATACGCTAATTCCGAATTTGATGCCTGCAACACTTACTGGGTAAGGGATATCTGGGTAGGTTGTGACCAACCTGGTCTCACAGCCCATTTGTTTATTCTGTGAATCTATTCTACGAAATCTATTCTACGAAATTCCAGAACCGTAAAATTCATACTTATTTTACGAATCAGAGATTCCAGAGATGCCTTTGCGATTTTCTCCAATGAATTACGAGACAAAACGGAGATCCACCATTTTTATTTCACGGTAAAATAAAGCCAATGGGTAAGCTGCCGATATTGTACTTGTTTATGCTTATAGTTATAGTACATTCATAGAATACCTTTATTTCGTAATTGCATTTTAATGCAATATGATGTATAATTCTCAAGCTTATTCGTCTCTGCTTTATCTGTGTGGGTTGCTATTTATAGGCTATGCGGAGTCTTGTAGGCTATCACTTGCATTATACTACCTGACATTAGCTAGGTCTGTTCAGATCAGTGCATAGGCTGCAATATGATTATTAATTGATTTAGCTTGTCAGCTCGCCATCAGACCGTGTCGTTTCCGGTTCTTTTGAGATATATATATAAAAAATTAGAAAACCGAGCAGATCTGTAATAGAAACAACCGCGTCTCCCTGTTAACTTCTGTAAGTTCTGAACTGCAATTCCCATGATTCTGTGCGCTGTCTGTGTATTGCCAGAGACGTGATGTGGTGAACACTGAATTGGCTTCATGCCCCAATGAGCAGCTCCCATCGGAATCCATGGAACCGGTAAGCCGAAGCTGTCTCCAGTTCTTATTTATCTCCATGGTTGAACTTCATTCATAAAACCGGGTTTCAGGTTTCCCATATGCAAATGGTCTGTAAAAATCATACTGTATATGATCATACTTGCAAAGTTTTATAAAAAGCATGTTGATTAGTAGCCTATTATATTATATATTTCTATACAATTCTTATACAATCTCTCAATGTTTTTTTTATAAGGAGTACCATGTATTAGGGAACTATTTAATTTTAACATTAAATGGACATGCTAGCTCTGTACCACGTATTTATTTTATAAGTTTTGTATATGGCATATGTGTTTTTTATAAGATTTTTACAGACCTTTTGTATATGGGATTACCTTCGTAAGCATTTAGGAATCCTGTTATTTGCAGGCTGGCAGACTTTTTGTTGTTTAAGCCAACACAATCACTCAAGCATGGTACACAGCAGATATAGAATGTCGATCTACAAAATACACACTGTTGTTATTTATAATAATAATAATAATGCAATTTTATTTACAGCAAAAGACTATTACACAGTTAAAGTAAAATATATAAAAACGATGGGTAAATAAAACAAAAGGCTTATTAAAATGAACATGAAAACAATTCTCAAATCCAGAAGCTTGAGAAGCAATGCAGGGAATGTAATAGATGCATATGTATAGTGAGTAATTCTATAGAGTATTTATATAGAGTAATTGTAAGTGTACATATTTTATTAGTGAAGTTTGAATATGGTATAAGTGAGTGCAACTTTAAATAAGATTCAAGCGTCATGCTGTAACCCACGTAAACTGTTGTCCTCCCCCCTCATCAACCCACCCACATCCCTCTTGCTAATTGCAGATAACTTTGCAATGCTCAACTCTTTCTCTCTTTCCCACTTCTGACACACAGGTCTATTCACGCATCTTAGCCTGCCTTGTGGCATCTCATCCGGGATGAACAGCTGACACAGCTTAGTCTGGCCTAAAAAGCCCTCTTTGTTACAGGACCTCTCCATCACCTTGGACAGCACTATAGTGACTGCCACCCAGTCTGCAATCAACCGCAGTGACGTTCATCAACAACCTGACCTTTGCTGAGAACATAGCATTGGTGAACCAGGTGTGCAGATTCTTCCTCTGCAACATCTGAAGAATCTGCCCATTTCTCACCACCTACTCCACTCAGCTACTGGGGCCTCATTTATAAAAAAATAGTTGGATGTCATCTTTAACTTTCATGTAAGCACATTTCTTTAAATGAATGTAAGCATTATTTATGAAATTGGCTGCGCTTGTTTGAAATAGCGTATTGTCTGTTGTACGTACCTTCCGTCTATAAATCTCAAATAAACTTCTAATTGAACGCATGGTTTGCCACGTCCTCCAGTAAAGCTAGCGCAGCCATGGTTGAGTGTTAATTGTTTGCTTACAGTAGACTATTTATAGGATACATTATCTTGTCTTTAATGAGCAACACTTTGTGAATCATAATGAATCTCGCATTCACCATGCCCCAATTTAAGTTTCTGCATGTCATACAATAATGGTATATAATAGTGATGGGCAGTACGTGAACGAACAAATCTTTTTGCATGAATCTTTAAAGTGAACTGAGTGTACAGGATCGTTCACTCTCAATGATTCGTTCATACGCTTGCGTGCGCGTCAGCTAACGTTATAGCTAAAGGCGGACCTGATAGTCGGAATGAAACTTCGAAATAAATTAAAGGAAAACTTGCTGGTTGCCATGAGGAAGCCTATCACAATTCAGTGAGAACAGGTGGGATTTTCAAAGGAACTGTAGCGAACTGTACTGACCACAGACTACTCCTACTACCACAGTTCAGTGAGTCCTACAGAACTGACTAGCCTATATGGACTGCTGACTACCGCACCGTAGTAGCCTACATAATTGTCAACCGAATCAGTTACACTCTGCATAGGCTACGGTTTCTCAGTAGCTTAATAAATTAGTTAGCAACAAATGGAGTATTAGCAAAATAATATAGCCCGGTCAACTGTTTTTTGGTACAGTTTCACATTTAAAGAATAGCCTGCAATCTTACAAAATGATCGGAACATGTAGCCTACCTGTAGGTCTACTGGCATCTGACGTCCTCCCAACGTAATGTGACAGAAAGCAAAACGGTTCAAGCATTTCTAATCAAAAACATATAGGCTACTGTAGGCTATATTGTACATTTTCCATGTAGGCCTATTCTGTGATTATCAAACTAAAATAGTTAATGAAAGTCTGCCCGTTATTAAACCATTTCAAAACTGTAATAATGATATTGATTAAATTAAGCACATTCGTGTTTTCTTTTGTATCAAGATAGCACAATAAATGTAGGCTATTTTAAGTAGGCCTAATATACTATAACCATGTTTTATATAGGCTACACAAATATAATCAATAAGTGGCTATATGTTTGTTTCTTCTTTACACTTGAAATTCAGTAAGAAGTCTAGCTAAAGCCCTTTTCTTTATTTGTTGTCAGGTAATTTGAGTCTAGATCACGGACTGCTTGAATGATTGCTATTTTAATCGGAACCGCTATTTTAATCTAGTAGCCTACTACTGACGAACTGGGTGATTAATACCACGAGGCTACATCAGTGCACCTAGCCCAACCCATAGATGACTGAACATCGACATTCAATTTGGGAGAAAAAAATATCCTCTGCTTTAAAAAAAAAAAGAAGGCTAAACTATGGCCCTTGTCACCCTTTTGACAACTTTACCATTTGAAAACGCAGTGTTTTACAATAGGCTACCTACCACAAAATGGTCAGAACTTGAGAACACACAAATTGTCATGTCATATTTCCGTAGCTTCTAATCCATATTTGAAACGCTCACCTGGAGCGGCCGTATAGTAGCCTAATCCAGAAAACTATATAACTACAAGGAAAAAATACAAAAAGTTAATGAGGTTTATAGATAAAGTTTATATTTTTTACTTGCAGTGCTTTTGACTGGAATCATTTTGCACAATACCTACGATTGATATACTGAACTACGAGTAGCTGTAGTGAACTGACCATGCATTGTTGGAATATTCGTGCGCTTGCGCAACTGACCCCAGTGAACGAATCACATAGTCAGTGACTAGTAGGGGTGGGACGATTCAATCCCATAACGATTTGATTCGATTACGATTCTTTAGGCAAAGGTTCGATGCATCATAATATCTTACGTTTGACCACGATTCGATTCGATAAGATTCGGTTCGATTAATTTAGATACTTTAAAAAAATGTAATAGGTATGCTAATGTGATTTGATACCGATACATTCAGCAGTAATTAACTATTCAATTAGAACCTTACACCAAGTTCACAGCATTATGTTTATTGTTAAGGCATGCCATACATTTTGCAGCTGTCTGCAACAAATAATGCAGCAATAAACATGACTAACAGTGTATTTTCTAAAGTTGCCCTATTTAGGTTATTGTTTTTCAAACAGTGTCAGACATGGTACCCTAATACATTTCCTTTATTTACTCAATTAAAATGGCAAAATGTATAACAATTACTAAACTGGGCCAAGAAAAATGAAATAGCCTATAGGTTAGTGTCATGCATAGTACTTTCCTAAATCTTAGTACGATCTAGAACTTCGGTGGAGCAAGATGCCCATCCATCCGTAGTTAAAGCTACTCTCGTAACGTTTTGCAAGGACAGTCGAACAGTTTTCTTCACCTCTTCATACAGAGCAGGTATACATTTTTCACTCAAATATTTTCTGCATGGTATGGTGTATCTAGGTTCCACGACATTCATTTTGTGAATCGGACAGTTAACGTAGTAATAATTAATTGAACGTAAGACATTGGAAATAGTCTTACTATTTTTGTTTTTTGTCTCTAACGTCTACTTGATTTTGAATAGAAAATGGTTTAAATTTAAATACCAGAAAGCACTTTACAATTAACTGTCTGGACACGGTATGTGTATAAAAACTAATAAAAACAATTATACAAAAAAATAGAACTGTTTGGCCATTTCTCCAGGAAACTCAGGGGAAGTGTCAATGACTCCCGAGTTTAGCTTGCTAACCAGCTTGCTAACGCGCTTCCTGTCCTTCACGTCAATTGTGTATCGTCGGCTCAAATGGTTTATCATGTTTGTGGTGTTGCCTGTGTATCCGATTTCTACTTGGCAGATCTTGCATATTGCAGCGGTTTTGTCAAGTACACCCTCCTTCTTTCTAAACCCGAAATGTTTCCATACCACTGATTTTCTGTTCGGAACATCGCAAATTCTGTAAGTTTCTGTCTCTTTTGTCGCACTCAGCGAGCACGCAGCGAGCCATTTCGCTCAGATCTGTCCGTCTCATTCACGCTTGATTCTCGCCTGTCCCTACTTTCAACTCACGCTTACGTGGGGGTTGGAGCAGAAACATGGATTGAAGCTGGTCAAAACAGTTTTAAAAGTAGTCGTGTCTCAGAAATATATATTTTAAATAATTTTTGAATAAATGAATACATGTGCACATTCATTTAAAATGCGATATTAATCGATGCTTATCGATTCGAATCTTACAGATCGATGCAGTTGTATTTACACATTCGGATCACCCCTAGTGACTAGAATCTTTGTACTGAACTGAACTGAACGATTCGAATCAGTAAAGTGATTTGTAATTTCCACCACTAGTATATAATGTAAGAAAGACTTATATAAAGTAATTAGACTATCAGTTTCCTTTTCAATTTGGAATTTAACTCATTTTGTAGGCTGATAACAACGTGATAATTTTCCACGCCAAATAAGCGTTCACGTGCAGCTCTCAAGCCTGCAATACTTCGGCAAAACCAGCAGGTAATGTGCGTACGTCAAGTGAAGACCTGACGTGGAGCTATGACCATTTACACGGTCAAATGGAGTCACGTTGAAATTTTATAAATCACTACTTTGTCGTGATTTTCTACGTACGCCACACGTAAGATAAAATTTGATCGAAAGTACTTTTAATAAATGAGGCCCCTGGTCTTGGCCCTTCTGCCCTTCTGACGATCTTCTGGCGTAGACTCAAGACTCGCCTGTTTAGATTGCATCTTTGCTCCCTGAATTCATTGTTAGCATTCAAGTCTTGCCTTTTGAAATAGCATTTTAGGGGTATGTTAACAGTGATTTATACATCAACACTAGCCATGTTACTGACATTTTGGTTAATGTATTATTTAGACGTGTACTTTTTTTTCTTTCAGTATACCATTGTTTTTTTATTGGACATTTCTCTTATATAGCACTATTTCTCATTCTCTCCTCTACCTAACAAGTTAAGGAGATGCCTGCCTGGCTGACATCTCTATGTGGAAGCTCAACCTTCCCAAGATGGAACTGTGCTTCAAACCTCGCAGGACCTCCCCACTACAAGCCCTCTCCATCACCGACAACGGTACTATGGGGGCTGCCTCCGCCTCTGCAAGGAACCTGGGGATGGTCCTGGATGACCAGCTGGACTTCAAGGAGCACATCAGGGCAACAGCACGATCCTGCAGGTCCCTCCTGTACAACATCAGAAGGATTCGACCATACCTGACCACCTATTTCGACCCAGCTTCTCGTCCAGACCATGGTTATCTCACACCTGGATTACTCCTCCCAAAGTTTTCACACATCACCCTTCTGCTGAGGTAAGTCACCGCCAGGATCAGGTTCAAAGTTCTGGCCCTGGCCAATGCTGCAGCCAAAAGGATAAGCCCTTCTTACCTGCAGGACATAATACAACACTACACTCCAGCTCAACCACTTCGCTCTGCTCGTCCCGACTGCGGAGCTTCTCCACACTAGCTCCCCAGTGAGGGAACGAACTCCCCACTGCTCTACGTTCTGCTCAAACATTGCCTGCTTTCCATCGTGGTCTGAAGACACACCTCTTCAGACTCCACCTTGACTGATTTACCAATCTAGTACCAGTACTGTTTTTCGCTTGTTTTCTGTTCAAAAAGTTTTGCATTTTCTACATCTGCCTTTCTGTCACGGTGTCGCCATATCACACAGACTCCAATCATTGCTCAGGTTTGGTGTCTACACTATTTCAAACAAGCACAGCCAATTTTATAAATAATGCCTACATCCATTTAAAGAAATGTGCTTACATATAAGTTAAAGATGACATCCAAGTACTTTTTTTATAAATGAGGCCCCAGTAGGTGCTGAGAAAAGGAGTCGGTGCTGAGAAAGGGGCAGATTCTTCAGAGATTGCACAGGACGAATCTGCACGCCTGGCTCACCAATGCTATGTTCTCAGCAAAGGTCACGTTGACAAACGTCACTCTGAGGTTGATTGCAGACTGGGTGGCAGTCACTATAGTGCTGTCCAAGGTGATGGAGAGGTCCTGTAACAAAGAGGGCTTTTTAGGCCAGACTAAGCTGTGTCAGCTGTTCATCCCGGATGAGATGCCACAAGGCAGGCTAAGATGCGTGAATAGACCTGTGTGTCAGATTTGGGAAAGAGAAATAGTTGAGTATTGCAAAGTCATCTGCAATTAGCAAGAGGGATGTGGGTGGGTTGATGAGGGGTGAGGACAATAGTTTACGTGGGTTACAGCATGACGCTTGAATCTTATTTAAAGTTGCACTCACTTATACCATATTCAAGCTTCACTAATAAAATGAGTACACCTACAATTACTCTATAGAATTACTCTATAGAATTACTCGCTATATGTATGCATCTATTACATTCCCTGTATTGCTTCTCAATAATTTTTTTCATGTTCAGTTTAATAAGTCTTTTGTTTTATTTATCCATTGTTTTTATATATTTAACTTTAACTGTGTAATAGTCTTTTGCTGTAAAAAAAAAAAAAAGTGATTTAAATAAAATTGCATTATTATTATTATTATTATTATAATAAATAAAAACTGCGTATTTTGTAGATCGACATTCTATATCTGCTGTGTACCATGCTTGAGTGATTGTGTTAGCTTAAACTAACAACAACAACAAAAAACGTCTGCCAGTCTGCAAATAACAGGATTCCTAAATGCTTACGAAGGTAATCCCATAAGCAAAATGTCTGAAAAAGACTTTTCTGTAAAAATCTTATAAAAAACACGCCAAAACATGCCATATACAAAACTTATTAAATAAATATGTGGTAGAAAGCTAGCATATCCATTTCATGCTAAAATTAAATAGTTCCCTAATACATGGTACTCCTTATCAAAACAAACATTGAGAGATTGTATAATAATTGTATAGAAATATATAATATAATAGGCTACTAATCAACATGCTTTTTATAAAAGTATGATCATATACAGTATGATTTTTACAGACCATTTGCATATGGGAAACCTGAAACCCGGTTTTATGAATGAAGTTCAACCATGGAGATAAATAAGAAGAACTGGAGACAGCTTCTGCTTACCGGTTCCATGGATTCCTATGGGAGCTGGGCCATGTCCGAATCAGCAGTCTTCCACACTGTTGAGTAGCCTTGGTGAGTAGATAGGGCGAGAAAGTCGGAGAGTACGTGAAACATTTTCTAATCGCAGTATACTTCAAACACCCGGATGACACACTTACTTCCGGGGTTTCACTGAGTTCATTCGGGAGCACAATTTTCAAGAAGTACACAGAGATTTTGGTCACATAAATATGACATGAGCTTCGTTTTTAAAAAATGAGGTGCTGTTTCGCTGACGTTTTCTTTGAAGCACAACAAAAACATGTGACATGGCAGCGCGAGAGTGTGGCGCAGGGTTGCCAGATCTTGTAAGATTTTCCAGCCAAATGGCGACTCAAAACTAGTCGAAATTATAGGCAATTTTTACCCGAAACCAACGTATTTTATCATGTTTTACATTTTTTAAATAAGTGCTTGCTTTGCGACTTTTCATTTTTACCTGTGACTGCACTTTAAAAGTATCCCAGTTATCAACTTGCTAAGTGAAAACGGGCTTTATTAATCAAGCTCTGTGCGCGTTCCCCTAAAAGGGGCGGTCTCTGCAACAACGAGCCTATAGCGGTACAGCAAAAAAGACTGACACAGACAGATATAATGGACGGATACAAAGAACATGAAACAATCATAAAAGAAAAAAGGAACACAGTTGCCTCCAACAAAGCCAGGAAAGAGCTTTTGCAAAAAAATAAATAATAAATGCTCATCGTGTAGGTTAAATTCATTAGGCTAGTTAATACCTTATTCACCTTACCACTCGTAACAAATAAATCTATACTCTCAGTACATTGTCATACAGTTTATTTCTAATTTGACAACTGTAGCCTACTACATTCTAGAGCTTTAAACTTTAAACTTGATACAGCATGTTTAAAATATTGCTGAAGCAATCACATAAACGTTTTATTTTTTAAAAGTCTCAAGCATTTTCCAGAACTCAGAAAATCTTTTGCGGAACTCGATCATCTCGCGAAGAGATTCCCTCAGTATCCGCACATATCTCTACGGGATCCTTTGGAATGGAGACACTTTTTTCCAAAGCCAATGAGTTGATTGGCCAAAGGGCGGTGCTTTTATATGTTTCAATCTTCAATCTGCTTCAATCAAGTGTTGTCTGTAAATAACCAACCTGTTAATAGCCAACTGTTTGATCTAGACTAAGCTGAGATGTAGTTGGAGATGACATTCTGATGCTGCTAGCTAACGTGAAGGCGCGATTCTTTGAACCTTGTTTCGCGGCGCGGCCTTGACGCTTGGCACTTGATGACGCGATGCCGGAGTGGTGTATATGTTGGTAAGATGGCTGGCTAACTGGATTGTTTACATGGATTTATTTCTTCACCAACCGCGCCCTCGAGTGGACATATAACAAATGGCACTTCTTGATGTTGATTACAATGAACTAGAGGTAAAAAAAACAAGAACACACATTTTGCTAATATTGTGAATGTGCTATGGACATAGCAAATACAGTTGTTTTTTTTAATCGCGTAGGCAAATCAGCTCTCGAGAAAGCTCAAATATGGTTGAACGCGGGCATGCCCGATAATGGGCGCTATCTACATTAGCTACGCTTCTTAACGTTATCCTATTTATTTTATCCAAGTGTTTACTGGTGGAAACTTGCTCTTTCTGGAAATACATTGGCTAACTCTAGGCTGGTTAATTCTTTAGATTTTACTAAATGAACATTGGCAATCATTCAATCAAGTGCTTAATTTATATGATGAGGTGGGAGCCAGCATAACATACTTCAGGACATAAATTGAATAAATATTACACATATTTACACGGGTGATGGTTTTAGGCTTGTACAGCTTAATCTAATCCCACCCCCCAATTCCCATAGAGATCCATTCAAATTCAGAGAGGTTATAGTATCGCTTGTAAGAATGCCTGAAAATGGGATATCAAGAGTCTTTTGATATCCTTTTATACCATCATGATAGCATCACCTGTTTACCTGTGGAATGTTCCAAACAGGTGTTTTTTTTGCCCCTGTCCCAGCTTTTTTGGACCGTGTTGCATGCATCAAATTTGGAATTAGCGTATATTTACAAAAATCTATAAAGTTGATAATGCAAAACATGAATAATCTTTTCTTTGTAGTTTTCAATTAAAGATATGTAAAAGAAAATTTACAAATTACTGCTTTTATGGGCATTTTACATACTGTCCCAACTTTCTTGGAATTGGGGTTTGTACATCATTCAACTGTTCAACGCATCATATCCAAATGGAGAAAATTTCCGGAAATCTACGCAAGACAGGCAGTCCCACCAAATTTACCCCAAGAGCTGACCGAAAGATTCTCCTAGAAGTCTCCAAGAATCCAATGGTAACATCTAAGGACCCACAGACTTCACTTGCCACAGTTAACATGAAAGTGCATGAGTCGACAATCAGAAATAGATTGCACAAACCTGGCCTACATGGGAGGATAAGAAGGAAGAAGTCCCTGCTCCCCAAAAAGAATATAAAAGCACGACTGAACTTTGCCATACAACATCTGGATAAAGTTCAAAACTCCTGGGAAAATCTATCTCTGGACTGATGTGTTGTTTGGGCGCAATGCAAAACGTCATGGCAAAGATGCAACACTGCATTTGAGCAAAAGCACCTCATTCCAACGGTGAAACATGGTGGGGGGGGGGTGTTATGGTTTGGGGCTGCTTTGCTGCCTCAGGGCCTAGTAAACTTACCATAAACCATGAATTCAACTTTATACCAGACCATTCTTGCGGAAAATGTGAGGCCATCAGGTCAGATGCTGAAGCTGAAAAAGTCCTGGATCTTCCAACAGGAGAATGATCATAAACATACAAGCAAATCTACAGAATGACCCAGAAAGAAAGAATGGAGGGTTATGGAATGGCTTTGTTAAATTAGACAACCTTTAACAGTAGAAAGCATTGGAATAAGGATCAAATATCCATGTGTCCAAATATGTCTAAAAAGAGACAACTTATCTGGGGGTGTGCTTACTTTTTAACATGACTATATATACAGTGCCCCCCACAAGTATTCGCACCCCTGGTAAAGATAAGTAAAAAGGGTTATAAAAAATTAACCGTTTGTTGAATCAGCTTAAAATAAATTTTTTAAATCCAACCAATTGAAATTAATTTATTCTGGAAAAAAAAATCCCTCATCAAGAAATAATTATTTTTTAACAAAACCATGTGTGCCACAATGATTGGCACCCCTGCATTTAATACTTTGTACAACCTCCCTTTGCCAATAAAACAGCACTGAGTCTTCGCCCGTAATATCTAATAAGGTTGGAGAACACAGAGCAAGGAATCCGAGACCATTCCTCTTTACAGAATCTCTTCAGATCATCCAGTCCTACGTCCTCTCTTGTGCACTCTCCTCTTCAGCTCAGCCCACAGGTTTTCAATGGGGTTTAGGTCAGGGGACTGAGATGGCCATGGCAGAAGCTTGATTTTGTGTTCAGTTAACCATTTTTGTGTTGATTTGGAGGTATGTTTTTGATCATTGTACTGCTGGAAGATCCAACGACGACCCAGTTTTAGTTTCCTGGCAGAGGCAGCCAGATTCAGATTCAGATACCAAAATTCCTGGTATGATGCCATGTACCCTAACAAGGTTCCCAAGGCCTTTGGAGGAAAAACAGCCCCACAACATCACGGAACCTCCACCATACTTAACAGTGGAGATCAGGTTATTTTCGGTATAGCTTCTTTTTACGCCAAACCCACCTTGAGTGTTGGTTACCGAAAAGCTAAATTTTTGTTTCATCTGACTATAGAACACAGTTCCAGTCAAAGTTCCAGTAGCGTTTAGCAAACTCCAGGTTTGTGGTTGTGGTCCAACTCCTACTTACGTTTGTGGTGAAATGACAGGAAAGGCTTTTTTCAAATGCTCAAATTTGTTGGTACCCCTGGTAAAGATGAGTAAAATGGGTTCTAAAAAATTCACCGTTTGGTGAATTAGCTTAATCTCACACTGATGTTATTATGAGAGAAAAAAATCCCTCATCAAGAAATAATTATTAACAAAACCACGTTGGCCACAATTATTGGCACCAACAATGCATCTTCCTTCCTGTGTAGCAAGAGGAGTTTTAACCGTCCCGCGAAAGGTAGTGTCGTTTTTAAGCGTACTAGCCGCTGCTTGCGTGATTTTAATTGCACGTTAATTAGACCTTGTTGAACGCTGATCATACCAATTGCATTGCTAGTTTGTGTTTGTTCTGCGATTGGCTGTTTGTTAGATTGGATAGGCTGTTAGTTTCGGGGTATTGTGCTTTCTAATTGGTAATAATTATTTATCCGTGCTTGCGAAGTGTCTCACACAGCTGTTAGCCAATTGCAATCAGCTGTGCGCATTTCAAAAGACTTCTGGAAGAGCGACACTACCCAGTTTATGTGTGTTCTCCCTATCCCTGCTCTCTTCCATTCAGAACCCGCTTCCAACGACGTGGCCCTCCACGGCGACGCAACCCTTCCAACCTCCGCTACCCCTCGCTGACTCCCTGCGAGAACTTCACCATCGCAGGGGGGCTCTGGAACTGCCAGTCTGCCATACGGAAAGCAGATTTAATCTCCGGCTATGCCACCTTCCTGTCCCTCCAGTTTCTCACCCTCACCGAAACCTGGATCACACCGGACAACACGGCAACTCCCGCTGCCCTCTCCTCCTCTTTCTCCTTCTCTCACAGCCCATGGCCGTCTGGTCGCGGAGGTGGTACTGGTTTGCTACTCTCCCCCTCATGGTCATTCTCTGTTCTCCCCCTCTCTGATCTATCTATTACTAGTTTTGAATACCACTCTGTGTTTATCAACCACCCTATTAACCTGTACATTATAGTCGTTTATCACCCTCCAGGTCCCCTGGGGTGCTTCCTCGATGAGCTTGACACCCTACTCAGCTCCTTCCCAGAGGACGGCATCCCGCTGACCCTCCTGGGTGACTTCAACATTCATCTAGATGCCTCCCAGTCTTCCTACCACTTCTCTGCTCCTTTGACCCCCCCCCCCTCCTCCAACCCACAAGGCTGGCAACCTCCTAGACCTAGTCTTCCAGAGGAACAGCCCCTGCTCTGATCTCACTGTTACCCCTCTGCATACCTCTGATCACCACTTCATTTCTTTCTCTCTTCTTCTTGTTCCATACCGTCCCTCCCCTCCCCCCACCCCCACTGTCTCTGTCCGCCGTAACCTCTGCTCCCTCTCGCCCTCCTCTCTTGCTCCCTGTGTCACTGCTTCCCTCCCCCCTCTCAAACCCTTCTCTGAACTCCCCATCGACTTAACTCTCTCTGCCCTCTTGTCTCTAGGCCCACACACCCATCTCCTCCCTGCCCGTGGATTTTCGATGCCCTGCGCACCTCCAGGGCCGCTCTTCGCGCAGCAGAGAGGATGTGGAGGACATCCAGAGACACATCAGACCTCTCCTCCTACCAGTCTCTCCTAGTGATGTTCTCTACAGCAGTCACCGCTGCCAAGGTAACTTACTATCACACAAAAATTTGCAAATACAGTTCTAACCCCCGTCAATTGTTCTCCATCTTCTCCTCCCTCCTCAGCAAACCCCCTGCTGCTCCTCATTCCTCGTTCACTGCAGACGACTTTGCAGATTTCTTCGATGAGAAGATCACAGACATCCGCAGCTCCTTCAGCCCCACTCCCCCTCCCCTCACGGACACTCTCTTCCTCTCTCTACTCCTTCTGTGCCCCCCCCCCCCTCCACCTTTTCTCCCCTTTCTGAGACCGATGTAGATATTAAAGCTTGGATGCTCTCCAATTTCCTGCTCTTAAACTCAGAGAAAACCGAAATGCTGGTTTTAGGTCCTAAAAAACAAAGGGAGAAATTGTTAAGTATTGATGGTTGCTTAGTTGTTCCAAATTCGGCTGTGAAAGACCTAGGTGTTACTATCGACCCAGATTTAACCTTTGGCGAGCACATAAAAAACATATCTAGCTTTCTTTCAGTTAAGCTGTGAAACATACATCTACTGATGCCTCTGGACACATCATCAGTGATGTTCCTGGAATCATCGGGTGTTTCGGGTCTTTCAACATCATACACCCTCCTCCAGGTGACCCAGCCGAGGTTGATCAGACCCCAGCTTGTGTCCAGATGGCTAGCTACTATGACTCCATGGCTCTCCTCTTTTGAGCCACAGCCATCTTGAGGCTCTCTCTGCCGCTTCGGTGGTACTGCGGATGGCTCTCCTCTTCCTCTCTCCTTCGATGCCCAAATTACTGAAGGCTCTGGCCAGAGAACGGGCCGCGAATCCCCTGCACCCAACTTCCACTGGGAGACACCTCGCTCTCCATCCAGCCTGCTGACAGTTGCTGACCAGCCCCGCGTACTTGGAGAGCTTCCTTTCAAAGGCTTCCTCCAAGCGATCTTCCCATGGGACTGTCAGCTCCAGCAGCACAGCTTGTTTGGTGGACTCAGACACAAGGACAATATCTGGTCGCAGGGTGGTGGCTGCAATATGGCTGGGGAACTTCAGCTGCCGTCCGAGGTCCACCAACAGCTGCCAGTCTCTTGCCGAGGGCAGGATGCCTGCAGATGATGATCTCTTGGTGGGATTTGGCTGCTCTCCAGCTCTGACAAAGGCGATGGTCTTCTTGGAGGGTCGGCACCGCTTCGCCCACTCAAGTCCTGTGCTGATGGCTTCAGCGATGGTCTTCAGGACCTGATCATGCCTCCATCGGTACCGTCCCTCTCCAAGTGCCTTTGTACAGCAGCTGAGGATGTGTTCCAGGGTTCCTCGCTTGGAACACAGTGGGCATGCTGGTGACTCTGCTATGCCCCATATGTGCAGATTTGACGGGCTTGGAAGCACATCATACACTGCCTGGATGAGAAATTTGATGCGGTGAGGCTCTGCTTTCCAGAGCTCAGTCCAGGTCACTTTCCTCTCGAGCGCATTCTCCCATCTTGTCCAAGCTCCCTGTTGCTTCATTCCCACCGCCTTGCAGGATCTCGTCTCTTCCACTGCTGCCCTCACCTCCTCCTGAACAAGGCGACGCCCTTCCTTCCCTCTGATGGTGTTTGTTTGGGGAGTTGGAAAGGATCCTAGCCCAGCACGGCCTCGTGTGACCACTCCGATCAGCCTCCTGTGACGCAGCCTTGCCTCTGCTTCCTGAACAGCATCCTCTGCCCTCCACTTCCTGCCAGTCCTCACTTGGATCCCTGCGTTAGCCACCATCGGATCACTTGAGTCTCTGTACTGTACCACTTCTCTAGCTCTTGTTACCTTGAATTCTTCCTCCAAGGATTTGAAGGGCAGTTGCAGTTTGTTGTTGCGTCCGTAGAGTGCGATGCTGCTCAGGCTTTTTGGCAGCCCCAGCCATCTCCTGAGGTGGTTGCTGACCTTCCTCTCCATGGTCTCAACAGTTGAGATTGGGACTGCATAGACAAGGAGGGGCCATAAGATTCTGGGAAGAATGCCATGCTGGTAGATCCAGGCTTTAAACTTCCCAGGTAGGCCAGACTTGTCCACGGCTTTCAGCCAGCCATCCAACTCGGTGCAAGTTGCCTGGATGGATGTTGTGTCCCTCAGAGAACTGTCAAAAACCTTGCCCAAGCTCTTGACTGGCTTCTCTGTGATGGTTGGGATGACTGTGCCTGCGATGTTAAACCGGAACTTGTCCTCCACCTTGCCTTTCCTCAGCACCATGGATCTTGATTTGGCTGGTTTGAAACGCATCCTGGCCCACTTCACCAGCTTTTCAAGCCCCTGCAGAATCCACCGGCAGCCTGGGACTGATTCTGTGGTGACTGTGAGGTCATCCATGAATGCCCTGATGGGTGGTTGCCGTTGGGTGGATTTCATTCTGGGCCCTCTGCACTCTGGTTCCGCGGACTTGGTCAGCATGTTCATGGCTAGGGAGAACAGTGTCACCGAGATAGTGCACCCTGTGATGATGCCGATCTCCACCTTGTGCCAGCTTGATGTTATTGCTCCTGAAGAGACCCTCATCCTGCTAAAATTAGGCATTTCCTATCAGAAGGGGATGCAGAGAAATTGATCCATGCTTTTGTTACGTCTAGGCTAGATTACTGTAATGCTCTGCTATCTGGCTGCCCTAAGTTTTTGCTAAATAATCTCCAGCTTGTGCAGAATGCAGCCGCTCGCATTTTAACTACAACAAAGAAATATGAGCATATTACCCCAGTACTAGCATCACTTAATTGGCTACCAATTAAGCATAGGATATACTTTAAGGTTTTGCTTCTGACCTTTAAAGCTTTATATGTACTTGCACCAATGTATATGTGTAATCTGCTTTTACCATATAAGCCGAAAAGATCCCTTTGTTCCCAAGATGCAGGCTACTTGATAGTCCCTAGAATATCTAAAAACTTGATGGGTGGTAGAGCTTTCTCCTACAGAGCACCACTACTGTGGAACACCCTTCCAAAATTTATAAGGGAATCAGACACAGTCTCAATATTTAAGTCTAGATTAAAAATGCACCTTTATGATCAGGCTTATAACGAGATGTAGTCCGGAGACAGGACCAGAGAAGCCTTTAGTCGTAGAGTAATGCGGAGTGACATCCTTTCATTACTGTCACCTGTCAACAGCTGTGACCCCATCTTCTTGGGCTGGCTCTTGAGAGGTGGATAGGATTGTTTACTCTCTCATGACTGGATGGGTTCTCAAACTCTGTCTACATAGCTCTGCAGCCATAAATTACTCCTGGCGGGGGTACTTTTCCAACCCCCCACCCCAGTTGGTGTTCCTGCTGCCTGCTCTATTACACTTTTCCTAACTGTTCTCTCTCTTTTTCTGCCGGCGGGGCTCCCCCGCATCTCGAGAGTTGCTGTCCAGCTTCCTGTCCGTCACCGCTTGCTCCTCCCTCCCCACCACCGCTGCCAGCTGATCCTGCCGCTATCGGCACCCAGTTCCCCACCAATCCACCATCATTGCCGCCACATCTGGACTGTTATCTAGCTGCTGCAATTTCTACTATCATGGATATTGGCAGTCAGTTTTGACCATGCTGGTCATTAAGATCTAGACCCTGAGCCGACCAGAGGAGAATGGGTTCCCCCCTTGAGTCTGGTTCCTCCCAAGGTTTCTTCCTAGTTACCTCAGGGAGTTTTTCCTTGCCACTGTTGCCTCTGGCTTGCTCTTGTGGGGGTTTAGGCTGGGTTTTTTCTGTGAAGCGCATTGTGACAACTAGTTGTGAAATGCGCTATATAAATAAATATTGATTTGATTTACTGAAAATGAGGTGGATGGAAGACTGTATAAGAGAGATAGCCAGCCAAATTTGACAAACAAGCCAGATATTTATTGTGTGTGTCGTGTGCATATGATGTACAGGAGCCTGTGTCGTTTATTTATTTGGACACCATAGGGTTATTTAAATGTGTTTATTTTAACTGTACTTTATTTATTATATCATACGCAATTGTAGGCTATTTATTCTGTTCACTGTTGTTGTTGGTCAAGAGTTCTAAAATAAAAATGCCACCACTTTAAATAAGTGTTTTCTGTCATTTTTTTGTAGCCTAATCTAGCTGAACACAATCGCAATATCGCATATTTGGCCTAATTGTTTCATAGTTGACTGGAATTCGGTTGCAATTCTCGCAAAAAGTTTAATAATTTCGTAATATACAGTCGGCGTCTCGGAATATCATTAGATATAGGCTAACGTCACGGCTCTGTTCCGGCTCTGTCTGGAGCCCTGGAATATTGTTACGGCTCATGGCTCTTAAATTGAGTCGAGTTGATTTCGTGCTGATCAGTTGGGTAGTGTAGCTACTGTAGCTACGTATCTTTCTTTTAACCATTAGTAGTCATAATAACTTTGGAATGAGCTGGGGTGATTATTAACTTCACAAAAGTGTGTGCAATATTGTTAGATCAAATTAAAATGTATTCTTACGTAGGTTCTAACTTAGCAATCAGAAACTGCGCGCAGCGCATTAACCACTGCTGAGTGTCTCGGGGGAGTGTCTCCCGGCTGTAGTAGAAAGCAGGCAGAGTCAGAGCCAGAGCCGTGGGTTAGCACGATTCACTCGAACTGGCGAGTCGACTCAGATGACTCAGCATAAAGAGTCGTTCAAAAATACCGATTCGTTCGCGAACTGCATATCACTAATTTGTTCGTTTCCGACAAGGAAATCTTAAAATCAGAAGCCGCGATATGCAGGTCGACCGTCAACCTATACGTAAAACGGTGAAATACGTTCAGAAAAGTGTTCTGGTGGCTTTGTCGTCAGTTTGTATGGTGTCAGTGACTTGGTTAGTTAAAACATTCATTCGCGTAGTCGTATAACGTGTACATTACATAACCGACTATTTATTTAACTGTTTAAAATATATATGAAGCCCAATGAACATGATCAGACTGTTTGAGTAAGATATAAAATAAACGTCAGACTACAGTTATTTTGACCTTGCCTGAGTATATTATTATTAGTAGCCTACAATCATTATTATTCCTACTAGTAGAAGAGGAGGTGGCGGGGTATTAATGATGGTTGTATTACGAATAGTGGTAACGTTAGTGGTAGCTACAAGTTACGTGATGCAACGGTTATTTTTTATATGGCATGAGTATATTTTTGCTTTTTATATATGTGTGTGTATACAGGTGCAGCTCAAAAAATTTGAATATCGTTAAAAAGTTCAATATTTTTTGTCACTCATTTCAGAAAGTGAAACTCATATATTATATAGATTCATTACACAGAGTGAAATATTTCAAGCCTTTATTTCTTGTAATTTTGATGATTATGGCTTACAGCTAATGAAAACCCAAATTCAGTGTCTCAGAAAATTAGAATATTTTGCTTTAACATATTTTTAAAGTATCATATTTAATATTTGGTCGCATATCCTTTTCATGCTGTTACTTCCTGAAGTCTGTGACCAATCAACATCAAAAGACTCTCTATCTTATTTTCAGGTACTGTTACAAGCGATACTATAACCTCTCTGCATTTGAACGGATCTCTATGAGAATTGGGGGGTAAGACTAGATTCAGCTGTAAATTACGCTGGTAATTTATGGAACACATGACTGGCGAAATGGCTGTACGTCATCAAGGGTCTAAGGTATCAAACGAGCCCCAAACCATCACTCTGCGGCCAGATATGGAGTCTTTATTTGACTCCTCTGGGTCGTAGAACGTTAGCACAGGTGCTGTTGTTAGTGTGTCTTTGAGCCTTTGCCACACTTAGTCATGTTTAACCGTCCACTTGAAGTCACTCTCTTTATGCAGGAGCTCGCGAATGCAGGATGTCTTTGCAGATGGGTTAGGAATGAATTTACCTACAAAGTTAACCATCCCCATGATGCGTAACACACCTGTCTTGTCTGTGGGTTTTGGCATGTCATGTATGGCTTTGATCTTTTCTTGATCAGGATGAATGCCTTGTGCTGAGAGCTTGTCTCCGAGGAAGATCATTTCCTGCGCTCCAAACTGGCATTTGCTTTTGTTGAGCTTCAGTCCATATCTCCGTACTCGCTCAAACACTTTGATCGGCCTCTCATTGTGTTCTTGGACTGTAGATCCCCAGACGATGATGTCATCAACGTAGACTCTCACGCCATCCAGTCCCTCAATGATGTGTTCCATTGCTCTGTGAAATATTTCAGATGCTGAGACGATACCAAAGGGTAACCTTAGGAAGCAATATCTGCCGAAGGGTGTGTTAAAGGTGCAGTATTTGGTGCTGCTTTCATCAAGTTTTAGCTGCCAGAAGCCTTGTGATGCGTCAAGCTTTGTGAAATACTTGGCACCCGCCATCTCACTGGTGATTTCCTCACGCTTCGGTATTTGATAATGCTCACGCTTGATGTTCTCATTCAGATCTTTTGGGTCCATGCATATCCTCAGGTCCCCATTCTTTTTCTTTTCACATACCATGGAGTTGACCCAGTCTGTTGGTTCCTCAACCTTCTTTATCACGCCTAGCGTTGTCATCCTGTTCAGCTCCTCGAGACGATCCCTCAATGGTGTTGGAACTCGTCGTGCAGCATGCACCACAGGCTGTGCATTTTCTTTGAGCTGGATTTTGTAAGTGAATGGTAGTACACCAAACCCCTTGAAAACATCTGCATAGCTCTGTACTATGTGGTCAACAGAGTCACTTAGTGCACCCACTGCTGTGTTTATGTGATACACTCTTTTTACCAGCTTCAGGTCTTCACAAGCTTTATCACCAAGCAGTGACTCGAGTCCCTCGGCCACAACAGAAAAGAGTAGGTGGTGTACTTTTTCTTTCACTTCTACCTTCAGTCTGCATGTGCCTAAACACTTGATGCTCTGTCCATTGTAGTCTTTTAGTGCAAGTGTTTTTCTCTGCAATCTTGGTTTATCTTTCATTGCTTTAATGTCAGACAGGCTAATTAAGTTTGCTTTTGCACCAGTGTCAAGTTTTACTGTGATAAGTGTTCCATTTATTTGCAGTAATGCCGTCCATTTGTCATCTTTCACAGAATTTATTTCCTTTTCTAGCTCACTTTCACAGTTCACAATGTCTATGAAAAATGTCTCACTTAAATCAGTGTCCTCCACAGTGTTTACAGCTTTTCTTGTCTGCACCTCATTTCTTTTTGAGAAACACTGCTTAGCAAAGTGGTTCTTCCAGTGGCAATTAGAGCATTGCTTGCCAAATGCCGGACACTGCCTTGACTTGTGCTGCGAGCCACAGCGTTTGCAGTTGAAGACCTTATCTTCCATCCGCTGTGCAGTTTGGGTCCTTCTGTAATTTTGTCCCCTGCTCGAGATGGCGCCAACAGCCAAACTTCTTCACATGCAACTGGGAGAGTTCACTTGCGTGGCAAATCTTGATAGCCCGTTCCAGCGTCAGCTCCGCTTCCCTCAGCAGCCTCTCTGACCTTTTTGTCTTCCACACCAAACACAATCTGGTCCCGGATCATGGAGTCCGTTAATGTGGCAAAATTGCATGACTGTGCTTTTAGCTTCAGGTCAGTCAGAAAGCTGTCAAAAGGCTCATGCTGTCGCTGTATCCGAGAGCGAAATGCATATCTCTCACATGTTTCATTCTTCTTAGGAGAGCAATGAGAATCAAACTTATGCAGTACAATGTCCAGTTTATTTGTATCATCATCATTGTCATACATGAACGTGTTGTACACTTCTATGGCTTGAGGGCCTGCTATTGTTAGCAGCAAAGCTACCTTCCTGGTGTCCACACTTGCTTCCAGTCCCATGGCCGCGATGTACAGTTGAAACTGCTGTTTGAAGGTGCGCCAGTTGCTGTCGACATTCCGTTAGATTCAAACTCTCCGGTGGTTTTAAAGAATCCATGTCGCTTGTCACAACTCGGCACGCTGTTAGCCGTTTCACCGCAGTAGCACTGGAGTTTCACTTCTGCTGACTCACCGCCGTATCTCCTCAATTTCGCCTCGGTCTCACTGTAGTATTTACTCCTGGTACCATGTTTTGTTCGTCACCTTTTCATGAACAAAGTATTTCTTAAGTTTCTTTTAGAACTTTATTTGACTCCTCTGGACATGACAACATACATCTCTCGTGTCCTCTTATTATAATCAATGTCTTAACCGTCACAGGTTTAACAACCAACCACTACTGACGCCTTGTGGTAGGGAAGTGCAATAACACCTAATCGTCACACTTCCCACTCCCTATTTTCCAAAGGAAATGCATTCAACAAACTAATACTGGTAAAGCATCTCCCAAAATAGTAAATTTACCAAGTTTCACCATCTTACCACCAAATCTGTCCATTTCTCACATTTTCTTATACATTTTGATTGCAGTGGTTGTGGCTCTCGCATGCTACCCTTATTAGTTTGGTGGTTGTGGTGCGTGTGCGGTGTTTTCCTTTTCGTCCCACTTCACTGTCCTTTCCGCAGGCGCTCGTGGTAGGGGGCGGAGCTAAGCAGGCGGGGCGGTCCCTGTGCCCTCCGTGGTGCAGAGCGGTGTCGGCAGCTTCAGTATTTACCTCAAGGGCATCTCTTTTTAATTAGTCCATCACAAATTTTAAGCTCATAAAATAAAATAAAGGGTAGTTTTGTACTTTCATCTATTCCTGGTCTCTGTGAATTTTGCGCATGGGGAGAGTTGCTATGACTAAGTGTTGGAGTTCCTCCTGCTCCTTAAATAGGAGGTGGTGTAGATCGGTTAAATATTCTAAACTAGTGTTATGTTCTGAGTCTGTCTGTTTTGTATTCATTTTTATTCAGGTATTTATGTTTATGATTATTTGTGGTTTCACTGTCCTGTGTCTTGTATTTCTGTCACTCCCTGTCTTCGTCACACCTTTCGGGAGTCTGTGGGGATTTCGGTTGTCTCTATTTCCTCTCATTCCTTCCTTCTTACTAAATTATTTAATTGTAAATAATACAAATTAACTAACAATCCCTAACATCTTAGAATTAGGGTCTACTAATCTACTAATGACTAACTTGTGTATATAATCCTAAACAACTAACTTACTAACATTAGGGATTTAGAATTTTCTACTAACATTACTAATTACTAATTTATCTTGAGTTTCTACCTGCAGCTGTCATTCTCCCTCGTTATCCTATCCCTGTATCTATCTGATTTCGCATTCTCTGCACATGTGTCCACTTGCGTGGTCCTCCCCTTCGAGCTGTGCACTTGTTACCTGTTAAACTCCAGGTCTGTTGTCATCATTGTTTATGTGAAAATCCAGTCCGTGTTTTACGTCTGCCCTTGTTATTGGTCCTTGTTACCCTCATTGTTCTTACCTGTGAGCCATCTCCCCTCCCTGCTTCCTCACACCTGATCCTCATTGTTTCTTGTCTGCCTCTGTGTATTTAACCCAGTCGTCCTAGTCCCTCGTCGCGAGTTCCTCACAAACTTTATAGCATTATTGTGTGTAAGTGTATTTCGAGTTTACTTCTTACCTGTTTTCCGAGTATCCGTTTTTTTCCCCACCCCCGTGTATTTGTTTTTTTGAATTCTTAGTTTTTTTGTGTTCGTTTCTTTGTCCGTTCCTTTTTGGTTTATTTTCATGCATTACTGATTTCCCGGTTTTCTGATTTCTGCCCGTGTTCTCTCTACCCTGATTCTGGACTGTGATTTTGTACCTCTGCCGTGCCTTCCCGTTTTTGACCTCTGCCTGTTTTTGGACTCTTCTTTGGATTGTGATTTTGTACTTCAACCTGCTACTGGGTCCCTAATTCCACCGCCCACAACAACTAGCGGTTGACCCCGCACAGTTGAGGCACCACATAACGTTAGCTTGCTTGCACACCAGCTAAAAACCACACTGTTTCACTTACGATATTTTCAGTTAGCGTTAACTTTACTACCGATTGATTTATTCAGTTTAACAAGCTCAGCAGGCTAGCTCATTTGCTAATGATTGTAAGGTTGATGCCGATGTATTATCAATTTAGCCAACCTACGTACGTTTGCGTGCAAACTGGGCTAAAACGGCTAGCTGCCAACTATATGTAATTACTGGAATCTAATAATTATACTAATACTAATTATCTCACAATTAACTAACCACACTAAAACGCGGGCCACTTGGAACTCCCGCTTGCATGCAAAATAAGCATGATGTCTGCCGATAAAAAATGTCTCAAAGGGTAACTGCACCTACAGCCAAACGCGCTGCAAAAGTCCAAAGTAAATGCATTAACAGAAATGCGCTGCAAAAGTTGCCAACTCAACAGAAGTGTTTCCTGAGGACACTTAGAGGTGACACCTGACATGGATGAGTACACCAAGTCGCTACCCAGATAGCAAGGAAGTATTGAATCAACATTGATATTGTGTTATAAGCATCAGTTGCGCTTTCATTTTCAAATAAAAAAACAAATTATTCATTGCCTGTTTCCGCGGTCGCTGCTGTAGCCTGTTAGCACGCTTGTATATGTGTATGTTACGTGGTAAGTGAATTCATTTTTTCTTGGTTAAATTGGTTAAGTTAAAAGTTCAAGTTGCTACGGGTGACGTAGGAAAATAAACAATTATTTTATTAGAGACTTAGCAGTAAAGCGTATTTGTGGTTGATGTTAATGCTGCATTTGTTTATTCATTTCCAACTATAGAAATCCCGATATCCGAGGAAAAATGTAATAAAACGCCCTTTCAACTAGAAGTTCCATGTCTGAAATCAGGGTTCGGGAAATCAACCCTGACCTCCCGATTAGGAAGAACTTGACATCACATCATCATGGCAGCTCACACCACAACCCACATTGTGAACAGTAAACAAACATCCCAGATAGCAAGGAAACATTTAATTAATGTTGTATTAACATAAGATAAAGCATCGATTCAATGTTGATCTCTGATGTTGATTCTGCGTCCAGGTGCTCATCGAGTTTACGTTGAATCAATGCATTGAAACAATGTCGATGTTAACAATAGAAATCCACGTAACTGATGTGAAATCAATTTATTATCAATGTAATCTATCATAGCTAATGATAGCTACTAAAATAAATAACACACTGACATCAATTTTAAAAATGCAAACATCTTTATTGATTTTAACCCTCTACTTAATGGACACAATACATGCAATAGCTAGCTATAGTTTCATGTTGAAAAACGAAAGTTGAAGTGTCGTCTGTTTACTGTTCGGTCGCGGTGTGAGCTGCCATGATGATGTGATGTCAAGTTCTTCCTAGTCGGGAGGTCGGGTTTGATTTCTCGATCCTTGATTTCCGACATGGATTGGAACTCCTAGTTGAAGGGGTGTTTCCTACATTTAGTCGGATATCGGGATTCCTAGTTGGAAATGAATAATCGAATGCAGCATTAGCATCAACCACAAATATGTTTTGCTGTTAAGTTTTATTTTGTTTATTTTCCTACGTCACCCTCGTTGAAGCAACTAGAACTTTGAACTTAACCAATTTAACCAAGAACAAATAAATTCACTTACCACGTTCCATACACATACTGTAGCTATATACAAGCGTAGCCTGTAGGCTACAGCAGCGACCACAGAAACGGGCAATGAATAATTCAAACTTTTTTCTTTTTTTTTTGAAAATGAAAGCGCACCTGAATCTGATAAAAGATCTATGTTATTCATCAGTATGATGACCTTAGTTGTTATTGTTACATTGATGTTTCAATTTCAACCTAATACATCGGTGACCATTACCATCAGAAAGTGAATATTGATTCGACCATTGAAAATTGGTTGATGACCGATACAGATGCTATCAATGTTGATTCAATACTTCCTTGCTATCTGGGATTATTTTTAGACTAGGTTAGCTTTTAAAACATATCACTTTCGTTTTTCAGCATGAAACTATAACTACTATTGCATGTATTGTGTCCATTAAGCAGAGGTTTAAAATCAATAAAGAGGTTTGCATTTTTTAAATTTATATCAATGTGTTATCTATTTTAGTACTCAAGTATTTTGATTTGTTTTTTGTAGATTGACTACTTTGAGCAAGAATTAGTTACTTTGAGCAATGTAAAATGTAGTTATAAAATTATATTATCATTAGCTATGTTAGATTACATTGATAATAAATTGATTTAACAGCTAGTTAGCTAGCTAATGTGAAGTCATTACAAACGAACCCCAAAAATGTTAGAACAATTTCAAACAACTTCAACATACTGAAAAATATATTCGCACCAGTTAGTTACTTCTTTAGGCTTCGTTAGCTAGCTACTTCTACTCGTCCATGTCAGGTGTCACCTCTTTAAGTGTCCTCCGGAACCACTTCCGTTGTGTTGTCAACTTTTGCAGCGCGTTTCTCCTTTTGCAGCACGTTTTGGTTCATGCATTTGCTTTGGACTTTTGCATGTGTTTTTGAATTTGCAGCGCATTTGTGTTAATGTATTTGCTTTGACCTTTTGCAGCGCGTTTCTCCTTTTGCAGCACGTTTTTGTTAATGCATTTGCTTTGGACTTTTGCATGTGTTTTTGAATTTGCAGCGCATTTGTGTTAATGTATTTGCTTCAGCCTTTTGCAGCGCGTTTGCCTCTCTGGGCCACTGTAGTTTCAGCCTGTCTCTGCCCACGAAACAATTTTGAAAAATACTTTGTGGGGTGAGCGAGGGAGAGGGGTGGGGGCGGAGGAGCTGTGTCCATGGTCATTTGCATAAATGAACGTACATTGTACAAATTATTACGTATAACTCGTATCAAACTGTCAAACTAGACGTTGCACATAAAATATGAATCAAGATTAAGCAACTACATGGCCTATTTATCACCTCAAATATCTTCAGAAACATATTTTAGTGGACTATTTTGTTGTAATAAGAGCATTGAACAGGACGCAACATTGTTCTGGTTTAAAAACAAGGAGCCGAAACGAAAGTAACATAGCGGGTCTAACCAATCAGGTGCCGGCTGTTTCCGTTGTGGGCAACAACAATTATCCATATGACGTAGAGTTGCCTCCAAAGAGGTACTTTGTGGGGAACAGAAAATAAATTTCAACCGTTAGAGGCAGCACAAAGACGCTTTTCTACCAGTTTCTCCTGATTTATGTTATTATGTTATGTCAGAATTGTTGAAATAATGAAATGGATGAATAAGTTTCATTATAAGGTAGGCATACAAACACGTTTACAGCAACAACAAAAAAAGTGATCTAGGGTGTTACTTACCCTTTAAGTACACAACAAGTGGTGACGTTGTACACAACACATTTCAATGAAATTTCAAGGGGGAACTTATTTTTCATGACATCGTGACTTCCTTAACAGGAATTGCACCAGCAGGCACAGGTTCATTCGTTACCTCAGCAGCCTGGAAGTCCTCATACTTTAAAAACATTAGTGGTGAATTTTATGGCACTTACTGCTGAAATAAAAAATGTGAGTGCATTCATTCCTCTGTGGCATGTTAATAGCTAGCTATGCTAATTTCAGATGCCTGACAAAGATGTGCTGGGAAAGGGGTGGGTCCATTGTACTGTACAGAGTATGAAACGCTGCAGTTTAGGTGACAGCAGGCATTCAAAGCGTGTGGTCAGCAGGCGTCAGAGCGCATGGCTAAATAAACGGCACTTTTTCGAGTTTACAAATGAAATAGACCACACAAATTATGAGCCATTTGGCATTCCATATCAGAGTGCCGTGAGGTGAGAATGTTGTGTGTGGTCAGCAGCTGTTCAGACGTGTGGTCAGCAAGGGTCAGAACGTGTTACTAAATTAAATGACGTTGAACATTTCAGAACTTTCTCTTAGAGACGCCGGCGTTTATTTTGACATGACGCCATCCTGGATGGCGGTTTTTCCAGTTTCCAGACGAAAGAGACCACACATATTATGAGCCATGTGGCATTCCATACTCTGGCCACACATGTCGCTCAGATCACGCACAACATTCTCACCACACGTTGTGCTGACCGCATACAACATTCTCACCACGTCTCTCTGAATGCACACGCCGCTCTCATCACACATCGCTCTGATGGTACACGGTGCTCTGACGACACACAACATTCTCACCACACGTCACTCTGAACGCACACGCCGCTGTGACCACTCACCACTGTGGGCTGTTTTATGAGGTTCTCCAGCTTGGTGTGGCTGAACTCCAGGCTGATTACGTTGAACAACTTATCCCGCTCCTCCTCGGGGGTCTCATAGTAACGCACAAACTGCGCCATGCTCATCTCTGAGCCCTTCTGAGTACTGGCGTCCATCACATCTACCGCCCGACGACTACCTGCAAATACACACACATGCATACACACACACCATATGGTCACACACAAACGCCGTACAGAAATACACACACAACATGCACCATAACCCTCCCACACACACTCTGCTCAATAACACTTTACATTAACCCCTTCACACAGATGCCAAATATCATCAATTCTCACGTATTTAGGGGGTGTTATATTTAAGGCTTTATAACTCCTGTGAGCACCACAGCAACTTGGCTTAAATGAAGCAAGATGGTTATATAATTTATTTTCATAATTTAGGTCAAAATAAAGTGCTACAAATGCTAAGAAATCTTGGCAAAAATGCAAAAGAATGTTTTTCTTTATTTTTCAATGAAATACTGACAGCTACAAATCTGAAACGGGTAAAACTATACATTTCGTGGATCATAGACGCAAATGTGAAAGATTTGAGGGTGATATGCAGAACTACTAAATATCTAAATGCAAAATGTAGGCAGTATACCCTGTTGTCCCTTAGTGTCTCCAAATCTATCCAAAATGGCTAAATAGTGCACTGCTCTAAATCATAAGACATACAGGGGGTGGACTAAATATCGGAAACACTCCTGAAAAATGGCTTTATCTTTGAAGCATCTAAACCACAATTACAAAAGCATCTATACAGGTGATTCCTAATTTGAATGGGGTGGCTGTGGCTCAGGAGGTAGAGCGGGTCGTCCGCTGATCGCAGGGTTGGCGGTTCGAACCCCGGCTCCTCCTGTCCACATGTCGAAGTGTCCTTGGGCAAGACACTGAACCCAAATTTGCCCCCAATGAGCAGGCTAGCAGGCAGCTGCCGCCATTGGTGTGTGAATGTGTGTGTGAACGGGTGTGTGTGAGAGGCCATTGTAAAGCGCTTTGGATAAAGGCTCTATATAAGTGCAGTCCATTTACCATTTGAATGCTAATTAGCTAAAAGAGGTCTAACCAGCAGCACTTTGCTAGGTAAGGCTCCAAAGCAAGATGAGAATAACTAGTTCCAAAGGGGCCAAATAGTTGGTGCCCGAATTGCAGGTGCGTAAGTCACAAACGGCAGAATTATTTAAAGTGGCAAGGGGGAACAGTGTCAAATTATGACAACAACAATATGCCCAACAACAGCAAAAATGTCCTAATAGGGACAGACGGATACTTGGTAGGATAGTTGATAACAACCACAGAACTACATCTTTTATTCTTTTTAATACATCTGGACGGGTTTGGAGAAAGCCTAACGAGGCATTCAATCCACAATGTCTGTTGCCAACTGTTAAGTATGGTGGTGGTTCTGTAATGGTCTGGGCAGCCATTTCATGAGACTGTGTAACAGGCATGGACGTGTAACAGGCATTTCTGATATTTTGCCCACTCCCTGTATACAAACTACTACTATTACAACTACAATTTAACTGGTTTCGCTCATAACACACAGTTTTTCATCGTTTTCAAGTGGGAATTACTATCTTTTAGTCAGTATAGGGGGATAGATCTATCTATCGGTCTAAAACCTGTCATAAAATTAATAATATATGTTTTGTCCATTATAAAGCATATACATTTCCACATTGTATAAGATGAAAACTTTGCTATCACACTGGTAAACACACATAAATGTGTACCCGAATCATTCACTCTTATACCTCAATAAAACATCACTTTTTTCTGTACTCTCTAGTATGTAATCTTTTGCTGCATGCCCTGTGATGACATTTCTCTAGTTTTCAGAAATGTTCCCATTCATAATCACTCCAAGGAAAATTTAACATGTATCTAGCACATATTGGGGCATAGTACATTGGAATGAGTATTTTCAAGTATAGCCCAGGGAGATACTAATCCACCATAGTCTATATTATGTAGACTACATTTACAATAAAATAATATTCCACCATCAGGAAAATGTTGGCAAATGTTCTAGCTTGATGGCAAATCAAACATAAAACATGACTGAGCCACTTATGAACGCTTACACTACAGTACTACAGAAATACACTCAAAATGCTAAAATAACAATATCAAACATATGGCACAAGACTGGTGGAGTAAAAAAACTAACGTCCATATTTGTAATATTACAAGCAGTAATACTTACATATCGAGGAGGAAAATCTCTGCATATGATCGTAGACATAGTCTTTTATAGAATAAATACAATGGTATCTTCTTCTGACCCACTCCCAAAACCCATGTAAGCAAGGCAAGGATTTTCTCTAGCCATGCTGACAAGTTGAAACTTGTGAAAATAGCAGGAAAACAACAATGACGCCTTGGCGAGTTGTTTGCGTAAAACCAAACTAATAAAACGAAGACATTGCAAACACCATTGCGAAAGTTATAATGTCCGCTATTAGATAAAAAGTTTTCAATGAAACCAGAATGAACTGTAATGCATGAGACAGGTTTGAGCAGCATGCAGGCTTTTATGCAAAGACATTTCTAATACTGTAATAGCATTATAAAGTAGTGTGTCTTTCACAAACAGATTGTCGAAGACGATAAATGACCAGTGAATTATGAGCCATGTGGCGTTTCATTCTGTGGCCACACGTCGCTCAGACCACACACAACATTCTCACCACACATTGTTCTGACTGCGTAAAGCGGGCTCCGAGCAGACACCCCAGTCCTTCTCTGCACCTTTGTTTATTTTGTGTAATTTTGTCTTTGACAGTTAAACCTGGCTTGTGGGGGTTTTTCCCCCCCTTCTGGTAGCGGTCCTGTTTTGTTATTTAATTTCTCACTTTCTCTTTGCTAGGACAGGCTAGGGAGGTAAGGCAGAGTACCGGAAGACTCACCTGTTTTATTGGCGCTGGCCCACCGGGAGTAGAACAGTTGTTGACCATCTTTAGGCTAGTGCTCAGATATAGAAGTTTGGTCGGCTCGTCGTGGCTGGGTGGTGCTAAAAGACCCTCTCCCAAGCGTATGTAAGTTTATTTTGTTGTGGTTATCCTCTTCAGTGTTATAAAATACATGGTTTATTTTGATTGGCAAAGCGACTTGGTGTATTTTATATGTTCGGCATGTGTTGACTCCTAAGTTACTGCAACATTAGGTGGCTTTGGCCGTAACATATAATTGGGGGCTCGTCTGGGATGAACCTGAGTTTTTGTGGTGGCTATGTTTTTTTTGCCATGCGTTGTTGTGTTCTAAAACGGACTTGTGATTTGCATTGAGATTTGATGGTGTTTGTGACATTGGTTGGCTACCCCGATAGTTGCAGTATTTCTAAATTATTTTAGTCATTGTTTGCTGTGGTGCTGGTGTGTGGCTGTGGTTAACTTGCTTGGGTTCAGGTTCATGCTTTCTCGCATTTAGTGTTTCTCAAATTCAGCTTTTTGTTCCCGGTTTTGCTCCTGTGCTTAAGTGTGTAATCATGTTTGATCGAAAATAATTTCTCTCCCTATGGTGTATGCTTTGCTTCAGTGTAGGAAAGAAGATTTGTGTGTAATTGCTGCACATTTTGAGATTCAACTTTCCAGTACTGACATAAAGAAAGAGATTCAGGACAAGATTATAGAAGTTATGCGCAAGGAAAGGGTGGTGGGGGAGAAGTTTGGAACACCTGTAAAAGTTGGCGTTGTTGAACAGTCGCAACAGTATGAACTTCAGTTCCTGGGAACCTTCATCTCCCAGGACCTCAAGTGGGAGCTGAACATCAGCTCCATCACTGGAAAAGCCCAGCAGAGGTTGTTCTTCCTGCGGCAGCTGAAGAAGTTCAACCTGCCAAAGACGATGATGGTCCACTTCTACTCTGCCATCATCGAGACCATCCTCACCTTCTCCATCACCATCTGGTACGCTGCTGCCACTGCCAAGGACAAGGGCAGACTGCAGCGTATCATCCGCTCTGCGGAGAGGGTGATTGGCTGCAACCTGCCATCTCTCCAGGACCTGTATGCCTCTAGGACCCGGAGGCGTGCAGGCAAGATTGTGGCCGACCCCTCTCACCCCGGTCACAGTCTGTTTGTAACACTTCCCTCTGGCAGGAGGCTGCGGTCCATCAGGACCAAAACCTCTCGCCATAAAAACAGTTTCTTTCCTTCTGCAGTTAGCCTTATCAACAAGGCCCGGGACCCCCTCCGACACAGACACAGACTCTATCCCGCCTCATAGACACTTTTACACTTACCTACTTCCCACTGTACTTTTTGTTTATTTATATTTTTACTTATATTTTTTATTTTTATTTTTATCTTGCATATATAACATATTATATTGGTTGAAACCTGCACTACTACTTGCACTACTTGTTTTTGTGTTTTGTTTTGTTTTATGTTTTATGTTTTATATTATTTTATTTTATGTTGGTTTATGTACGCACCAATAAACCACAGTAAATTCCTTGTATGTAAATACTTGGCGAATAAAGGGATTCTGATTCTGATTCTGATTCTGATTCAGTTGCATAGATTAGAATTACGGGAAAAAAAGTTGGAGACGCGAGAGGGAGAGTCGGGAGCGTGTTAATAATAATAATAATAATAATAATAACTTTTATTTATATAGCGCCTTTCATAAAACCCAAGGTCGCTTCACAAGAGTGGGATGCAGATAGGGGAGAGAGGGGGAGGAGAAAAACAAACAGAACAAACAAAACAAACAACAGGGATGGTTGAACTAAACTGAATTAACTAATGTGGAAAGGCCATGGAAAAGAGGTGTGTCTTGAGATGTGTTTTGAAACTGTCCAGGGTCGGGGCATTACAGATGAACTTGAACTCATGGAACAGGCGTGTCTTCTTAAGGAGCTTGAAATGGAACAGGCGTGTCTTCTTAAGGAGCTTGAAATGGAACAGGCATGTCTTCTTAAGAAGCTTGAAATGGAACAGGCGTGTCTTCTTAAGAAGCTTGAAATGGAACAGGCGTGTCTTCTTAAGAAGCTTGAAATGGAACAGACGTGTTGTCTTAAGGAGCTTGAGATGGAGGCCCGTAGATCAGGGCCTGGTCAATCTTTTGGATTCGAGATTACCCGCAGTCTGTGTATGGTCCCTTCTTTTCAGGAGCAGGATGTTGATACATTTTTTTTATTCTGCTCGAACTGGCTGCATCAACTTTAAAATGGCCCAAGGAGAGCTGGGCAATGTTGTTGCAGTGTGTTCTCACCTGTAGGATATCTAATATTTAGATATACTATGCCCTCCACAATTATTGGCACCCCTTGTAAAGACCTTTGGTGAATTAGCTTAATCTCACACTGACAAAATGAGAAAAATACAACCTTTAATTGAAGTAAATTTATTCTGAGAAAAAAAAATCCCTCGTCAAGAAATAATTATTTTTAACAAAGCCACGCGTGCCCCAATTATTGGCACCCCTGCATTTAATACTTTGTACAACCTCCCTTTGCCAATAAAACAGCACTGAGTCTTTTCCCGTAACATCTAATAAGGTTGGAGAATACAGAGCAAGGAATCTGAGACCATTGTTCTTTACAGAATCTCTTCAGATCATCCAGAGTCCTAGGTCCTCTCTTGTGCACTCCTCTCCAGCTCAGTCCACTGGTTTTCAATGGGGTTTAGGCCAGGGGACTGAGATGGCCAGGGGACTGAGATGGCCATGGCAGAAGCTTGATTTTGAACCTCCACCATACTTACCATCAGGTTATTTTCGGCATAGCCATTCTTTATGCAAAACCCAACTTGAGTGTTAGTTGCCGAAAAGCTCAATTTTCGTTTCATCTGACCATAGAGCATGGTTCCAGTCAAAGTTCCGGTAGCGTTTAGCAAACTCCAGGTGATGTCTAATGGTAGTTTTGGAGACCTGATGACCCCAAAATGCTACTTTCCTCTGTAATTCTCCAACAGTGATCCTTGGGGATTTTTTTTTGCCTCTTACCATCCTCCTCACTGTGTGTGGGGGCAAAATAAACTTGGGTCCCCTTCCAGGCAAGTTTGTAACAGGTCCAGTTGCTTTGAACATTTTCCCTAACGGTAGATATGGGCATTTTCAGGTGAGTAGCTATTTTTTTATAGCCATTCCCTGACTTATGAAGCTCAACACACTTTCCCTCATTTGTTTTGTGTGTTCTCTTATCTTTCCCATGTTGATGTATGGATAAGGGAATATGGCCTCTGTGTCACCTCATATTTATATCCCAGTGAAACAGGAAGTCATGGATTACTGCTTGAAAGTTACTAAACACTCTGATCAACTTTAAAATGTAAAGTATGAATGGAAAAAATGCTTCAGTTACATTTTGTTCATAAGAATTTTTAGGGGTGCCAATAATTATTTCTGGATGAAGGATTTTCTTTTCTCAGAATACATTACTTCAATTAAAGGTTGTATTTTTCAAATTTTCTGTTCAGTGTGAGATTAAGCTATTTCACCAAAAGGTGAATTTTTTATAACCCTTTTTACTAATAACTTTCTACCAGGGGTGCCAATAATTAGATAGATATCTATCCCCCTATATTGATGAAAATATAGTCATTCCCACTTGAAAATGATGCAAAAGTAAGTTTTATGAGCCAAAACTGTTGATTTGTAGTTAAATATCTTTATTTTTTTATTTTCTTTTGAGAGCAGTGCACAATTTAGCCATTTGGATACACTATCATAGACCGTATCATAGACCTTTAATAGTTCTGCATATCATCCTCAGATTTTGCACACTTGTTGACATGGAGTTTATGATCCAGGAAATGTATATATTTACCTGTTTCACTTATGAAACAAAGTAACGAAACTAAAACAAATTTTTCCCCAAAGTCTCTGCATTTGTGGCACTTTATTTTACTTAAATTATGAAAATAAACAAATTTAAGTTCATATTGTAAATGTTTATGTGATGCTCACACCTGGAGTTATAAAGCCTTAAACAGAGCACCCCCTAAATAGATTGACAAAATGTGCCATCTGCGCGAAGGGGTGAAGACCTGATTTAGACTTGTTAGTTGATTTACAAGGTACTGTTCGACTTACCTATCAAATAATTCTGGGATTTAATTGATGATTGTCATTTTTAATAATAATTATTAAATTAAATCACATAACAGATATTTTTAATGTAGGTTAAGTGAGGGGTTCTAGCACGTAATATCACTTGTGTTCAGTATTCAGGGTGCCAAACATTTTCACAAGGGCATTGACTGTTGGAACCGCTGGATTCAGAAAATAAACATTTTACCTCATCCTCACTTACCTGACACACCGGTAAAGCTCAGGAAGCTTACTCATCCTTATCGGCTGAGCATAAACTTGACAAGTTTCACCTGCATCGTAAAAACAGGTCAATTGGCTGAAATGTATAATCTTTCTCATAGTCATTATCGCCCAGTCAATATTGTTTCACCAACGGGAAAAGGACTTCATTGGTATTGAAATTTTACTCTCAATTTTTTACTTCAGGGAAGTTCAGCCAGATAGCTAGCCCAACACTCTCCAGAGGAAGACATCGCCCATGTTTTAAACTCAATCTGTGACAGACCGGCAGGGAAGGACCCAAATGCACGACGAGACATAATTTAGAAAATAAAGTGTCTTTATTTTCCATAGGTACAAGGATAAGTCCACTGTGGGACCCACAGTGAACTGGAGAGCAGGATCAGGCGAAGTAGCCTGGAGTGGTCTTTAGCTTGGGTAGTAGCGAAGGATCAGGCGGTGGCTGAGTCAGGATCCATCCAGGGAAGCCAGGGCGTGTGGCATCCAGACCTGGTACGTTTAGCCAGAGCCTAGTAAAACTAGAAAATCGGGAAACAAGTACAAACGCGACAAGGACCGTAATACTCTGACAACAAATCACAGGAACAGCACGGTAAATATAACTAGTGTCATTAGAGCTGATAAACTGCAGCTTGCGGGAAATGCGTGCGAAATCAGCGAATTGATTGAACAATTAGAAAACGCATGAGGAATGCGGTGAAAGCAATTAAGTGTGAATTGTGTAATTAAGATGTGGTGCGAGTAGTCATAGTGCAATGTGGACACAATAAGGAAATGAACGCAGACATGACACAATCAGGTTCAGGGAAAACAGAGGAAAACACCAAGGAAGGGACGGGGAGCGGAGCGGATCGTAACACAATCAATGTCAGAGGAGCAACAACTAATGAAAAGTGAGCCAAGTTCAAAGCAGATTATGTTTTTACTGTGGTCCCGGTAAATACGCAACCAGTCGAGTGACTAAATAAATAAATAAACAGCAAGCATTTAGCCTCCTGTTCGTCGAATGGTACGTTGACAAGTTTTATGCACAAAGATACAAACAACGACATGCCTGCACTAGTCCAAGATAACGTGTGGGCTAACTGTTAATGCTGATATATGTCTGAATTTACGTTCTGTAGCCTTCAATGAACTGATCATTACTTAATGATAGGCTGATCGCTACTTAAAATTTATTTGAAAAAACCAACAACATGGTTTGGTGACAGGCGAGATTTAAATGAATATATCTCACTTAATATTTGGAGTAGAAAGATAATATTGTTATCGGCAGAAAGCTGATACTATCCTATATATAATACTCAAATTGGCATAGCGTCCGCCTGCTCCATCCTATTTAAAAAAAAAAATCGGATTTATGGTCACCCTATACAGTAGGCCACAAAAGAAACAAGATGACTACTCTGATGATGACTATAGTAACATAATTTGTCTTATAATACGACAATAAACGACTAGGCATGAAGTCATGTTTGCACTTTAGAAGGCAGTGACCCTTGTGACGACATTCTCAACTGAACATTCAAATGATACGTTCTAATCACATACGTTTTTGTGATGTTACGCTTTTGGGCCAGTTCTGTAATGATTACATATTTGTGATGGTACGCATTAAAGGGTTAAAAGCAGGGGTCGCCATGCCTACATTTCGAGTAATTACGGTAAAAGGGCAGCAGCGAAATAATCGTTCATTACAAACAACCAATCAGACCTAAACCACCCACATACGACAACGTATGTAGGCTATTTGCGGGTGTCATAAGTTTTGCTGGAATTGATTTGTTTGGACACTGTGGTTCAGAAAACATTATATTTTGGAGAGGAGTGCAGACAAGCAAACTCCAAGTAGATCGGAGATATTGTTTTTGAGCAAATAAAAAAAACTTGTGAGAATACTGTCAATGTGGGCATTCTCTGTGTACAGAAAATGTCAACAGGTCATTAAAACAACTTCAACTCTCCATATAAGCTAACAACACTATGAATACATTTATATTTTATGAACTAAACCAGTGGGGAACATTTGAACAAAGTACAGCGAATATTGTTCTGGAGCATGCAGGTTGGCAGGTTGGTTGGGGCGACGGAGTGCATCTGATTCTCAAAGGTATGTGTGTCAGATTATGTGAGTGGGAGCGAGTGAGGAGGGGAAGCAGACGTAAATTAATTACATGATGAGCACTATTGGTGATGAGCACTATTAGGACGTTACCACTCCGCAAGCTCCAGTTCACTATTTTTGGTATATTTTTTTATAGTTAGCTTGATAGTCCCTTGTTTGTTTAGAGACCACATTAATTTAGGTCATAAAATATAAATTTATTAATCATTTTGTTAGCCTATATGGAGAGGTGAAGTTGTTTTAATGACCTGTAGACATTTTCTGTACACAGAGAATGCATACATTGACAGCATTCTCACAAGTTTTCTACTTGCTCAAAAACAATATCTCCATAACAATATCCTCTGATCTGCTTCGAGTTTGCTTGTCCACACTCCTCTCCAAAATAGAATGTTTACTGAACCGTAGCGTCCAGACAGAACAAATTAATTCCAACAGTATCTTATAACACCGGAAATAGTCTACATACGTTGTCTGTTATGTGGGTGGTTTAGGCCTGATTGGTAGTTTGTAATGAACGATTATTTTGCTGCCACCTTTTTACCATTACTCAAAATTTAGGCATGGCGACCCCTGTTTTTAACCCTTTTGCGCGTACCATCACAAATATGTGATCATTCCAGAATGATCAAAAGCCTACCACCGCAAATATGTGATTAGAACGTATCATTAGAACGTTCAGTTGAGAATGTCGTCACAAGGGTCACTGCCTTCTAAAGTGCAAACATGACTTCAATGGGGTGCTTACAAGTAGTTTATTGTTGCACTATAATACAAATCATGTTACTATAGTTGTTATCGGAGTAGTCATCTAGTTTTTTTTGTAGCCTACAGTATAGGGTGACCATAAGAGGACAGGACAGGCGGACACTGCCATTTTGAGTATTATAAATAGGATGGTCTCAGTTTTCAATGGCAATATTATGTTTCTACTCCAAATATTAAGTGAGATATACTCATTTAAATCTCGACTGTCACCAAACGATGTTGTTGATCTCTTCAAATAAATTAAAAGTAGCCAAGTTACATTGAAGGCTACAGAATGTTAATTCAGACATATCAGCATTAACAGTTAGCCTACATGTTATCTTGGACTTTGTGCAGAATTTAGGTATGTTGTTGTTTTGTATCTTTGTGCAGAAAACTTGTCGACGTACCATTCAATGAACAGGAAGCTGAATGCTTTGAATTGCTGTTTATTTATTTATTCGTCACTCGACAAGTTGCGTATTTTACGGTGTTGTGCTGTTTTTCAACTCCCTTGCAGATATCTCCACCCCCTTCACTATAAAGGCACTAGCTAAGCGATGCAATATGCTATGAACGCTCTCTGCTTTTTCTTTTCTTTTTTACTTCATTTCTCCAGTTAAAATGAAAATGATAACAGTCAAAAAAATAATCCGCTTTGAACTCTGCTTACTTTTTGTTAGTTGTTGCTCCTTTGACATTGACTGAGTTTAAAACATGGGTGATGTCTTCCTCTGGAGAGTGAAAGTTGTGAATAAAATTTAAATACCAATGAAGTCCCCCCCCTGCTGGTGAAATAATATTGACTGGGCAACTACGAGAAAGATTATACATTTCAGCCAATTGACCTGTATCTTTAAACATATCCACAGTTGTTCATTCATGATTTCTGGGTGCTACAACTTGTACTCTGCAATCTTCTAACGTACCGTCTCAATGTATCCACTGCAGCATACACAGTCAGTTCAAATAAATCCCATATTACACTAGTAAAAGGGGACGGGGAGTTAGACAGCAAATTTTTTACCGTAATTACTCAAAATTTAAGTGTGCGTTTTTCAACACTCGAAATTTACACATGCGCTTCTCAACATCGGGGGATCAGGCAGCCAACCAGACAGGCAGCCAGCCAGTCAGTCAGTTACCCACATTCACTCATTTCGGCCTGCATGCTCTGCGTCTGGGCAAAAATGCGATGTCCATTTTTATCACAATCTATAAACCGGATCGAACTGGAGCTTGCGGAGTGGAACGTCCTAATAGTGCTCATCACTCTAATTAAATTATGTCCCCTCCTCGCTCACTTCCACTCATATACACCTTTGAGAATCAGATGCACTCTGTCGCCTCGGCATGCAGGCCAACCTGCATGCTCCAGAACAATATCCACCCGTGCCTTGTCAAATGTTTCCCACTGGCTGCATACAGGCATCTGAGCTAAGCTTTTCCTCAATTTACTGGATATTGCTTGATTATTAAGAATAACTTTTGTTGGGCCGCCGCGATAGTACAACGGTAAGAGCGCTGACTTTCAGTCAGCGCAGTTGTACTCCGAGGATCGGGGTTCGCGCCCCGGTCCTGCCATATCCGAGCGTGGCCGGTGCCCTGTGGAAGCGGCAATTGGCAGCCGCTTCCGGGTGGGGGGAGGGGCTCGGAGAGAATCGCTGCGCACGGGACCCAGGCGAGTCGCGGTCAGGAGCTCGAGGAGTCGCGCCCTGTAGAGGACGTGGCGCCCTCCTTCCTACTACTAGTACCGATAGACGGGATTGTGTAGCGGTGGTTCTCTAGCGGTTGCTACATGGGGGGAATTGAATTAGAATAGGGGTTCAATTGGCTACTAAATTGGGAGAAAAAAGGGAAAAATCCGAAACAAAATAAAAAAAAGAATAACTTTTGTTATTCATCATCATCATCCCATCATCATCCATCAACCCGCTTATTCCTATTCAGGGTCACGGGGGGTGCTGGAGCCTATCCCAGCATGCATTGGGCGAGAGGCAGGAATACACCCTGGACAGGCCGCCAATCCATCACAGAGCACTCACACCATTCACTCACTCATTCATACCTATGGGCAATTTAGAGTCTCCAATTAGCCTAACCTGCATGTTTTTGGACTGCGGGAGGAAACCGGAGTACCCGGAGGAAACCCACGCTGACACGGGGAGAACATGCAAACTCCACACAGAAAGGCCCTCGGCCGGGATTCGAACTCGGTACCTTCTTGCTGTAAGGCGACAGTGCTAACCACTGCACCACTGTGCCGCCCACCTTTTGTTATTCACCATACTTATTAGTATTCCACCATTTTTGAGAACCTATCTCCTCCTACACCATTCACACCATCGACACCATTCATACCTCATATTATACCTTATACCATATGCACTTTTTCAAATAATTGACCTTTTATCGCCAAAAAAAATGAATGGGAGTCAATGGCCACATTTTCAAAACAGGTGCAATAGAATGTGGATGCTGTAACATATAACACTGCTTATGACATCACAATATCTACCTCTACAACACTGTTGTGACAACAACAAAAAAAGTGTAGAGTGAACATTTTTAGAGGCAAAATGAACTGACAATACTATCACAGATGATTTGACCTTTTTTATCTTTTTGTGCATTCATCACAATTCATTACTTCTTTGTATCACTTCCAGGTTTTATTAGACTACTTACCACAAAATACATCACCATATTTGAACACTTTCACCTTCTTTAGATCCCTTACCGCTTCATACCATTTTCACCTTTTATTTGCCACCTCCCACTACCATATTACCCATCTTTCTATACCATTTCCAGCCATTGATAGCACTGCGAAGCAACCACACCTACAATTTCTTTAGAAATTGTTAATAGAACTGTCATGGATCGCGCCTTCCTTCCCTTATCTCAGTGTTTAATATTTCCGTTTTCCATTTACCTTCAATCTATCGGATTTGTCTGTGTTCCGCTACGGGTTTTGCTTACGCCTCGGTGATTAGTTGCTAGAACTTCAGTTGCAGCCACCAGCATCACCAAAACAAACAGACAGTGGGGCAGACCCACAACACACAAACAAACATATCAAATAAAGACATTCAATAGAATCATTGCATTAATCAAACTAATTAAGTGAATTAAAGTGGAATACAGCCATGATTAAAAATAGCCCCGCTGTCCCGAGATGTCCAGTGTCATTAAGCAGTCCAACACATAAAGTCCGCCTCCACGACTTTCCTCCATACGTGCGTATGGGCAGAAATATGTGCCACTAGAAACTGAATTTGAATAATTTATATTTGAATTTGCATTGCTCAACTTGAATAATTGCATTAAAACTGAATTTGAATCACATAATTAGAATTTGTATTGTTTAACTTACAAATAATTGCATTGAAAAACTGAATCTGCATAATTAAAAATTGAATTTATTAGTTTGGAACTGAATTCCAATAAACTTGAAACTGAATGTAGTTTTTGCAGTTTACTGTGACACACATCCGGGTCGCTGAGGAAGAGCAATCGAGTGTAGATACACACTCCTTTTCTATGGCGCGGGATACGTGCCAAAAATAAGACTACTGAGAGGCCGGCGGAGACTACTGATTGGCCAGCGCCGGAAAATGATATAGCGACTGATAAGCCGGCGTTGGTAAATGACAAGCCGGCTATTGATTCACCGAGGCTGGTAACCTCGTAACTCGCAAATTAATTGTGCACTCGTTTACCTGCTAATCCCAGGCCATGTGTTATCTACAGTGCCCTCCACTATTATTGGAACACCAGGTAAAGATGAGTAAAAAGGGTTATATAATATTCACCGTTTGGAGAATTAGCTTAATCTCACATTGAAAAAATGAGACAAATCCAACCTTTAATTTAAGTAAATTTATTCTGAGAAAAAAAAATCCATCATCAAGAAATAATTATTTTTAACAAAACCATATGTGCCACAATTATTGGCACACCTGCATTTATATATAGAATAAAATAATAATTTCTAATATTTGGTCGCATATCCTTTGCATGCCATGACTTCCTGATGTCTGTGACCCAACAACATCAAAAGACTCTTGATATCTTATTTTCTGGTACTTTTACAAGCGATACTATAACGTCTCTGCATTTGAATGGATCTCTATGAGAATTGGGGGGTGGGACTAGATTTAGCTGTAAATTATGCTGGAACAGTATGGAATGCATAGTTGGTAAAATGGCTGTAAATCATCAAGGGTCTGAGATATCAAACGAGCCTGAAACCATCACTCTGCTGCCAGATATGCAGTAGATATGGATGGATACCTTGAAGGGTTTCTTCTCCTGACTTATTTGTCCATAGAGTTCAATTGGAAAATTTGTCAGGAGAAACAACCTTTAAAGTGATCCATCCATATCTACTGCATATCTGGCAGCAGAGTGATGGTTTCAGGCTCGTTTGATATATCAGACCCTTGATGACTTACAGCCATTTTACCAACTATGCATTCCATACTGTTCCAGCATAATTTACAGCTAAATCTAGTCCCACCCCCCAATTCTCATAGAGATCCATTCAAATGCAGAGACGTTATAGTATCGCTTGTAAAAGTACCAGAAAATAAGATATCAAGAGTCTTTTGATGTTGTTGGGTCACAGACATCAGGAAGTCATGGCATGCAAAGGATATGCGACCAAATATTCGAAATTATTATTTTATTCTATATATAAATGCAGGTGTGCCAATAATTGTGGCACACATGGTTTTGTTAAAAATAATTATTTCTTGATGATGGATTTTTTTTTCTCAGAATAAATTTACTTAAATTAAAGGTTGGATTTGTCTCATTTTTTCAATGTGAGATTAAGCTAATTCTCCAAACGGTGAATATTATATAACCCTTTTTACTCATCTTTACCTGGTGTTCCAATAATAGTGGAGGGCACTGTATGTGTTTGCGTGCATTCCAGTCCGTGTCTTCTGTTCCCCCTCATTATTGAATTATTGTTTCCTATTGTGTTCACCTGTGTCTAGCTCTACTCCTCCCACCCACACTTGATTCTTTTTCATGTCATTACTTCCCTGGTGTATATAGTCTGCCTTCTACTACGTTGATCAATTCACTGTGCCGATTTTTTGCAAGCCTTTGTTATTTGAGATTCTTGAGACAACCCTTCTGTACAACTTCGAGCCTGCCTTCTCCTGTTTTATTGTGTCTTTCTGGTTTTTTGACTCTTACTATGTTTATTTTTACAACTGGATTTCGATTTTGTACCGTCTCAACTCTGATTACCTGGCTACTGATCTTGGACTGTGAATAAACTACATTTGCCGGCTACCTGTGGTCTGCGTTTGGACCCTTCTCAGAACATCACATGTCCATTGTTGCAAGTCAGCCACGTTATGCTACAAACACCTTTTGACGAGAACAAACAGATTTTTACAGACATTTTGCATATGGGCAGAGACCGCTAACTAGGTGTTTGGGCTTATTTTATTAGTGTCACCCCTCACAAAATTATATAGGTTGTAGCTAACGTATAGGCTATGTGTGCAATCTTTTTCGAGAGAGCTTAATACACAAAAAGTGATGGCTTTGTGCTACGTTGGCCGCTTCTCCACAATGACAAGTCAGTACATAAACCCGACCAGTCGCTTTCTTGCAATGGCGAGTTGGTCTCAGCGACGATAGGTGCTGCTGCACAACGGCGAATCGGTCTCACAGCGACGAGGCGCTTCTACTTAATGGCGAGTCGTTCTCACACCAATGAGAGGCGCTTCTCCACAACGGCGAGTCGGTCTCAAACCGACGTATCGCTGCTCCACAACGGCGAGTCACTTCTCCACAATGGTAAGTCGGAATAAAACAGACACTTCTCGCTACCAAAACGACACTAGTCGGTCCCAAACTGATTATTTTCACTCTACCAAATGTTGTGTCCCAGAACAGTCACCACTACCACCAGTTGCCACCACTGCTGTGCTATCATAATGAGCAGAGCAAGGCGGCACAGCATGCGATTCATTAATTTGACCACGAGATGGCAGTCTCACTTTATTCATCCCAGTTATTTGCAAGAAGATGGACTAGAGCAGCAGAACAAAAAATATTTTGCTAACACTAGACTGTAAAAATATGAACATGTCTGTTTCTCTAACAGATGTCATTTATTTTCAAGGATGACAACAAAATAATAATGGTTAAGGAACTGGACTTGTAACCGAAAGGTTGCAGGTTCGATTCCCAGGTAGGACACTGCCGTTGTACCCTTGAGCAAGGTACTTAACCTGACTTGCTTCAGTATATATATTCAGCTGTATGAATGGATAAATGTACTAAGAAGTTGTGTAAGTCGCTCTGGATAAGAACGTCTGCTAAATGCCTGTAATGTAATGTAAAAGTATTAAAAGGGGAGAAGGTGTGTGACATTTATATTGACACTAACAAACCAGCTTTGAGGCTGGCTCAGAGCAGGTATGGATTAATTAGTCACATTTATGTTTGTAGTGGCCTAGATATGATAGCACACAGATCTGTGCGTAATATCATATGCCCTCTTATTCTACAGAGATTTCTTTTTTCAAAATAAATTATATATTCTAAAGGAAGTAGGCTATATTTTTTCTAAGAATATAATCTGGATAATAAAAATCATATATATACAGGCTGGCTAATTTGGGGCTATGTATAAACAGTGCTGTAATTTCTACATAATTATACCCTTTAATAAAAGGCATGAGAATCTGCACTTTAACAACATGTGAATTGTTTCATTACAAATCTACAATTGTGGAATACAGAACCAGATCAGGAAAAGATATGTCTTTGTCCCAAACATTATGGAGAGCACTGTAGGTGGTGCTACAGTATAGCTCACTTCAGATGCCATGGCAAATTATGTTGTTCTGATCTGATTAGACCCATGAATTATGAAAATCATACAAGCAGTGTTGCTTACTTTTTTCATGTTGTTTTTATTTTAGACCAGCCTACACAGTAAATTCACAGCAAAATGTGTTTGATTCAGTGGTGATTCAACTCTAGCAATGTAGCTACATATGAGCCTGCTCTGGACAGATTAGGCTCATATGTACACTGTTATAGTTGAATTAACACTGGACATTTTAGTGTGCCACAGCTTAAAATGAGCCTACAGTCAACAAGCTTTAACTTGCTTTAAATAACAGTTAGCTAGCCTAGTTAGCCAGCTAGTCACCAGTGTCACCAGCCAGAGTCAAAGCCTGCAGGCCCCTGAAGTCCCGCAGACTGCGCAGAGGTATGCGACACACCCATGCAAGCATGTCTCCCCGCCACTATCATCATGCATCATGTTATTCCGACTCGCCGTTGTGGAGAGGCGACTCGTCGGTTTGAGGGACAATACATATAAAAGCAAGATGAATAACTTATACAATTTCATTATTCTCCAAAGAATTTTATTTTTTATTTTGAGTCCTTCTTTTTAGTTCTGTTATTTGTTTTAGTATACAGTCTCTGCTGGAATAAAAACCTGATGTAAAGTCAATTTGCATCTTGTTTTCAACAATTTCATTTTAACAATAGCCTACATATTATTAGGCTAACCATAACAATTCCATTTATTTTTTACACAGACTGTTGCCTTCAAATATTCCATATGCAAAAGTTGTCTCTTTTCAGTCCAATGTCAGACTATTGCTACTGCTATCCAGACTATTCTTTACGAGCATTCGAGTAAAAAATGTTCTATGGTTTCATAACCAGAACAGCAAGGCATTGGGCATTGTTTGGTCGTTAGCCTATACATAACAGCTCCATTGCACTACTGCTCTTACCGCCAATCTCCTCACAGATACCAAACATGCTACATCTCTTAAGTTTTTTTGATAAGAGTTTACTTTGTAGCCTATGTTCTATAGCCTATGCATTCATATCACAGGGAGAAATGTCTTTATATAGGCCTAGTGTAACTGATTGTGTCTTGTCTGCAATGTGTTGTGTGGGTAATGAAGATGCCCAAGTCTGTCAAATGTTACTATTTATTGTTGCTGAATTCAAACGCCTGAATTAAAACACAGAAAACACTCAGGGATCTATCGATGACAGCAGCAGTTCAACGGTTAGATGGCATTAACGGACTGGGAACCAAGTTATTGTCACGTCCCGTGCCTCTGTCCCGATTTCCTGGTTTTCCATCTCCGTGAATTCCGTTCCGTGTTTTCCCTTTCTCCCTCCAGATTGTGTTTCTCCACTTCCCCACACCTGAATTGTGTTTCCTCATGTGTTCTCGTCTCACCTGTTCCTCATTGTCTCGTTAGTAATCTGGCATATAGTCTGCCCTGTTTCTTTGTTCTGTGCCAGATCGTCTTGTGCTTGTCATTTTACTTTCCAGCCCTTTTGTCTGTTCCCTGCCTGCACCTTATTCCTGTGTACCCGTCCAGTTTGTGTTCTCCTGTCTGTCCAGCCTGCCCCTGTCCTGCCTGCTCCTGTCCAGCCCTGCTCCTGTACTAAAGAAAATATATTTTATAACAATGTGTGAAACATTTGCTTCCCTTTTTCCTTAATAAAGGACAATTAATGACACCTGTTTTTTCACAGAATTAATGAATTCTCTAATTAAACTCCACACTGTTTTAATTTTAACACATTTTATCAAGTCTGCGTTATTCTTTTACAGGAAGCAAAGAAAAGGAATATTAATCTGTTCAAAAAAATAGCAGTGTCGACATTTTTCTCTTCAAACTCAAACACTTACTGTATAAACTGAAGAAATTTTTCAAGATTTAACTTCACTTTAAATTACTGAACTAATATTTAGTTGCATAACCATTGTTTTTGATAACTGCTGCGCATCTGCGTTGCATTGAGTCACCCAACATCTGGCACCTAGAATTTTTGGGTTTTGCTTCAGAAACTGCATTTTTAATGTCACCCCACAAGTTTTCAATCGGGTTGAGGTCAGGGGATTGAGCTGGCCACTCCATTACCTCAATCCTTTTTGTCTGGAACCAAGATGTTGCTCGCTTACTCGTGTGTTTGGGGTCGTTGTCTTGTTGAAACACCCATTTCAGGGGCATTTCCTCTTCGGCATACGGCAACATAATCTCCAAGTATTTTGATGTATACAAACTGATCCATGATCCCTGGTATACGATAAATAGGCCCAACACCGTAGTGTCCCCATACCATTATTTTTGCGCCACCATGCTTCACTGTCTTCACAGTGTACTGTGGCTTGAATTCAGACGACCACTAGACCCGAAAAAAACAATTTTACACTCATCGGTCCACAGAATGTTACACCATTTTTCTTTGGGCCAATCGATGTGTTCCTTGGCAAATTTTAACCGATTCTGCACATGCTGTTTTTTTAACAATGGTGCTTTACGGGGGCTTCTTGCTGATAGCTTAGCTTCGATCAAACTGACTGTAACAGCACTTACATGTCATTTTAGATCATCTTTGATCTTTCTGGAGGTGGTGATTGGCTGAATCTTTGCCATTCTGACTATTCTTCGATCCGTTTTAACAGTAGTTGCTCGTTTTCTTTGCGTGTTTCGGGTTTTTGTTACCATTTTAAAGCATTTGAGATCTTGTTAGCTGAGCATCCTATAATTTGCTGCACTTCTTTATACGTTTTCCCCTCTCCAATCAACTTTTTAATCAAATTATGTTGTTCCTCCGAACAATGCTTGGAATGGCCCATTTTACTTAGCAATTCAGAAGGAAATATATTTTATAACAATGTGTGAAACATTTGCTTCCCTTCTTTAATAAAGGACAATTAATGACATCTGTTTTTTCACAGAATGAATGAATTCTCTAATTAAACTCCACACTGCTATTATTTTGAACACGCCCCTTTCAATGAATGAGTCAATTACTCAGAACAAGCAGCCTGTCATGACAGTTGGGTCTGTTGTTTTTCTAGTACACTACTACATCTACAAGTAAATTATTTGCCGTGCAGAAATATCACTACTAATATTACTACTACTGCTATTTTTTTTAACACAACTGTACAAAAGGTTCTATTATTTCTAAATGGTTCATCCGATATGGATGAAAACACCCTCTAATTAAAGCTGACAGTTTGCACTTCAACCTCATTGTCAATGTATCATTTCAAACTCAGTACTAGAGTACAGAACCACAATAACAAAAAATGTGTCTCTGTCCAATGAATTATGGTGCTCACTGTATGTTGTTTTCAGAAACCTAGACATTACCTAGACAGGCTGTTTTTTGTTTTTTTCTCATTCAAGGGGAACCAACAGGCAGTACACATTTTCGAAAGCAGTTCTGCTTGTACCACATTTTAAAACAACAAATGTAGATTTTTCAATTATTTAAAATATATACAGTCAAGCCGGAAAGTCTGCAAACCCCTTTCACCTTCTCCACGTTTTATTATGTTAGACATATTCTACAATAGATTGAGTCAATTTTTTGTCAAAATTCTACACAAAATAGCCCATAATGACAAAGTGAAAACATGTTTTTAGAAATTTTTGCAAATGTATTAAAAATCGAAAACTCTTTCATTCACCAGTCCAGCGAGTCGTGATTGCTATACAGCTACGGATAGCTTATGCTAGCAATCTACACATTGCCAAAATGCCTTTTGTCAAGAAGCCGAGCAGCACTAATGCAAATAGTGAAATGCAGGCCAGTAGGCCTATAACTGAAGTCTCGGAGTCTAGCACATAACTAGCTTACATTTTTGTTTGAATAATACTGGAAAGCAAATACTTTGCTATGTTTTATGCAATAGCCTATGTCATTCATTCAGTTTTCGATTGTTGTAAATTCAGATTTTTTGAGATGGGCTATTCATTTAAAATCCAAAACACGGATTATATGGCAACATGTGACAGTTGGCCCAGTTCTGGCTCAGGTTTGGTCCAAGCATGGCACATTAGTGATGGGCATTCCGAGTCTTTTCGAGGAGCTAGATCTTTTGGCTCCGTTCACTGAAAAGAGACTTCGTTTGGCTCTGATGTGGCTCTTCGTTCAGTAATACCTCCGGACTTTAAAATAAAAAAATAAAAAATGTGGTTTGATGTGGAGAGGGTATTGAGAATCTTTGCTATAAGTGTCGGACGCATGCGACAGTGCTGCTAATGTGTCTACGATATTTCAATGTAGGCCTATGTTTATTGTTATATTAATTATAATTTATATGATATTCATTACCCACACTTTAATTAAAGATGACAAGATCACTTCACCCTACTACTATGATATACGTACTAATAGGCTATGATCAAAATAGCCTATATGACCGAATGGCTCTTTTTGAATGGTGCTTGTGTGCATAACATAGGCTAGGCTAGCCCTCTAGTGAACCGTGGGAAGTAGAACTAGGCCCTCTGCAATTTTACCTTTAAGATTTAAACGGATGATTACTGTCAATCGGTTTCCGTTTACTTTGCCTGATTGTCAACCAAACAATTAGCCTAATTCACTCAATAAAAAAAAACAATAAGTAAATGATTAGACTACCAATTTATTTTCTAGCCTATTGTTCTCTGTGCGTCATAAACTTGCATTTTTCTATATCCACATTTATGATGATGGAGTTATCATGCAAAGATTCTGACGCTCAATGTTTAAATGTTCCGTAGATTTTTGTAAATAAACTTTTCTAGCCTGAATTGGCCTATGCGTTGTGCGCAACAGTTCGAGACTCTTTAGAGGTTGTCCTCTTTAAGGTTTCGCTTTCTAATGTTTAAATGGCTTTGACTAATTTGAGCGTCTTAAAGTTAATTAGCCTACGTTCTTTAACGCATGCTGTATATTATTGCCACCCAGGTTAAACAATATCAAGTAGTTATCTCTTTGTCATTATAATTTCTTAATCATCATAGGTTATTTAGGCAAATTAATTGTTTGATTGTTAGGCTACGTAAGCTAAACAAACGGAAACAAATACTAATTTGTTAGCTACACCCAGATTTTTCCAGCGCACCGTAGCCTAGGCAACACATATTTAGTTTTATGAGACAAAGAAAAATGCTAGCACCGAAAAACTTGCTATAGCCTATTCATTGATTTTTGTTATTCAGTTAATTATCTGCTTGATTTATAATTAAGAACTATAAATGGAAACGGGTTGGGAGTTATATCCGTAGGTATTCTAAGGTTACAGAAGGCCTATTTACAGCCGACCAGCGCTTTCTGACTAGTCACATAACGTTGGCTAACACGGGAAAAAAAGAGCCAAACTACTAAATGGCTCGTTCACCGAAAGGAATCGGTTCCCTACGTTCACAAAAGAGAGCCATTCGTTCGTGAATGGCCCATCATTATGGCACAGTGCCGGCTGGCCGGAATCGGGTCGCATGAATTGGCCCAGACTCGGGCCGTAATTCAAGACCGTAATGTTTTAGTTGCTCTAAATTATTTTACCAGCAGGTGTCACTAGTGTACACTGTGTTGAATGAGGCTTCGAGTAATTAATCTATTTGCGATACAATTGGCTGCAAAGCCTCAGTGCTTCAGGAAGCCTCATTTCGCCATCACTACTATCCAACGAAAACCAACTTTAAATCCGGCTAGCGCCAGTCAGATGCGCGCCACTCTAAGAATACGTTATGTAACTTTAGTTGCTAAGTTAACTGAAAACACTACTGCGCATGCGTGATGACTTCCCCTTGTGGGGCAAAAAATGCAATGGGGAAAAGTGGCAGTTGCGTATCTTGTGATATATCTAAAATCTTTGGTAAGATATTAAATGGCAGCCATTGCACTGCACAAAAGGCAGTAAGGCTGAAAACGTTCACGTGACATGTCACATTGGCCAATCAGAAAAAAAACCTAAACAGTACTCAGCCCAACTAATAATAATATGAAGTATGAGTAAGAACAGTACTTGGGCTGATAAACTTGAATCAGACAAATAAGTGTGGTGGCTAATGATTTTAATAGATAACGTTATAGAACATTACATAGATAATGTTCTATGCGGTTTTTGGTGAATTTATACAGTTTTGCGGGCGTGAAAATAAGGGCAGCTCTCTTCAGAGGTTGACACCTATGCCGCATCTCAGTTGCTTTTCGTTGGATAGTCTAAATCATAATATTGAATAATTATATTGAAATCATATATTCTTTACTTATATATTACTTACTTACTATACCCTTGCTTTGTTTGCGTCGTCAAATATTTAGCATGTTACATTTTGAGGATATACGAGACTCTGACTCTGATGATAGCTTTTTGCCAGGAGCACGCACAGCGAAACCCTACTCTTTTGAACCGCTGTACACATACTTGCCAACCTTGAGCCCTCAGAAATAGGGAGATTTTGTAAAAAATTGTTGACGGGGGGGGAATGGGGGGTGCTATCAAGAATTTTCGCGGACCTCGATTGTAATTGTTGACGGGGGGGGGGGGGTTGGGGTGCTATCAAGAATTTTCGCGGACCTCGATTGTAATTGTTGGGGGGGGGGGGGGGTTGCAATCATCTTTTTAATTTTTTTTTTAAGACACTCTAGTCTATTTAACGGTTTATTTAACGTATGTACCGCGGGTGTGCGTCTGCGTTAAAAGTAAATCCCCGTTCCCCGTTAACCATCCACGTAGATACACGCGTCAGATTTAAAAAAAAAAATTTACATTTTTTTTTTAAAAACACGATATTGTCCGAAATCGGGAGAACTGCGGGAGATTGTTGACTCCGGGAGATTATCGGGAGAGGACATTGAAAATCGGGAGTCTCCCGGGAAAATCGGGAGGGTTGGCAAGTATGGCTGTACACCAACGAGCAAATAGCCCATCAGAGAGCTGAGCGAACTGCACGAGCAGAGGGCAATGCCACCATTGCCACAGGCATGGAGGGAGAACCCAAACTTCCCCAAACCATTGCGAGAACCAACAATACGTGGTGGTTCATTTGTAGCAAGTGTACTGTGATGCCCAAAAAAATGTAATGTCAAAAAATGTAATGGGACTTATGGACGGTAGAAACGATGTTCTGGACACCCAACTGAAACTAGAGGATACGGCAAAGAGGGGCTGGGCCAAACGGAGCGCTTTCTTTAGAGTAAGTAATTACTATGATCAAGCAGAGGTAATATTCATGGCTATATTGAATAGATTACAGTTTAGTTTGTAATATGCAAAATGAATAAAAGAAATGTAGCTCTGGTAACCTACAACATAAACATTATTTTTTTCCATAGCTATGCTTTGGAATGGACGTCTGGAATTGTTATTGACACACTAATATGGCTACTGTACTTTTCAGTACAGTATGTCGAATGTTGAATAGGCCATTTATTTTTTAGCCTAGCAGTGTTTCCACCAGGTTGTCGAGGGCGTGGTGAGTTTGGGTAGCCAACAGCAGTAGGCCTACGTTGCGGCTGAAGGTACAATTTCTGAAACTTTTGACTGCAATAGTATACAATGTTTCTGATTTGCATAGCTAAATTATACATTGCCGAAATCAGAAGAACCTGATATCATGAGGATGGCATCCCTTTAGTCATATCAGACTTTAGGCTACAAGTAATTAGGCTACAAGTGGGGAAAGTCTGAGATCATTTT